>OX383902.1:17555714-18812500 GCA_947532125.1 Saturnia pavonia | reverse complement strand
AACCTAACCTAACCTAACCTAACCTAACCTAACCTAACCTAACCTAACCTAACCTAACCTAACCTAACCTAACCTAACCTAACCTAACCTAACCTAACCTAACCTAACCTAACCTAACCTAACCTAACCTAACCTAACCTAACCTAACCTAACCTAACCTAACCTAACCTAACCTAACCTAACCTAACCTAACCTAACCTAACCTAACCTAACCTAACCTAACCTAACCTAACCTAACCTAACCTAACCTAACCTAACCTAACCTAACCTAACCTAACCTAACCTAACCTAACCTAACCTAACCTAACCTAACCTAACCTAACCTAACCTAACCTAACCTAACCTAACCTAACCTAACCTAACCTAACCTAACCTAACCTAACCTAACCTAACCTAACCTAACCTAACCTAACCTAACCTAACCTAACCTAACCTAACCTAACCTAACCTAACCTAACCTAACCTAACCTAACCTAACCTAACCTAACCTAACCTAACCTAACCTAACCTAACCTAACCTAACCTAACCTAACCTAACCTAACCTAACCTAACCTAACCTAACCTAACCTAACCTAACCTAACCTAACCTAACCTAACCTAACCTAACCTAACCTAACCTAACCTAACCTAACCTAACCTAACCTAACCTAACCTAACCTAACCTAACCTAACCTAACCTAACCTAACCTAACCTAACCTAACCTAACCTAACCTAACCTAACCTAACCTAACCTAACCTAACCTAACCTAACCTAACCTAACCTAACCTAACCTAACCTAACCTAACCTAACCTAACCTAACCTAACCTAACCTAACCTAACCTAACCTAACCTAACCTAACCTAACCTAACCTAACCTAACCTAACCTAACCTAACCTAACCTAACCTAACCTAACCTAACCTAACCTAACCTAACCTAACCTAACCTAACCTAACCTAACCTAACCTAACCTAACCTAACCTAACCTAACCTAACCTAACCTAACCTAACCTAACCTAACCTAACCTAACCTAACCTAACCTAACCTAACCTAACCTAACCTAACCTAACCTAACCTAACCTAACCTAACCTAACCTAACCTAACCTAACCTAACCTAACCTAACCTAACCTAACCTAACCTAACCTAACCTAACCTAACCTAACCTAACCTAACCTAACCTAACCTAACCTAACCTAACCTAACCTAACCTAACCTAACCTAACCTAACCTAACCTAACCTAACCTAACCTAACCTAACCTAACCTAACCTAACCTAACCTAACCTAACCTAACCTAACCTAACCTAACCTAACCTAACCTAACCTAACCTAACCTTTTTTTTTTTTTTTTTTTTTTTTTTTTTTTATCGTGGGAAAATCCTGCATAGGATACACCTCCCGCTGTCGGGGGACAACGAGAGGGTTATGCCGGACTCTTACCGGCTAAAAACCCACGGCCGCATCAGCGCGTATGTGAATAGGGTCCCGGGGTGGCGCAAGCAAGCACCGCAACCCTGTCCACGCGCTCGGGTCACCTGTAGATGGTAAAGCAGGGACCCTCATCTCGGGAGACACAGGCTTGTCTCCCAACGCTTCTCAAATGAAGCGGCGGCAAATACCGTGCTTCACCTACACGGGCCTTCATTATGCGGCAACGGACGCCCCCGCATCCGTCACCTGGAGGCTTATCAGGGAGGCATTGTGTGGAACTGGTTTCCACCTCTCCTCCTACGTCCACGTCCTGTTCTGCCACGGCGCACCATGGGAGCTTCAGGGACCCTCTCCCTAGTTCTTTCGGCTTCTTCTTTTTGCTGAAGCACATTCTCACAAAACGAAAGAACTGCGTACCAAGACGTTCTGCTGCCAATCATAGATTGTATCAAGGCAGGCAGGGACAAGTCACGACCCACCACAGCAATCAACTCCCTACGTTGTTCAGCCCACGCTGGACATTCTTCCAGCGTATGAATTACTGTGTCCACATCACATAAGTCACAATGGTGACATCTTGTTGTTTCTTCTCTTCTGGCTATTTTGTGCAAATATTTCCCAAAACAGCCATGGCCGGTCAACATCTGGACCAACCGGAATGTGAGCGGTCCAAATGATCTATCCACCCATTGCGTTAGAACTGGGCGAATTGCCTCTATGGTCCAGCGACCAGCACTTGGCGAGGCAAGTTTTTCTCTCCAAGCTAGCAGTACAACTTGATGTAAGTGTTGCCTTTGCACCTCTTCTTCCCTGGGCTGTACGATTTCACCCCGAGAGATTTTCCCTGCTTTCCACGCATACATAGCTGCATGCGCATGGGCTACAAGTACCCATGGTGGGGAGCTCGCCAGCAGACACGACGCCTCGTATGATATGGTACGATAACCGCGTATCACCCTGACAGTCATAACTCTTTGCAGCTGACGCAGAACTGCAGAGTTGCTGGCCGTCAGGGCTCCGTGCCATACTGGGGCTCCATACAAGACCATGGACCGTACCACCCCAGAATATAAGGAGCGACAGCCCACACCAGCCCCTCCAACGTTGGGTAGAAGACCCGCTAAAGCCGAGGCAGTTCGCAAAACCCTCGGTGCCAGTTGGCGAAAGTGCTCGCCAAAGGTCCAACGACTATCCAGGACAAGGCCTAAATATTTTAAAGAGGAGCCGACGTTGATACGGACTCCACCAATAATCAGATGGGTGTCAGGGGGAGGTGATCTACGCGAGCCATGAAAGGCTATGGCCTCTGTCTTATTGAGAGCCACCTCCAAACCCAACAGTCTTATCCTACTTACGACCTGCGCCACGCTTGCAGTCGCCAAGCGAATGGCGTCCCTCAGGTTGTCTCCACTGGCTGTTACGAGTGTATCATCCGCATAGCATGTCACTGCAGCACCAGGCAGGAGAGCACCCCGTAGCACCCAGTCATACCCGATGTTCCACAGGAGCGGGCCAAGAACTGACCCCTGTGGAACACCGCAAGACATCTCCCTCTGGTGAGTGCTAGCATCCTGCCCGACGCATGTGACATGCCTGGCCTCTAGGTAGGACCCAACAATCCTGCGCAGATACAAAGGCACTCTGTGGTATTTCAGCGCTTCCTTGATACATTCCCAGGGTAGGGTGTTGAAGGCATTTGCTATGTCTAGAGACACAGCCAACAACACTCCACCCTGGGAAACCGCTTCGTCCGAGAGGGCCTTAACGCGTAAAATCGCGTCAATCGCTGACCGACCCTCTCGGAAGCCGAATTGTACCTCTGATAGGTCAGGTCCTGTACGAGTCAGGTGTTTGACAAGGCGCCGCGATATGACACGCTCAAAAAGTTTGCCAACCTCGTCGAGGAGTACAATAGGCCTATAAGCAGATGTAGAGTCTGTCGGACGACCTTGTTTCCGCAGTAGGACGAGGCGACCAACTTTCCACTGAGGAGGGAATACTCCTGATTGTAAACAGGCAGTAAAAAGTCTCCTTAGTCTTTCCCCCAAGAATTCCAGCGCAACAACCCAGACGCGACCTGGGATTCCGTCGGGCCCCGGAGCAGTTTGTTTTGCCCGGAGCCGTCTCACGGCCGCGTCCAGTTCTGCTTCGGTGACTGGAGTTACCTCGTCCTGGTTGTCCTGTCCAAATAAAAACGGCGGAGCGGTAAATGGAGGTCTGTACTCCACTCTTTGCGGGAAGAGTGCCGACAGTATATCCTCCAAGAGCTGCGGCTGAAGACTCTGCACGACGGGGGGAGCCCAGGGACGTAAGAAGCCCAATACCATTCGGTAGGGGCGTCCCCATGGATCGCCGTCCAGAGTCGCCAGGAGGTCTTCCCTCGCCCGAGCTTTAGCCCTTCTTATTGAAGTTTGGAGTGTCTTCTTAGCCGCCTTATAAGTTTCATATAATTGAAGCTCTATAGTCGCATCCCGACCCTGACGCAGCCTTCTGTGCCTGGCGCACTGGCGTCTCGCGGACAAGCACGCAGCCCGCAATTGTGCAATCTCGCGAGTACCATCCGCCGCCTTAACGGGGCGACGCGGGCTTCGCACTTGGCATTCTGTTTGCCGCGTCGCCCCAGCGGCAGGCCCAGCAACTTGCTGAGCCCCCGGCATTAATGGGAGACAGCTCGGTACACCCTAGCTGTCTCCCCCCATCCGCCGGACCTGTGCAATGGGAAGACGGGCCCCCCGACCCGTCCCCCCTGGTCCGGCTATGGTGGCGGCAGGAGGCGCGCAAAGCGCCTCCTCCGGCCGCCCGTTCTTCTTTGGCGGAGAGAGCCGCTCAGAGGATCTACCTCGCGAGCTCTCTCCGCCGTCTCCTTCTGCGAGATGACCTCCTCGCAGAAGGAGACCACCGCCGACCACGACCCCTCGCCGTCGAGCATGTGATTTACCACGCTCGGCAGCGAGAGGTCCCCTCCTACCACCGCGGCCAGAGCGCGGCGCTGCTCCACCCACGCAGCACACTCGGAAAGAGTGTGCTGCGCCGTATCTTCCGCAGCGCCGCACTCGTGGCACGCAGTGGTGGGCTCCCTCCTGGCTATTTTGTGCAGGTACCATCCGAAGCAACCATGCCCGGACAGCACCTGCACAAGCCTAAATGTGAGGGAGCCCTGCTCCCTTCCGCACCACGCCCGGAGGACCGGGCGGACGGCGTCTATAGTGTAACGCCCATAGCGCGCGTCCGCCAGGTCCTCCTCCCACCTCAGCAGGACCCTGTCCCGGGCCTGCCTCCGCAGGCCCTCAACCTCTCTGGGAGCCGGAGGCGGCTCCCCCAACTCTTTCCTCGCCGCCGTGAACCTATACACGGCGGCGAGAACTTCCGCCTCCAGCTCCCACGGCGGGGAGCCGGCGAGCACGAAGGCCGCCCCCGCGGACACCGACCGGTATCCGCGGATCACCCTCAGCGCCACGACACGCTGCGCTGCGCGCAGCGTGCGTACATTGCTGGCACTGAGGGCGTCCACCCAGATCGGTGCCCCGTAGACGGCCATGCTGCGCACGACTCCCGCATACAATTTGCGGCAGCTCGCACCCGGTCCCCCCGTATTCGGGAGGAGCCGACCGAGAGCCGCCGCCGCTCCTACGATGCGCGGTCCGAGCCCCTTGAAGTGGGACTCGAACCGCCACCTTCCGTCCAGGATGAGGCCCAGATATTTCATCTGGACCCCAACCTGGACCCTCTCCTCCTTCACCATTATGTGGGCCCCAGGGGGCGGTCCACACCGAGGCCCGTGGAACAACAGGGCCTCGGTTTTTTCGACCGCCACCTTGAGGCCCAGCGACTCAATGCGCCTGACCACAAGAGCCGTACCCTCTGTGGCCAGGCGCCTCACCTCCTCCCAGCCTCCCCCCCGGGCTACGACCAGGGTGTCATCCGCGTAGCAGATGACACGCACTCCCTCGGGGAGCGCTGCGCGTAGCACCCAGTCGTAGCCCATGTTCCACAGGAGTGGTCCCAACACCGACCCCTGTGGAACACCACACCCTACGTGGCGCCGGACCATGGCCCCCCGGCCGTCCACGAAGGCGACCTCCCTGTCCTGGAGGTAGTCCTCCAACAGCCGCCGCAGGTACGAGGGCACTCCAAAGTACTGGAGCGCCTCTCGTATCACACTGTGCGGCAGGCTGTTGAAGGCGTTGGCGATGTCGAGCGACACCGCCAACAACCTACCTCCCTCCTCGGTCGCCTCCGCAGACCAAGCCTTCAGGGTGGAGAGGGCGTCCATTGTTGAACGCCCTCTCCGGAAGCCGAACTGCCACGTCGACAACTCCGGCCCCACTTCCTCCAAGTGTCGGGTGACACGGGAAACCACTATTCTCTCTAGCATCTTTCCCGTGTCATCCAACAACACCAGGGGCCGGTAAGAGGACGGGCAGTCCGGAGGGCGGCCCTCCTTCGCGAGAAGGCAAAGCCGCCCCATCTTCCAGAGCCTCGGGAACCGTCCAGCCGACAAACACCGGTCGAACAGCTCCCGAAGCTCTCCCCCAAGGTGGTCCAGCGCCACGCCTAACACTCGGCCCGGAACTCCATCCGGGCCTGGTGCCTTCCGCCTGTTGCGGAGGCGCCTAATCACCCACCCCATCTCGTCATCTGTAACGGGATGGGGCGGAAACAGCTCCTCCGCAACAGGACCCCCATATGACATGGGAGGTGGGAGGAGCTCCGGAGGGTCGGGGAGCAAAGTATCCACGACCCTCGCCAGGACCTCTGGGTGTAGGGATTCCGTTAAAGGGGGCGCCAGCCCCCGGAACTTCTTCCTTACCAACCGGTATGGGCGCCCCCACGGATCCCTATCCAGGGTCCCTACGAGCTCCTCCCATCCCTCATCCTTAGCCCGGCTGATGGCAACTTGCAGGGACTTTTTGCAATCCCTGTACGTGCCATGCAGCCGGGCCTCCTCCCCAGGTTGCTGGGTTCGCCGCCGGCGGCAGCGCTGAAGCTGCCGCCGTGCCGCGGAGCAGGCCGCCCGGAGACCAGCAATCTCCGGGGACCACCAATGCACCGCCCGCTTTTTGTACGGGCGGTTGTTGCTCCGCGGCATCGACGCGTCGCAGACCGCCGTGAGGGCCCCACGGAAACGGGCTGCAGACGCGTCGATATCCTCCGTTTCTGGAGCTGGCGCCCGCCAGCTTTGTACAACCGCCGCCTCTTCCGCTAGCTCACGGTCGAGGCGGCTTATTACCCATCGGGGGAACGCTGCCCCCCGACGGGGGCGTTGCGCCAGCTCCTCTGGGGAAGTGGAGACCTCAAACCGAATATATCGGTGATCCGAGAAGGTCTCCACTTCCTCCAGCACTCTCCAATTCTGCACACGTCGTGCGACAGACGGCGTGGCGAACGAGACGTCCACCACGGACCCTCCGTTCTGTCGCACGCACGTGTGCACTGATCCTCTGTTGAGGAGGGACAGTCCAACCTCGACTGTCCACTCCTCAACCACGGCCCCCCGCGGGTCCGTGGCCACCGCCCCCCATGCCCGAGACTTGGCGTTAAGGTCGCCAAGCAGGACAATGGGGAGCGGCGACAGCCGCCTAACCGCCTGCCCCAGGGAGTCGAGAAAAGCCTCGAACTCCGCCAGGGCCCGGTTTGGGGAGAAGTACACGCCAACAATGGCATACCCTCCCCAGGCGGCCGCCACGAATCCCGCTCCTCTCTCCTTGATGGAGAGAGGGGAGCCCGTGCAGTGGATGGCTACGGAGCCATCCAGGTCCCCCGCCCAGTACGGTTGGGCAGGGACATAATATGGCTCCGCAGCCACCGCAACGCCTATGTCCCACTCCGCCACTGATTGCACAAATAGGTCTTGTGCAGTGACGGAGTGGTTCAAGTTCGCCTGGAGGCAGTTGGTACGGATGTACTGCATTACTGATCCATACCACCTGCCTCCGGCCTAGGCCTCTCAGGTCTCCCTACAAAGGGCCTCCTCTTTACGGAGGGGGGCCTGCAGCTGGCCCCCCCCATGTAGTGCTCCGCGGGGATCCCCGCGTCGGCGCATACGGCGCAGTGCAGCTTCACAGCTGCACAGTTCGCCGCCGTATGGCCAGGACCCCCGCACCTGTAGCATAGGGCGCTCCTGTCTTTGGCTGACTCGCACAGTTGGCGAGTGTGGCCCAAGCCCATGCACTTGAAACAGCGCATGGGCTTTTCCTCCAATGGATGGATCCGGGCCACACTCCAGCCGATCAGGAGACGCCCTTCTTCAGCCAGCTTCTTGGCCTCTGCCACGGGGAGCGACACAAACGCCACTCCCCCTCCCCAGTCCTGCCGGATGGGGCCGACTCTCACCATGTCCGGCCCGCATCCGGTCTTAAGGCCTATCGCTGCCTTAAGCTCCGCCTGGGTCACCGACTCGTCCAAGCCGGTGACCCTTACATCAGCGCGCTTGACTGGCCTGGAGACCACCGCCACCCCGGCAAGCGCCGTTTCTAACTGTGCCGCCAGGCCAGTCGCCTTCTGTTCGCCCTGGGAGCCAGGAAGTTCTATTATCCTGGCTCCAGTGGCGGTGGTGCGGAGCTTAATGTCTGTAATCCCCAGCCCCGCCAGACCAACCGTCTCCCGCGCCTTTAGTACAGCCGCCGAATACGTTACCCCTTTGGCCACGGCGTCAGGCTGCAGTGTGATCATCACTGCAGCCGCACGTGGCACAGAGGGCAACTTCGGCTGCACCTTCTTGTTCTTCTGCGGCGCAGGAGCTGCCGGCGCAGAAGCTACTGGGGCAGCTGAGGCCGCCTTAACCTTCTTTGGGCGACGAGCTACCGTCGACCATGATTCCGTGTCGGCCTCAGCTGAAGCCTGCGAGGCAGTCGGGGCCGGTAATGCAGCCCACTCCATACCCAGCGGCTGCTGGACGGGAGTAGGCGTGTCCACCCTAACCGGTCTTGTCTGCGAGGCAGACCGGGGCATGTCCGGTGTTGCCCGGGAGACAGACTGGGTCCGCACGGCTCCACCAGCAGATCCAGCTGGCCTGGGCACAGCGGCAGGCCTGTCGGACGCAGGCCTATTATCGGACGCCAGCGGTGGGCGGAGAACTTTTTTGGGGAGGAGGCGACCGTCCACCTCCAGGCTGTCGAAGCGAGCGTCCAACACCTTAATGGATCGCTCCAGCCTCCCAAAACCCTCCGCCAACACCTTCTCCCACTCTTGGGAGGGTGGTGGCACTTGTACAGGCGGCGTGATTGGCACCGGCGCCGGAGGAGGAGGCATCACTCTCCTCTCACTGGCTTCTCGCCGCCACGCAAGGACCTCTTTCTTGAGGTCCTCCACCTGTTGGCGGAGGACCCTCGTCTCACGGCTGAGACGGGCCGTCTCGTCATTCACTGTCCGATCTAGGAGGGCCTCCACGACCTCCCTCAGGGAACTTGCAGCAGACTTAAGGGTCTTGATATAAGTCCCTTTCAAGTTCCCCGAGGTGCGGGCCACCTCCAGGATATCATTTATCCCACTGTTGGTGAGGGCCCTCAGCGCATCAGCGTCCAGGCGCTCCACCTCAGTGTACCCTCCATTGCCAGCCTGGTCCCGGCAGACCACCTCAGGGTCATCAATCACCACCACTGCGGCACCCGTATCCTTCAGAAACGGCTGAACAGAACTCCGACTTCCTTCGGCCAGCCGTCCCGAACTCCTAGAGCGCGCTCCTCTCTTCGCCGTATTCGTTTTGGGGACCTTAGCACTGTCCCAATCCACGTCCAAGATCTCATATCCTGGTTCAAGGGACCTTTTTGCGTCCCCTCCAACACGACTAGGGCCCGCCGCCGTGGTTAGCTTTCGCGATTCCGGCATAACTATGTCGTCCTGGCAGGACGAGTTCCTCAACCTCTGCCCATCACTGGGCGGTAAATTCGCCATCAACGGCCCACGGTAGGCAAGGGGGAGCTAAGCCCCACCCCTCCACCGAAAAGCAACACTTAAAAATAAAACCAACTGCTTAACACTTAAAAAACTAATAACTAAAAGCTATTAACAGACTAAAACTAAAAAACAACAGCCGAAGCCGGGAGAACAGCAAAGTATAGTAACAACAAACGTAACAAAACAATAACAATTCAACACTTCCAACAGAAACAACAACCGCAGCCAACCTAACCTAACCTAACCTAACCTAACCTAACCTAACCTAACCTAACCTAACCTAACCTAACCTAACCTAACCTAACCTAACCTAACCTAACCTAACCTAACCTAACCTAACCTAACCTAACCTAACCTAACCTAACCTAACCTAACCTTTTTTTTTTTTTTTTTTTTTTTTTTTTTTTTTTTTTTTTTAACGTGGGTAAAAATGCATTTACGCATCCACAGACGGCCCGGGCAGGCCGAAAGGGTATGTGGGACTCCATGGTAACATAAAAATACCACAAATACCCACTAAAAAATCCCCACGTGTGTTCCCCTAACAGCACCCTTGATGTCGAGGACCAGGAACGCATACGCATTACTTCTGCTCAACTCGACGGGTGTAGCTCCAACGGAGGAGCTTCGACTACAGTCTGAATGAATCAGACAACAACTGCCCGGACGAAACCGGGCGACGCACGCGTAAAAGTTTGGAACACTGCGTGCGCCTCGCCATGGGCCTGTGTGCTATGGCGACGGACATGCCCGTGTCCCTCGCCTACAGGCCCTGCCTACGGCGGCCGGAGGTCATCACCCACCTGACGCCGCCGTCGACCAGAACGCCGACCGCGAGAGGGAATCTCACTAGTGAGCTCCCTCTCTCTCTCCGCCGTCTCCTTCACGAACATAACATGCTCGCAAAAAGAGACGACAGAATCCCAACCTCTCTCACTCTCGACCATCGCCTTGACGACGGCTCCGAGCGAGAGGTCGAGCCCTACGGCTGCGGACAAAACGCAGCGTTCAGAGTCCCAAGCGGGACAAACCTCGAGCGTGTGCTGCGCGTCGTCGAACGCGCAGCCACAGTGATGACACCCTGGTGCAATCTCCCGGCCTATACGACACAGGTAACTCCCGAAACAACCGTGTCCCGTGAGCACCTGTGTCAGGCGGAAGGTCAAGGTGCCATGTGCCCTATCCAACCAAGCTGCCAGATGAGGCCGGATGGCCTCCACCGTCGCTGCACCTGAAACGGGAAGATCGAGTCTACGTCTCCACTCGGCCATGACGTGGATCTCGTGGAGCTCCGACCTCTGCGCCTCGATTTCTCGAGGTGCAAGCCGAAGTCCTCCATTCAGCGCCTCCCCGCGCCACTCGTAGAGTGACGCGAGGGCTCTCGCTTCGAGATCCCATGGCGCGGAACCTACCAGCAGGGACGCCGCCTCAAAAGAGACTGTGCGGTACCCGCGAGCTGCTCTGACGGCCATCGCCCTCTGCGGAGCCCGCAGAGCGCGGATGTTCTGGGCCGACAGGTCTGCAGCCCACACCGGGGCCCCGTAAAGGGCCATGGACCGAACAACCCCTAAATAGAGCTTCCGGCAAGCGGAATCGGGCCCTCCTAAGTTGGGCAACAACCGCGCGAGCGCGGCTGCAGCGCCCAACAGTCGAGGGGTCAGCTGCCTGAAGTGCGCGACAAAGTCCCACCTACTATCTAACACCAGTCCGAGATATTTCATCTCGGACTGGATGCCTATAGAGACACCGCCTACGGTAATTCGCGATCCTCTCGGTGGCGCGTTCCGAGGCCCGTGAAAGCACAGAGCCTCGGACTTGTGCAATGCCACCTCGAGCCCTAGGCTACGAATCCTAGCTACAACCTGAGCCACGCCGGCTGTGACGAGAATCTGGGCATCGCGGTGTGTCTTACCTCTCGCCGTGACCAGAGTGTCGTCTGCATAGCAGACGACACTCAGACCACGGAGGAGCGCACCCCGCAACACCCAATCATATCCGATGTTCCACAGGAGAGGGCCAAGGACCGACCCCTGTGGAACACCGCATACTACCTCGCGCCTACACGTACGACTCTGACCCGGGAAGGTCACGTACCTCTCGGAGAGGTACGACGCGACGATACGACGGATATAGGTCGGCACTCCGTGATAACGAAGCGCCTCCCTAATACAGGCCCAGGGTAAGGTGTTGAATGCGTTAGCGATGTCCAAGGACACCGCCAACACCACCTCGCCCCGTGCAATGGCCTCTTCCGCCAAACTCCTAACCTGCGTGATCGCGTCGATAGTGGAGCGACCCCTGCGAAACCCGTACTGGTTCGCCGCCAGGTCCGGCCCCTCACGCGTTAAGTGGCTGACGATGCGGTTTGCAATGACTCTTTCAAAGAGCTTGCCCACATCGTCAAGCAACACGATCGGCCGGTACGCCGACGGATTGTCCGCCGGGCGCCCCTCCTTCTGAAGCAGGACTAACCGACCGGTTTTCCATCGGATTGGAAACCGGCCCTGCTCCAGACACGCACTGAAGAGCCCCAATAGGCGAGGCTCGAGAACCTCTAGGGCCAGGACCCATGCTCTGCCAGGCAGACCATCGGGTCCCGGGGCGGTGTTCTTGGCCTTAAGCCGTTCCACCGCCGCTCCCAATTCTTCCCGGGTCACGTCGACACTGCCCACGTCCGGCTCCGCCATAAAAGGCGAAGCCATCGGTGGAGGAGTAAACTCCCCCCTCGAAGGGAACAGTGCGCTAACGACTTCGTCGAGGAACTGCGGCTGGAGACTCTGCGTTACCGGGGGTGCCCACTGGCGGAGCTTGCCACGTACCATACGGTACGGGCGTCCCCACGGGTCCCGACTGAGGATCTCCAACAGTTCCTCCCTAGCCTGCGCCTTAGACCGCTCGATGGCCTGCTTGAGGGCAAGCTTTGCAGCCCGGTATCCCTCATGCAGCTCCACCTCCTCCGGGGCTGCGACCTGAGTTCGACGTCGTCTTCGCCTGATCCGGGTATACCGGCGACGCGCCGACACGCACGCTGCACGCAGCTGTGCGATGTCGGCGTTCCACCAATATACCTGGCGTTTGGCTCGGACACGCCTCGCCCGAGGCATAGCAGCATCACACATGTGTGATACCGCATCCCTCAGTCGCTCCGCCCCATCATCGACATCGGCAGGCCTCTCGGGTGTCGCACGCAACACCCAGTCCTGCACGATGGCGGCCTCCTGAAAGACTTCCCTATCGAGTCGCCCTAACACCCAACGCGGACCGTCCTCCACAGGAACTCCCGGTACCGGTAGGTCCTCGGTTTGGACGGTGACGTCGAACCGAACATATAAATGGTCGGACAACGTCTCCACCTCCCCGAGGACTCTCCAGTCCCGAACGCGGCGTGCGATCGCAGGGCTAGAGAACGAAACGTCCACTATGGATTCGCCCTGCGGTCGCACGCACGTGTTCACGGAGCCCCTGTTTAGGACGAGCAGGCCAGATGTCAGCGCCCACTCTTCCAACACCTCTCCCCTTCTGTCCGAGCATGGGCAACCCCAAGCCGTTGATTTGGCGTTGAAGTCACCCAGTACCAGGACGGGGCGAGGGTGGCTGCCTAACACGACGCTACCTAACCCTACTAGGAAGGACTCGAACTCCGCGAGACTCCACCGAGGTGGAGCGTAGACTCCTACAACGACGACGTCACCGAGCCGCGCCGCCACGTACCCCCGGCCCTTCGTAATATCTACAAAGGGTGGGACACCGGCAGCCGGCCGAGATATGATGGCTACGCAACCATACCTGTCACCGACCCAGCAATCGCTGGGTGGGACAAAGTATGGCTCCGCCATCACAGCGACCCCTATCGACCACTGCGCCATGCTCTGGGACATCAAGTCCTGAGCTCTGGCACAGTGGTTTAAATTCCCTTGGAGTACACGGAGAGCCATTATAAAATGGCAGGGTCCATGCAAACCTCAGAGGCCGAAGTCGACGCCTTAGCGGCAGTCGACGCGGCCGAGGGTTTCGAGGGGGTCTGACCCCTCTTGCCCTTCCCTACTTTACCCCCCTTTTTGGGCGGAGGCGCCGAGCAGGCCTTACTGCCCACTCGGTGCCCCGCTGACTTACCTGCCGCTGCGCATACGGCGCAGTGCAGGTCTGCGGTGCAAACCCCAGCCTTATGGCCGGGCTGACTACAGCGGTGACAAAGACCACTGCAGTCGACGGTAGAGGGGCACGTGGCCCCTAAATGACCGGTCTGCCGACACCGGAAACAACGCTGTGGGCGCGGCTGCAGGAGTTTAACCCGCGCCGACACCCACCCGACCAAGAGACGTCGGCTCTCACCGAGCCTCTTGGCAACCTCCACGGGGCAGGAAACCACGGCCGTACCGGTCCCGTCAACGCCGAGACGCGGTTCGCCGGATTTCACCTGCTCCGCAGGACAACCTCCGACCCGTGCGACGACAGCAGTGAGCACTTCCGCACTCACTGTGTCATCAAGACCCGAAATCCGCAGATCTGCGCACCTCACCGGCCTGGCGACACGAACATCCTCCGCTGTAAAAGAAGCCCTAATGTGTGCAGCTAGGACGTCCGTCTTGGACGCCGAATCCGCACCCGGCACCTCCAGTAGAGCAGCACCCGTCGCCGTCTTCCTAAAACCTACGGAAGGGATACCAAGACTTGCAAAGTCGATACCTGCAAAAGTCTTGGCGAGCACATCCTTGTAGGTGAGGCCCCTCTTCGCCGCATCCGGCTGCAGGGTCAGAACCACTGCAGTCGAATTGTTGGCGCGAAGTTTGGGGGCCCTTACCTTCTTGGATGGCGCAACCTTTGACTTGGCCGCCTTCTTAGGCTGAGCCGCCTTCTTAGGCTTAGAAGCCTTCTTAGGCTTCGAAGCCTTTACGGGCTTTCCCCCCTTACCTACCAGCACCCATTCACCCTCGGAGGGTCTGGGGGCTGCTAGTGTCTCACTATAAGTGAGCGGGGTGGAAGATGCCGTCTTCTTGGCCTTGCTCTTCCCTTTCCCAGCGTTCTGCTGAGGAACAGGGTGTGGCTTCGGCCGGGACTCCGGAGTAGCAGCCTTAGCCGCCACTTTCGCTGCAGCCTTACGGTCTGCAGCTAGCGGCGGCCGCAGCCGCTTCTCCGGAAGGAGCCTCTCCTGGAGGCCGTCTAAACGCGCGGTGAGGATGGTCAACATACGGTTTTCCATCCCACCTACCACCTCCTCGAGACGCTCCTCCGTCACTACCTCAGTGCGACCGCGCTGCGGCTTCGCAGTGCGCTCACACTGTGGCATCGTCTGGCGTGGCTGCGGAAGAGGAGGAAACTCCTCCTGAGCCATTGCCCTCCTCTTAGGGGCCGGGGCCGGCCCAGACCCCACAGAGGGTACCACTATGGGTACCGGTGCCGCAGGCTCCGGACGCTTGGCAGCGAGCTGATTTGCCCGCAACTCCGCAATCTCCTTGCGGAGCGCAGCCATCTCAGCCGCTTGCCGCACCTCCTTCGCCTTTAACTCCGTACAAATCTCCTGGAGCTTGGTAATCTCCTCGGAGACCGTACGGCCCGCCATCGTCTTGACCGCGTCCTGAATGGACGCGGCCGCGTCCTTAAGGGCATGCACGAACGTGCCCTTAAGGTTGTTCGAATTCTTGGCGACGCGGAGTATAACCCCGACGTCGTCCGAGACCTTCGAACAGAGTTCAGACACAAGTTGTGTGTCTGAACTCGGAGCCTTGGACTCCCTGGTAGCCCGCTTCCGCTTCAACTCTGAAGCCAGCTCGGCCACCTCCTCCTCCGCTCGCAGGTGGAGTTCCTCCTTCCTGACCCGAAGGAACTCCGTTTTGGCCTTAGCCAAGCCAACGTATTGGCCCGTCGTAGGTGGGCGGCCTCTGCCTCGCTTGGAGGCACTAGGGCCAGGACGCCCGAGATGTTCTGCAGACTCGGCCTCGGGGGCAGAGTCTGACTCGTCTCCACTCATTCGGTAGAACCTGCCGAGGGAAGGAGACTCCCTTCCCTCCGCAGAATTCACCGACACCAACGTCGCCACGCTGCTGCCACTGGAAACCGATAAACGGTCCAGCGACACAGCCCTCTCCAGAACTACAATCGGCACCGCTTTGCCCCCCCAGAGAACGCGGGGCAGCCCGGGCTAGGCCCGGGGAGGGATTCTCCTGCTCTGGTGGAGCAGGTACCCTCCTGGGGTAGTAATTTTTTAAGTTGTGCCATCATAGTGTTATCATCGGTTGTCCGTGAACAAGCCAAAGTCGTCGTGGGAATCGGTTCGACAAAATCCGAAACACAAGCAAAATCAGAAGCCATATTAGAAGCCAGGGTCGTCAGATTGGTATCACGCAAAATTTTGCCCCCCCCAGAGAACGTGGGGCAGCCCGAGCTAAGCTCGGGGAGGGATTCTCCCTTTCGGGTACCCTCCTGGGGTAGTGAATTTTTAAATTTTGCACTATCCATAGTTGCTCTAAAACATCGTCAAGTTCGCAGTACGCCTGCCGAAACTGGAATAAACCCAGTCCCGCCAGCCGCTATCCGGAATCAGGCCCTTGGGACTCAACCTGAGTCCTCCTCGGCCCCAACCCGGTACTGAGTGCGCTGCTCACACGCCACACCCAGGAGTGTTTATCGGCTCTCCAGCCTAGATCCGTAGTGTTCTGCGAGACAGGGTCACCTCGAGAAGGATGTGGTTCTTCACCACGCACTACGGTCTTGAGGTGGCAGGCTAAGGCTCTCTCCAAAGGGAGAGTGCTGTATTGCGCCTGTGGGTCCACCCCCTGCAGATCAGAGATACAAGTACCTCGTCACGCCTGCGCGACCCCAACCTAACCTAACCTAACCTAACCTAACCTAACCTAACCTAACCTAACCTAACCTAACCTAACCTAACCTAACCTAACCTAACCTAACCTTTTTTTTTTTTTTTTTTTTTTTTTTTTTTTTTTTTTTTTTTTTAACGTGGAGGAACCCTTCATGGGTACACACCCGCCCGGGGGGACGAGTGGTTATGTGAGACTCCTACTCACTAAACCTCCACGGTGTACCATCCGCCGCCTTAACGGGGCGACGCGGGCTTCGCACTTGGCATTCTGTTTGCCGCGTCGCCCCAGCGGCAGGCCCAGCAACTTGCTGAGCCCCCGGCATTAATGGGAGACAGCTCGGTACACCCTAGCTGTCTCCCCCCATCCGCCGGACCTGTGCAATGGGAAGACGGGCCCCCCGACCCGTCCCCCCTGGTCCGGCTATGGTGGCGGCAGGAGTTGCGCAAAGCGCCTCCTCCGGCCGCCCGTTCTTCTTTGGCGGAGAGGGCCGCTCAGAGGATCCACCTCGCGAGCCCTCTCCGCCGTCTCCTTCTGCGAGATGACCTCCTCGCAGAAGGAGACCACTGCCAACCACGACCCCTCGCCGTCGAGCATGTGACTTACCACACTCGGCAGCGAGAGGTCCCCTCCAATCACCGCGGCCAGAGCGCGGCGCTGCTCCACCCACGCAGCACACTCAGAGAGAGTGTGCTGCGCCGTATCTTCCGCAGCACCGCACTCATGGCACGCGGTGGTGGGCTCCCTCCTGGCTATTTTGTGCAGGTACCATCCGAAGCAACCATGTCCGGACAGCACCTGCACAAGCCTAAATGTAAGGGAGCCCTGCTCCCTTCTGCACCACGCCCGGAGGACCGGGCGGACGGCGTCTATAGTGTAACGCCCATAGCGCGCGTCCGCCAGGTCCTCCTCCCACCTCAACAGGACCCTGTCCCGGGCCTGCCTCCGCAGGCCCTCAACCTCTCTGGGAGCCGGAGGCGGCTCCCCCAACTCTTTCCTCGCCGCCGTGAACCTATACACGGCGGCGAGAACTTCCGCCTCCAGCTCCCACGGCGGGGAGCCGGCGAGCACGAAGGCCGCCCCCGCGGACACCGACCGGTATCCGCGGATCACCCTCAGCGCCACGACACGCTGCGCTGCACGCAGCGTGCGTACGTTGCTGGCGCTGAGGGCGTCCACCCAGATCGGCGCCCCGTAGACGGCCATGCTGCGCACGACTCCCGCATATAATTTGCGGCAGCTCGCGCCCGGCCCCCCCGCATTCGGGAGGAGCCGACCGAGAGCCGCCGCCGCTCCTACAATGCGCGGTCCGAGTCCCTTGAAGTGGGACTCGAACCGCCACCTTCCGTCCAGGATGAGGCCCAGATATTTCATCTGGACCCCAACCTGGACCCTCACATCCTTTACCATTATGTGGGCCCCAGGAGGCGGTCCACACCGAGGCCCGTGAAACAACAGGGCCTCGGTTTTTTCAACCGCCACCCTGAGGCCCAACGACTCTATGCGCCTGACCACCAAGGATGTCCCCTCAGTGGCCAGGCGCCTAACCTCTTCAAAACTTCCCCCCCGGGCTACGACCAGGGTGTCATCCGCATAGCAGAGAACCCGTATCCCTGCTGGGAGCTCTGCGCGGAGCACCCAATCGTAGCCCATGTTCCACAGGAGTGGTCCCAGCACCGACCCCTGTGGAACACCACACCCCACGTGGCGCTGAGCCATGGTCCCTCGGCCGTCCACGTAGGCGACCTCCCTGTCTTGGAGGTAGTCCTCCAACAGCCGCCGCAGGTACGAGGGCACTCCAAAGTACTGGAGCGCCTCTCGTATCACGCTGTGCGGCAGGCTGTTGAAGGCGTTGGCGATGTCGAGCGACACCGCCAACAACCTACCTCCCTCCTCGGTCGCCTCCGCAGACCAAGCCTTCAGGGTGGAGAGGGCGTCCATTGTTGAACGCCCTCTCCGGAAGCCGAACTGCCATGTCGACATCCCCGGCCCCACTTCCTCCAAGTGTCGGGTGACACGGGAAACCACTATTCTCTCTAGCATCTTTCCCGTGTCATCCAACAACACCAGGGGCCGGTACGATGACGGGCAGTCCGGAGGGCGGCCCTCCTTCGCGAGAAGGCAGAGCCGCCCCTTCTTCCAGAGCTTCGGGAACCGTCCAACCGACAAACAACGGTCGAACAGCTCCCGAAGCCCTCCCCCAAGGTGGCCCAGCGCCACACCTAGTACTTGGCCCGGAACCCCGTCCGGGCCTGGAGCCTTCCGCCTGTTGCGGAGGCGCCTTATCACCCACCCCATCTCATCATCTGTGATGGGATGGGGCGGAAACAGCTCCTCCACAACAGGGCCCCCATACAACATGGGAGGTGGGAGGAGCTCCGGAGGGTCGGGGAGTAGAGTGTCCACGACCCTCCCCAGGAACTCTGGATCCAGTGATTCCGTTAGTGGGGGCGCCTGCCCCCGGAACTTTTTCCTTACCAGGCGGTATGGGCGCCCCCAAGGATCCCTATCCAGAGTCCCTACGAGCTCCTCCCATCCCTCATCCTTAGCCCGGCTGATGGCAACTTGCAGGGACTTTTTGCAGTCCCTGTACGCGCCATGCAGCCGGGCCTCCTCGCCAGGTTGCTGGCTTCGCCGCCGGCGGCAGCGCTGTAGTTGCCGCCGCGCCGCGGAGCAGGCCGCCCGGAGACCAGCAATCTCCGGGGACCACCAATGCACCGCCCGCTTTTTATACGGGCGGTTGTTGCTCCGCGGCATCGACGCGTCACAGACCGCCGTGAGGGCCCCACGGAAACGGGCTGCAGACGCGTCGACATCATCTACCTCCGGAGCTGGCGCCCGCCAGCTCTGGACGATAGCCGCCTCTTCAGCTAACTCCCTGTCGAGGCGGCTTATCACCCATCGGGGAAACGCAGCCCCCCGACGGGGGCGTAACGCCAGCTCCCCTGGGGAAGTGGAGACCTCGAACCGAATATATCGGTGGTCCGAGAAGGTCTCCACTTCCTCCAGCACTCTCCAGTTCTGCACACGGCGCGCGACAGACGGCGTGGCGAACGAGACGTCCACCACGGACCCTCCGTTCTGTCGCACGCACGTGTGCACAGATCCTCTGTTGAGGAGGGACAGTCCAACCTCGACTGTCCACTCCTCAACCACGGCCCCCCGCGGGTCCGTGGCCGCCGCCCCCCATGCCCGAGACTTGGCGTTAAGGTCGCCAAGCAGGACAATGGGGAGCGGCGACAGCCGCCTAACCGCCTGCCCCAGGGAGTCGAGGAAAGCCTCGAACTCCGCCAGGGCCCGATTTGGGGAGAAGTAAACGCCGACAATGGCGTACCCTCCCCAGGCGGCCGCCACGAAAAATCATGACGACATGTACAGTGAAGCACATATCAATCTTCAAAAATCCCATAGCTAATTACCACCCTCAATTAGTTTTATATATAAGGGCAATTCATCATACATAGTATGGTATCCCTTCCAGAAATATAACTAATCCCGAAACGCGACAATTATCGCGAGTCACTTAATCAAGGGCAATTCATCATACATAGTATGGTATCCCTTCCAGAAATATAACTAATCCCGAAACGCGACAATTATCGCGAGTCACTAATTACAAGGGCAATTCATCATACATAGTATGGTATCCCTTCCAGAAATATAACTAATCCCGAAACGCGACAATTATCGCGAGTCACTAATTGTTTAAAGGGTAACGTCATAATAGATTATGATATCCCTTCCAGAAATATAGCTAATCCCGAAACGCGATAGTTATCGCGAGTCACTTAATACAAGGGCAATTCATCATACATAGTATGGTATCCCTTCCAGAAATATAACTAATCCCGAAACGCGACAATTATCGCGAGTCACTATAAGGGTAACGTCATAATAGAATATGATATCCCTTCCAGAAATATAGCTAATCCCGAAACGCGATAGTTATCGCGAGTCACTTAAAAAGCAAGGGCAATTCATCATACATAGTAACCTAACCTAACCTAACCTAACCTAACCTAACCTACGGAGTAGCAGCCTTAGCCGCCACTTTTGCTGCAGCCTTACGGTCTGCAGCTAGCGGCGGCCGTAGCCGCTGCTCCGGAAGGATCCTCTCCTGGAGGCCGTCGAGACGTGCGGTGAGGATGCCCAACACGCGGTCAGCCATCCCACCTACCACCTCCACCAGGCGCTCCTCCGTCACTACCTCAGTGGGATTGCGCTGAGGCTTGGACTGGCGTGGCTGCGGAAGAGGAGGAAACTCCTCCCGAGCCGTTGCCTTCCTCTTAGGAGCCGGGGCTGGCCCGGACCCCTGAGAGGGTACCACTGCGGGTGTCGGAGTGGCCTGAGCCACAGGCTCCGGACGCTGGGCAGCGAGCTGATCTGCCCGCAACTCCGCAATCTCATTGCGGAGCGCAGCCATCTCAGCCGCTTGCCGCACCTCCTTCGCCTTCAGGTCCGAGACAATCTCCTGGAGTTTCGTAATCTCCTCGGAGACTGTTCGGCCTGCCATCGTCTTTACAGCGTCCTCGATGGACGCGGCCGCTTCCTTAAGGGCATGCACGAACGTGCCCTTGAGGTTGGAGGATTTCTGCGCGACGCGGAGAATGATTCCGACGTCGTCAGAAACCCTCGAGCAGAGTTCAGAGACAGGTTGTGCCTCCGAACTCGGAGCCTTGGACTGCTTGGCAGCTCTTGTTCGTCTCACCTTAGAGGCGAGCTCCGCTACCTCTTCCTCGGCTCTCAGGTGGAGTTCCTGCTGCCTAACGCGGAGGAACTCGGATTTGGCCTTAGCCAGACCCACATACTCACCTGTTGTAGCGGGGCGACCTCTGCCACGCTTGGAAGCGCTGGAAGAAGGCCGCTCCACCGGTACCGTAGACTCGTCGATGCAGACGCTGCTACTCTTGACCTTGAAGAATTTGCTGGGGCAAGGAGACTCCCTACCCTCAGCATCACTTACCGACACCAATGTTGCCTCGCTAGTGCTACTACACATTGATAGTCGGTCTAACGAAGCCGTCCTCTCCAGTAACACAAGTGGCAAAACTTTGCCCCCCCCAGAAAACGCGGGGCAGCCCGGACTAGGTCCGGGGAGGGATTCTCCTACTCCGGTGGAGCAGGTACCCTCCTGGGGTAGTAATCTTTTTGGTTTTGCTCTCATGTTTGTTTCATTATCAGTTGTCCGTAAACAAGCCAGGGTCGTCGATAGAACCGGTTTGACAAAAACCGGATCACATTCTATATCTATTTACAATTAATTTCTCATGTTTTATCTTATAGATAATATATTTATAATTATATTATAAATATAGTAAAAGTTTTTTACTTATATCTAAGTGTTCCTGGTTTTAGCAAGTGACTTTCTGTGCTATTTATTTATTTATTTATTTGTGCTCGTTTTATATTTTATTCCCGTAGACCTTGCTTTCCCGAGTACATAACCGTTTGAATTATTTTTCTAAGTGCTTAACCTAACCTAACCTAACCTAACCTTTTTTTTTTTTTTTTTTTTCAGTTTGGGAAAAACCCGTCATGGGTACCTGCCCGCCGCGGAGGACAGCGAACAGGTTATGTGGGACTGTACCCACTAAAAAACCCAAACATCGCCTCCGGAGCGCTTGGCGTCGGGGGCACAGGAAGACCCTAGGGCATTACTTCTGTGCACCCCGACAAGCGCTGCCCCCCCGAAGAGAGGCTCTCCCCACTGGGGGCGCCCATCACCGACCGCAGCCCCCAGCCTCCGTTCAATTTTTTATCGAGGTTTTTATTCCTCGGTGATTTTTTAAGGAGGTTTTCTTCCTCCGGGTTCGGGCCTCCCCGTCCACCGCGAACCCCTGTAATTTTTTAACGAGGTTGTCTTCCTCTCGGTTCTGGTCCCAAAAGGACCAGACCCGCCGCCTTGTGATTTTTTTACGAGGTTTTCTTCCTCGGTAATTTTTTAGCAAGGTTTTCTTCCTTGGTTATTTTTTACCGAGGTTTTCTTCCTCACGGTCGCAGGGGATAGGGAGAGCGGCAACGAAACACCGACACTCCTCTTCCCCTGCGACCCCACCGCGTCCGCCATCAGACGGTGGCGACCCCGTTGAGGCCGCGGAAGGTAGGGTGAGCGGCAACGTGACACCGACACACCTCTCCCGCCGCGGCCTCCCGCCTTCAGCCGCGGTGCCTCCCATACGACACCGCGGCTCGCCTCAGTTGCGGTGGCGCCCATACACCACTGCAACCTACTGCCGCCGGAGCAGCTCTCCACGTGGCCGCTCGTCACCGGCTGGCCAACTCAGCCTAGACGAGCGGCCTCTCCTGGGGTTCCTCTTCGCTTCACCGTGGGTGACTAGGCCACGGTTACTAAGCCCCCCCGCCACGACAAGGCGGGAACCCATCGGGGGGGAACCTAACCTAACCTTTTTTTTTTTTTTTTTTTAACGTGGGGAAATCCTGCATTGGATCCGCCTCCCGAGCCGGGCAGCTCAAGGGAGGGGTATGTCGGACTCTTACCGACTAAAACCCCACGGTGTTCCATCTTCACCCATTGGGCCGGGGAGTAGGGACTGCTAGCGCAATTACTTCTACTCGCCCGGCGGGTGCAGGCCCCTCATAAGGGGCCACCTTCTGCGGTCTGAGGGGTCGGAATGAGACACCCTCTGACGAACCTACGAGGGGCGCATCGAACACTGATGCGCCACGCCTCGGGCCTGTGCATAAACTGCAAGGGCGAAGGACGTGCCCGCGTCCGACGCCCGCAGGCCATTTTTACGGCGGCAGGAGGTCATTTCTGACCCTGCGCCGCCGGGTTCGTCGACCGCGGGAGGGGAGCTCCGACGTCTGCTCCCTCTCCCTCTCCGCCGCCTCCTTTGCGAGCATGACGTGCTCGCAGTATGAGGCGACGGAGTTCCAACCGCTCTCACTCCCGACCATCGACGAAACTACGGTCGGGAGCGAGAGATCGGCTCCTATCGCCGCGATAAGGTCGCGGCGTGGCGAGTCCCATGCGGGACAGACGGCGAGTGTGTGCTGCGCGTCATCTACCGCGCAGCCACAATGATGGCACCCAGATGTTGGCTCCCGGCCTATGCGACACAGGTAACTCCCGAAACAACCATGTCCCGAGAGCACCTGTGTCAGCCGGAAGCTGAGGGTGCCGTGCCGCCTCCGTATCCACGCCGTCAAGTGAGGCCTGATGGCCTCGACGGTCGCCACGCCTGAGCTGGGGTGTTCCAGTCGTCGGTCCCACTCCGCCATGACCAGGACCTGGTGGAGCTCCGACCTACGCGCCTCGATTTCGCGAGGCGCAGGCCGTAGACCTCGCTCCAACGCCTCCCCGCGCCACTTGTAGAGCGACGCGAGGGCTCTCGCCTCCAGGTCCCATGGCGGAGATCCGGCCAGTAGGGAGGCCGCCTCGAAGGATATCGTGCGGTACCCGCGGGCTGATCTGACGGCCATCGCCCTCTGCGGTTTGCGCAGAGCGGCGATATTACGGGCCGTCAGGTTCTCAGCCCACACAGGGGCCCCGTAAAGGGCCATGGACCGCACGATTCCCATGTAGAGCCTCCGGCAAGCGGAATTCGGACCCCCCAGGTTGGGCAACAGCCGCGCCAACGCGGCCGCGGCGCCCATTAGACGGGGGGTCAGCTGCCGAAAGTGCTCTACGAAGTCCCATCGGCTGTCCAGGATGAGTCCAAGATATTTCATCTTGGACTCGATGCCGATGGGAACGCCTCCCACGATGATCTGGGACCCTCTCGGTGGCGCATTCCGAGGCCCATGAAAACACAGGGCCTCGGATTTCTGAAGCGCCACATCGAGTCCCAGACGCCGGATCCGACCGACGACGTGTGCCACCCCAGCTGTGACCAGTATCGCGGCTTCGCGGTGCGACTTACCCCTCGACGTGACCAATGTGTCGTCGGCGTAACACACGACACTGAGGCCACGGAGGAGCGCACCGCGCAACACCCAATCGTATCCGATGTTCCAGAGCAGGGGGCCAAGCACTGACCCCTGGGGAACACCGGATACGACGTCTCGCCGACACATACCATTCCGACCCGGGAAGATAACGTACCTCTCAGAGAGGTACGCCCCGACAATTCGGCGGAGGTAGTTCGGCACTCCATGATAGCGGAGTGCCTCCCTAATGCAGGCCCAGGGCAAGGTGTTAAAGGCGTTCGCGATGTCTAAAGACACCGCAATCACCACCTCGCCCTGTTCGATGGCCTCCTCCGCCAGACTCCTCACTTGCGCGATCGCATCTATGGTGGAGCGCCCTCTGCGGAAACCAAACTGGTTCGCCGCCAGGTCCGGCCCCACGTGCGTAAGATGGCTGACGAGGCGGTCTGCAAGCACTCTTTCGAAGAGTTTGCCCACCTCGTCAAGCAGCACAATGGGGCGGTACGCGGACGGCGAGTCCGCCGGGCGCCCCTCCTTCTGGAGCAGGACTAGACGGCCGGTTTTCCACTTCGACGGAAACCGGCCCTGCTCCAGACACGCGGTGAGGAGTCCCAGTAGTCGGGGCTCGAGGGCCTCCTGAGCCAGGACCCACGCTCGGCCAGGTATGCCGTCGGGTCCTGGGGCGGTGTTTTTCGCCGCGAGGCGTTTCACCGCCGCCCTCAACTCTTCCCGGGTCACTTCGGGCACGTCGTCTCTCTCCACGTCGGGCTCGGCCGCAGGCGGAGCCATTTCGGGAGGTGAGAACTCCTCCCTCGAGGGAAACAGAGCGCTCACTACCTCCTCAAGGAACTCCGGCTGGAGACTCTGGGTTACCGGGGGGGCCCATTGGCGAAGTTTGCCGCGTACCATTCGGTACGGGCGCCCCCACGGATCCCGACTGAGCGTCTCCAGGAATTCCTCTCGGGCCAGAGCCTTGGCACGCTCAATGGCCTTCCGGAGGGTGAGCTTGGCTGCTCTGTAACCCTCATGTAGCTCCGCCTCTCCGGGGCTAGCGACCTGCGAATGGCGTCGTCTGCGCCTTATCCTGGTGTACTGGCGGCGCGCTGCCACGCACACTGCGCGCAGCTGCGCGATTTCAGCGTTCCACCAGTACACCTGGCGCTTAGCTGGACGACGCCTGACTCTCGGCATCGCCGCGTCGCACATATGCGACACGGCTGCCCGCAGTCGCTCTGCCCCATCATTGACATCGGCAGGCCTCTCGGGTGTTCCATCTAACACCCAGGCCTGCACGATGGCGGCTTCGAGGAACACCTCACGATCGAGGCGTCCCAGAGCCCAACGTGGACTGTCCTCCTCCGGGGCTCTCGGGACCGGTTGTCCCGAGGTCTGGGCGGACACGTCGAACCGTATGTAGAGATGGTCCGACAATGTCTCCACCCCCTCCAGGACTCTCCAGTCCCGGACACGGCGTGCTATTGCAGGGCTAGCGAACGATATGTCCACTATCGATTCGCCCTGCGGTCGCACGCACGTGTTTACTGAGCCCCTATTGAGGACGAGTAGGCCGGATGTTATGGCCCACTCTTCCAGCACCTCACCCCTAGCGTCCGTGGACGGGGAACCCCAAGCCGTACATTTGGCATTGAAGTCCCCGAGCACTAGGACGGGGTGAGGGTGGCTGCCTGAGACGACAGTGCCCAACTCTACTAAAAATGCCTCGAAGTCGGCGAGACTCCACCGAGGGGGTGCGTACACCCCCACTATCACAACGTCGCCGAGACGCGCCGCCACGCATCCCTGGCCCTCCTTGATGTTAGCGAAGGGCGGGGAGCCGGCGGCGGGCTGGGAAATGATGGCCACCGAGCTATCTCGATCAGCCACCCAGTTATCCCTGGGCGGCACGAAGTAAGGCTCGGCCATCACGGCGACGTGTATTGACCACTGTGCCATGCTCTGGAGTAACATGTCCTGAGCACTGGCACAGTGGTTCAAATTCCCTTGGAGGAGACGGATGGCCATTATTAATTGGCCTGATCCATCTCCTCCGTCGCGACCGTCGTCGGTGCCTCAACAGCAGCCGACGAGGTCAGGGGCTTTGTCGGGGCTTTTACCCTCCCTCCCCTCCTCTTTTTCTTGGGTGACGGCGCAACGCAAGCTTTGCCGCCCATCCGGTGACCAGCCGGTTTACCCGCACCTGCACATATTATGCAGTGCGGGTCCGCCGTGCAGCCTCCAGCTTTGTGGCCGGGTTGACTGCAGCGATAGCACAGTGCGCTGCAGTCAACTCCAGAGGTACACTTAGCACCTACGTGGCCACCCTGGAGGCATCGGAAACACCGTAGTGGGCGAGGCTCCAATACCTTTACTCGCGCCGACACCCAACCTACCAGTAAGCGGCGGCCGTCGCCAAGCTTCTTTGCTGTCGCAACTGGGCAGGTAACAATAGCCGTGCCGGTCCCATCAGGTCCGGGACGTGGGTCGGTAGACTTAACCTGCCCAGGCGGGCATTCTCCTGCTGATGCGACGGCCACAATTAGTTTCTCAGCAGTGACCGAGTCGTCCAGGCCTGAGATGCGCACGTCTGCACTCTTTACAGGTCTGGACACTCTAATACACTCCTCGCCGAGAGACGCCTTGATCTTTTCTGCCAAGGCGTCAGCCTTATCGTTGCTGTCAGCTCCGGGAACCTCCAATATCACTGCCCCCGTCGCTGCCCTTCTATATTTGACGCCCCCAATTCCGAGGCTGCCTAGGTCTACATTGTCCCAGGTCTTCGTCAGCACCTCCTTGTACGTAAGACCTTTCGTTGCCGCTTCCGACTGCAGCGTGATCACCACTGCAGTGGACTTAGAGGCACGAATTTTGCGGGCCTTACGCTTTTTCGGAGGCGCTGCCTTGGGTTTGGCCTTCTTGGACCTAGACGCCTTTTTGCCGCCCTTGCCAACTAATACCCATTCCCCTTCAGAGGGCTTGGGAACAGCCAGCTTCTCACTATAGGAAGGACGAGAGCCAGGGGCAGCCGACTTGGTCGCTGCTTTCCCACCTTTCTGGCTGCTCTTTTTCCCAGCTGCTTGGCGAGGATCAGGCAACCGCGGAGGCCGATCTTCAGCCACTCCCGGTTTCGCTGCCATCTTCGCAGCCTTTCGATCTGCCGCTAAAGGAGGGCGGAGTCGTTTTTCTGGGAGGAGTCTATCCTCCAAGGCCTCAAAGCGCGCACTCATTATGTTCAGGATCTCAGTGAACCTGTCCTGAGTTCCAGAATTTTCGCTCTGAGGCCCCCCTTGTTGCCGCTGAGGAAGCGGCGGAAACTCCTCTCTAACTCTCTCTCTCCTTGGCGCTGGGAAAGGTGTAGGTTCAGGCCCCAACTGTGACGCCGTAACTGTAGAGACATTGATCGAGGGCGATGGCTGGTGAACCTTATTCAGGTCCGCCCTGATCTCTGCGAGCTCCTTGCGAAGCTCGGCCAGTTCTTCCGCCTGTTTCGCGTTGGTCTCCTCCAGCCGCGTGTATGCTGCTTGAACCCTCTCTAGTTCCTCGGAGGTGGTCCGGCTGCAGAACTTTTCGACTGCATCCTTGATGGATGCAGCCGCATCCTTAAGGGCGTGTATGTAGGTGCCCTTGAGGTTTCTAGATTTTTTAGCAACCTCAAGGATCACCTCGACGTCGCCAAACACTCTCTCGGTCAGCTGAGTGGATAGCTCCTGTTCAGGAGCAGTGGCGACGTTCTTCGCGAGCCGGTTATGTCGCTCTCTTGACGCCACCTTCGCCACCTCCTCCTCAGCCGAGAGACGGAGCTCCTCCTCCTTCAGGCGCAGATAGTCGGCCTTCGCATTCGCTAGGCCGACATATTCCCCGGTCGTTGGGGGGCGCCCTCTGCCTCTTTTGGAGGTCGCGAACTTCTTGACGGCAGGGGAGGAATCATCGTCCGAAGCCGGATCTGTCGGAATCTGATCATCTGCTTCCGATGGCTTCCTTTTCCTCTGCCAGAAGGTGCCGCCAGGAATATCGTCAAACGACGCAACCGACACCAACGTGGCGACGCTCGAATCACTGCTGACCGAAAGACGGTCCAGCGATGCGCACCTCTCCATAACAACAACGGGTTCGGCCATCCCGCTGCTGCCGTCCTTCACAAGCTCGACGGAACCAGAGTTGGGGACAACCCCCGCTCCCGATTCGTCGAAGCCCGTTGCTCCATTACTGGAGCCGCCTCCCACACGTTCCTTAAAACTAGGTTCCTTAAAACTAAAGTTTGGAGAGAAATTTGAACACGAAATTTTGTTCCCACGAGTGTGGGGGAAATAATCGGTCCGCCCAGGCAGTGCCCCCTGTACCTGGGTAAGCCTAGCGTAACCCGTCAAGAGAGTCGGCCGGTTCTCTGACGGGGGTCGCACTAGAGACTGAACATCCCATCAGCCATGCATCCTCTCGCGGTGCGCCGCCGCTTAGGATTCGGGGTAATTTTTTAGAGAGGTTTTCTTCCTCGCGGTCCGGGCGGTAAAGCCGAGACCCTCGGTCCCATCGAAGCCGCGAGACGTGACCACGACACTCCAATGGGATTACGAGAACGGCAAAGGCTGGTGAAGCAAGATGCCCCACCAAACCGACCGACGACAGTGTTAGTGCACGTCGGTCCCGTCTACGCAACGTCCGTTGCTTCCTCTGAAAAACAGAAGAATGCTGGACGCAGCCGTCGTGTCAGGGGATCAGCCGCCGGCCAGAAGGGCCGACGTTTCCCGGGGTGCACCACGAGGAGGTTCCCTGACTTTGCACCCCAACCTAACCTAACCTTTTTTTTTTTTTTTTTTTTTTTTAACGTGGGGAAATCCTGCATTGGATCCGCCTCCCGAGCCGGGCAGCTCAAGGGAGGGGTATGTCGGACTCTTACCGACTAAAACCCCACGGTGTTCCTTCTTCACCAATTGGGCCGGGGAGTAGGGACTGCGTATGCAATTACTTCTACTCGCCCGGCGGGTGCAGGCCCCTCATAAGGGGCCACCTTCTGCGGTCTGAGGGGTCGGAGTGAGACACCCTCTGACGAACCTACGAGGGGCGCATCGAACACTGATGCGCCACGCCTCGGGCCTGTGCATAAACTGCAAGGGCGAAGGACGTGCCCGCGTCCGACGCCCGCAGGCCATTTTTACGGCGGCAGGAGGTCATTTCTGACCCTGCGCCGCCGGGTTCGTCGACCGCGGGAGGGGAGCTCAGACGTCTGCTCCCTCTCCCTCTCCGCCGCCTCCTTTGCGAGCATGACGTGCTCGCAGTATAAGGCGACGGAGTTCCAACCGCTCTCACTCCCGACCATCGACGAGACTACGGTCGGGAGCGAGAGATCGGCTCCTATCGCCGCGACAAGGTCACGGCGTGGCGAGTCCCATGCGGGACAGACGGCGAGGGTGTGCTGCGCGTCATCTACCGCGCAGCCACAATGATGGCACCCAGATGTTGGCTCCCGGCCTATGCGACACAGGTAGCTCCCAAAACAGCCATGTCCCGAGAGCACCTGTGTCAGCCGGAAGCTGAGGGTGCCGTGCCGCCTCCGTATCCAGGCCGTCAAATGAGGCCTGATGGCCTCGACGGTCGCCACGCCCGAGCTGGGGTTCTCCAGTCGTCGGTTCCACTCCGCCATGACCAGGACCTGGTGGAGCTCCGACCTACGCGCCTCGATTTCGCGAGGCGCAGGTCGTAGACCTCGCTCCAACGCCTCCCCGCGCCACTTGTAGAGCGACGCGAGGGCTCTCGCCTCCAGGTCCCATGGCGGAGATCCGGCCAGTAGGGAGGCCGCCTCAAAGGATATCGTGCGGTACCCGCGGGCTGATCTGACGGCCATCGCCCTCTGCGGTTTGCGCAGAGCGGCGATATTACGGGCCGTCAGGTTCTCAGCCCACACAGGGGCCCCGTAAAGGGCCATGGACCGCACGATTCCCAAGTAGAGCCTCCGGCAAGCGGAATTCGGACCCCCCAGGTTGGGCAACAGCCGCGCCAACGCGGCCGCGGCGCCCATTAGACGGGGGGTCAGCTGCCGGAAGTGCTCTACGAAGTCCCATCGGCTGTCCAGGATGAGTCCAAGATATTTCATCTTGGACTCGATGCCGATGGGAACGCCTCCCACGATGATCTGGGACCCTCTCGGTGGCGCATTCCGAGGCCCATGGAAACACAGGGCCTCGGATTTCTGTAGCGCCACATCGAGTCCCAGACGCCGGATCCGACCGACGACGTGTGCCACCCCAGCTGTGACCAGTATCGCGGCTTCGCGGTGCGACTTACCCCTCGACGTGACCAATGTGTCGTCGGCGTAACACACGACACTGAGGCCACGGAGGAGCGCACCGCGCAACGCCCAATCGTATCCGATGTTCCAGAGTAGGGGGCCAAGCACTGACCCCTGGGGAACACCGGATACGACGTCTCGCCGACACATTCCATTCCGACCCGGGAAGATAACGTACCTCTCAGAGAGGTACGCCCCGACAATTCGGCGGAGGTAGTTCGGCACTCCATGATAGCGGAGTGCCTCCCTAATGCAGGCCCAGGGCAAGGTGTTAAAGGCGTTCGCGATGTCTAAAGACACCGCAATCACCACCTCGCCCTGTTCGATGGCCTCCTCCGCCAGACTCCTCACTTGCGCGATCGCATCTATCGTGGAGCGCCCTCTGCGGAAACCAAACTGGTTCGCCGCCAGGTCCGGCCCCACGTGCGTAAGATGGCTGACGAGGCGGTCTGCAAGTACTCTTTCGAAGAGTTTGCCCACCTCGTCAAGCAGCACAATGGGGCGGTACGCTGACGGCGAGTCCGCCGGGCGCCCCTCCTTCTGGAGCAGGACTAGACGGCCGGTTTTCCACTTCGACGGAAACCGGCCCTGCTCCAGGCACGCGGTGAGGAGTCCCAGTAGTCGGGGCTCGAGGGCCTCCTGAGCCAGGACCCACGCTCGGCCAGGTATGCCGTCGGGTCCTGGGGCGGTGTTTTTCGCCGCGAGGCGTTTCACCGCCGCCCTCAACTCTTCCCGGGTCACTTCGGGCACGTCGTCTCTCTCCACGTCGGGCTCGGCCGCAGGCGGAGCCATTTCGGGAGGTGAGAACTCCTCCCTCGAGGGAAACAGAGCGCTCACTACCTCCTCGAGGAACTCCGGCTGGAGACTCTGGGTTACCGGGGGGGCCCATTGGCGAAGTTTGCCGCGTACCATACGGTACGGGCGCCCCCACGGATCCCGACTGAGCGTCTCCAGGAATTCCTCTCGGGCCAGAGCCTTTGCACACTCAATGGCCTTCCGGAGGGTGAGCTTGGCTGCTCTGTAACCCTCATGTAGCTCCGCCTCTCCGGGGCTAGCGACCTGCGAATGACGTCGTCTGCGCCTTATCCTGGTGTACTGGCGGCGCGCTGCCACGCAAACTGCGCGCAGCTGCGCGATTTCAGCGTTCCACCAGTACACCTGGCGCTTAGCTGGACGACGTCTCACTCTCGGCATCGCCGCGTCACACATCTTGGACACGGCTGCCCGCAGTCGCTCTGCCCCATCATTGACATCGGCAGGCCTCTCGGGTGTTCCATCTAACACCCAGGCCTGCACGATGGCAGCCTCGAGGAACACCTCACGATCGAGGCGTCCCAGAGCCCAACGTGGACTGTCCTCCTCTGGGGCTCTCGGGACCGGTTGTCCCGAGGTCTGGGCGGACACGTCGAACCGTATGTACAGATGGTCCGACAGTGTCTCCACCCCCTCCAGGACTCTCCAGTCCCGGACACGGCGTGCTATTGCAGGGCTAGCGAACGATATGTCCACTATCGATTCGCCCTGCGGTCGCACGCACGTGTTTACTGAGCCCCTATTGAGGACGAGTAGGCCGGATGTTATGGCCCACTCTTCCAACACCTCACCCCTAGCGTCCGTGGACGGGGAACCCCAAGCCGTACATTTGGCATTGAAGTCCCCGAGCACTAGGACGGGGTGAGGGTGGCTGCCTGAGACGACAGTGCCCAACTCTACCAAGAATGTCTCAAAGTCGGCGAGACTCCATCTGGGGGGTGCGTACACCCCCACTACAACAACGTCGCCGAGACGCGCCGCCACGCATCCGCGGCCCTCCTTGATGTTAGCGAAGGGCGGGGAGCCGGCGGCGGGCTGGGATATGATAGCCACCGAGCCATCTCGATCACCCACCCAGTTATCTCTGGGCGGCACGAAGTATGGCTCGGCCATCACGGCGACGTTTATTGACCACTGTGCCATGCTCTGGACTAACAAATCCTGAGCACTGGCACAGTGGTTTAGATTTCCTTGGAGGAGACGGATGGCCATTATTAATTGGCCTGATCCATCTCCTCCGTTTGGACCGTCGTCGGGGCTACCGCTGCAGCCGACGAGGTTGAGGGTTGCGAGGAGGCCTGGCCTCCTTTCTTTTTCCCTCCTCTCCTTCCTTTTTTGTGGGGTGGTGCCGAGCAAGTCTTGCTCCCCACCCGATGTCCAGCTGGTTTACCCGCTCCTGCACATATAATACAGTGCGGGTCCGCCGTGCAGCCTCCAGCTTTGTGGCCAGGTTGACTGCAACGATAGCAAAGTTGGCTGCAGTCAACCTCTGAAGAGCACTTTGCTCCCACATGGCCACCCTGGAGGCATCGGAAACATCGTAGTGGGCGTGGTTCCAAGACCTTCACTCTGGCCGAGACCCACCCCACTAAAAGACGTCTGCCGTCACCCAGTTTCTTAGCCGTCGCCACTGGACAGGTGACTATGGCCGTGCCAGCCCCGTCAACACCGAGGCGAAGGCCATTAGTCTTTATCTGTACTGGGGAACATTCCCCAGCCAGGGCGACGGCTGCTATCAGCTTCTCAGCTGTCACTGAATCATCCAGGCCTGAAATGCGCACGTCTGCACATTTCATTGGCCTGGACACTCGTACCACTTCTACAGGAAGGGATGCCCTTATTTTCTCGGCAAGGGCATCCGCTTTATCGCCGCTGGTGGCCCCTGGCACCTCTAAGAGCACCGCCCCCGTAGCTGCCCGTCTATAATTGACGGACTTGATTCCGAGGCTGTCAAGATTGACCTCCTCCCAAGTCTTTGTTAGCACCTCCCCGTAGGTGACACCTCTCTTCGTCGCCTCTGGCTGCAGTGTTAGAACCACTGCAGAAGCTTTTGAGGCGCGAAGTTTTGGAGCTTTCGCCTTTTTGGGAGGTGCCTTGGGCTTCGCCGCTCTACGAGGCTTGGCCGCCTTTTTAGCCTTGCCCCCCTTCCCTACAAGCACCCAATCACCATTGGTGGCCACCGGAGCTTTCAGTGTCTCACTGTAGGAGACCGGGGCAGGCGCAGTCGACACGGAAGCAGCCTTCTTCGCCTTCTTGTTCCCCTTTCTTCCAGAAACTTGCCGAGGAGCGGGGAGCAAAGAGGGATGAGCTACGGGAGCCACTGCCGAGGATGCAGCTGCAGCCACCTTTCGATCTGCCGCCAACGGTGGTCTCAATCTCCTTTCTGGAAGGAGTCTATCCTCCAGAGCCTCAAAGCGCGCGCTCATTATGTTCTCCAATCTTAACACTGAGCGCGCAATCTCCTCCAAATCTCCATTTGGATTTGGGAGTGTATTCTCGCTTTGAGGCTCCTTTCTTTGCCGCTTAGGCAACGCAGGATACTCCTCCCTTGGTGGTCTCCTTGGAGCTGGAGAAGGCAACACTGCAGACTCCACCGCGACAGAGGAGACACTAGCTTCAGGCATTGGCTGGCGGATCTTGTTCACATCCGCCCTGAGTTCCGCGAGCTCCTTGCGCATCTCTGCCAATTCGCCTGCTTGGTTCGCGTTCGTCTCCTCCAATCTTGCGTATGCCGCTTGGACCCTCTCCAGCTCCTCGGAGGTGGTTCGGCTGCAGAACTTCTCGACTGCATCCTTGATGGAAGCAGCCGCATCCTTAAGGGCGTGTATGTAAGTGCCCTTGAGGTTCCTGGATTTTTTGGCAACCTCAAGGATCACCTCGATGTCGCCAAACACCCTCTCAGTAAGGTGAGCGGATAATTCCTCCTCAGGAGCAGTGGCGATATCTTTCGCAGCCCTGTTATGCCGCTCTCGGGACGCCGCCTTCGCCACTTCTTCCTCAGCAGAGAGGCGAAGCTCCTCCTCCTTGAGGCGCAGATAGTCGGCCTTGGCATTCGCCATCCCGACGTATTCCCCAGTCGTTGGGGGGCGCCCCCGGCCTCTTTTGGAGACCGCAACCTTCTTTACGGCCGGGGAGGAATCATCTTCCGCGGCGGGATCTGACGGTAGCTCTAGATCAGCTTCCGATGGCTTCCGTTTTCTCTGCCAAAAGGCGCCGCCTGGTATATCGTCGCACGACGCAACTGATATCAACGTGGCGGCGCTGGACTCGCTGCTGACCGAAAGACGGTCCAGCGATGCACACCTCTCCATAACAACAACGGGTACGGCCATCCCGCTGCTGCCGTTCTTCACAGGCTCGACGGAACCAGAGTTGAGTACAACCCCCGCTCCCGATTCGTCGAAGCCTGATGCTCCATTACTGGAGCCGCCTCCCACACTTTCCTTAAAACTAAGTTCCTTAAAGCTAAATGGAGAAAAAGAATTTGAACACGAAATTTTGTTCCCACGAGTGTGGGGGAAATATACGGTCCACCCAGGCAGTGCCCCCTGTACCTGGGTAAGCCTAGCGTAACCCGTCAAGAGAGTCGGCCGGTTCTCTGACGGGGGTCGCACTAGAGACTGAACATCCCATCAGCCATGCATCCTCTCGCGGTGCGCCGCCGCTTAGGATTCGGGGTAATTTTTTAGAGAGGTTTTCTTCCTCGCGGTCCGGGCGGTAAAGCCGAGACCCTCGGTCCCATCGAAGCCGCGAGACGTGACCACGACACTCCGATGGGATTACGAGAACGGCGAAGGCTGGTGAAGCAAGCTGCCCCACCAACCGACCAACGACAGGGTTAGTGAGCGTCGGACCCGTCTGCGCAACGTCCGCTGCTTCCTCTGACATTCAGAGGAATGCTGGACGAAGCCGTCGTGTCAGGGGATCAGCCGCCGGCCAGAAGGGCCGACGTTGCCCGGGGTGCACCACGAGGAGGTTCCCTGACTTTGCACCCCAACCTAACCTTTTTTTTTTTTTTTTTTTTTTTTTAACGTGGGTAAAAATGCATTTACGCATCCGCAGACGGCCCGGGCAGGCCGAAAGGGTATGTGGGACTCCATGGTAACATAAAAATACCACAACTACCCACTAAAAAATCCCCACGTGTGTTCCCCTAACAGCACCCTTGGTGTCGAGGACCAGGAACGCATACGCATTACTTCTGCTCAACTCGACGGGTGTAGCTCCAACGGTGGAGCTTCAGCTACGGTCTGACAGAACAGACAACTACCGAGCGCACGCGTAAAAGTTTGGAACACTGCGTGCGCCTCGCCATGGGCCTGTGTGCTATGGCGACGGACATGCCCGTGTCCCTCGCCTACAGGCCCTGCCTACGGCGGCCGGAGGTCATCACCCACCTGACGCCGCCGTCGACCAGAACGCCGACCGCGAGAGGGAATCTCACTAGTGAGCTCCCTCTCTCTCTCCGCCGTCTCCTTCACGAACATAACATGCTCGCAAAAAGAGACGACAGAATCCCAACCTCTCTCACTCTCGACCATCGCCTTGACGACAGCTCCGAGCGAGAGGTCGGTCCCTACTGCTGCGGTCAGAACGCAGCGTTCAGAGTCCCAAGCGGGACAAACCTCGAGCGTGTGTTGCGCGTCATCGAACGCGCAGCCACAGTGATGACACCCTGGTGCAATCTCCCGGCCTATGCGACACAGGTAACTCCCGAAACATCCGTGTCCCGTGAGCACCTGTGTCAGGCGGAAGGTCAAGGTGCCATGTGCCCTACCCAACCAAGCTGCCAGATGAGGCCGGATGGCCTCCACCGTCGCTGCACCTGAAATAGGAAGATCGAGTCTACGTCTCCACTCGGCCATGACGTGGATCTCGTGGAGCTCCGACCTCTGCGCCTCGATTTCTCGAGGTGCAAGTCGAAGTCCTCCATTCAGCGCCTCCCCGCGCCACTCGTAGAGTGACGCGAGGGCTCTCGCTTCGAGATCCCATGGCGCGGAACCTACCAAGAGGGACGCCGCCTCAAAAGAGACTGTGCGGTACCCGCGAGCTGCCCTGACGGCCATCGCCCTCTGCGGAGCCCGCAGAGCGCGGATGTTCTGGGCCGACAGGTCTGCAGCCCACACCGGGGCCCCGTAAAGGGCCATGGACCGAACAACCCCTAAATAGAGCTTCCGGCAAGCGGAATCGGGCCCCCCTAAGTTGGGCAACAACCGCGCGAGCGCGGCTGCAGCGCCCAACAGTCGAGGGGTCAGCTGCCTGAAGTGCGCGACGAAATCCCACCTACTATCTAACACCAGTCCGAGATATTTCATCTCAGACTGGATGCCTATGGAAACGCCGCCTACGGTAATTCGCGATCCTCTCGGTGGCGCGTTCCGAGGCCCGTGAAAACACAGAGCCTCGGACTTGTGCAATGCCACCTCGAGCCCTAATCTACGAATCCTAGCTACGACCTGAGCTACGCCGGCTGTGACGAGAATCTGGGCATCACGGTGTGTCTTACCTCTCGCCGTGACCAGAGTGTCATCTGCATAGCAGACGACACTCAGACCACGGAGGAGCGCACCCCGCAACACCCAATCATATCCGATGTTCCACAAGAGAGGGCCTAGGACCGACCCCTGTGGAACACCGCACACTACCTCGCGCCTACACGTACTACTCTGACCCGGGAAGGTCACGTACCTCTCGGAGAGGTACGACGCGACGATGCGACGGATATAGGTGGGCACTCCGTGATAACGAAGCGCCTCCCTAATACAGGCCCAGGGTAAGGTGTTGAATGCGTTGGCGATGTCCAAGGACACCGCTAACACCACCTCGCCCCGTGCAATGGCCTCTTCCGCCAAACTCCTAACCTGCGTGATCGCGTCGATAGTGGAGCGACCCCTGCGAAACCCGTACTGGTTCACCGCCAGGTCCGGCCCCTCACGCGTTAAGTGGCTGACGATGCGGTTTGCAATGACTCTTTCAAAGAGCTTGCCCACATCGTCAAGCAACACGATCGGCCGGTACGCCGACGGATTGTCCGCCGGGCGCCCCTCCTTCTGAAGCAGGACTAACCGACCGGTTTTCCATCGGATTGGAAACCGGCCCTGCTCCAGACACGCACTGAAGAGCCCCAATAGGCGAGGCTCGAGAACCTCTAGGGCCAGGACCCATGCCCTGCCAGGCAGACCATCGGGTCCCGGGGCGGTGTTCTTGGCCTTAAGCCGTTCCACCGCCGCTCCCAATTCTTCCCGGGTCACGTCGACACTGCCCACGTCCGGCTCCGCCATAAAAGTCGAAGCCATCGGTGGAGGAGTAAACTCCCCCCTCGAAGGGAACAGTGCGCTAACGACTTCGTCGAGGAACTGCGGCTGGAGACTCTGCGTTACCGGGGGTGCCCACTGGCGGAGCTTGCCACGTACCATACGGTACGGGCGTCCCCACGGGTCCCGACTGAGGATCTCCAACAGTTCCTCCCTGGCCTGCGCCTTAGACCGCTCGATGGCCTGCTTGAGGGCGAGCTTTGCAGCCCGGTATCCCTCATGCAGCTCCACCTCCTCCGGGGCTGCGACCTGAGTTCGACGTCGTCTTCGCCTGATCCGGGTATACCGGCGACGCGCCGACACGCACGCTGCACGCAGCTGTGCGATGTCGGCGTTCCACCAATACACCTGGCGTTTGGCTCGGACACGCCTCGCCCGAGGCATAGCGGCATCACACATGTGTGATACCGCATCCCTCAGTCGCTCCGCCCCATCATCGACATCGGCAGGCCTCTCGGGTGTCGCACGCAACACCCAGTCCTGCACGATGGCGGCCTCCTGGAAGACTTCCCTATCGAGTCGCCCTAACACCCAACGCGGACCGTCCCCCACAGGAACTCCCGGTACCGGTAGGTCCTCGGTTTGGACGGAGACGTCGAACCGAACATATAAATGGTCGGACAACGTCTCCACCTCCCCGAGGACTCTCCAGTCCCGAACACGGCGTGCGATCGCAGGGCTAGCGAACGAAACGTCCACTATGGATTCGCCCTGCGGTCGCACGCACGTGTTCACGGAGCCCCTGTTGAGGACGAGCAGGCCAGATGTCAGCGCCCACTCTTCCAACACCTCACCACGTCGATCTGAGCATGAGCAACCCCAAGCCGTTGATTTGGCGTTGAAGTCACCCAGTACCAGGACGGGGCGAGGGTGGCTGCCTAACACTACGTTGCCTACTCCTACCAAGAAGGATTCGAACTCCGCGAGACTCCACCGAGGTGGAGCGTAGACCCCGACGACAACGACGTCACCTAGCCGCGCCGCCACGTACCCCTGGCCCTTCGTAATATCTACGAAGGGTGGGACACCGGCAGCCGGCCTAGATATGATGGCTACGCAACCATACCTGTCACCGACCCAGCAATCGCTAGGTGGGACAAAGTATGGCTCCGCCATCACAGCGACCCCTATCGACCACACCCCAACCTTTTTTTTTTTTTTTTTTTTTTGCGTTTGGGAAAAACCCGTCATGGGTACCCGCCCGCCGCGGAGGACAGCGGACGGGTTATGTTGGACTGCACCAACTAAAAAACCCAAACCCACCAACTCCATTGCGCTTGGCGTCGGGGGCACAGGAAGACCCGAGGGCATAACTTCTGTGCACCCCGACAAGCGCTGCCCCCGAAGGGAGGCTCTCCCCACTGGGGGCGCCCATCACCGACCGCAGCCCCCAGCCTCCGTTCAATTTTTTAGCGAGGTTTTATTCCTCGGTGATTTTTTAAGGAGGTTTTCTTCCTCCGGGTTCGGGCCACCCCATCCACCACGAACCCCTGTAATTTTTTACCGAGGTTTTCTTCCTCCCGGTTCCGGTCCAAAAGGACCAGAACGCCGCCGCCTGGTGATTTTTTTACAAGGTTTTCTTCCTTGGTAATTTTTTAGCGAGGTTTTATTCCTCGTTTCGGTCGCAGGGGATAGGGAGAGCGGCAACGAAACACCGACACTCCTCTTCCCCTGCGACCCCACCGCGTCCGCCATCAAACGGTGGCGGCCCCGTTGAGGCCGCGGAAGGTAGGGTGAGCGGCAACGTGACACCGACACACCTCTCCCGCCGCGGCCCCTCGCCATCAGCCGCGGTGCCTCCCATACGACACCGCGGCTCTCCTCAGTTGCGGTGGCGCCCATACACCACCGCAACCTACTGCCGCCGAAGCAGCTCTCCGCGTGGCCGCTCGTCACCGGCTGTCCAACTCAGCCTAGACGAGCGGCCTCTCCTGGGGTTCCTCTTCGCTTCACCGTGGGTGGCTAGGCCACGGTTACTAAGCCCCCCCGCCACGACAAGGCGGGAACCCATCGGGGGGGACCACACCCCAACCTAACCTTTTTTTTTTTTTTTTTTTTTTTTTTTTTTTATTTTTTTTTTTTTTTTTTTTTTTTTTTTTAAACGTGGGTAAAAATGCATTTACGCATCCACAGACGGCCCGGGCAGGCCGAAAGGGTATGTGGGACTCCATGGTAATTAAAATACCACAACTACCCACTAAAAAATCCCCACGTGTGTTCCCCTAACAGCACCCTTGTTGTCGAGGACCAGGAACGCATACGCATTACTTCTGCTCAACTCGACGGGTGTAGCTCCTCCGAAGGAGCTTCAACTACGGTCTGACAGAACAGACAACTACCGAGCGCACGCGTAAAAGTTTGGAACACTGCGTGCGCCTCGCCATGGGCCTGTGTGCTATGGCGACGGACATGCCCGTGTCCCTCGCCTACAGGCCCTGCCTACGGCGGCCGGAGGTCATCACCCACCTGACGCCGCCGTCGACCAGAACGCCGACCGCGAGAGGGAAGCTCACTAGTGAGTTCCCTCTCTCTCTCCGCCGTCTCCTTCACGAACATAACATGCTCGCAAAAAGAGACGACAGAGTCCCAACCTCTCTCACTCTCGACCATCGCCTTGACGACGGCTTTGAGCGAGAGGTCGGTCCCTACTGCTGCGGTCAGAACGCAGCGTTCAGAGTCCCAAGCGGGACAAACCTCGAGCGTGTGTTGCGCGTCATCGAACGCGCAGCCACAGTGATGACACCCTGGTGCAATCTCCCGGCCTATGCGACACAGGTAACTCCCGAAACAACCGTGTCCCGTGAGCACCTGTGTCAGGCGGAAGGTCAAGGTGCCATGTGCCCTACTCAACCATGAAGCCAGACGAGGCCGGATGGCCTCCACCGTCGCCGCACCTGAAACAGGAGAATCGAGCCTACGTCTCCACTCGGCCATGACGTGGATCTCGTGGAGCTCCGACCTCTGCGCCTCGATTTCTCGAGGTGCAAGCCGAAGTCCTCCATTCAGCGCCTCCCCGCGCCACTCGTAGAGTGACGCGAGGGCTCTCGCTTCGAGATCCCATGGCGCGGAACCTACCAAGAGGGACGCCGCCTCAAAAGAGACTGTGCGGTACCCGCGTGCTGCCCTGACGGCCATCGCCCTCTGCGGAGCCCGCAGAGCGCGGATGTTCTGGGCCGACAGGTCTGCAGCCCACACCGGGGCCCCGTAAAGGGCCATGGACCGGACAACCCCTAAATAGAGCTTCCGGCAAGCGGAATCGGGCCCCCCTAAGTTGGGCAACAACCGCGCGAGCGCGGCTGCAGCGCCCAACAGTCGAGGGGTCAGCTGCCTGAAGTGCGCGACAAAGTCCCACCTACTATCTAACACCAGTCCGAGATATTTCATCTCGGACTGGATGCCTATAGAGACACCGCCTACGAGAATTCGCGATCCTCTCGGTGGCGCGTTCCGAGGCCCGTGAAAGCACAGAGCCTCGGACTTGTGCAATGCCACCTCGAGCCCTAGGCTACGAATCCTAGCTACGACCTGAGCCACGCCGGCTGTGACGAGAATCTGGGCATCGCGGTGTGTCTTACCTCTCGCCGTGACCAGAGTGTCGTCTGCATAACAGACGACACTCAACCCACGGAGGAGAGCACCCCGCAACACCCAATCATATCCGACGTTCCACAGGAGAGGGCCAAGGACCGACCCCTGTGGAACACCGCATACTACCTCGCGCCTACACGTACGACTCTGACCCGGGAAGGTCACGTACCTCTCGGAGAGGTACGACGTGACGATACGACGGATATAGGTCGGCACTCCGTGATAACGAAGCGCCTCCCTAATACAGGCCCAGGGTAAGGTGTTGAATGCGTTAGCGATGTCCAAGGACACCGCCAACACCACCTCGCCCCGTGCAATGGCCTCTTCCGCCAAACTCCTAACCTGCGTGATCGCGTCGATAGTGGAGCGACCCCTGCGAAACCCGTACTGGTTCGCCGCCAGGTCCGGCCCCTCACGCGTTAAGTGGCTGACGATGCGGTTTGCAATGACTCTTTCAAAGAGCTTGCCCACATCGTCAAGCAACACGATCGGCCGGTACGCCGACGGATTGTCCGCCGGGCGCCCCTCCTTCTGAAGCAGGACTAACCGACCGGTTTTCCATCGGATTGGAAACCGGCCCTGCTCCAGACACGCACTGAAGAGCCCCAATAGGCGAGGCTCGAGAACCTCTAGGGCCAGGACCCATGCTCTGCCAGGCAGACCATCGGGTCCCGGGGCGGTGTTCTTGGCCTTAAGCCGTTCCACTGCCGCTCCCAATTCTTCCCGGGTCACGTCGACACTGCCCACGTCCGGCTCCGCCATAAAAGGCGAAGCCATCGGTGGAGGAGTAAACTCCCCCCTCGAAGGGAACAGTGCGCTAACGACTTCGTCGAGGAACTGCGGCTGGAGACTCTGCGTTACCGGGGGTGCCCACTGGCGGAGCTTGCCACGTACCATACGGTACGGGCGTCCCCACGGGTCCCGACTGAGGATCTCCAACAGTTCCTCCCTGGCCTGCGCCTTAGACCGCTCGATGGCCTGCTTGAGGGCGAGCTTTGCAGCCCGGTATCCCTCATGCAGCTCCACCTCCTCCGGGGCTGCGACCTGAGTTCGACGTCGTCTTCGCCTGATCCGGGTATACCGGCGACGCGCCGACACGCACGCTGCACGCAGCTGTGCAATGTCGGCGTTCCACCAATATACCTGGCGTTTGGCTCGGACACGCCTCGCCCGAGGCATAGCAGCATCACACATGTGTGATACCGCATCCCTCAGTCGCTCCGCCCCATCATCGACATCGGCAGGCCTCTCGGGTGTCGCACGCAACACCCAGTCCTGCACGATGGCGGCCTCCTGAAAGACTTCCCTATCGAGTCGCCCTAACACCCAACGCGGACCGTCCTCCACAGGAACTCCCGGTACCGGTAGGTCCTCGGTTTGGACGGAGACGTCGAACCGAACATATAAATGGTCGGACAACGTCTCCACCTCCCCGAGGACTCTCCAGTCCCGAACGCGGCGTGCGATCGCAGGGCTAGCGAACGAAACGTCCACTATGGATTCGCCCTGCGGTCGCACGCACGTGTTCACGGAGCCCCTGTTTAGGACGAGCAGGCCAGATGTCAGCGCCCACTCTTCCAACACCTCGCCCCTTCTGTCCGAGCATGGGCAACCCCAAGCCGTTGATTTGGCGTTGAAGTCACCCAGTACCAGGACGGGGCGAGGGTGGCTGCCTAACACTACGTTGCCTACTCCTACCAAGAAGGACTCGAATTCCGCGAGACTCCACCGAGGTGGAGCGTAGACTCCTACAACGACGACGTCACCGAGCCGCACCGCCACGTACCCCTGACCCTTCGTAATATCTACAAAGGGTGGGACACCGGCAGCCGGCCTAGATATGATGGCTACGCAACCATACCTGTCACCGACCCAGCAATCGCTAGGTGGGACAAAGTATGGCTCCGCCATCACAGCGACCCCTATCGACCACTGCGCCATGCTCTGGGACATCAAGTCCTGAGCTCTGGCACAGTGGTTTAAATTCCCTTGGAGTACACGGAGAGCCATTATAAAATGGCAGGGTCCATGCAAACCTCAGAGGCCGAAGTCGACGCCTTAGCGGCGGTCGACGCGGCCGAGGGTTTCGAGGGGGTCTGACCCCTCTTGCCCTTCCCTACTTTACCCCCCTTTTTGGGCGGAGGCGCCGAGCAGGCCTTACTGCCCACTCGGTGCCCCGCTGACTTACCTGCCGCTGCGCATACGGCGCAGTGCAGGTCTGCGGTGCAAACCCCAGCCTTATGGCCGGGCTGACTACAGCGGTGACAGAGACCACTGCAGTCGACGGTAGAGGGGCACGCGGCCCCTAAATGACCGGTCTGCCGACACCGGAAACAACGCTGTGGGCGCGGCTGCAGGAGTTTAACCCGCGCCGACACCCACCCGACCAAGAGACGTCGGCTCTCGCCGAGCCTCTTGGCAACCTCCACGGGGCAGGAAACCACGGCCGTACCGGTCCCGTCAACGCCGAGACGCGGTTCGCCGGATTTCACCTGCTCCGCAGGACAACCTCCGACCCGTGCGACGACAGCAGTGAGCACTTCCGCACTCACTGTGTCATCAAGACCCGAAATCCGCAGATCTGCGCACCTCACCGGCCTGGCGACACGAACATCCTCCGCTGTAAAAGAAGCCCTAATGTGTGCAGCTAGGACGTCCGTCTTGGACGCCGAATCCGCACCCGGCACCTCCAGTAGAGCAGCACCCGTCGCCGTCTTCCTAAAACCTACAGAAGGGATACCAAGACTTGCAAAGTCGATACCTGCAAAAGTCTTGGCGAGCACATCCTTGTAGGTGAGGCCCCTCTTCGCCGCATCCGGCTGCAGGGTCAGAACCACTGCAGTCGAATTGTTGGCGCGAAGTTTGGGGGCCCTTACCTTCTTGGATGGCGCAACCTTTGACTTGGCCGCCTTCTTAGGCTGAGCCGCCTTCTTAGGCTTAGAAGCCTTCTTAGGCTTCGAAGCCTTTACGGGCTTTCCCCCCTTACCTACCAGCACCCATTCACCCTCAGAGGGTCTGGGGGCTGCTAGTTTCTCACTATAAGTGAGCGGGGTTGAAGCTGCCGTCTTCTTGGCCTTGCTCTGCCCTTTTCCAGCGTTCTGCTGAGGAATAGGGTGTGGCTTCGGCCGGGACTCCGGAGTAGCAGCCTTAGCCGCCACTTTCGCTGCAGCCTTACGATCTGCAGCTAGCGGCGGCCGCAGCCGCTTCTCCGGAAGGAGCCTATCTTGGAGGCCGTCGAGACGTGCGGTGAGGATGCCCAACACGCGGTCAGCCATCCCACCTACCACCTCCACCAGGCGCTCCTCCGTCACTACCTCAGAGGGATTGCGCTGCGGCTTCGCAGCGCGCTCACTCTGAGGCTTGGACTGGCGTGGCTGCGGAAGAGGAGGAAACTCCTCCCGAGCCATTGCCCTCCTCTTAGGGGCCGGGGCCGGCCCAGACCCCTGAGAGGGTACCACTACGGGTATCGGTGCCACAGGCTCCGGACGCTTGGCAGCGAGCTGATTTGCCCGCAACTCCGCAATCTCCTTGCGGAGCGCAGCCATCTCAGCCGCTTGCCGCACCTCCTTCGCCTTCAGGTCCGAGACAATCCCCTGGAGCTTGGATATCTCCTCGGTAATCGTCCGGCCTGCCATCTTCTTCACCGCGTCCTCGATGGACGCGGCCGCGTCCTTAAGGGCATGCACGAACGTGCCCTTAAGGTTGTTCGAATTCTTGGCGACGCGGAGTATAACCCCGACGTCGTCCGAGACCTTCGAACAGAGTTCAGACACAAGTTGTGTGTCTGAACTCGGAGCCTTGGACTCCCTGGTAGCCCGCTTCCGCTTCAGCTCTGAAGCCAGCTCGGCTACCTCCTCCTCGGCTCGTAGGTGGAGTTCCTCCTTCCTGACCCGAAGGAACTCCGTTTTGGCCTTAGCCAAGCCAACGTATTGGCCCGTCGTAGGTGGGCGGCCTCTGCCTCGCTTGGAGGCACTAGGGCCAGGACGCCCGAGATGTTCTGCAGACTCGGCCTCGGGGGCAGAGTCTGACTCGTCTCCACTCATTCGGTAGAACCTGCCGAGGGAAGGAGTTTCCCTTCCCTCCGCAGAATCTACCGACACCAACGTCGCGACGCTGGTGTCGCTGGAAACCGATAAACGGTCCAGCGACACAGCCCTCTCCAGCACTACAATCGGCACAGCTTTGCCCCCCCCAGAGAACGCGGGGCAGCCCGAGCTAGGCTCGGGGAGGGATTCTCCTGCTCCGGTGGAGCAGGTACCCTCCTGGGGTAGTGATTTTTTAAGATGTACCATCATAGTTTTTGCATCGGTTGTCCGTGAACAAGCCAAGGTCGTCATAAGAATCGGTTCAACAATAGCCGAATCACATGCAAGATCAGTAGCCATATTACAAGCCAGGGTCGTCGTGTTGGGATCGCGCAAAATTTTGCCCCCCCCAGAGAACGTGGGGCTGCCCGAGCTAAGCTCGGGGAGGGATTCTCCCTTTCGGGTACCCTCCTGGGGTAGTTTCTTTTGAAATTTTGCCTTTTCCATTGTGCTAAAAACGTCGTCAAGTTCGCAGTACGCCTGCCGAAACTGGAATAAACCCAGTCCCGCCAGCCGCTATCCGGAATCAGGCCCTTGGGACTCAACCTGAGTCCTCCTCGGCCCCAACCCGGTACTGAGTGCGCTGCTCACACGCCACACCCAGGAGTGTTTATCGGCTCTCCAGCCTAGATCCGTAGTGTTCTGCGAGACAGGGTCACCTCGAGAAGGATGTGGTTCTTCACCACGCACTACGGTCTTGAGGTGGCAGGCTAAGGCTCTCTCCAAAGGGAGAGTGCTGTATTGCGCCTGTGGGTCCACCCCCTGCAGATCAGAGATACAAGTACCTCGTCACGCCTGCGCGACCCCACCCCAACCTAACCTAACCTAACCTTTTTTTTTTTTTTTTTTTTTTTTTTTTTTAACGTGGGGAAATCCTGCATTGGATCCGCCTCCCGAGCCGGGCAGCTCAAGGGAGGGGTATGTCGGACTCTTACCGACTAAAACCCCACGGTGTTCTTCACACACCTTTGTGGCCGGGGAGTAGGAGCTGCGTAAGCATTGCGTCTACTCGAAACCTAACCTAACCTAACCTAACCTAACCTAACCTAACCTAACCTAACCTAACCTAACCTAACCTAACCTAACCTTTTTTTTTTTTTTTTTTTTTTTTTTTTTTTTTTTTTTTAACGTGGAGGAACCCTTCATGGGTACACACCCGCCCGGGGGGACGAGTGGTTATGTGAGACTCCTACTCACTAAACCTCCACGGTGTACCATCCGCCGCCTTAACGGGGCGACGCGGGCTTCGCACTTGGCATTCTGTTTGCCGCGTCGCCCCAGCGGCAGGCCCAGCAACTTGCTGAGCCCCCGGCATTAATGGGAGACAGCTCGGTACACCCTAGCTGTCTCCCCCCATCCGCCGGACCTGTGCAATGGGAAGACGGGCCCCCCGACCCGTCCCCCCTGGTCCGGCTATGGTGGCGGCAGGAGGCGCGCAAAGCGCCTCCTCCGGCCGCCCGTTCTTCTTTGGCGGAGAGAGCCGCTCAGAGGATCTACCTCGCGAGCTCTCTCCGCCGTCTCCTTCTGCGAGATGACCTCCTCGCAGAAGGAGACCACCGCCGACCACGACCCCTCGCCGTCGAGCATGTGATTTACCACGCTCGGCAGCGAGAGGTCCCCTCCTACCACCGCGGCCAGAGCGCGGCGCTGCTCCACCCACGCAGCACACTCGGAAAGAGTGTGCTGCGCCGTATCTTCTGCAGCGCCGCACTCGTGGCACGCAGTGGTGGGCTCCCTCCTGGCTATTTTGTGCAGGTACCATCCGAAGCAACCATGCCCGGACAGCACCTGCACAAGCCTGTATGTTAGGGAGCCCTGCTCCCTGGTGCACCATGCCCGGAGGACCGGGCGGACGGCGTCTATGGTATAACGCCCATAGCGCGCATCCGCCAGGTCCTCCTCCCACCTCACAAAGACCCTATCACGGGCCTGCCTTCGCAGGCCCTCAATTTCTCTGGGAGCCGGAGGCGGCTCCCCCAACTCTTTCCTCGCCGCCGTGAACCTATACACGGCGGCGAGCACCTCCGCCTCCAGCTCCCACGGCGGGGAGCCGGCGAGCACAAAGGCCGCCCCCGCGGACACCGACCGGTATCCGCGGATCACCCTCAGCGCCACGACACGCTGCGCTGCGCGCAGCGTGCGTACATTGCTGGCGCTGAGGGCGTCCACCCAGATCGGTGCCCCGTAGACGGCCATGCTGCGCACGACTCCCGCATACAATTTGCGGCAGCTCGCGCCCGGTCCCCCCGTATTCGGGAGGAGCCGACCGAGAGCCGCCGCCGCTCCTACGATGCGCGGTCCGAGTCCCTTGAAGTGGGACTCGAACCGCCACCTTCCGTCCAGGATGAGGCCCAGATATTTCATCTGGACCCCAACCTGGACCCTGTGCCCCTGCACCATTATATGGGCCCCAGGGGGCGGTCCGCACCGAGGCCCGTGAAATAACAGGGCCTCGGTTTTTTCGACCGCCACCTTGAGGCCCAACGACTCAATGCGCCTGACCACTAGGGTTGTACCCTCAGTGGCCAGGCGCCTCACCTCTTCAAACCCTCCCCCCCGGGCTACGACTAGGGTGTCATCCGCGTAACAGATGACACGCACCCCCTCGGGGAGCGCTGCGCGGAGCACCCAGTCGTAGCCCATGTTCCACAGGAGTGGTCCCAACACCGACCCCTGTGGAACACCACACCCAACTTGGCGCCGGACCATGGCCCCCCGGCCGTCCACGAAGGCGACCTCCCTGTCCTGGAGGTAGTCCTCCAACAGCCGCCGCAGGTACGAGGGCACTCCAAAGTACTGGAGCGCCTCTCGTATCACACTGTGCGGCAGGCTGTTGAAGGCGTTGGCGATGTCGAGCGACACCGCCAACAACCTACCTCCCTCCTCGGTCGCCTCCGCAGACCAAGCCTTCAGGGTGGAGAGGGCGTCCATTGTTGAACGCCCCCTCCGGAAGCCGAACTGCCACGCCGACATCTCCGGCCCGGTTTCCTCCAAGTGCCGGACGACACGGGAAACCATTATCCTCTCCAGCATCTTTCCCGTGTCGTCCAGCAACACCAGGGGCCGGTACGAGGACGGGCAGTCCGGAGGGCGGCCCTCCTTCGCAAGAAGGCAGAGCCGCCCCATCTTCCAGAGCTTCGGGAACCGTCCACTCGACAGACAACGGTCGAGCAGCTCCCGAAGCTCTCCCCCAAGATGGCCCAGCGCCACTCCCAGTACTCGGCCCGGAACTCCGTCCGGGCCTGGTGCCTTCCGCCTGTTGCGGAGGCGCCTAATCACCCACCCCATCTCGTCATCTGTAACGGGATGGGGCGGAACCAGCTCCTCCGCAACAGGACCCCCATATGACATGGGAGGTGGGAGGAGCTCCGGAGGGTCGGGGAGCAAAGTTTCCACGACCCTCCCCAGGAACTCTGGATCCAGGGATTCCGTTAGTGGGGGCGCCTGCCCCCGGAACTTCTTCCTTACTAGCCGGTATGGGCGCCCCCACGGATCCCTATCCAGAGACCCTACGAGCTCCTCCCATCCCTCATCCTTAGCCCGGCTGATGGCAACTTGCAGGGACTTTTTACAGTCCCTGTACGTACCATGCAGCCGGGCCTCCTCTCCTGGTTGCTGTGTTCGCCGCCGGCGGCAGCGTTGTAGCTGCCGCCGCGCCGCGGAGCAGGCCGCCCGGAGACCAGCAATCTCCGGGGACCACCAATGCACCGCCCGCTTTTTATACGGGCGGTTGTTGCTCCGCGGCATCGACGCGTCGCAGACCGCCGTGAGGGCCCCACGGAAACGGGCTGCAGACGCGTCGACGTCCTCCAGTTCTTGAGCTGGCGCCCGCCAGCTTTGGACGATAGCCGCCTCCTCCGCCAGCTCCATGTCGAGGCGGCTAATCACCCATCGGGGGAACGCAGCCCCCCGACGGGGGCGGCGCGCCAGCTCCTCTGGGGAAGTGGAGACCTCAAACCGAATATATCGGTGATCCGAGAAGGTCTCCACTTCCTCCAGCACTCTCCAGTTGTGCACACGGAGTGCGACAGACGGCGTGGCGAACGAGACGTCCACCACGGACCCTCCGTTCTGTCGCACGCACGTGTGCACAGATCCTCTGTTGAGGAGGGACAGCCCAACCTCGACTGGGGCACTCCAAAGTACTGGAGCGCCTCTCGTATCACACTGTGCGGCAGGCTGTTGAAGGCGTTGGCGATGTCGAGCGACACCGCCAACAACCTACCTCCCTCCTCGGTCGCCTCCGCAGACCAAGCCTTCAGGGTGGAGAGGGCGTCCATTGTTGAACGCCCCCTCCGGAAGCCGAACTGCCACGCCGACATCTCCGGCCCGGTTTCCTCCAAGTGCCGGACGACACGGGAAACCATTATCCTCTCCAGCATCTTTCCCGTGTCGTCCAGCAACACCAGGGGCCGGTACGAGGACGGGCAGTCCGGAGGGCGGCCCTCCTTCGCAAGAAGGCAGAGCCGCCCCATCTTCCAGAGCTTCGGGAACCGTCCACTCGACAGACAACGGTCGAGCAGCTCCCGAAGCTCTCCCCCAAGATGGCCCAGCGCCACTCCCAGTACTCGGCCCGGAACTCCGTCCGGGCCTGGTGCCTTCCGCCTGTTGCGGAGGCGCCTAATCACCCACCCCATCTCGTCATCTGTAACGGGATGGGGCGGAACCAGCTCCTCCGCAACAGGACCCCCATATGACATGGGAGGTGGGAGGAGCTCCGGAGGGTCGGGGAGCAAAGTTTCCACGACCCTCCCCAGGAACTCTGGATCCAGGGATTCCGTTAGTGGGGGCGCCTGCCCCCGGAACTTCTTCCTTACTAGCCGGTATGGGCGCCCCCACGGATCCCTATCCAGAGACCCTACGAGCTCCTCCCATCCCTCATCCTTAGCCCGGCTGATGGCAACTTGCAGGGACTTTTTACAGTCCCTGTACGTACCATGCAGCCGGGCCTCCTCTCCTGGTTGCTGTGTTCGCCGCCGGCGGCAGCGTTGTAGCTGCCGCCGCGCCGCGGAGCAGGCCGCCCGGAGACCAGCAATCTCCGGGGACCACCAATGCACCGCCCGCTTTTTATACGGGCGGTTGTTGCTCCGCGGCATCGACGCGTCGCAGACCGCCGTGAGGGCCCCACGGAAACGGGCTGCAGACGCGTCGACGTCCTCCAGTTCTTGAGCTGGCGCCCGCCAGCTTTGGACGATAGCCGCCTCCTCCGCCAGCTCCATGTCGAGGCGGCTAATCACCCATCGGGGGAACGCAGCCCCCCGACGGGGGCGGCGCGCCAGCTCCTCTGGGGAAGTGGAGACCTCAAACCGAATATATCGGTGATCCGAGAAGGTCTCCACTTCCTCCAGCACTCTCCAGTTGTGCACACGGAGTGCGACAGACGGCGTGGCGAACGAGACGTCCACCACGGACCCTCCGTTCTGTCGCACGCACGTGTGCACAGATCCTCTGTTGAGGAGGGACAGCCCAACCTCGACTGTCCACTCCTCAACCACGGCCCCCCGCGGGTCCGTGGCCGCCGCCCCCCATGCCCGAGACTTGGCGTTAAGGTCGCCAAGCAGGACAATGGGGAGCGGCGACAGCCGCCTGACCGCCTGCCCCAGGGAGTCGAGAAAAGCCTCGAACTCCGCCAGGGCCCGGTTTGGGGAGAAGTATACGCCAACAATGGCGTACCCTCCCCAGGCGGCCGCCACGAATCCCGCTCCTCTCTCCTTGATGGAGAGAGGGGGGCCCGTACAGTGGATCGCCACGGAACCACTCAAGTCCCCTGCCCAGTAAGGTTGGGCAGGGACATAGTAGGGCTCCGCAGCGACCGCTACTCCAATATCCCACTCCGCCACTGACTGAACAAACAAGTCCTGTGCAGTGACGGAGTGGTTAAGATTTGCCTGGAGGCAGTTGGTACGGATGTGCTGCATTACTGTTGATCCATACCACCTGCCTCCGGCCTACGCGCCCCCACCCGACTACCAAAAGGCCTCCTCTTTATGGATGGGGGCCTGCAGCTGCCCCCCCCCATGTAATGTTCCGCGGGGATCCCCGCGTCGGCGCATACGGCGCAGTGCAGCTTCACCGCTGCACAGTTCGCCGCCGTATGGCCGGGACCCCCGCACCTGTAGCACAGGGCGCTCCGGTCAGCCGAAGACTCGCACAATTGGCGAGTGTGGCCCAAGCCCATGCACTTAAAGCAGCGCATGGGCTTTTCCTCCAATGGACGGATCCGGGCCACGCTCCAGCCGACCAAGATACGCCCTGCCTCAGCCAGTTTCTTGGCCTCTGCCACGGGGAGTGACACAAATGCCACTCCCCCTCCCCAGTCCTGCCGGATGGGGCCGACCCTGATCATGTCCGGCCCGCATCCGGTCTTGCCGGAAATCGCTACGGCGAGCTCGGACTGGGTCACCGACTCATCCAGTCCGATGACCCTGACCTCCGCACGCTTGACCGGCCTGGAGATCACTGCCACTTCGGCGAGCGCCACCTTCAGCTGTTCCGCCAGGCCGGCCGCTTTCTGCTCACCCTGGGAGCCAGGGAGTTCAACGATCCTGGCTCCGGTGGCAGTCGTGCGGAGCTTTATATCATCTATCCCCAGGCCCGCCAACCCAACCGTCTCCCGCGCCTTCAGCAAAGCCGCCGAGTACGTCACCCCCTTTGCCGCTGCCTCGGGCTGCAGCGTAATAAGCACTGCAGCCGCACGCGGCACAGTGGGCAACTTCGGCTGGGCCCTCTTATTTTTCGGCGCAGGAGCTGGCGCAGAGGTTGCTGGCGCAGCTGGGGCCTTGGTTTTCTTTTGCCGACGGACTACTGTCGTCCAAGTCTCATCGTCATGAGCCGCCGCCTCAGCCGTGACACGGGCGGGAGCCGTGGCCGGGAGTGCGGCCCACTCCATACCGAGCGGCTGCTGCGGGGAGGGAGTGGGCGCTTCCGCCCTGGCCCGTGAAGCGGACCGGTTTCTTGTGGCTCCACCGGCAGTGCTAGAAGGTCTGGCCGGGGTAGGCGCAGGTGCAGACCTAGCAGCTGCAGGCCTCTTGTCGGCCGCCAGCGGAGGACGGAGAACCTTCGCAGGAAGGAGCCGTCCATCAATCTCAAGGCTATCAAATCGTGCGTCTAGCACCTTGATGGACCGCTCCATCCTTGCAAATCCCTCCGCCAACACCTTCTCCCACTCCTGGGGCGGTGACTGGGCTGGAGCCTCTACACGCACTGGCGCTGGGGGAGGAGGCATCACCTTCCTCGAGTTCGCCTCCCGCCGCCACGCTAAGACCTCACTCTTGAGGTCCTCCACCTGTCGGCGGAGGACCCTCGTCTCCCGGGCGAGGCGGGCAGTCTCGTCGTTGACTGTGCGCTCCAGGAGTGTCTCCACGACCTCCCTCAGGGAATTTGCTGCGGACTTAAGGGTCTTTATACAAGTCCCTTTCAAATTCCCCGAGGCGCGGCACACCTCCAGAATGTCTCTCACACCCCCTTCTGTGAGAGCCCTGAGCGCCTCTGCGTCCAGGCGCTCCACCTCCACACGTCCTCTGTCTCCCGCTTGGTCTTGGAAGACCACCTCGTCATCATCAACACAGAGCACCTCAGTGCTCGTAACTCTTGAGAACGGCTGAGCCGATCCTCCACTTCCCTCGGCCAGCCGCCCCGAGCTCCTAGACCGCCCTAAACCTCTAGCTGAGCCCCTCTTGGCCATATTGGTTCTGGGTACTTTCGCGGCGTCCCAGTCCACCTCTAACGGCTCGGAGCGCGAGCCAAAAGTCCTTTTGGCATCGGCTCCAGCCGGCCCCGAACGCGTGTCCGACGACATGCTAGGCACCGTCACCACCTGCCCATCTCTGGGCTGCAAATTGGCCAGTTTGGGCCCGGAGTAGTATGGGGGGAACTAGGTTCCACCCCTCCACCGAGGAAAACCCCAGTCGACGAAACCAACCAAATGAGATCAGTAATCAGTGAGAAAGCCAAAGTCCGAAATGCAAAATCCAACGAAATCCAAGGGAAAAGCCGAGTCTTAAAGTCAAAAACGATAACAACGAAATAACAATAATAACAATAACAACAACAATAACAAGTAACCTCAACAACAAAGAACCGCAGCGAAAGCATCAAAACCTTATACTCAAACAACAAAAGTGGACTTCACTTCGTTGGGTAACAAGGGCAATTCGTCATACATAGTATGGTATCCCTTCCATAAATATAACTAATCCCGAAACGCGACAATTATCGCGAGTCACTTATATGACGACATGTACAGTGAAGCACATATCAATCTTCAAAAATCCCATAGCTAATTACCACCCTCAATTAGTTATATGAGGGTCAGTCGTCCATAAAGTACGATATCCCTTCCAGAAAATAGCTAATCTCTGAAACTTAATAGTTACAGCGGGTTTGCGGGGCACAGAATTATAAAATGCCCACTGCACCAGTTAGGTACAAAGGCAATTACCAAAAATACATAGGTTTTCCTCACGATGTTTTTTATTTTCACAAACAAGGGCAATTCGTCATACATAGTATGGTATCCCTTCCAGAAATATAACTAATCCCGAAACGCGACAATTATCGCGAGTCACTTAATAATGACGACATGTACAGTGAAGCACATATCAATCTTCAAAAATCCCATAGCTAATTACCACCCTCAATTAGTTAACAGGGGGACAGCGCGTACGCAGTCCCCACTACCAAAAATTACGCGCCCGAGTTATCCGCATTAGGGATAATCGCAGGGGTCAACCTTTCCGCAGTGCAATGGAAAAGCCTCTCCCTGGGGGAACCGCCTACTTGATCACGGTTACCCCTACGCCAGGTAAGTATATACAACGCCTCTTGTACTGTATAAGCACAGCGGCAGTTACCAAAAATATATAGGTTTTATCACGATGTTTTTTATCTTCACCAATATAAAGACCTTATGCATTCATCATGCCAGGTTCTTCAAAAAACTCCTGATGGTAAGTAGGTCACGAATGACCTAAGCAAGAGTAGGTTTCGATACCTTGTGGGTATCAGAACGTACCTACATTACAAAAATATCATTGTAAGGTAATAACCAGACAGACGGACTTGTGTTGTGTTCCTAAACAAGGGCAATTCGTCATACATAGTATGGTATCCCTTCCAGAAATATAACTAATCCCGAAACGCGACAATTATCGCGAGTCACTATATAAAGGGTAACGTCATAATAGATTATGATATCCCTTCCAGAAATATAGCTAATCCCGAAACGCGATAGTTATCGCGAGTCAAAGAAGGGGACAGCGCGTACGCAGTCCCCACTACCAAAAATTACGCGCCCGAGTTATCCGCATTAGGGATAATCGCAGGGGTCAACCCATCCGCAGTGCAATGGATAGGCCTCGCCCTGGGGGAACCGCCTACTTGATCACGGTTTCCCTTACGCCAGGTAAGTATTAAGCAAGGGCAATTCGTCATACATAGTATGGTATCCCTTCCAGAAATATAACTAATCCCGAAACGCGACAATTATCGCGAGTCACTTTAAATAATGACGACATGTACAGTGAAGCACATATCAATCTTCAAAAATCCCATAGCTAATTACCACCCTCAATTAGTTAATAAGGGTAACGTCATAATAGATTATGATATCCCTTCCAGAAATATAGCTAATCCCGAAACGCGATAGTTATCGCGAGTCTAAAAAAGGGTAACGTCATAATAGAATATGATATCCCTTCCAGAAATATAGCTAATCCCGAAACGCGATAGTTATCGCGAGTCACTGAGGGTCAGTCGTCCATAAAGTACGATATCCCTTCCAGAAAATAGCTAATCTCTGAAACTTAATAGTTACAGCGGGTTTGCGGGGCACAGATACAAGTTGATTGAAGAACCAACCTTTCAAAAATACAATCAACGGAAATTCCGAATTATCAAACTAAATGCCCACTGCACCAGTTAGGTACAAAAGCAATTACCAAAAATACATAGGTTTTCCTCACGATGTTTTTTATTTTCACTATTTAGCCCGTAGATACGCTACATATCACGAGGCTGTCGAAAAATAGCTTTTCCGTAAAGGAAAACACCGTGTTCGGAAAACATCTAAACGAGGGTAAATCGTACATAAAGTACGATATCCCTTCCAGAAAATAGCTAATCTCTGAAACTTAATAGTTACAGCGGGTTTGCGGGGCACTAAAAATGCCCACTGCACCAGTTAGGTACAAAAGCAATTACCAAAAATACATAGGTTTTCCTCACGATGTTTTTTATTTTCACAAATAAGGGTAACGTCATAATAGAATATGATATCCCTTCCAGAAATATAGCTAATCCCGAAACGCGATAGTTATCGCGAGTCACTAAAAAAAGGGTAACGTCATAATAGAATATGATATCCCTTCCAGAAATATAGCTAATCCCGAAACGCGATAGTTATCGCGAGTCACTAAACGAGGGTAAATCGTACATAAAGTACGATATCCCTTCCAGAAAATAGCTAATCTCTGAAACTTAATAGTTACAGCGGGTTTGCGGGGCACACAAGTTGATTGAAGAACCAACCTTTCAAAAATACAATCAACGGAAATTCCGAATTATCAAACAAAAGCATTTCAGTTTTCACCAATGCTATTTCAAAAATATGCTCATACTTTTCACGTATGAAGCACAGTACAATCCAAAGCATTTCAGTTTTCACCAATGCTATTTCAAAAATATGCTCATACTTTTCACGTATGAAGCACAGTACAATCCGACAAGGGCAATTCGTCATACATAGTATGGTATCCCTTCCAGAAATATAACTAATCCCGAAACGCGACAATTATCGCGAGTCACTAAAAAGGGCAATTCGTCATACATAGTATGGTATCCCTTCCAGAAATATAACTAATCCCGAAACGCGACAATTATCGCGAGTCACTAAAATGACGACATGTACAGTGAAGCACATATCAATCTTCAAAAATCCCATAGCTAATTACCACCCTCAATTAGTTAAAACAAGGGCAATTCGTCATACATAGTATGGTATCCCTTCCAGAAATATAACTAATCCCGAAACGCGACAATTATCGCGAGTCACTAAAAGCATTTCAGTTTTCACCAATGCTATTTCAAAAATATGCTCATACTTTTCACGTATGAAGCACAGTACAATCCTTAACGAGGGTAAATCGTACATAAAGTACGATATCCCTTCCAGAAAATAGCTAATCTCTGAAACTTAATAGTTACAGCGGGTTTGCGGGGCACAGTTATAATGACGACATGTACAGTGAAGCACATATCAATCTTCAAAAATCCCATAGCTAATTACCACCCTCAATTAGTTAACAAGTTGATTGAAGAACCAACCTTTCAAAAATACAATCAACGGAAATTCCGAATTATCAAACTATATGACGACATGTACAGTGAAGCACATATCAATCTTCAAAAATCCCATAGCTAATTACCACCCTCAATTAGTTAAAAAAGGATATCTTAGCAACAACGCTAAAACCCTTCCTAAAAATAACAGTAACTCTCTTTTGGTTTATTCGTCGTAGACCACGATGGTCTATAAAAAAATGACGACATGTACAGTGAAGCACATATCAATCTTCAAAAATCCCATAGCTAATTACCACCCTCAATTAGTTTAATAAGGGTAACGTCATAATAGATTATGATATCCCTTCCAGAAATATAGCTAATCCCGAAACGCGATAGTTATCGCGAGTCACTTTAGTGACGACATGTACAGTGAAGCACATATCAATCTTCAAAAATCCCATAGCTAATTACCACCCTCAATTAGTTTAAAAAAATGACGACATGTACAGTGAAGCACATATCAATCTTCAAAAATCCCATAGCTAATTACCACCCTCAATTAGTTTAAGGGTAACGTCATAATAGAATATGATATCCCTTCCAGAAATATAGCTAATCCCGAAACGCGATAGTTATCGCGAGTCACTTAATTATTGCAAGGGCAATTCATCATACATAGTATGGTATCCCTTCCAGAAATATAACTAATCCCGAAACGCGACAAATATCGCGAGTCACTAAAAAGAGGGTAAATCGTACATAAAGTACGATATCCCTTCCAGAAAATAGCTAATCTCTGAAACTTAATAGTTACAGCGGGTTTGCGGGGCACACCAACGCCTCTTGTACTGTATAAGCACAGCGGCAGTTACCAAAAATATATAGGTTTTATCACGATGTTTTTTATCTTCACCTATATAAGGGTAACGTCATAATAGATTATGATATCCCTTCCAGAAATATAGCTAATCCCGAAACGCGATAGTTATCGCGAGTCACTTAAAATAAGGGTAACGTCATAATAGAATATGATATCCCTTCCAGAAATATAGCTAATCCCGAAACGCGATAGTTATCGCGAGTCACTAAATTAAGGGTAACGTCATAATAGAATATGATATCCCTTCCAGAAATATAGCTAATCCCGAAACGCGATAGTTATCGCGAGTCACTTAACAAGAGCTACATGACGCATAACATCACAGACTCTAACAAAAATTCTCTTCTTGCTTCGTTTGAAGGATTTCCCAATATCTAAAAAAGGGTAACGTCATAATAGATTATGATATCCCTTCCAGAAATATAGCTAATCCCGAAACGCGATAGTTATCGCGAGTCACTTAAAAATGCCCACTGCACCAGTTAGGTACAAAAGCAATTACCAAAAATACATAGGTTTTCCTCACGATGTTTTTTATTTTCACTAATTAAGGGTAACGTCATAATAGATTATGATATCCCTTCCAGAAATATAGCTAATCCCGAAACGCGATAGTTATCGCGAGTCACTAAAAAGCATTTCAGTTTTCACCAATGCTATTTCAAAAATATGCTCATACTTTTCACGTATGAAGCACAGTACAATCCTTAAATGACGACATGTACAGTGAAGCACATATCAATCTTCAAAAATCCCATAGCTAATTACCACCCTCAATTAGTTTAATTAGAGGGTAAATCGTACATAAAGTACGATATCCCTTCCAGAAAATAGCTAATCTCTGAAACTTAATAGTTACAGCGGGTTTGCGGGGCACAGTTAACGAGGGTAAATCGTACATAAAGTACGATATCCCTTCCAGAAAATAGCTAATCTCTGAAACTTAATAGTTACAGCGGGTTTGCGGGGCACAGAATATGACGACATGTACAGTGAAGCACATATCAATCTTCAAAAATCCCATAGCTAATTACCACCCTCAATTAGTTAAAAATATTTTTCAATATTCTAAATCAGCGGGATTCGAACTCGGCCACTCGGCCACTCATGCGTACAGCGTATAAACTCTGGTCGTCTCACACTACTAGGCCAATCTGGCGATAAAAAGCATTCTCTTTATTTAATGCTATTCAAAAATTCTTTATACCCTTAGGTATAAGGTACAGTGCAGTCATATACAAGGGCAATTCATCATACATAGTATGGTATCCCTTCCAGAAATATAACTAATCCCGAAACGCGACAAATATCGCGAGTCACTTAAAATAAGGGTAACGTCATAATAGATTATGATATCCCTTCCAGAAATATAGCTAATCCCGAAACGCGATAGTTATCGCGAGTCACTTGAGGGTCAGTCGTCCATAAAGTACGATATCCCTTCCAGAAAATAGCTAATCTCTGAAACTTAATAGTTACAGCGGGTTTGCGGGGCACAGTGATAAAGGGTAACGTCATAATAGATTATGATATCCCTTCCAGAAATATAGCTAATCCCGAAACGCGATAGTTATCGCGAGTCACTTTAAAAGCATTTCAGTTTTCACCAATGCTATTTCAAAAATATGCTCATACTTTTCACGTATGAAGCACAGTACAATCCTAAATTAAAGACGACATGTACAGTGAAGCACATATCAATCTTCAAAAATCCCATAGCTAATTACCACCCTCAATTAGTTTAAAGCATTTCAGTTTTCACCAATGCTATTTCAAAAATATGCTCATACTTTTCACGTATGAAGCACAGTACAATCCTATTATGACGACATGTACAGTGAAGCACATATCAATCTTCAAAAATCCCATAGCTAATTACCACCCTCAATTAGTTAAAAGAGGGTAAATCGTACATAAAGTACGATATCCCTTCCAGAAAATAGCTAATCTCTGAAACTTAATAGTTACAGCGGGTTTGCGGGGCACAAAATGACGACATGTACAGTGAAGCACATATCAATCTTCAAAAATCCCATAGCTAATTACCACCCTCAATTAGTTTAACAAGGGCAATTCATCATACATAGTATGGTATCCCTTCCAGAAATATAACTAATCCCGAAACGCGACAAATATCGCGAGTCACTTAAAAGCATTTCAGTTTTCACCAATGCTATTTCAAAAATATGCTCATACTTTTCACGTATGAAGCACAGTACAATCCAACAAGTTGATTGAAGAACCAACCTTTCAAAAATACAATCAACGGAAATTCCGAATTATCAAACAATAAGGGTAACGTCATAATAGATTATGATATCCCTTCCAGAAATATAGCTAATCCCGAAACGCGATAGTTATCGCGAGTCACTTAGATAATGACGACATGTACAGTGAAGCACATATCAATCTTCAAAAATCCCATAGCTAATTACCACCCTCAATTAGTTAAAAAAAGGGTAACGTCATAATAGATTATGATATCCCTTCCAGAAATATAGCTAATCCCGAAACGCGATAGTTATCGCGAGTCACTAATTAAGGGTAACGTCATAATAGATTATGATATCCCTTCCAGAAATATAGCTAATCCCGAAACGCGATAGTTATCGCGAGTCACTTGACGACATGTACAGTGAAGCACATATCAATCTTCAAAAATCCCATAGCTAATTACCACCCTCAATTAAACAAGGGCAATTCGTCATACATAGTATGGTATCCCTTCCAGAAATATAACTAATCCCGAAACGCGACAATTATCGCGAGTCACTTTATTATTAAGGGTAACGTCATAATAGAATATGATATCCCTTCCAGAAATATAGCTAATCCCGAAACGCGATAGTTATCGCGAGTCACTATAACAAGGGCAATTCGTCATACATAGTATGGTATCCCTTCCAGAAATATAACTAATCCCGAAACGCGACAATTATCGCGAGTCACTTAAAAGCATTTCAGTTTTCACCAATGCTATTTCAAAAATATGCTCATACTTTTCACGTATGAAGCACAGTACAATCCTATAAGGGCAATTCATCATACATAGTATGGTATCCCTTCCAGAAATATAACTAATCCCGAAACGCGACAAATATCGCGAGTCACTATAAAGCATTTCAGTTTTCACCAATGCTATTTCAAAAATATGCTCATACTTTTCACGTATGAAGCACAGTACAATCCAAATAAGGGTAACGTCATAATAGAATATGATATCCCTTCCAGAAATATAGCTAATCCCGAAACGCGATAGTTATCGCGAGTCACTAATTAAGGGCAATTCATCATACATAGTATGGTATCCCTTCCAGAAATATAACTAATCCCGAAACGCGACAAATACCGCGAGTCACTAAACGAGGGTAAATCGTACATAAAGTACGATATCCCTTCCAGAAAATAGCTAATCTCTGAAACTTAATAGTTACAGCGGGTTTGCGGGGCACAGAAAAACAAGGGCAATTCGTCATACATAGTATGGTATCCCTTCCAGAAATATAACTAATCCCGAAACGCGACAATTATCGCGAGTCACTAAAAAGCATTTCAGTTTTCACCAATGCTATTTCAAAAATATGCTCATACTTTTCACGTATGAAGCACAGTACAATCCAAATAAGGGTAACGTCATAATAGATTATGATATCCCTTCCAGAAATATAGCTAATCCCGAAACGCGATAGTTATCGCGAGTCACTAAATTGAAGTAAAGGGCAATTCGTCATACATAGTATGGTATCCCTTCCAGAAATATAACTAATCCCGAAACGCGACAATTATCGCGAGTCACTAAAAAAATAGGTTTCGATACCTTGTGGGTATCAGAACGTACCTACATTACAAAAATATCATTGTAAGGTAATAACCAGACAGACGGACTTGTGTTGTGTTCCTAACAAGTTGATTGAAGAACCAACCTTTCAAAAATACAATCAACGGAAATTCCGAATTATCAAACTAAGAGGGGGACAGCGCGTACGCAGTCCCCACTACCAAAAATTACGCGCCCGAGTTATCCGCATTAGGGATAATCGCAGGGGTCAACCTTTCCGCAGTGCAATGGAAAAACCTCTCCCTGGGGGAACCGCCTACTTGATCACGGTTACCCCTACGCCAGGTAAGTATTATTGAGGACGACCAGCTATACAGCTAGCGCTCTCGTAGAAAAAATTTCAAGTTGAAAATCTGCAGTCAAAAAGGATATCTTAGCAACAACGCTAAAACCCTTCCTAAAAATAACAGTAACTCTCTTTTGGTTTATTCGTCGTAGACCACGATGGTCTATTTTTATTAATGACGACATGTACAGTGAAGCACATATCAATCTTCAAAAATCCCATAGCTAATTACCACCCTCAATTAGTTTTATCAGACATTTGTCCTGTCAGGCAAAACGTCCTCCAAAAAATAAAACTAAGAATAGGATTTTGAAAATTCTATAGAGGGTAAATCGTACATAAAGTACGATATCCCTTCCAGAAAATAGCTAATCTCTGAAACTTAATAGTTACAGCGGGTTTGCGGGGCACAGATAATTATGCTCATTACACAAATGTAATTCATATACGGAGATCGAACCCGCGACCTCTCGGCTCAACAGTGAAGCTCACTACCACTGCGCTATGAGGCCTGTAAAATTGACGACATGTACAGTGAAGCACATATCAATCTTCAAAAATCCCATAGCTAATTACCACCCTCAATTAGTTTAAAAGCATTTCAGTTTTCACCAATGCTATTTCAAAAATATGCTCATACTTTTCACGTATGAAGCACAGTACAATCCTATGTAAGGGTAACGTCATAATAGAATATGATATCCCTTCCAGAAATATAGCTAATCCCGAAACGCGATAGTTATCGCGAGTCACTTATTATGACGACATGTACAGTGAAGCACATATCAATCTTCAAAAATCCCATAGCTAATTACCACCCTCAATTAGTTTTATATAATGACGACATGTACAGTGAAGCACATATCAATCTTCAAAAATCCCATAGCTAATTACCACCCTCAATTAGTTTTATAAATGACGACATGTACAGTGAAGCACATATCAATCTTCAAAAATCCCATAGCTAATTACCACCCTCAATTAGTTTAAAAATAGAGGGGGACAGCGCGTACGCAGTCCCCACTACCAAAAATTACGCGCCCGAGTTATCCGCATTAGGGATAATCGCAGGGGTCAACCTTTCCGCAGTGCAATGGAAAAGCCTCTCCCTGGGAGAACCGCCTACTTGATCACGGTTACCCCTACGCCAGGTAAGTATAAATAAGAGGGTCAGTCGTCCATAAAGTACGATATCCCTTCCAGAAAATAGCTAATCTCTGAAACTTAATAGTTACAGCGGGTTTGCGGGGCACTAAAAGGGTAACGTCATAATAGATTATGATATCCCTTCCAGAAATATAGCTAATCCCGAAACGCGATAGTTATCGCGAGTCACTTATAAGGGTAACGTCATAATAGATTATGATATCCCTTCCAGAAATATAGCTAATCCCGAAACGCGATAGTTATCGCGAGTCACTAGAAATGAGGGCGACCAGCTATACAGCTAGCGCTCTCGTAGAAAAAATTTCAAGTTGAAAATCTGCAGTCTACAAGTTGATTGAAGAACCAACCTTTCAAAAATACAATCAACGGAAATTCCGAATTATCAAAACTTTTAAAAGTGTAACAGAAGGTGGGATCGAACTCGGGTTACGGCGAGTGAAACCAAATGCTAATACCGCTCGACCGACTTATCCTCTTATGTAGGCGTCAACTAGACTATTGGCTAGTCAACACCCTTTCAAGATAAATCTTATTTCTATACGACAGATGTCAATCGCTGATTATATTTAGCACACTGCAAAGGCATGCAGATTTGCTATACAAAAATCGTAAAAAGGCCTATGCCCAGCAGTTTGAAGGACATTTATTTAAAGACCTTACGCATTTGTCATGCCAGGTTCTTCAAAAAACTCCTGATGGTAAGTAGGTTACGAATAACCTATTTAATAAGGGCAATTCGTCATACATAGTATGGTATCCCTTCCAGAAATATAACTAATCCCGAAACGCGACAATTATCGCGAGTCACTTATAAGGGTAACGTCATAATAGATTATGATATCCCTTCCAGAAATATAGCTAATCCCGAAACGCGATAGTTATCGCGAGTCACTAAATGACGACATGTACAGTGAAGCACATATCAATCTTCAAAAATCCCATAGCTAATTACCACCCTCAATTAGTTAAAAAAAAACGACATGTACAGTGAAGCACATATCAATCTTCAAAAATCCCATAGCTAATTACCACCCTCAATTAGTTTAACAAGGGCAATTCATCATACATAGTATGGTATCCCTTCCAGAAATATAACTAATCCCGAAACGCGACAAATATCGCGAGTCACTATAAAGCATTTCAGTTTTCACCAATGCTATTTCAAAAATATGCTCATACTTTTCACGTATGAAGCACAGTACAATCCTAATTATCAACGCCTCTTGTACTGTATAAGCACAGCGGCAGTTACCAAAAATATATAGGTTTTATCACGATGTTTTTTATCTTCACCTTTTAAAGCATTTCAGTTTTCACCAATGCTATTTCAAAAATATGCTCATACTTTTCACGTATGAAGCACAGTACAATCCTACAAGGGCAATTCGTCATACATAGTATGGTATCCCTTCCAGAAATATAACTAATCCCGAAACGCGACAATTATCGCGAGTCACTTAAAGGGTAACGTCATAATAGAATATGATATCCCTTCCAGAAATATAGCTAATCCCGAAACGCGATAGTTATCGCGAGTCACTTACAAGGGCAATTCGTCATACATAGTATGGTATCCCTTCCAGAAATATAACTAATCCCGAAACGCGACAATTATCGCGAGTCACTAAAAAGGGTAACGTCATAATAGAATATGATATCCCTTCCAGAAATATAGCTAATCCCGAAACGCGATAGTTATCGCGAGTCACTAAAAAAAGGATATCTTAGCAACAACGCTAAAACCCTTCCTAAAAATAACAGTAACTCTCTTTTGGTTTATTCGTCGTAGACCACGATGGTCTATTAAATAAGGGTAACGTCATAATAGATTATGATATCCCTTCCAGAAATATAGCTAATCCCGAAACGCGATAGTTATCGCGAGTCACTGAAGGAGGCGCCGGTACATTTAGGGTAGCCAACTGCCTCACTGTTAAAAAAATTACGTGTTGGGTATGTCTTGATGGCCATACCCCGCGCCCCGTGACCGGCACGCGTGCCATCAAAGCGGCAAACACCCTTTTTTTTTTTTTTAACCTAACCTAACCTAACCTAACCTAACCTAACCTAACCTAACCTAACCTAACCTAACCTAACCTAACCTAACCTAACCTAACCTAACCTAACCTAACCTAACCTAACCTAACCTAACCTAACCTAACCTAACCTAACCTAACCTAACCTAACCTAACCTAACCTAACCTAACCTAACCTAACCTAACCTAACCTAACCTAACCTAACCTAACCTAACCTAACCTAACCTAACCTAACCTAACCTAACCTAACCTAACCTAACCTAACCTAACCTAACCTAACCTAACCTAACCTAACCTAACCTAACCTAACCTAACCTAACCTAACCTAACCTAACCTAACCTAACCTAACCTAACCTAACCTAACCTAACCTAACCTAACCTAACCTAACCTAACCTAACCTAACCTAACCTAACCTAACCTAACCTAACCTAACCTAACCTAACCTAACCTAACCTAACCTAACCTAACCTAACCTAACCTAACCTAACCTAACCTAACCTAACCTAACCTAACCTAACCTAACCTAACCTAACCTAACCTAACCTAACCTAACCCAAACGTAACCTAACCCAAACGTAACCTAACCCAAACGTAACCTAACCCAAACGTAACCTAACCCAAACGTAACCTAACCCAAACGTAACCTAACCCAAACGTAACCTAACCCAAACGTAACCTAACCCAAACGTAACCTAACCCAAACGTAACCTAACCCAAACGTAACCTAACCCAAACGTAACCTAACCCAAACGTAACCTAACCCAAACGTAACCTAACCCAAACGTAACCTAACCCAAACGTAACCTAACCCAAACGTAACCTAACCCAAACGTAACCTAACCCAAACGTAACCTAACCCAAACGTAACCTAACCCAAACGTAACCTAACCCAAACGTAACCTAACCCAAACGTAACCTAACCCAAACGTAACCTAACCCAAACGTAACCTAACCTGTACAGGTATTACGGGAACTGTTAAAAGGGATCTGAAGGTGAAAACTGTGCAAAGCAAAGTGCACACCAAAGAAATACCCGATAAGGCAGCCATTATAATATTAGACGAGACGCTTAATGTGATACAAGACCTAACACTTACCCCGGAATTCACGACAAAGAACACATTTCCGGAAAAAAAAAAAAAAAAAAAAAAAAAAAAAAAAAAAAAAACCTAACCTAACCTTTTTTTTTTTTTTTTTTTTTTTTTTTTTTTTTTTAACGTGGGGAAATCCTGCATTGGATCCGCCTCCCGAGCCGGGCAGCTCAAGGGAGGGGTATGTCGGACTCTTACCGACTAAAACCCCACGGTGTTCTTCACACACCTTTGTGGCCGGGGAGTAGGAGCTGCGTAAGCATTGCGTCTACTCGACCCGGCAGGTGTTGGCCCCTCATAAGGGGCCTCGTCTTGCGGTCTGAGGGGTCGAAGTGTTGGACACCCTCTGACGAACCGTCGAGGGGCGCATCGAACACTGATGCGCCTCGCCTCGGGCCTGTGCATTAACTGCAAGGGCGAAGGACGTGCCCGCGTCCAACGCCCGCAGGCCTAACCTACGGCGGCCGTAGGTCATTGCCGACCCGTCGCCGCCGTCCGGTTCGTCGACCGCGGGAGGGGAGCTGAGAAGTTAGCTCCCTCTCCCTCTCCGCCGCCTCCTTTGCGAGCATAACTTCCTCGCAGTATGAGGCGACGGAGTTCCACCCGGTCTCGCTCTCGACCATAGCGTTGATAACGGTCGAGAGCGAGAGGTCCGGGCCAATCACCGCGACGAGCTCGCGGCGTGGCGTTTCCCAGGCGGGACAATCTTCTAGTGTGTGCTGTGCGGTGTCCGTCGCACAGCCACAATGATGGCACCCTGCTGTAGGCTCCCGGCCTATGCGACACAGGTAGCTCCCGAAACAGCCGTGTCCCGAGAGCACCTGTGTCAGCCGGAAAGACAGGGTGCCGTGCCGCCTGGTCAGCCACTCGGCCAATACAGGCCGAATGGCTTCAACTGTTGCCACGCCCGAGCTCGGTCGCTCGAGTCGTCGGCACCACTCCTCAACCACCAGGACCTGGTGGAGCTGCGACCTCAGCGCCTCGATTTCCCGAGGCGCGAGTCGCACACCTTGCTCCAGCGCCTCCACGCGTCTATGATACAGGGACGCGTGGGCTCTCGCTTCCAGGTCCCAAGGTGGGGATCCGGCTAAAAGGGAGGCCGCCTCGAAGGAGATCGTGCGGTACCCGCGGGCGGCTCTGACGGCCATCGCCCGCTGCGGTCTTCGCAGTTGGGCGATGTTTTGTGCCGTCAGGCCGTACGCCCATACGGGTGCCCCATACAGGGCCATAGACCGCACGATCCCTAAGTACAACTTCCGGCAGGTGGAATCAGGGCCCCCCAGGTTGGGAAGCAGCCGAGCTAATGCGCCAGCCGCTCCCATAAGGCGGGGGGCCAGTTGCCGGAAGTGTTCTTCGAAGGTCCATCGGCTGTCGAGGACGAGGCCTAGATACCTCATGGTCGACTCGACACCGATGGACACGCCTCCCACGATAATCTGGGATCCTTGAGGTGGCGCATTCCGAGGCCCGTGGAAAAACAGAGCCTCGGATTTACGCAGCGCCACCTCCAACCCCAGACGCCGGATCCTGCCGACGACTTGAGCGACGCCGGCCGTAGCCAGCATCGTCGCCTTGCGGTGCAAGAGGGGTATGTCAGACTCTTACTGACTAAAACCCAGCGGTGTACCATCGGCCGCCAAAGTGGGCGAAACGGGGTAGCGGTTGCAATCACCGCGTCGCCCGGCGGCCGGCCCCAATCGGGCCTTCGGCGCTAAAGAGAGAGACAGTTTGGTACACCCCAACTGTCTCCCAGACGGCTGAACCAGTGCAATGGGAAGACGGGCCCCCCGACCCATCTCCCCTTGGTTCAGCAAGAGCAGAGGAAAGAGCGTGAAGCCCTCTCCTACTACCCCTCGTCTACGCTGACCTCTATTGAGGTCATTGGCAGAGGTGGCGCTAATCCCTTAGTGGGTGGCGGCCTACAGCCAGCTCCTCCCATGTGGTGGCCTGCTTGCCTCCCAGTGTCGGCGCACACAGCGCAGTGAAGCTTTGTAGCCCCACACTGCAGTGCTTTGTGCCCAGGCAACCCGCACCGGAAGCAAAGGCCTCCACGGTCGACAGTCGACGGGCAGAGCGGGCGAGTGTGGCCTACACCCATGCACCTGAAACAGCGCATGGGCCCACCCTCCAAAAGGCGCACACGTGCCGCGCTCCACCCAACCAGCAACCTTCTCGCCTTCACGAGCACCTTGGCTGCAGCAACAGGGAGCGAGAGATGAACTGCTCCCATGCCCCTGCCGTAGGTGCGTATGGCACCAGCCCTAATAAGGGCAGGGTCGCAGCAACCCTTCGTTGCTGCAGCCACCACAACCTCCTCAACCGACACGCTGTCGTCGAGCCCAACCACACGCACATTGACCCTCTTAATGGGTCTTGCGACGGTGGCCACATCCTTCAGCGCCAGCTGCAGTTGTTCGGCCAACCGATCCGCCTGCTCTGAGCCACGGGAGCCACGGACCTCGATGATCCTAGCCCCCGTAGCAGTGGGTCGAGACGAGATGTTCTCAATCCCGAGGCTAGCCAGCGTGACGTGGTCCCGCGCCTTAAGGAGAGCGTCCTTGTAGCTTAATCCCCCCGCCAAGGCCTCTGGCTGCAGTGTAACAAGCACTGCAGCTGAGCGCGGTGTCGAGGGAAATTTCGCCTTGGGCTTACGCCCAGGCGCTCTCCCAAGAGGAGCGGGAGCCACCCCCGCCGGAGCCGTCGGTGCCACCGAGGACTTCTTTCCTCTCCGGCGTCGACGAGCCACTGTGGTCCATTCCGGAGCACTCGGCGTGGCCAAGGACGGAGCAGGTACAGCAGCCCCAAGATTAGCCCACTCCATTCCCAGGGGCTCCTGGGAAGGGGAAGCCGTCGTCATACCACTGGAACCTGGCTCAGGGGCGTTAACCGCTGGCTTAGATACCGCAGTCTTACGGTCGGTGACCTTACGTCGCGCAGGCTTGGAAGCCGCAGGCCCACAAGTCTGCTTCCGGTCGGCGGCCAGAGGAGGGCGAACCACTTTGGCGGGGAGGAGCCGGTCGTCCAAAGCCTCAATACGGGCGGTCACGACCTCCCCCAATGAGACCCGGAGCGACCGCTCCATCCCCTCCATGTGGGCCCCAATCACATCTATTAATGCCTGCGGCAAGGAATCCTGCCCCTGCCCAGGACCCGGCAGCACCTGCGACGACGGTGGCGCAGAATGATCCTCCCCTCGACTGCGCAACAAGGTGAGCTCCGCCTTGAGGTCCTCGACCTCCTGACGCAGCTTCCTTGTCTCGCGCCGGAGAAGGAGGGTCTCCTCCGCCACCGTACGTGTAAGAGCAGTGGCCGTCACCTCTCGAAGGACCCAGGCCGCCTCCTTCAATTTCTTGACAAAGGTGCCTTTAAGGTTTCCAGATCTTTTGGCAACGTCAATGATGGTATTGACGTTTTCCTTGGCAAGAGCCCTCAAACTCGCTGGATCGAGGAACTCTATGCCATCCAGCACACTAACGTCCGCAACGTCAGATGTCTCAACATCGCACGTCAGTTCTTCATTTGGACGATCTTGCGTCCCGCCTGCATCACCGGTGACTACCGTACGGGTAACCCCAGCAGTGGAGCCCGGGTCCCGGGATTTGCCCCTCCGGGCTGTCGTCACTTTGCTTGGAGTCGCATCAGCTCCATCCGCTCCTGCCTTATCCTGGCCATGAGACCGCTTCAAAGCAGCAGGTGTCGACGCTGAGCCACCGGATCTATCAGACCAGTGTCTCACCGCAAAGCTGTCCAATGAACAGTCTCGCTCTATCCTCACCACAGGCATGGTCGTCGTATCCAAAACGGTAGATAAATCGGTTGTCCGTTGTGCGGAAGCCAAAGTCGTATTTTTTTTATCATCACTACGCAAAATTTTGCCCCCCCCAGAAGACGCGGGGCAGCCCGAGCTAGGCTCGGGGAGGGATTCTCCCGTTAGGGTACCCTCCTGGGGTAGTAAATTCTTTAATTTTGCGGGTTCCATCATCGTTTTTTCACCATCAGTTTGCGGTACGCCTGCCGGGACCAGTATGAAACTACCAGTCCCGCCAGCCGCTGTCCGGAACTGGGCCCTTGGGGCTCAAACTGAGCCCTCATCGGCCCCAGCCCGGTACTAGGTGCGCCGCGCACATGCCACACCTAGGAGTTTTTAACGGCTCTCCAGCCAGCACTCCCCCCCAGTCCCCTCCGATAAGCAGAGGGGTACCAGGAGGAGCGTGTCAGGTATCGGCCGCCGACCAAACTGGTCGACGTTGCCCGGGGTGCACCACGAGGAGGTTCCTGACATCGCACCCCCCGAACCTAACCTTTTTTTTTTTTTTTTTTTTTTAACGTGGAGGAACCCTGCATGGGTACACACCCGCCCGGGGGGACGAGTGGTTATGTGAGACTCTTACTCACTAAACCTCCACGGTGTACCATCAGCCGCCAAAATGGGGCGAAACGGGATCGCGGTAGCAACAACCGCGTCGCCCCGGCGGCCGGCCCCAAACGGGCCTCCGGCGCTAAAGGGAGACAGTCTGGTACAACCCCAACTGTCTCCCAGACGGCTGAACCAGTGCAATGGGAAGACGGCCCCCCCGACCCATCTCCCCTTGGTTCAGCTAGGGTGGAGGGAGGAGGCAGAAGCGCCCTCTCCTGTCACCCAACGTCTACGCTTAATCCCTATGAGGGTCTTGGCGCTGGTGGTGGTGCCTTCCCCTTTTTGATGGGAGGTTTACACTTGTTACCCCCCATGTAATGCTCTGCCGGCCTCCCGGCATCAGCACACAAGGCGCAGTGCAGCTTTGCAGCAGTGCACTCTTGCGCCTTGTGGCCAGGTTGTCCGCATCTGAAGCACAATGCTCCTCTGTCTATGTCTGAGGTGCAGGCAGGCCGGGTGTGGCCCACGTCAAGACACCGGTAACACCTCAGTGGCCCTCCTTGAAGGAGTCGGACGCGTGCCGAGCTCCACCCTACTAGCAATCGCCTAGCATCCACCAGCGCCCTAGCAGCGGCGACAGGGAGCGACAGATGGAGCGCTCCACTCCCTCTCCCGTAGGGGCGTATCTCCCCTGCCCTAATAAGGGCTGAGTTGCAACCACCTTTCGCCGCCGCTGCTGCTACGACTTCCTCCGCCGAGAGTGAGTCATCCAACCCAACAACACGAACATCAGCCCTTTTAATTGGTCTGACTACAGTGGCCACATCACCCAACACCTCTTGGATTTTTTGCGCCAATCCGTCAGCCTGCTCCGAGCCACGGGCGCCAGGAATCTCAACGATTCTCGACCCCGAGGCAGTGTGACGGAGCGACAAATCCTCAATTCCGAGGTCTGTCAGCGGAATCTGGTCCCGCACCCTCGTTAAAGCCATAGCATAAGTCAGCCCCCCCGCCATCGCCTCAGGCTGCAGTGTAATGAGCACTGCAGCCGAGCGCGGCGTCGAAGGGAGCTTCCTCTTCGGCTTTGCCACAGCTCTCCCACGAGGTGCGAGAGCTGCTGTCGCAACAGTCTTTGAAGCCGTAGGGGCGGATTTCTTTTTAGCCTTACGGCGACGGACCACTGTAGACCATCCTTCTTCGTCTTCTGCGGGTGGAGCAGGCGCAAGTGGGGCCCATTCCATCCCCAGGGGCTCCTGGGGCCGGTCATCAGCCGTTGCGCTCTCAACAGGAGGTGCAGGGACCGGCTTCACACGTCGGGAAGCCACAGTCCTAGGCCCTGTAGCTTTGGAAGCTGTGGGATCAGATGCCGTCTTTCTGTCTGCCTTCAGTGGTGGCCGGATCACTTTGGCGGGAAGCAGACGATCCTCCAAAGCCTCTATACGGGCGGTCACCACCTCCCCCATAGAGACCCGAATGGACCGCTCCATCCCCACCATGTGATCAGCCATGGCTTCAAACAGCGCCTGCTTCAAGTTCTCAAGCTCCCCACGAGGATGATCAGGCTGCACAGATGGTGGTGGCAAAGAAGCCTTCTCCCGATCACGCAGAGTGGCAAGTTCCGCCTTGAGTTCAGCCACCTCATCGCGGAGCTTCCGCGTTTCACGCCTCAGGATTAGCGTTTCTTTCTCTACCGTACGAGTGAGCGCCGTCGACGTCACCTCCTGTAACGTTCTGGCCGCATCCTTCAAATCTTTGATACACGTACCCTTGAGGTTGCCGCTCTTCTTGCATACCTCAAGGATAGTGTTTACTTTTGCCGCCGCTAGTTCCCTCAGTCTTGCCGGATCGAGGGTCTCAATGTCCTCAGGGAAACCCTCACTATCGACCCCAAGGAGAACATCAGAGTTAATAGCCTGTTGTGCAGGCATTGCGCTGTGGGACGCTTCAACCGTCTCATCTACCACTGTCCGCCTGGAACCAGACAGGCTGCCCGGATCAAATCTTTTACCCCTGCGAGACGTCGACACTTTCGCAAGGGTCTCCACTCCGTTCGCACTGGTCTCATCCAAAAGATGCGACCGTTTTCTGCAGTCAGAAGCACCCTCAGGGCTACCACAGTCTCTAGTCCAATGCTTGACCGCAAATCGATCAAGCACTGGATTCCTATCCAAAACTACCACAGGTATCTCAGTCCGAATTGGAGTCGCCAGGTTTGTCGTTTTTGAATGATCAGAAGTCCTAGTGTTCGCCAAAGTCGTGTTTAGTTTCGAGTCATGCAAAATTTTGCCCCCCCCAGAAGACGCGGGGCAGCCCGAGCTAGGCTCGGGGAGGGATTCTCCCTTACGGGTACCCTCCTGGGGTAATATAATTTTTAACTTTGCACTTTCCATAGTCGCTATAACTTATCATCAGGTTTGCGGTACGCCTGCCGGGACCGGTATGAAACAACCGATCCCGCCAGCCGCTATCCGGAACTGGGCCCTTGGGGCTCAAACTGAGCCCTCATCGGCCCCAGCCCGGTACTGGGTGCGCCGCGCACATGCCACACCCAGGAGTTTTAAGGCTCTCCAGCCGGCGCTCCTCCATAGTTCCCTCTGATAAGCAGAGGGATACATGGAGGAGCGCGTCAGGTATCAGCCGCCGACCAGAGTGGTCGACGTTGCCCGGGGTGCACCACGAGGAGGTTCCTGACATCGCACCCCACCCCCCGAACCTAACCTAACCTAACCTAACCTAACCTAACCTAACCTAACCTTTTTTTTTTTTTTTTTTTTTTTTTTTTTTTTTTTTTTTTAACGTGGGTAAAAATGCATTTACGCATCCGCAGACGGCCCGGGGGAGGCCGAAAGGGTATGTGGGACTCCATGGTAACATAAAAATACCACAAATACCCACTAAAAAATCCCCACGGTATTCCAGGCGCGTATGTGGAACAGGGTCTCGAGATGGCGTGAGCATTCGCCGCTACCCCGTCCACGCGCACGGGTCCCCCGCAGGTGTTAGTACCGGGGACCCTCTTCTCGTGAAGAGGCTGACTTCTCTTCGGTATCCTCTGAAAGAAGCAGCTGCAATCTGCGCTTCACCTCCACGGGACCTTCTCTATCGGCAATGGACGCCCCCACGTCCATTACCAGAAGGTTCGTTATGGTGGCCTCTGATGATGTAGGCCTCCAGCTCTCGCTCTTCCACGCCTGGTTCTCCCTCGACGAATAATTGGCGCTTCTGGTGCTCTCTCTCTTTGTCTCTCTTGTTCCTCCTTCTGAGACAAGACTGTTTCACTGAACGCCAACGCTGCGTTCCATGACCTCTCCTCCTCAACCATCGAACGGACGACAGCCGGCAGGGAAAGGTCATTGCCAACAACTGCCGTCAACTCCCGACGTTCTCCAGACCATGCTGAGCACTCCTCCAATGTGTGTCGAACTGTGTCCACCTCACAATCTTCGCAATGATGACACCTTGCTGTCGGCTCTCTTCCGGCTATCTGATGTAGGTACTTGCCGAAGCAGCCATGTCCCGTCAATATTTGCACCAGCCGGTATGTCAAGGCTCCATGACCCCTATCAATCCATTGCTGAAAAACAGGAAGAATCGCCTCAACTGTTGCAGTGCCAGCGCTGGCTGTGGTTAGTCCTTCACGCCACTTCCGAAACATCGCTCGCTGAAAGTGAGCTCTCTTCGACTCCTTCTCTCTCGGGGCGATACACTCTCCACGAGCGACCTTTCCAGTCCACCAAAAGTATAAATCTGCATGGCAGTACGCCACCAGTTCCCACGGCGGAGAGCTCCCCAGCAAGCACGCTGCCTCGAACGAGATTGTTCTATAACCACGTATAAGCCTATTAGCCATCAGCCGTTGTAATTTATGTAGGATGGCAGTGCTATGTGGCGTTAATGCATCGCACCAAACTGGTGCTCCGTACAGGGCCATGGACCTTATAACTCCCAGATATAGATTGCGACAACCGGTGCCGGCTCCTCCAAGGTTCGGTAAAAGACCTGCAAGTGCGGAAGCACACCGCATGACCCTGGGAACTAGCTGTCCAAAGTGCTCGTCGAACCGCCAGCGACTGTCCAGTACAAGGCCAAGATATTTTAGTTTGGCACTAACTCCAATGCGGACACCGTCAACAATTATATGCGTGTCAGGAGGTGGAGCTCTACGAGGGCCGTGGAAGCAGATAGCTTCCGTTTTGTTGAGGGACACTTGCAGTCCGAGCATCCGAATCCTCCCGACAACCTGAGAAACACTAGCTGTTATCAATCGAATCGCGGCCGCAAGGTTATCACCGCGCGCCGTTACCAGTGTGTCATCTGCATAGCAAGTCACAGCGGCGCCAGGCAGCAACGCGCCTCTAAGCACCCAATCGTACCCGATGTTCCACAGGAGCGGGCCAAGGACCGACCCCTGTGGAACACCGCACGATATCTCCCTTAGGTGAGTGCTTGCATCCTGCCCGACACATGTGACCTGTCTGCCTTCCAGGTACGATCCAATTAACCTACGTAGATATAGCGGCAACCCATGGTATCGTAGCGCCTCCATTATACATTCCCAGGGGAGGCTGTTGAAAGCGTTAGCAATGTCTAACGACACCGCCAACAGCACACCCCCCTGGGAAACAGCCTCACTTGCAAGAGTTTTGACACGCAAGATTGCATCCACCGTCGATTTTCCCTCGCGAAAGCCATACTGCACTGAAGAAAGGTCGGGACCATTCCTGGTCAGATGGTTGACCAAACGCCGCACGACGATGCGCTCCAAAAGCTTTCCCACTTCGTCCAACAGGACAATCGGACGATATGCAGATGGGGAGTCTAACGGTCGTCCCTGCTTCCGTAGCAACACGAGGCGACCCATCTTCCACTGGGGAGGAAACTGGCCCAGCTCCATACATGCATCAAACAACCGCCTCAGCCTTACCCCTAACTCAGGCATCGCAAGCACCCAGACGCGACCAGGAATTCCATCCGGCCCCGGAGCAGTGTTCTTAGCTCGGAGCCGTCTTACAGCTGCATCCAGTTCAGCCTCAGTAACTGAAGGCACACTTACCTCGTCACGACGTGTTAAACCTGCCGGCGCTACAAATGGAGGTGAGTGCTCCGCCCTCTGCGGAAAAAGCTCTGACAATATTACCTCCAGAAACTGCGGCTGCAAGCTCTCAGTTATCGGGGGAGCCCAGGGACGCAGGCAGTTCAGCACCATGCGATAAGGACGTCCCCACGGATCACCGTCCAGAGTATTAAGGAGCTCCTCCCTCGCTCGTGACTTAGCCGCCCTGATGGCCGCTTGAAGAGCTTTCTTGGCCTCCTTGTACCTAGCGTACAGTTGTGCTTCCACAGCTTCCTCTCGTCTCTGACGCAGTCTTCGGTGTCTGGAATATTGGCGTCTCGCCGCTACACACTCTGACCGCAATCGCGCGATATCGCGGGACCACCAGTGTACTCTTCTCTTTGTAGGTTGCTGGCGAACTCGAGGCATAGCGGCGTCCGAGATGCGGGTCATAGCCTCCTGAAACCAGCGAGCTTCTTCGACAATGTCAACTTGCCCTTCCGACGACGAAGAGAGCCAAGACTCGACAACAGAGGCCTCTATCAGGGCCTCCTCATTAAGACGTTTCACAGCCCACCTGGGAGATGTTAAAATTCTAGGGGCTGAGCTCGCGGGAGAGCGGCTGATGTCGAATCTGATGTACAGATGATCCGACAAACTTTCTTCTTCATCCATGACTCTCCAGTTATGAGTACGCCTGGCAACAGCAGGGCTGGCAAAGGTGACATCCACAATGGAGCCCCCCTGTCGCCGCACACAGGTATTAGTGGACCCCCGGTTGATGATCAAGAGGCCAGTCTCTATTGTCCATTCATGTAGGGCCCTGCCACGCAAGTCAGTGACGGGAGATCCCCACGCTATGGATTTAGCATTGAAATCTCCCGCCACCAACAAAAGACAGGGCAGCACCCGTCTGACCGAAGTGCTCAATCTGTCTAGGAATTCTTCAAATTCAGCGAAGGTTCTGTTTGGGGAAAAGTAGACTCCCACTACCACAATTTCGCCCCACCTAACTACAACATACCCCGCGTCTCTCGTTACCACCGTCATGAGTGGAGCCCCTGCTGTTCCTGCTGAAACGACGGCAACTGTACCCGTTACATCCCCAGCCCAGTTATCTCGGGGGGGTACGAAGTACGGCTCAGCGACCACCGCTAGTTGAATAGACCACTCAGCCATAGTCTGCATGAAGAGATCTTGAGCTGCAGACGAGTGGTTAATATTAGTTTGGAGGAACCTATAAGCCATTCTTATTTACTTTATTCGCCACTCGGGAGGTCGTCGGTGCATCAGTGGCTACCGGCAACACCAGAGGTTGCGAAGGACCATAACCCTCCTTCCCCTTCTTCCTGTTGTTTTTTCCTTGTAGGGATGCTGGCTTGCGACAAGTCTTACCACCCACACGGTGCCCGGCAGGCTTGCCCATACCCGCACATACAGCACAATGGGGTTCAGCCTTACAACTGCTAGCTTTGTGACCCGGTTGACAACACCTGAAACACAACTGACTGCGGTCGATCTCTGAGGAGCATTTGGCACCCACGTGTCCTTCCAGCAGACATCTAAAACACCTCTGGGGTCTATTCGGCAGGACTTTGACATGAGCTACTACCCACCCCACTAACAAACGACGCCCATCATTGAGTTTCTTTGCCGCCGCCACTGGGCAGGAAACCACTGATGTATAGAGCCCTCTAAATCCAGGACGAACACCACTCGTCTTTACCTGATCAGGAGAGCATCCAGTAGCTTTGGCAATGGCAGCAGATATTTCCTCCTCTGTGACAGCCTCGTCTAGGCCAGATATGCGAACGTCTGTGCACCTTATAGGCCGGGTCACTTTAACTTCCTCTGCAGTGACAACTGTTCTGATTTTGGCTGCCAGTGCATCGGCCTTCTCACCACTGGTAGCTCCAGGGACCTCCAAGAGGTATCCACCAGCAGCCGTCTTTCTCCATCGGATTCCTGTTATCCCAATGTCGGCCACTTTCACCTCAGTTTTAATTTTCTTTAGGACGTCCACATAGGAGAGTCCTTTTTCCTTCGCATCCGGCTGCAGAGTAACAGATACCGCCGTCGTTTTGGGCGGCCGGAGATTCCGAGCCTTAACCTGTTTAGGAACAGGCTTCTTCTTCTTCTTCACTTTGGCAGATTTCTCAGGCCTACCGTTTTTTCCTATGCGCACCCATTCGCCTTCCGAAGGCTTGGGTGCCGGTTTCTTCTCTCTACGTTTCGCCTTACTTTTTGCAGGTGCGGAATTAGCCGTTTTGGCCACAGGTTCCCTTGCCGCAATGTTACTGCCACCTTTTCCTAGAGGTTGCTGGGAAGTAGTGGGCATGGGCGAATGCACCACAGGCGCCGCCTCCACTGGAACCACAGATAGATGTCTAGGCATTACGTGCTCTTCAGACAGGAACTTCCCTTCCATGACTTCCAAATGAGCCGCTAACATTTTCTCCATGCGAAGTGCCGTCTCCTGCATCGCCTCGTCTAATTTGTCAACCGTGACAAAAGTTTGAGGCTGCAACACCTGAGGCAGTTCTTCTCCCATTATTCTTGCTGAGGCTTGGGGAATCATAGCAGCGGAAACGTGATTAGCCTTAAGCTCCGCCAGCTCTTTACGGAGTTGGGCAATCTCCTCTGCCTGTGCAGCCTCTTTAGCTGCAAGCATCGCATACGCCTCCTGCAGCTTCTTCACCTCTTCTGAGACAGTGCGGTTGCTCAGTTCTTTGACTACATCTGCAATAGACGTAGCCGCTTCATTGAGAGCGCGCTGGAATGTCCCTTTAAGATTTCTGGACTTTTTAGCGACATTCAGAATTACCTCGACATCATCAAGGACTCTTTTATTTAAGTCAGCAGCCAGCTGCTCCTCAGAACCAGGTGCCTCGGACTTCCTTGCAGCTCTCTCGTGCCTAGCTCGCAAGGCTACCTGTTCTATCTCTCTCTCCGCTCTCAGGCGAAGCGCTTCCTCTTCCAGGCGATTTACTTCCGCCTTGGCTTTCGCCAGGTTTACGTAATGCCCTGTTGTCGGAGGGCGACCTCTGCCTTTTTTCTTTGGTGCAGGGGAACATACCCCAGTCGCACCAGTTTCGGGCTCCGAGCCAGAGGACGAATCCGAGCGCAGATGGAGTCGATCTCTTCCTCTAAGCCTGCGAACGTCGGCAGGAGGAAAATCACTTCCCTCACTAGCCGTTACCATTGCAGGTCTGCTTACATCCGTAGCATCTGAGAGGCTCTCTTGCGGATCATTCCTCTCCTGGAATACGGCAGGCCAATCAGACGCAGCAGCACCATCTCCGGTGGTCGGGCCAACTTCTTCGTCACACATCCTAGGGTTAGTAGATTTTGTTAGTGTTTTAGGTTTTGAACTTTTAATTTTGTTCCCACGAGTATGGGGGAAATAACGGTCCACCCAGGCAGTGCCCCCTGTACCTGGGTAAGCCTAGCGTAACCCGTCGGAGTGTCGGCCGGTTCTCCGACGGGGGTCGCACTCGTGACTGGTCCCCCCACCAGCCACGCATCCCCTCGCGGTGCGCCGCCGCTTGAGATTAGGGTAATTTTTTAGAGAGGTTTTCTTCCTCGCGGCCCAGGCGGTCAAGCCAAGGCCCTCGGTCCTATCTGGAGCAGCGAGACATGACCACCAACACTCCAGAGAAGGATTACGAAGACGACGGAGGCAAGCAAGGCCAGATGGCCCGCCTACCTGCCCGACGGCAGTGTGATTGCACGCCAGGCCCGTCACATGCCCCGTCTTTGGTTCCCTCTGGCAAACAGAGGGACAGTAAACGGAGCCTCCTCGTCATGCTCGTCAAGGTCCTCTTCGCTGTTTTGTCCAGGTGAGTCAATGTTATGTAACAATGTGTCCGTTATTTATTTCTTGTGAAGTCCAATTTTAGGGAATTTTTCTCGTGTGTGTTAAGTGCATTTTTTTTTTTTTTTTAATTATTTCAATTTTATATTTTATATTTTATTCTTGCAGTCTTTGCTTTTATTAATCCGTAGCCGTTTAAATTATCTTTCTAAGTGTCATACTTGCAGAGATATTAATTTTTATATGTTCTGTATAGTGCCGAGTTGATGTACCCAGTGCGCCCAATGGGCGGGTGGGCGGGCTCGTTTTTTCGTATTTTTCAAAATATCTTGAGTTCCCCTGGGAGTATCGCGGCGCTAGAGGTACCGTTCTCTTCGTTATCACGGCACGGACCTAGTGGTGTGCGCAGTCTGGGGTCGAGACAACAGGCGCCTCCGCGTCTGTTGTCTTGAGGTTTGCTATTAAGGAGGTAACTGGTGGAAAAGGCCCCCACCTCCCCTCCTTCTGCGCCCAGTTCTCACTCGACGAATCAAGGGTACACCAGGAGCTTTCTCTCGTTCTCGCTCGGCTGCCTCCTTCTGGGTTAAAGTACTCTCACAGAAGGAGACCACCGCCTTCCACGCACTCTCTCTATTGACCATGCAGCGGACAACAGCCGGTAGTGAGAGATCATCACCAACTACTCGTACGAGCTCCCTCCTTTCGACATCCCATGCTGCACATTCCTCAAAGGTATGCAATGCCGTATCCACCTGATTGTCACAATGGTGACATTGAGGCGTTAGCTCCTTACCGGCTATCTGGTGCAGATATTTGCCGAAGCAACCGTGCCCGGTGAGCATCTGCACAAGCCGGAAAGTGAGCGTCCCATGTTCACAGCTCACCCAATCCCTAAAGACTGGACGAATTGCCTCAATAGTATTTATGCCAGCACTAGGTGAGGCGAGCAGCTCTGACCATCTCTGTAGGAGTACTTGCATAAGATGAGCCTTTTGCATCTCCTTCTCTCTGGGAGCAATGTTCGCACCTCGAACAGCGCTCCTTTTGCTCCAAGTATAAAATTCGGCATGAGATTGTGCCACTAACCTCCATGGTGGGGAGCTCGCCAGTAGGCACGCCGCCTCGTATGAGACCGTACGGTAACCACGTATAGCCCTGATAGCCATCAACCTGTGCAACTTGCGCAAGATGGCACACTAAATGACATCAGGGCTTCATGCCAGACTGGTGCTCCATATAAAGCCATGGACCGCACCACACTCATATACAAGGTACGAACGCTAGGACCAGCTCCTCCCAGATTCGGCAACAGACCTGCAAGAGCTGAGGCACTTCGCATGACTTTGGGAGCCAATTGACGGAAGTGATCGTCAAACGACCAACGGCTATCTAGTACGAGGCCAAGGTATTTCATTTTGGAGCCCACAGTTATGCGGACTCCTCCGACAATAATATGGGTGTCGGGAGGAGGAGCCCTGCGTGGGCCATGGAAGCAAATGGCTTCCGTTTTATGGAGGGCCACCTCCAGACCGAGCATCTGGATCCTCCCGACAACCTGGGCCACGCTTGCCGTGATCAGTCGGATTGCCTCCCGTAGGGTATTACCACGAGCTGTCACAAGTGTATCGTCGGCGTAACAGGTCACAGCGGCGCCCGGCAAGAGCACGCCCCGCAAAACCCAATCGTAGCTGATGTTCCACAAAAGTGGGCCAAGGACTGACCCTTGAGGCACACCGCACGATAACTCCCTCTGGTGGGCGCAGGAATCCTGTCCGTAGTATGTGACCTGTCTACCTTCCAGGTATGATCCGACCAATCGACGCAAATATTGAGGCACCTCATGGTGTTTCAACGCCTCTTTGATGCATTCCCAGGGAAGGCTATTGAAGGCGTTCGCAATGTCTAACGACACCGCCAACAACACTCCTCCCTGGGATACGGCTTCATCCGAGAGGGCCTTGACGCGTAAAATAGCGTCAATCGTTGAACGACCCTCTCGGAAACCAAACTGAACCGCTGAAAGGTCGGGCCCCGTCGTGGTTATGTGAGTAGTCAAACGACGCACAATGATCCGTTCAAAAAGCTTCCCAATCTCATCCAGTAGTACAATGGGACGATATGCTGACGGGGTGTCTGTTGGACGACCTTGCTTCTGCAGCAAGACAAGACGACCTATCTTCCATTGTGGAGGAAATTGGCCGGTCTCGAGGCAAGCATCATATAGTCTTCTGAGCCTATCTCCCAATGCTTCCATCGCAAGGACCCAGACGCTGCCCGGAACTCCATCCGGCCCCGGAGCAGTTTTTTTTTTTCGTAGCCGCGATAACGCCATATCCAGTTCCGCCTCAGTAACATGAGGGACCACCTCGTCAGTGTCCAATCCGGGGAGGCTAGCTGGGGCCACAAAAGGAAGAGGAAGAGAGTTCTCAGTCCTCTGCGGAAATAAAGATGACATAATAATTTCCAGCAGATAAGGTTCGAGACTCTGAGTGATCGGGGGAGCCCAGGGGCGCAAGAATCCCAACACCATCCGGTAGGGACGTCCCCACGGATCACCGTCCAGAGTCTCTAGTAGCTCCTCTCTGGCCAAAGCTTTGGCTTTTCTTATAGCGATCTGCAGCGCTTTCTTTGCCTCCTTGTAGCGCAAATGGAGTTGTGCTTCAATAGTCGCATTCCGACCCCGGCGCAATCTGCGATGTCTGGTATATTGGCGTCTTGCAGCTACACATGAAGCTCGTAGCTGTGCAAGGTCGCGAGACCACCAATGCACTACGCGCCTGGGCGACCAAGGCCGGGCCCGAGGCATAGCGGCATCACACAAACGCGTCATGGTGTCGCGAAACCATTCTGCCTCCCTAAATATATCCACGGCTTCGTCCTGCATTGGCGACCAGGATGCGACTATTGAGGCCTCCACCAAGATGTCACGATTCAGATATTTAAGAACCCACTTAGGGGCCGGGGTTAGATACGAGTTCGAAGCAGTATACGTCGACAAGGGGCAGAGATCAAACCTGATGTAAAGATGGTCTGACAGGGATTCTGCCCCTTCCATTACCCTCCAACCACAAATACGTCTTGCGACAGCAGAGGAAGCGAACGTAATGTCCACGATGGATCCTCCCTGCTGCCGCACACAGGTGTTTACCGACCCTCTGTTGACGACGACAAGGCCATTTATTAGAGCCCATTCTTGAAGAGCCCTGCCTCGCCCATCCGTGGTAGGAGAACCCCACAATGATGACTTAGCGTTAAAGTCTCCCGCCACCAGGATGGGACAGGGCAAGGTCTGCCTGATAAAGACTCCAAGATCGTCTAGGAAGCCTTCGAACTCAACGAGAGTCCTGTTGGGTGAAAAGTAAATCCCAATAACAACAATTTCACCCCACTGAGCCGCGACAAAACCAGAACCCTTCTTTTTAACTGCCAATACTGGAGTCCCAATAGATACGGCAGAGACAATGGCCACCGTACCCATCAAATCCCCTACCCAGTTGCCCCTGGAAGGAATAAAATAAGGTTCAGCGACCACTGCCACCTTTATCAACCACTCGGCCATGGTCTGAACCAACAGATCCTGTGCCGCCGCCGAGTGATTGATATTGACTTGTAAGAATCTATGAGTCATATTAATCACTGGGTCACTATCGCCTCTTCTTCCTCAATCCTCTTAGAGGTACCGAGTGTAGCCTTGTCTGCAGATTCTTTCTGCAATTTTTTGCTCGCCTTGCCTCTTTTCTTGGTTTGAGGAGCACAAGGCTTGCTCCCTAATCGGTGATCCGCCGGGCGATTGGCATCAGCACACACTGGGCAGTGAGGGTCAGCTGAACAATCGGAAACCTTATGGCCCACCTTACCGCAACGAAAACATTGCTCGCTGCGGTCTATCTCAGCAGTGCACTGCTGTTTAATATGACCCGTCTCATGGCAGCGGAAACATCTCGCAGTTCTGGGCTGCAGTAGCTTGACCTGCACTGCAGCCCAACCTATCAGGAGTCGGCGCTCTTCCACCAGCTTCCTTGCAGCAGCTACCGGGCAACGCACCCATGCAGTGCCAGAACCGTAGGGAGCGCGACGTATATCACCTACCTTAACGTGGCTTATCGAGCAGCCCCCATTAGACGCTACCACAGAGGTAACCTGTTCTTTGGTGACAGAGTCATCCAAGCCCATTAAACGCAAATCCGCACATCTTGTAGGCCTAGATACTTGTACCATCCCCTCGCCGATGTTTTCATCAAAGATCACTCTCAATCTCTCGGCTAAATGATCCGCCTTCTCAGCGCTGGTGCTGCCTGGCACCTCCAACTTAACCTAACCTAACGTAACCTAACCTAACCTAACCTAACCTAACCTAACCTAACCTAACCTAACCTAACCTAACCTAACCTAACCTAACCTAACCTAACCTAACCCAAACCTAACCCAAACCTAACCTAACCTAACCTAACCTAACCCAAACGTAACCTAACCCAAACGTAACCTAACCCAAACGTAACCTAACCCAAACGTAACCTAACCCAAACGTAACCTAACCCAAACGTAACCTAACCCAAACGTAACCTAACCCAAACGTAACCTAACCCAAACGTAACCTAACCCAAACGTAACCTAACCCAAACGTAACCTAACCCAAACGTAACCTAACCCAAACGTAACCTAACCCAAACGTAACCTAACCCAAACGTAACCTAACCCAAACGTAACCTAACCCAAACGTAACCTAACCCAAACGTAACCTAACCCAAACGTAACCTAACCCAAACGTAACCTAACCCAAACGTAACCTAACCCAAACGTAACCTAACCTGTACAGGTATTACGGGAACTGTTAAAAGGGATCTGAAGGTGAAAACTGTGCAAAGCAAAGTGCACACCAAAGAAATACCCGATAAGGCAGCCATTATAATATTAGACGAGACGCTTAATGTGATACAAGACCTAACACTTACCCCGGAATTCACGACAAAGAACACATTTCCGGAAAAAAAAAAAAAAAAAAAAAAAAAAAAAAAAAAAAAAAACAAAGGTAAAACACATTTCCACCGGTATCTTATACTGTTTGGATGATTGGATTATTCGTTAGCGTAAGTGTATCGTTTCTGAAGGAGCATACTTTAAAGGCGATAAAATAAATTGGTTATGAATAACTAACATTTTGTGTATTATTAATCTTTTCCCTTTTTTTTTTTTTTTTTTGACATTAGTATCTATATATACATACGATTGGAGGGTACTTCGGGCCCACCTGGTTAGTAACCACCCTCAAGGTTTCGGTGAAGGAAAATATCGCAGAGCTTTTTCTAAGTCCCGTCTGGCTAGCTACCACCATCAAGTTGAAAATCTATCGCCAAGCACCAGTAGGTGTATTCCGGTATCTGCACTTGAGAGCTAGTCTTCCACTAGGTTTAGCGTGTTTTCATCTTGGGCCACATCGTCACTTAACATCAGGTGAGATTGTGGCCACTACGCCAAAATCAATAAAAAAAAAAAAAAAAAAAAAAAAAAAAAAAAAAAAAAAAAAAAAAAAATTGTGGAAGGGTTTAAGGCTTATAACAGTATTCTACTCTCAATTTATGTGCGTTTCAAATTACAACGGGTCACTATAGTGGGTACTTATTTACCGTCAGTATATGTTGAATCAGAGCGTAACGAGATAGGCACCTTGGATAGTTGATGCATTTTTAAAATCCACCAATGACGCTTCTCACATAGTTGGAGTTGATTTTAATGGGTGGAATTCTGTCTGGGGAAGCGCCACCAATAATCAGAGCGGTATTGAAGTTCTGGAGGTAACCATGGGGAATGACTAGTATTGTTGCAACACGGGCGATTCCCATACCTTTGAAACGGTCACTCACGGCAAGGACTGTTGTCGATCATTGACCTAACATTTGCCTCGGATAAAAATTTGCACAGCAGAGTTTTAGTGTCCGAGTGTAGTGAATAATTATTTAATCTTCGGCGAATATACAACTCCGTTACGGAAGTTGGTGTCTAAAGATTTGTAACGAGTAGTACAATACATCGTAGACGTAAAATTCACCTTATAAAAAATATGCAATTGCGGATTTTTGCACATTGGGCGTTAATTCTACTAATTCATAGTGTGATTTTTTTTTTTTTTTTTTTTTTTTAAGTTATCAATAATATTATAAGTTATATTATTATCTATAGGTATTCATTTATAGTGGTAATTTGCTTCTCGACATATTCCTTAGTTAAACGTACCTCGGTTGTTTTCTTCAAAACTTGCGCGTTACTCAACATTTCGACAACAATGTTTTCCAAATTTCCAATTTTTAATTTCCAATGTGCATTCTGTTGTTTTGTTGTAGTAGTACAGATAATTTAATAGACGTAGTAAATTTAATGACAATGATTTTAAATGTATTATTGTTCATTCGTAATGGGTTGTCCGTGCGCTCGTTCAGGAATTAGGTCCTTTTTATCAGGCCCGTTTGGATCATATGATAGTTGTAATAAGGTGTAAATTTGTTTGCATGGTATAAAATAATGTGATGTCGATTTCAAGTTATATTGAAGACTGAATACATTTATAACAGAGAAACAGACTGTGTGAGCGAGATGCATATAGTAAAACAATAAGAAACACCAATTATTATCAAGTCAACAAATCTGCTGTTCAATCTGCTGTCATATAAATTACACTTGACTATTTAAATATATACTAGTGCTAAATAAAGAAAGGAAAAGAAAATAACTGAATATTTTACATAAATAGAAATTATATTTTAGTACAAAGTAACATATAACGTTGCCGACTTTTGAAGCTTTAAATTCTGGCTTGGATCCAAGAGTTGAAGGAGGTGACTCTCGCGAAGGCAGCCGGGAAACCGAGCGTGCAGCCGCGGGCTGAGCCGAATGATGTTATACCGATCTATTAAACAAAACACATTTACTATACAAGAGACCGGAGACTGGAGACTAGATGACACGAATTCAAGAAAGAAGAAACTATGAAACTTTTTAAATGCTACGAACTGAAAAGTGCCTACATAATCTTATTCTAATTTAGCGAACAAAGTATATTATAATAATTACGTAAAGTACCATGCGTCGGATATCGCACAGTAGTGAATACAATTGAGTGACTTACCAGCACACGCTGTCCGCCGCTGTTAATGGCGAGTGGACCGCCGGAGTCGCCTGGGCAAGTGCTTCTGCCGCCCGCACCGCTCACACAGAGGGTGGAGGCGATGATGTTTGCGAAGGATCGCGCACAATCCGCATTTGTGATAACTGGTAGATTGACCTGACTCAGGACTTGGTTGTTGCCAATTCCCACATCTGAAGGCAAGATGCAAAAGTTAATTAACTATTTTTATAATATCTATTACATTCGAAACTGTTGTAAGGAATACGTACTGTCACCAGTTCTCCCAAAGCCGGCCGCCGTGGCAGTCGTGCCAACGAATTGGTTGTTCGCCAGATTACCAAGAGGCAAGTTGATGCGGTTGATGACATCTGATTAAAAACAAGAAAAATATAAATGATATTAAACTCTTAACGGATGACCCGTCATCAAAAGCTAGAATAGTATAAGGACACAAATAGTAGGTACTGACTAGTGTATCCGACCCAGCCGATTACGATAATAGCGACGTCGTTTTGAATGTTCGATGGATTCCAGCTGCCGTGCATCTGCACATTGTTAGTGTTGATCCTAACGCCGCCAGAGAACAGGCGGACGGAGCCGAGCACCACTTGGAACTGTCTCGCCTGGCTGCGTCCGTCCCACCAGCAGTGAGCCGCGGTCACGAGGCGCGTGTTGCTCATCAGCGATGATCCGCACACAGAAGTAGCACCGTTCGTCAGAGTAATCACCAAACCACCCTGAAAGTTAATTATGTATATATAAAGGGTAGATGAGGTAATTTATACCTGGGCAAGGAAACATTATTAATGCTCTGTTCCAGGCAGTGTTACTAGAACCCTTGTCGAAAATTACGTTTAGTTTCCTGAAAAGTTGCATTCTTCCTGCAAAAGTTACACATTTGCTTTTCTTTTTTACAATCTACCTCCTTAGTGTTAAGGCATATTTTTATCCGACTAATGAAAAATTAAAACATGTTTAATACAATTGTTTTTTTTGGGTGTAGATAACTTCCCCGATTGTGAACTGATTTTGATAATTAAGTTTTTTATTTGTTTAATTAAAGATGCCTTCTTGGTAGTCGTACCCATATAAAACGTAACAAAATCAGTTCAATACTCGTGTAGGAAGTGACATAAAACAAAAAACTTTTGCAGAGTTGTGGTTGTTGCCATTGAAATTGGTTATTTTTAACGTGTTTAAAGCTGTATCAACTGAGCCTCAACGCAAAAAGGAAAAAATAGTATGTAGTTTATGAACGACATTGTATGTACAGTAAAACTATTTTATTGTTCATTTTAATGTTTGTACACATGTTTTAGGGAATCTCGTTAACAAATTTAATTTAGTGTGATAAAACATTTCAATAAACATCTATATATCCTCAAAAGTTACGAAAATTGTCTTCGTGTAACACAAGAGAGTAAAAATTTTGGAAAAATATAACCATCTAGCAACTCTGATTCCAAATAACTCATAAGGTTTATGATTCGGTGAATTTAATTCTTTCTTCTGGTGGTTTCTTAGTGGAAGATATAAAGTCTTATCTAAAATTTGTAAAATGAAATGATGTAATTTAGAACGATTTGATCGTGTAGAGGAGTGTAGTCGTGTTACCATGTGGGGGTGAGCTCCGAGTGCTGCGGCGTTTCCGCCGGTGATTCTGCTCCCATCGAAGTCCAGAGCCTCTTCCGCCTGCTTGATGCGTGCCGCTTCTTGTATGCCCGCAGACTCGTGGTAGAAGCGCATCGGCTCCTCGAGAGCGACTGCTACAGATGCTAGCGCGGCGAACAACACCAAGGTCTTCATATTGCGACGGTTGGGTCTACTTCTGCTAATGGTCTCAAGTATGCGAACTACCACCTTATATATCCAAAGTCATATGTATTGTGGCTGTATCTTATCATAATTACGATTGTATTAAATTCTTAAAGTGATATCTCTAGCTGTCAGGGAATGATTAATTTTGTTTCACACTCGTCATTAATTATGAACGTATTAGTTTTAACGAAGAACTAGAAACAGAGTTGGTACACATTCCAAGAAAAATACATATTATTATTTACTTTTTCTCGAAGCGTGAAGGCTCAGTGCTAGCGTGTACGGACTCCTCGTAGATCGACGTGAGTTCGAATCTCTACAATTAGCTCAGGCTCATTTTCTGATTTAGTCAATGTGTAATCTATACTTCTATACTATAATATAATAAAACGAAAGAGTTGTTTGTTTGTTTGTTTTAACACGCTAATCTGTGGAACTACGAGTCGGATTCGAAAAATACTTTTTGTATACGATAATAGCCAGAGTCACGTGAAATAGTATACGCTATCTAGCATTACGCTACACTGCTCAGATAGCCTTAAATATTGATTATTGTTAAGTAAGTCAGAGGACATAGCGCATCCTAACTGCATCATCATGCGTGCGCTGGCGTAATGGTTAGTGATACGTAAACACAATGTTCTACAAAAATATTGCTCCTTAGTACATATAACATATAAACTGGGATACCATACGCCTATCTCTTATACATAAGGCAGAATAAAGTATTTTTTGTTTTTTTTTATTGAAAATTGATATGAGATATATATCTCATATGACCATTATTATTAGGCATTGTATATTAATCCTTACAAACACAATTTCATGTAGATAATCTTTGTTTTTATAGCATGTTATTTGGACATACAGTTTGGGAGATAATGTAAAATTAAAATAATTCAACACTCGGCTCAGGTCTATGTATATAGGCTCTGAAACTACTGGACCGATTTGAAAAGATCTTTCACCATTGAATTGAATCCTACATTATTCTACATTATTATGAACATAGAAAAACAATGTTACAAATATAATAGCACATCACTATAATACAAATAATTTGACTGCTTTTATCAATGAAACCTACCAAATTAGTCCCAGATCAAAGACATGCTGTTGAGAATATAGTCGATAGCGTGAATAATAACAAAAGAAAATTTTTTTTGGATACGCCACGTTGTACTGTAGAGACGTTTCTTGCAAATTTGATACTTGCTAAGATAAGACAATCAGGGAAGATAGCGATAGCAGTTGCTTCGTCAGGAATCACTGCAACTCTCTTAAAAGATGGTAAAACTACTCATTCTACTTTTAAACTTCCGCTATCCGTAAATCTTGAGCAACAATCAACATGTTCTATCCGCAAAAATGGGCCTCTTGGTAAATTACTACAAGAAGCCTCATTGATTATGTGGGATGAACGCATCATGAGCCATAGAGCACATATAGAAGCCGTGGAAAGAACCTTAAAAGATCTTAGAAACTCCTCTGCTCTCTGGGCGGGATTACTTTAGCATTTGATGGAGATTTCCGACAGGCTCTTCCCGTTATTAACAGAGGTACGCGAGCAGATATCATCAAAGCATGCTTGAAATGATCTCCTTTATGGACTTTGATTGAAAATTTAAAATTACGGACGAATATGACAGCTCTTCATGGAATCATAGATAGTGATTTCCCACAACAACTGCTAAAACTTGGGGAAGGAATTTTTCCACACCAAATTTAAGCAGAAATTGTGACATCCTTCTGCCACAAGTACTCCATAATTTAGAATTTTTAATAGATGCAGTACACTGACCTGTCCCTGACATCGAGATTTTGCATGAAAATGACTTTTAATGGTTGTGTTCCAGGGCAATAGTGTCACCTAAGAATGGTACTGTCAACGAAATAAACAACCTGATTATTCAAAAAGTACCCGGCCAAATAAAAAAATGTAAATCGATCGACAACGTGATTAATATCCAAGACGCAGTCCATTATCCACAGGAATTTTTAAATTCACTAAACTCTTCTGGACTGCCACCACACGAATTGCCGTTAAAAATCGGAATTCCAATCATGCTTTTGAGAATTTTAAGCCCCCCGAGCATATGCAATGGGACGAGGCTGATAATTAACGAGTTAAAGGATAATTTTATAGTAGCGACCATTATCACCGGCCCAGCAGCTGGTCAACTAGCTCATATACCGAGGATACCGATGATCCCAACTAATCTACCAATCCCATTTAAACGGCTTCAATTTCCGGTAAAAACAGCTTTCGCGTTAACTATTAATAATTCCCAAGGCCAAACCTTCCAATTAGTAGGGATCGACGAAAATAATGTTTTACTCGTGGTTCATGGCCAACTGTATGTTGTCCTATCGCGGGTCGGAGCTCCTGAAAATCAATATATTTTGCTGCCACAAAATAAAACAACATCAAAATCGTTTACAGAGAAGCTCTGATCCAATAAATATAATGGTTGTTTTAATGATCTTTTTACAAACATAAGAAATAAAATAAAAATAAAAATTAAAGAACTTTCTCTATAATGTACTCTTTCTTAGTAACCTCTGGCGCAAAAAGAAGGATGTGGTGTGTGTGTATTAAAATTTATTATATTTTGAATTTTTTTTTAAATACCTGTGCGAAGCCGGTGCGGGCCGCTAGTATAAAAATAAAGCTCATTGAAAGCTCAGGCTTTCGGTGGAGGAAAATATCGTGATGAAACCATAGCATTTTGAAGCGATGATGGCTTGGTGGTAGCGTGTACGACTTCGCTTCGAGTGACGTGAGTACGAATCCCTACAATAAGCCTGCAAAAAAAAAGCATGTTGGTAGGGAATTTTCTAAAGCCCATCTGACTACCTACCCTCAAGCAGAAAATCTGTCGCCAAGCACCTACTGGTGTGTTCCGGCAGTTGCACTTGAAAGCCAGTCCCCCCACTAGGCATAGCATGTTACCATCTTGGGCCACATCGTCGCTTAACATCAGGTGAGATTGTGGCCATACCGCAAAACTATAAATGACAAAAAATCCTGTTGCTTTGTCAATTTGATTACGTTTTCATGTTATCGTAAATAAAACTTTAAACTTTATATTATACTAGCTGTGCTCATGACTCCGTCCGCGTGGAATTTGTATATAAAAATAAAGATATGTAGGAAGTAGAAATATTAAAGTTAAACGTCGCGGCGTCGGCGATTTAACTGTTCCTAATTCGTGTTTTGTGAATGTCTTTGATTCTTGAGACGAACGAACGATAACTTTATATTTCAGCGTCTTCGTCCTACAAATAGTTATGTCATTTTTCATTACAATAAGCTACCCGCATTTTGCATGTTGTAGTCAATGTATTGTACGCTGATGACGTGGGCGCACCACGATTTTAACTCTGCTTAGAACAACACAAGTGCAAACAGTAAGTGGAGGCCCACATCTCGAAGAGAAACTACTCGCTTATGCTTTCTTTAGCGGCAGTGGGAAACTGTAGTACAGCGTTATGGGACCTCCCATATGCGGCAAAATACGGCTTCGTGTCCATCGACTGACAGATTATCAGAGACGCGTTTGTTGAAATTCCACCCCTTCTCTTTTCGCGTAAGTTCTCCCACGGCGTATTGTGGGTGTCGTCTTTTGACTTCTACCATCTGTTATAGGATGCGATTACAAAAGGCCATGAGACTGCGTTTCATGCTCTCTCTCAATCAATCGCATATCAATGGCTAGCGCTAGACGCTAGTGCACTTTACGTTGTTCAGTTCACGCTTCGCTTCTATAGTTGTGGCAATGTATTCGTGTACGTCATGTCCACGTAAATAATAATGCCAATAAATATTGGTAACGATCATAAAATTCTTGGGGTGAGTTAACCCTGGGTAGTGAGAGAATGGTCTTTGGAAATGTTTGTCTTTGAAACTTATTTATTGTCATCGCATATGCAAGTATTATAGGAAATTGAGTTCTTTGAAGGATAAATGGTAAAATAGCTCCGGATTATGTAAAATTTATACGTGGATACAGTAATATTGCTTTACCCTTATGACATCATGAAGTGAATGCAGTTCTGTCACCTAAACTAAAGTGACTTCAGATTCAAAATGCTTCGCATTGCAAAACCTGCATTCTAAAACTATATAATCGTAACTATGAAAAACTTTTGGAATGACATTTCGTGCACATTTAAATGTATCTCTCAAAATTCATTTCTTCATTCTGTATAATATTAACTCTATTTGAATTTTCATTAATATTATTGTGTCCGCGAATATAGATTTATTCTTCTTTGTCTCTCAATCCGACCCGTTAATTTTCTATGTCAAGGCATAATAAAAGTAGAAAAAACCTTTCATGAAACTACTCAAATCGAGAAGAGAAATACAAAAAGATCTTTGAACCAGCAATAAATAAAATAAAATAAAAAGCCTTTTATTTCCAGTTATCGTCTTAACATGCAAGTGTTGTTTCCTACCTATAGTTTAGTTAACAAAGAATACAAAAAAGGAGAAAAGAGAAACTAATATCTATACACTTAAATAACATACATCTAAATAACTAAGTACTTAAATTTAACTAATGGTATTATTAGGCAGTAGCATTTTTCCATTCTGTACTGGAACCCCTCTCAGGTAAAGGCCTCCTCCAAAGCTTTCCATTTCTCTCGGTCTTGGGCTATTCCTTGCCATTCTGGACCAGCAATTTTTTTAATGTCGTCGTCCCATCTAGTGAACGGTCTTCCTCTATACCGTTTGCCCGGTGGGCCTTTCCACGACGTAACCGTTTTGGTCCATCTACGATCTTTAAGACGTACTATGTGACCGGCCCTTGAACCAGCAATAACAAATATATATTTTCGTCAAGCTAGCTCAGTCAGATAAATCATATTGCTCGACAAATAAAGATAGAGGTTTATTGAAACAGAACACTGTATTACACATTCAAAAGTTACGATTAGTTGTGAAATAATTAGAAAAGAAAGACAGACATTTATAAAATAGTACAAGCGACGCGATAGCTAGAGCTCTTCCTATTTTTTTCTCTGTCAAAATCAAGAAAAGAACATCAACACACACGCTTATACCACCAGATTCAAATATTAGCTATATACAACCTACATCGCGTATTCGCAGTAACGAGGCGGGAGACGTATTTCACGACGTCCGGAAATACTAGGCCCGGGTTGTCTTGCTATAATATATATTTTTTTACCTATATGTTATTGCTACACTACTTTCTTTTTATATTGAGGTTTTATATTATATTAGATTTACATTTGTATATTGAGCGAGCTGTATTTCACTAATAACTATATATATATAAAGAGAGAGAGAGAGAGAGAGAGACCAGAATAGACTGTCGAAGACACCAGGATTTTCCTTGATATCTTAATTATGGAATCATAGATTTTGTGGGCGTAATCTGGGTTAGGTGCAAGTATTGTAGAGATGTACAGGGTCTGACAATCCAAGTGAGCATGATGTCGGTTTATTTGGGGTTGCCCCTAGTAGCCTCCAACCTCCTCTATATAGCCACCCCATGCCTGGCATGTCTGATGTTATCGCTGCCCGTAGGCGAACTAGTAATTGATCTTGAAGGTCCTCACGATACGACAAGCTCAAGCCCGAGTAATCATCTTTTCGGGTTCCGACTTAGTAGGTAGCCTTGAACAATCTTAGGATCCATATTAACGGAGATCTTCACAATGCGAGGGCTCGAGCTAGAACCATCCTTCAAGCCCGTCGTTGGCTGCTTGTATGGGTACACAGAGCACACCTGTTTCTAGCGCGCGGCATCTCTACTTTCTTTCCATTTATTTTATATACGCCGTATTTTGAATTCCTGTCATCTGTTATCTCGTTGCTATACAACATGATTTCTTTTTTAAATAGTGACATATACACGATTTTCTGACATATATATTATGGTTATGTTTGACATTTAGTAAGACTATAGACAAATAATATTAATCTATTCTCAATTTGACCACAGAATTTAACAATAAACAAAAGTATATATGCGTGTGTGTGTGTCAAATACATGGTAGTGTGTGTAATGTTTTTTTTATTGAACTTATGTATTTTTTATGAACAATTTAAACAAAATATTAGCATTCTGCACTCCTTCTCTATATAAACTTTAAGTGTGGGAAATTTCATTCTTTTCCATCCGCGCAATTTTCGTAAAAAGGGGTACAAAGTTTTTGCTTCACGTATTAATATATAGAATAAAGAAAATATATTTCTTTAATTGTATTGTATATTTCTTTAATTGAGCGATGATGGCTCAGTGAAGCGATGATGGCTCAGTGGTAGCGTGTACGACTTCGCGTCGAGTGACGTGAGTTCGAATCCCTGCAATGAGCCTGAGCTTTCGGTGAAGGAAAACATCGTGAGGAATCTTGAAATGGTAAATGTGGCTAACGGGATCACTTTCAAACCAAAAAAGACACTTAAGGAGTGATTAGAAAAATATTTATTTTAAGTTTAACATTTTGAATGTATTTTAAATGAAACGTTAACATTATGAAATATATATAAAATACAAGAGTTATGTCAGATAACTTGACATGTTTCTTATTCAAAAGATTTTCACGGAATCATAAATATGACATAATTCAATCTGAACAAATAAAACTGACATTCCAAAATTAAAGTAATTAAAACATAATACATAAACAAAACAGATCAGAGTTTGTTGTAAATATCAAAATATAGATACTAGTTGCGCCTTCTTGTGACAAACTTGTGATCAATTGTTTAGTCTATGTTCTTTTTATTTAAATAAAAATTGTCGTTCGCAAGTCACAGTTGAAGCACGTTGTTTTATTATAGGTTATGGGCCCAGACCCGTATAATAGCTAGATATTGTGAGTTTATTGTTAGAATTATCAGTGTGATGAACAATAGACTGTGCTTTTCACCATCAGACTTGTGTGTAAAGTAATCAGTTAGCTATTTTCAACCCAGTAGTAACGTGCGTGACAGTCATGGCGTCCAGTTCGAACTATCTTATTAGCGTACCGAAATTACAAGGGCGCGAGAACTATAGTGAATGGTGTTTCGCCGCAGAAAATTTCCTTGTATTGGAAGGAATGGTTGGGTGTATAAAACCTGAGCCTGATCAACCTCCAGCAGCTGCAGATGATGCGAAAACAAAAGCCAAGCTGATATTAACAATCGACCCGGCTCTTTATGTTCATATAAAAAACGTCAGAACATCGAAAGAATTGTGGGATAAATTGAAGATGTTATTCGATGATTCGGGATTTACTAGAAGAATTTGTCTCCTGAGGAATTTAATATCTATTCGATTTGAAAATTGCACTTCGATGACGTCCTATGTAACACAAATTGTTGAAGCTGGTCAAAAATTACAAGGTACGGGATTTGCAATAACCGACGAGTGGATTGGCTCTATCATGCTGGCGGGTCTAAGTGAAAAATATATGCCCATGATAATGGCCATCGAACATTCTGGCATCATAATTACATCCGACGCCATTAAAGGGAAATTGATGGACATGGAACCGGAAGACAGTGATGTCAATAATGCATTCGTATGTTTCCGCAAGAATCATATTCAACGTTCAAAGTATGGGAAGAATATACAGTCTATGGCCAATAAAGATAGTGGGAAAAAAGAAGTTTCGACATCTGTCAAAGGAACACCAAATGTCAAATGTTACAATTGTAAACAACATGGTCACTATCGTAATCAATGCACTAACAAAGATAAATCTTCTAAGAATTCAGAAAATAAATCGTCAAAAACAAGTAATGCATTTAGTGCCGTGTTTTTTAACAGAATATTTGATAAGAGTGACTGGTATGTTGACTCCGGAGCCAGTTCGCATTTGACAAGCAATAAAGATTGGATTATCGACACGTGTCATTCTGGCTTTACCAAAGAAATCATGGTTGCTAATCAGAATAAAATCCCAGTGCTGTGTTGTGGAAACGTAAACATAACAACGTCGACTGAAGAATGTGATTTTAACATAACTGTTGAAAATGTTTTATGTGTTCCCGAGTTATCTACTAACTTATTGTCAGTGAGCCAGTTAATAAGGCAGGGCAACAAGGTGCATTTCACTGGCAAAGGATGTGAAATACTCAACAAAAAAGACACTCTAGTAGCTACTGCATCGCTTGTGAATGGAGTTTACAAACTAAACACTACTACTTGTTTGGTGGCAGCAGTAGCAGAGTCTCCAGAAGTTTGGCATCGTAGATTGGGACACGTCAACAGTTATAACATGAATAAAATGCAGGATGCTGTGGAGGGAGTCAAATTTATTGAGACGGCTAAAATCAACAAATCTAACTGCATAGTGTGCTGTGAAGGTAAGCAAAGTCGTTTGCCTTTTGCTCATGAAGGGAACAGGAGCACTAAGCTATTAGAAGTGGTACACAGCGACATCTGTGGCCCGATGGAGAATATATCGCTAGGAGGATCTAGGTATTTCTTGATCTTCGTTGATGATCACAGCCGCATGACATATGTTTATTTTTTGAAAAACAAAAATGAGCCTTTACAGTGTTTTAAAGAGTATAAAGCAGTAGTTGAGAATTCAACATCAAATAAAATTAGAATTTTGAGAAGTGATAATGGCAGAGAGTTCTGTAATAGAGATTTTGATAGTTATTTGAAGAAAGCAGGTATAGTTCATCAAAAGTCAAATCCTTACACACCTGAACAAAACGGGCTTAGTGAGCGCATGAACAGAACGCTAATTGAAAAAGCCAGGTGTCTTTTGTTTGATGCTAAACTAGGTAAGGAGTTCTGAGCAGAAGCCATTAACACTGCTGTTTATTTACAGAATAGAATTGTAAAAACTAGATTGAACAATCGTACACCAAACGAGTTATGGACAGGGACCAAACCAAACCTTGGTCATTTAAGGATTTTTGGTAGTACTGTCATGAGGCACATACCCAAGGAGAAAAGACATAAGTGGGACAAGAAAGCTGAACAATGCATACTGGTTGGCTACCCTGAGGATGTTAAAGGATATAGGTTATATAATCCATCAACGAAAGCTATTACAACTAGTAGAGATGTTATCATCATAAAAGAAAAATTATCTCATCAAGAAGATTTGATTGAAGTAGAAGAGATAGATGACAAACCGACAGAGAACAGGCTACATCTGTCTTCAGTGGGAGAGTTCTCAGACCACAGTAGAGAGGATTCGTTGACTTCTTTGGAATGCGATAAGGATGAGTCCTATATACCAGATGAGGAGTTGACATCTGAAGAAGAGTTGCAATCAGATACCATAGTAAGGACATTACCAAAACGGCAGAGAAATCAGCCAGACAGGTATGGACTTATGTGCACAGAAGAGTGTTATAAAGATTTCAGCAATGAACTGTCATTAGAAGAAGCACTGCAAGGACCAGAGAAGGAGCATTGGGAACAAGCTGTCAAGGAAGAGCTGAAAAGCTTTGAAGACAACAATGCATGGGAAGTTGTTGATATTCCTGTAAGTGGCAATATTGTAAAATGCAAATGGGTTCTCAAGAAGAAGTGTGATGCTGAAAATAATGTCCGTTATCGAGCCAGGCTTGTGGCTAAAGGGTGTTCTCAAAAATATGGTGTGGACTACAATGAAACATTTTCTCCTGTTGTGCGACATACAACACTTAGGTTATTATTTGCTTTATCAGTGCAATTGAATCTAAATGTGACTCATCTAGATGTGAAAACCGCCTTCTTGAATGGTGAACTGTCAGAGACTATATATATGCAGAAACCTTTAGGTTATATCTGTACAAATGATAAAAAGATTCTAAAATTTAAGAAAGCTATATATGGTCTCAAACAAGCATCCCGAGCATGGCATAATAAAGTAAATAGTTGTATGTTAGCGGATGGTTATGTTAAATCTAAAATAGAACCATGTTTATATTTAAAATGTGTTGACAGTAGCAAAACCATTGTGACATTGTATGTCGATGATTTTTTTGTTTTTTCAAATGACGAATGTGAAACTAATCATCTTAAGAGAATGTTGGGTAAGAATTTTGTGTTAAAAGACTTAGGGATTGTAAAAGAATGTCTTGGCATGTCAGTATGTTTTGATAAACTAAATGGTACTGTTACCTTGAGTCAAGAGAGATATATTGATAAGTTATTATCTAAGTTCAATATGGCTGATTGTAAAACAATGAATACTCCAATGGAGATCAATTTAAGGTGTAAAAAGGAGGATAATTGTAATAGTCAGAATCCCTATCAGCAACTAATCGGTAGCTTAATGTACTTAGTTGTGCTTACACGACCTGATATAGCTTATGCAGTATCATATCTAAGCCAATTTCATAATTGTAATACTGAAGAACACTGGGTGTATGCTAGAAGAATATTGAGATATTTAAAAAAAAAACAAAAGATTTAGGTTTGAAATATAGTAAGGGTAAGAATGATTATATTGAAGGATATGTTGATGCAGACTGGAGCAATGATGTTAATGATAGGAAATCATATTCAGGATTTTGTTATAAATTATCAGGTTCTGTTATATCTTGGAGCTGTAGTAGACAAAAATGTATTGCACTCTCTAGTACAGAAGCAGAATATGTATCAATATCAGAGGCCTGCAAAGAGGCAGTGTATCTAAGAAACTTACAATATGAAGTTACTAAAAGATTGTATTGTATTAACTTGTATAATGATAGTATGAGTGCACAGAAATTATTACTAAACCCTGTATTCCATAATAAAACTAAGCATATTGATGTCAGATATCACTATAGCAGAGAAATGATAAATGAAAACATTGTTAGTGTTAATTATTTATCTACATCAGATATGCCTGCAGATTTGCTCACCAAAAGTTTAAATGCTGTAAAACATTATAAACACTTGAATTCTTTAGGAATTGTTAAAGTATAGTTTTACTTAAGTTTTTTGTTAAGTATTGAAGGTTAATATGATCTATATTTTGAGTGGGAGTGTTGTAAATATCAAAATATAGATACTAGTTGCGCCTTCTTGTGACAAACTTGTGATCAATTGTTTAGTCTATGTTCTTTTTATTTAAATAAAAATTGTCGTTCGCAAGTCACAGTTGAAGCAGGTTGTTTTATTATAGAGTTGACATCAAAAGAGTATGTATAATCTGAGATTACCAATCAACACACACCCTTAATCTCAGATATACATCATAACACCAGACAAGTACAGAAAACCCAACAAAATACAAGAGAAAAACACAATACACTATAAAGGAAGAGGAGATATCAAAAATTCTGTACAATGTTTCTCTGAAAAATTCCGTTTTGAATTCAGTTTTTAAGCACTACCTACACTAAAAGGTTTAGAATAAATACCTTCTACATTTCCTACACCTACTAAGCCACCTGCAATTTCTCCTATCCCTCCGATAGCTCCTAAACCACCAATACCTCCTATAACTCCTTCGCCACCTGTTCCACCAATACCTCCTATACCCTCAATACTTCCTATACTACCCTCACCTGTTCCACCAATACCTAATATACCACCTACTTCTCCTACTCCTCCTATACCTCCCAATACCTCCTATAACACCTTCTCCACCTTTAACACCTATTCCTATTCCACTTCCGATACCTACTTCGCCTCCTATATTTCCTATATAACCAACACCACCAGCACATCCTATACCACCGATAGTTACTTCAACTTTTTTCTTTTTTTTTCAATTGTTTCCTTTTGAATTGTTCCTATGCGCTACTAGTATTTTTCCTCTTCTTTCTTTACTAATTATTTGGTTTATGATTATTACTGCTTCTATTATTTCTTTTAAAACATCTATCCGCAGTATGGCCAGGTCTCCCATGCCTCCACTTTATTTATGGATAATAATTCCTCACTTGTCGTCTTGGTCGCAGTCTGCTCATTATTTTTTCAAAAATATTTTCAAAAACCCGCAGCAGTTATTTTCAAAGTAATATTTTATTTCCAGCTATGGTAGTTAGAATCTTTTTCTAACAATTGTTAGATGGGCTTGTCCATCTTTATAATTTTTTACGCTTCTGTCACTTTTGCTCAAAAACTTGAAAAATATAAATATTTCTGGATATTCTGGGCCCCTAACCTCTTGAAATGGTAAATGTGGCTAATGGGATCACTTTCAAACCAAAAAGATACTTAAGGAATGATTAGAAAAATATTTATTTTAAGTTCAACATTTTGAATGTATTTTGAATGAAACGTTAACATTATGAAATATATATAAAATACAAGAGTTATGTCAGATAACTTGACATGTTTCTTGTTCAAAAGATTTTCACGGAATCATAAATATGACATAATTCAATCTGAACAAATAAAATTGACATTCCAAAATTAATGTAATTCAAACGTAATACATAAACAAAACAGATCAGAGTTGACATCAAAAAAGAGTATGTATAATCTGAGATTACCAATCAACAAGGAAACCATAGCATGATGGTAGGGCTTCTTCTAATGCCTGCCTACCTACCTTCTACCTTCCTATCAAAATGATAATCCTTCTACTTATATCTGTCAATAAAATATTTATAACTATTGACAACATGCACCCCACGCTTTTTTTACAATAAAAAATATATTTTTCTTATATACGCTATTCTTAATTTAAAGTTTTAAAATTTTTATTTTTTAGTTGGATTTTATATAAAAGCGTATTTTTTTAGTTTTTTTGAACTATTATTTTTTGTAGCAATTTTTAAGTCAAATTTTATAAAAGCGCCTACTTAAAAAAGGTGCGGACCAATGAGTATGCAGAATTGTTTTATTGGAAAAAAAAAAAAAACAAACCTAACCTAACATACTGATGTATGACTCTATATCCGAGACTCCATCCGTCGATGCAGGAAGATGGGGAGGTTGCTATAGTTTTAGTAATATCAAGATCAAGCTCAAGGACTGGAGGAGTGATCAATGTAGTTGTAGATAGTAGAGGGTTTGAAAGAATTCAAACACGTAGCAGTAGTTTTTTTTAAACAACCGTAGCCCGTAAAATGTTTGTTTCAGATAACATCCAGGGTGAATGCTTCTGCTTAAAAGGGGTTTTAATAACGAGAGTAGTCGGAAACTCGGTAAAATAATAGTTTACAGGAATGTACGGTCTCTTTATGACTAATAAGTACAAAATTGAATTGATGTCTGAGCCCTACACGGGGGCAGGACTCGAGGTCAAATCATTACCTGGTTTCAATGTCTTTCAGTTTCCTAAGTGAAACAGGGTAAAAGCGTGCATATTGACTAAACCAGATTGTGGAAGGGTTTAAGGCTTATAACAGTATTCTACTCTCAATTTATGTGCGTTTCAAATTACAACGGGTCACTATAGTGGGTACTTATTTACCGTCAGTATATGTTGAATCAGAGCGTAACGAGATAGGCACCTTGGATAGTTGATGCATTTTTAAAATCCACCAATGACGCTTCTCACATAGTTGGAGTTGATTTTAATGGGTGGAATTCTGTCTGGGGAAGCGCCACCAATAATCAGAGCGGTATTGAAGTTCTGGAGGTGACCATGGGGAATGACTAGTATTGTTGCAACACGGGCGATTCCCATACCTTTGAAACGGTCACTCACGGCAAGGACTGTTGTCGATCATTGACCTAACATTTGCCTCGGATAAAAATTTGCACAGCAGAGTTTTAGTGTCCGAGTGTAGTGAATAATTATTTAATCTTCGGCGAATATACAACTCCGTTACGGAAGTTGGTGTCTAAAGATTTGTAACGCGTAGTACAATACATCGTAGACGTAAAATTCACCTTATAAAAAATATGCAATTGCGGATTTTTGCACATTGGGCGTTAATTCTACTAATTCATAGTGTGATTTTTTTTTAAGTTATCAATAATATTATAAGTTATATTATTATCTATAGGTATTCATTTATAGTGGTAATTTGCTTCTCGACATATTCCTTAGTTAAACGTACCTCGGTTGTTTTCTTCAAAACTTGCGCGTTACTCAACATTTCGACAACAATGTTTTCCAAATTTCCAATTTTTAATTTCCAATGTGCATTCTGTTGTTTTGTTGTAGTAGTACAGATAATTTAATAGACGTAGTAAATTTAATGACAATGATTTTAAATGTATTATTGTTCATTCGTAATGGGTTGTCCGTGCGCTCGTTCAGGAATTAGGTCCTTTTTATCAGGCCCGTTTGGATCATATGATAGTTGTAATAAGGTGTAAATTTGTTTGCATGGTATAAAATAATGTGATGTCGATTTCAAGTTATATTGAAGACTGAATACATTTATAACAGAGAAACAGACTGTGTGAGCGAGATGCATATAGTAAAACAATAAGAAACACCAATTATTATCAAGTCAACAAATCTGCTGTTCAATCTGCTGTCATATAAATTACACTTGACTATTTAAATATATACTAGTGCTAAATAAAGAAAGGAAAAGAAAATAACTGAATATTTTACATAAATAGAAATTATATTTTAGTACAAAGTAACATATAACGTTGCCGACTTTTGAAGCTTTAAATTCTGGCTTGGATCCAAGAGTTGAAGGAGGTGACTCTCGCGAAGGCAGCCGGGAAACCGAGCGTGCAGCCGCGGGCTGAGCCGAATGATGTTATACCGATCTATTAAACAAAACACATTTACTATACAAGAGACCGGAGACTGGAGACTAGATGACACGAATTCAAGAAAGAAGAAACTATGAAACTTTTTAAATGCTACGAACTGAAAAGTGCCTACATAATCTTATTCTAATTTAGCGAACAAAGTATATTATAATAATTACGTAAAGTACCATGCGTCGGATATCGCACAGTAGTGAATACAATTGAGTGACTTACCAGCACACGCTGTCCGCCGCTGTTAATGGCGAGTGGACCGCCGGAGTCGCCTGGGCAAGTGCTTCTGCCGCCCGCACCGCTCACACAGAGGGTGGAGGCGATGATGTTTGCGAAGGATCGCGCACAATCCGCATTTGTGATAACTGGTAGATTGACCTGACTCAGGACTTGGTTGTTGCCAATTCCCACATCTGAAGGCAAGATGCAAAAGTTAATTAACTATTTTTATAATATCTATTACATTCGAAACTGTTGTAAGGAATACGTACTGTCACCAGTTCTCCCAAAGCCGGCCGCCGTGGCAGTCGTGCCAACGAATTGGTTGTTCGCCAGATTACCAAGAGGCAAGTTGATGCGGTTGATGACATCTGATTAAAAACAAGAAAAATATAAATGATATTAAACTCTTAACGGATGACCCGTCATCAAAAGCTAGAATAGTATAAGGACACAAATAGTAGGTACTGACTAGTGTATCCGACCCAGCCGATTACGATAATAGCGACGTCGTTTTGAATGTTCGATGGATTCCAGCTGCCGTGCATCTGCACATTGTTAGTGTTGATCCTAACGCCGCCAGAGAACAGGCGGACGGAGCCGAGCACCACTTGGAACTGTCTCGCCTGGCTGCGTCCGTCCCACCAGCAGTGAGCCGCGGTCACGAGGCGCGTGTTGCTCATCAGCGATGATCCGCACACAGAAGTAGCACCGTTTGTCAGAGTAATCACCAAACCACCCTGAAAGTTAATTATGTATATATAAAGGGTAGATGAGGTAATTTATACCTGGGCAAGGAAACATTATTAATGCTCTGTTCCAGGCAGTGTTACTAGAACCCTTGTCGAAAATTACGTTTAGTTTCCTGAAAAGTTGCATTCTTCCTGCAAAAGTTACACATTTGCTTTTCTTTTTTACAATCTACCTCCTTAGTGTTAAGGCATATTTTTATCCGACTAATGAAAAATTAAAACATGTTTAATACAATTGTTTTTTTTGGGTGTAGATAACTTCCCCGATTGTGAACTGATTTTGATAATTAAGTTTTTTATTTGTTTAATTAAAGATGCCTTCTTGGTAGTCGTACCCATATAAAACGTAACAAAATCAGTTCAATACTCGTGTAGGAAGTGACATAAAACAAAAAACTTTTGCAGAGTTGTGGTTGTTGCCATTGAAATTGGTTATTTTTAACGTGTTTAAAGCTGTATCAACTGAGCCTCAACGCAAAAAGGAAAAAATAGTATGTAGTTTATGAACGACATTGTATGTACAGTAAAACTATTTTATTGTTCATTTTAATGTTTGTACACATGTTTTAGGGAATCTCGTTAACAAATTTAATTTAGTGTGATAAAACATTTCAATAAACATCTATATATCCTCAAAAGTTACGAAAATTGTCTTCGTGTAACACAAGAGAGTAAAAATTTTGGAAAAATATAACCATCTAGCAACTCTGATTCCAAATAACTCATAAGGTTTATGATTCGGTGAATTTAATTCTTTCTTCTGGTGGTTTCTTAGTGGAAGATATAAAGTCTTATCTAAAATTTGTAAAATGAAATGATGTAATTTAGAACGATTTGATCGTGTAGAGGAGTGTAGTCGTGTTACCATGTGGGGGTGAGCTCCGAGTGCTGCGGCGTTTCCGCCGGTGATTCTGCTCCCATCGAAGTCCAGAGCCTCTTCCGCCTGCTTGATGCGTGCCGCTTCTTGTATGCCCGCAGACTCGTGGTAGAAGCGCATCGGCTCCTCGAGAGCGACTGCTACAGATGCTAGCGCGGCGAACAACACCAAGGTCTTCATATTGCGACGGTTGGGTCTACTTCTGCTAATGGTCTCAAGTATGCGAACTACCACCTTATATATCCAAAGTCATATGTATTGTGGCTGTATCTTATCATAATTACGATTGTATTAAATTCTTAAAGTGATATCTCTAGCTGTCAGGGAATGATTAATTTTGTTTCACACTCGTCATTAATTATGAACGTATTAGTTTTAACGAAGAACTAGAAACAGAGTTGGTACACATTCCAAGAAAAATACATATTATTATTTACTTTTTCTCGAAGCGTGAAGGCTCAGTGCTAGCGTGTACGGACTCCTCGTAGATCGACGTGAGTTCGAATCTCTACAATTAGCTCAGGCTCATTTTCTGATTTAGTCAATGTGTAATCTATACTTCTATACTATAATATAATAAAACGAAAGAGTTGTTTGTTTGTTTGTTTTAACACGCTAATCTGTGGAACTACGAGTCGGATTCGAAAAATACTTTTTGTATACGATAATAGCCAGAGTCACGTGAAATAGTATACGCTATCTAGCATTACGCTACACTGCTCAGATAGCCTTAAATATTGATTATTGTTAAGTAAGTCAGAGGACATAGCGCATCCTAACTGCATCATCATGCGTGCGCTGGCGTAATGGTTAGTGATACGTAAACACAATGTTCTACAAAAATATTGCTCCTTAGTACATATAACATATAAACTGGGATACCATACGCCTATCTCTTATACATAAGGCAGAATAAAGTATTTTTTGTTTTTTTTATTGAAAATTGATATGAGATATATATCTCATATGACCATTATTATTAGGCATTGTATATTAATCCTTACAAACACAATTTCATGTAGATAATCTTTGTTTTTATAGCATGTTATTTGGACATACAGTTTGGGAGATAATGTAAAATTAAAATAATTCAACACTCGGCTCAGGTCTATGTATATAGGCTCTGAAACTACTGGACCGATTTGAAAAGATCTTTCACCATTGAATTGAATCCTACATTATTCTACATTATTATGAACATAGAAAAACAATGTTACAAATATAATAGCACATCACTATAATACAAATAATTTGACTGCTTTTATCAATGAAACCTACCAAATTAGTCCCAGATCAAAGACATGCTGTTGAGAATATAGTCGATAGCGTGAATAATAACAAAAGAAAATTTTTTTTGGATACGCCACGTTGTACTGTAGAGACGTTTCTTGCAAATTTGATACTTGCTAAGATAAGACAATCAGGGAAGATAGCGATAGCAGTTGCTTCGTCAGGAATCACTGCAACTCTCTTAAAAGATGGTAAAACTACTCATTCTACTTTTAAACTTCCGCTATCCGTAAATCTTGAGCAACAATCAACATGTTCTATCCGCAAAAATGGGCCTCTTGGTAAATTACTACAAGAAGCCTCATTGATTATGTGGGATGAACGCATCATGAGCCATAGAGCACATATAGAAGCCGTGGAAAGAACCTTAAAAGATCTTAGAAACTCCTCTGCTCTCTGGGCGGGATTACTTTAGCATTTGATGGAGATTTCCGACAGGCTCTTCCCGTTATTAACAGAGGTACGCGAGCAGATATCATCAAAGCATGCTTGAAATGATCTCCTTTATGGACTTTGATTGAAAATTTAAAATTACGGACGAATATGACAGCTCTTCATGGAATCATAGATAGTGATTTCCCACAACAACTGCTAAAACTTGGGGAAGGAATTTTTCCACACCAAATTTAAGCAGAAATTGTGACATCCTTCTGCCACAAGTACTCCATAATTTAGAATTTTTAATAGATGCAGTACACTGACCTGTCCCTGACATCGAGATTTTGCATGAAAATGACTTTTAATGGTTGTGTTCCAGGGCAATAGTGTCACCTAAGAATGGTACTGTCAACGAAATAAACAACCTGATTATTCAAAAAGTACCCGGCCAAATAAAAAAATGTAAATCGATCGACAACGTGATTAATATCCAAGACGCAGTCCATTATCCACAGGAATTTTTAAATTCACTAAACTCTTCTGGACTGCCACCACACGAATTGCCGTTAAAAATCGGAATTCCAATCATGCTTTTGAGAATTTTAAGCCCCCCGAGCATATGCAATGGGACGAGGCTGATAATTAACGAGTTAAAGGATAATTTTATAGTAGCGACCATTATCACCGGCCCAGCAGCTGGTCAACTAGCTCATATACCGAGGATACCGATGATCCCAACTAATCTACCAATCCCATTTAAACGGCTTCAATTTCCGGTAAAAACAGCTTTCGCGTTAACTATTAATAATTCCCAAGGCCAAACCTTCCAATTAGTAGGGATCGACGAAAATAATGTTTTACTCGTGGTTCATGGCCAACTGTATGTTGTCCTATCGCGGGTCGGAGCTCCTGAAAATCAATATATTTTGCTGCCACAAAATAAAACAACATCAAAATCGTTTACAGAGAAGCTCTGATCCAATAAATATAATGGTTGTTTTAATGATCTTTTTACAAACATAAGAAATAAAATAAAAATAAAAATTAAAGAACTTTCTCTATAATGTACTCTTTCTTAGTAACCTCTGGCGCAAAAAGAAGGATGTGGTGTGTGTGTATTAAAATTTATTATATTTTGAATTTTTTTTTAAATACCTGTGCGAAGCCGGTGCGGGCCGCTAGTATAAAAATAAAGCTCATTGAAAGCTCAGGCTTTCGGTGGAGGAAAATATCGTGATGAAACCATAGCATTTTGAAGCGATGATGGCTTGGTGGTAGCGTGTACGACTTCGCTTCGAGTGACGTGAGTACGAATCCCTACAATAAGCCTGCAAAAAAAAAGCATGTTGGTAGGGAATTTTCTAAAGCCCATCTGACTACCTACCCTCAAGCAGAAAATCTGTCGCCAAGCACCTACTGGTGTGTTCCGGCAGTTGCACTTGAAAGCCAGTCCCCCCACTAGGCATAGCATGTTACCATCTTGGGCCACATCGTCGCTTAACATCAGGTGAGATTGTGGCCATACCGCAAAACTATAAATGACAAAAAATCCTGTTGCTTTGTCAATTTGATTACGTTTTCATGTTATCGTAAATAAAACTTTAAACTTTATATTATACTAGCTGTGCTCATGACTCCGTCCGCGTGGAATTTGTATATAAAAATAAAGATATGTAGGAAGTAGAAATATTAAAGTTAAACGTCGCGGCGTCGGCGATTTAACTGTTCCTAATTCGTGTTTTGTGAATGTCTTTGATTCTTGAGACGAACGAACGATAACTTTATATTTCAGCGTCTTCGTCCTACAAATAGTTATGTCATTTTTCATTACAATAAGCTACCCGCATTTTGCATGTTGTAGTCAATGTATTGTACGCTGATGACGTGGGCGCACCACGATTTTAACTCTGCTTAGAACAACACAAGTGCAAACAGTAAGTGGAGGCCCACATCTCGAAGAGAAACTACTCGCTTATGCTTTCTTTAGCGGCAGTGGGAAACTGTAGTACAGCGTTATGGGACCTCCCATATGCGGCAAAATACGGCTTCGTGTCCATCGACTGACAGATTATCAGAGACGCGTTTGTTGAAATTCCACCCCTTCTCTTTTCGCGTAAGTTCTCCCACGGCGTATTGTGGGTGTCGTCTTTTGACTTCTACCATCTGTTATAGGATGCGATTACAAAAGGCCATGAGACTGCGTTTCATGCTCTCTCTCAATCAATCGCATATCAATGGCTAGCGCTAGACGCTAGTGCACTTTACGTTGTTCAGTTCACGCTTCGCTTCTATAGTTGTGGCAATGTATTCGTGTACGTCATGTCCACGTAAATAATAATGCCAATAAATATTGGCAACGATCATAAAATTCTTGGGGTGAGTTAACCCTGGGTAGTGAGAGAATGGTCTTTGGAAATGTTTGTCTTTGAAACTTATTTATTGTCATCGCATATGCAAGTATTATAGGAAATTGAGTTCTTTGAAGGATAAATGGTAAAATAGCTCCGGATTATGTTAAATTTATACGTGGATACAGTAATATTGCTTTACCCTTATGACATCATGAAGTGAATGCAGTTCTGTCACCTAAACTAAAGTGACTTCAGATTCAAAATGCTTCGCATTGCAAAACCTGCATTCTAAAACTATATAATCGTAACTATGAAAAACTTTTGGAATGACATTTCGTGCACATTTAAATGTATCTCTCAAAATTCATTTCTTCATTCTGTATAATATTAACTCTATTTGAATTTTCATTAATATTATTGTGTCCGCGAATATAGATTTATTCTTCTTTGTCTCTCAATCCGACCCGTTAATTTTCTATGTCAAGGCATAATAAAAGTAGAAAAAACCTTTCATGAAACTACTCAAATCGAGAAGAGAAATACAAAAAGATCTTTGAACCAGCAATAAATAAAATAAAATAAAATAAAAAGCCTTTTATTTCCAGTTATCGTCTTAACATGCAAGTGTTGTTTCCTACCTATAGTTTAGTTAACAAAGAATACAAAAAAGGAGAAAAGAGAAACTAATATCTATACACTTAAATAACATACATCTAAATAACTAAGTACTTAAATTTAACTAATGGTATTATTAGGCAGTAGCATTTTTCCATTCTGTACTGGAACCCCTCTCAGGTAAAGGCCTCCTCCAAAGCTTTCCATTTCTCTCGGTCTTGGGCTATTCCTTGCCATTCTGGACCAGCAATTTTTTTAATGTCGTCGTCCCATCTAGTGAACGGTCTTCCTCTATACCGTTTGCCCGGTGGGCCTTTCCACGACGTAACCGTTTTGGTCCATCTACGATCTTTAAGACGTACTATGTGACCGGCCCTTGAACCAGCAATAACAAATATATATTTTCGTCAAGCTAGCTCAGTCAGATAAATCATATTGCTCGACAAATAAAGATAGAGGTTTATTGAAACAGAACACTGTATTACACATTCAAAAGTTACGATTAGTTGTGAAATAATTAGAAAAGAAAGACAGACATTTATAAAATAGTACAAGCGACGCGATAGCTAGAGCTCTTCCTATTTTTTTCTCTGTCAAAATCAAGAAAAGAACATCAACACACACGCTTATACCACCAGATTCAAATATTAGCTATATACAACCTACATCGCGTATTCGCAGTAACGAGGCGGGAGACGTATTTCACGACGTCCGGAAATACTAGGCCCGGGTTGTCTTGCTATAATATATATTTTTTTACCTATATGTTATTGCTACACTACTTTCTTTTTATATTGAGGTTTTATATTATATTAGATTTACATTTGTATATTGAGCGAGCTGTATTTCACTAATAACTATATATATATAAAGAGAGAGAGAGAGAGAGAGAGAGAGACCAGAATAGACTGTCGAAGACACCAGGATTTTCCTTGATATCTTAATTATGGAATCATAGATTTTGTGGGCGTAATCTGGGTTAGGTGCAAGTATTGTAGAGATGTACAGGGTCTGACAATCCAAGTGAGCATGATGTCGGTTTATTTGGGGTTGCCCCTAGTAGCCTCCAACCTCCTCTATATAGCCACCCCATGCCTGGCATGTCTGATGTTATCGCTGCCCGTAGGCGAACTAGTAATTGATCTTGAAGGTCCTCACGATACGACAAGCTCAAGCCCGAGTAATCATCTTTTCGGGTTCCGACTTAGTAGGTAGCCTTGAACAATCTTAGGATCCATATTAACGGAGATCTTCACAATGCGAGGGCTCGAGCTAGAACCATCCTTCAAGCCCGTCGTTGGCTGCTTGTATGGGTACACAGAGCACACCTGTTTCTAGCGCGCGGCATCTCTACTTTCTTTCCATTTATTTTATATACGCCGTATTTTGAATTCCTGTCATCTGTTATCTCGTTGCTATACAACATGATTTCTTTTTTAAATAGTGACATATACACGATTTTCTGACATATATATTATGGTTATGTTTGACATTTAGTAAGACTATAGACAAATAATATTAATCTATTCTCAATTTGACCACAGAATTTAACAATAAACAAAAGTATATATGCGTGTGTGTGTGTCAAATACATGGTAGTGTGTGTAATGTTTTTTTTATTGAACTTATGTATTTTTTATGAACAATTTAAACAAAATATTAGCATTCTGCACTCCTTCTCTATATAAACTTTAAGTGTGGGAAATTTCATTCTTTTCCATCCGCGCAATTTTCGTAAAAAGGGGTACAAAGTTTTTGCTTCACGTATTAATATATAGAATAAAGAAAATATATTTCTTTAATTGTATTGTATATTTCTTTAATTGAGCGATGATGGCTCAGTGAAGCGATGATGGCTCAGTGGTAGCGTGTACGACTTCGCGTCGAGTGACGTGAGTTCGAATCCCTGCAATGAGCCTGAGCTTTCGGTGAAGGAAAACATCGTGAGGAATCTTGAAATGGTAAATGTGGCTAACGGGATCACTTTCAAACCAAAAAAGACACTTAAGGAGTGATTAGAAAAATATTTATTTTATGTTTAACATTTTGAATGTATTTTAAATGAAACGTTAACATTATGAAATATATATAAAATACAAGAGTTATGTCAGATAACTTGACATGTTTCTTATTCAAAAGATTTTCACGGAATCATAAATATGACATAATTCAATCTGAACAAATAAAACTGACATTCCAAAATTAAAGTAATTAAAACATAATACATAAACAAAACAGATCAGAGTTTGTTGTAAATATCAAAATATAGATACTAGTTGCGCCTTCTTGTGACAAACTTGTGATCAATTGTTTAGTCTATGTTCTTTTTATTTAAATAAAAATTGTCGTTCGCAAGTCACAGTTGAAGCACGTTGTTTTATTATAGGTTATGGGCCCAGACCCGTATAATAGCTAGATATTGTGAGTTTATTGTTAGAATTATCAGTGTGATGAACAATAGACTGTGCTTTTCACCATCAGACTTGTGTGTAAAGTAATCAGTTAGCTATTTTCAACCCAGTAGTAACGTGCGTGACAGTCATGGCGTCCAGTTCGAACTATCTTATTAGCGTACCGAAATTACAAGGGCGCGAGAACTATAGTGAATGGTGTTTCGCCGCAGAAAATTTCCTTGTATTGGAAGGAATGGTTGGGTGTATAAAACCTGAGCCTGATCAACCTCCAGCAGCTGCAGATGATGCGAAAACAAAAGCCAAGCTGATATTAACAATCGACCCGGCTCTTTATGTTCATATAAAAAACGTCAGAACATCGAAAGAATTGTGGGATAAATTGAAGATGTTATTCGATGATTCGGGATTTACTAGAAGAATTTGTCTCCTGAGGAATTTAATATCTATTCGATTTGAAAATTGCACTTCGATGACGTCCTATGTAACACAAATTGTTGAAGCTGGTCAAAAATTACAAGGTACGGGATTTGCAATAACCGACGAGTGGATTGGCTCTATCATGCTGGCGGGTCTAAGTGAAAAATATATGCCCATGATAATGGCCATCGAACATTCTGGCATCATAATTACATCCGACGCCATTAAAGGGAAATTGATGGACATGGAACCGGAAGACAGTGATGTCAATAATGCATTCGTATGTTTCCGCAAGAATCATATTCAACGTTCAAAGTATGGGAAGAATATACAGTCTATGGCCAATAAAGATAGTGGGAAAAAAGAAGTTTCGACATCTGTCAAAGGAACACCAAATGTCAAATGTTACAATTGTAAACAACATGGTCACTATCGTAATCAATGCACTAACAAAGATAAATCTTCTAAGAATTCAGAAAATAAATCGTCAAAAACAAGTAATGCATTTAGTGCCGTGTTTTTTAACAGAATATTTGATAAGAGTGACTGGTATGTTGACTCCGGAGCCAGTTCGCATTTGACAAGCAATAAAGATTGGATTATCGACACGTGTCATTCTGGCTTTACCAAAGAAATCATGGTTGCTAATCAGAATAAAATCCCAGTGCTGTGTTGTGGAAACGTAAACATAACAACGTCGACTGAAGAATGTGATTTTAACATAACTGTTGAAAATGTTTTATGTGTTCCCGAGTTATCTACTAACTTATTGTCAGTGAGCCAGTTAATAAGGCAGGGCAACAAGGTGCATTTCACTGGCAAAGGATGTGAAATACTCAACAAAAAAGACACTCTAGTAGCTACTGCATCGCTTGTGAATGGAGTTTACAAACTAAACACTACTACTTGTTTGGTGGCAGCAGTAGCAGAGTCTCCAGAAGTTTGGCATCGTAGATTGGGACACGTCAACAGTTATAACATGAATAAAATGCAGGATGCTGTGGAGGGAGTCAAATTTATTGAGACGGCTAAAATCAACAAATCTAACTGCATAGTGTGCTGTGAAGGTAAGCAAAGTCGTTTGCCTTTTGCTCATGAAGGGAACAGGAGCACTAAGCTATTAGAAGTGGTACACAGCGACATCTGTGGCCCGATGGAGAATATATCGCTAGGAGGATCTAGGTATTTCTTGATCTTCGTTGATGATCACAGCCGCATGACATATGTTTATTTTTTGAAAAACAAAAATGAGCCTTTACAGTGTTTTAAAGAGTATAAAGCAGTAGTTGAGAATTCAACATCAAATAAAATTAGAATTTTGAGAAGTGATAATGGCAGAGAGTTCTGTAATAGAGATTTTGATAGTTATTTGAAGAAAGCAGGTATAGTTCATCAAAAGTCAAATCCTTACACACCTGAACAAAACGGGCTTAGTGAGCGCATGAACAGAACGCTAATTGAAAAAGCCAGGTGTCTTTTGTTTGATGCTAAACTAGGTAAGGAGTTCTGAGCAGAAGCCATTAACACTGCTGTTTATTTACAGAATAGAATTGTAAAAACTAGATTGAACAATCGTACACCAAACGAGTTATGGACAGGGACCAAACCAAACCTTGGTCATTTAAGGATTTTTGGTAGTACTGTCATGAGGCACATACCCAAGGAGAAAAGACATAAGTGGGACAAGAAAGCTGAACAATGCATACTGGTTGGCTACCCTGAGGATGTTAAAGGATATAGGTTATATAATCCATCAACGAAAGCTATTACAACTAGTAGAGATGTTATCATCATAAAAGAAAAATTATCTCATCAAGAAGATTTGATTGAAGTAGAAGAGATAGATGACAAACCGACAGAGAACAGGCTACATCTGTCTTCAGTGGGAGAGTTCTCAGACCACAGTAGAGAGGATTCGTTGACTTCTTTGGAATGCGATAAGGATGAGTCCTATATACCAGATGAGGAGTTGACATCTGAAGAAGAGTTGCAATCAGATACCATAGTAAGGACATTACCAAAACGGCAGAGAAATCAGCCAGACAGGTATGGACTTATGTGCACAGAAGAGTGTTATAAAGATTTCAGCAATGAACTGTCATTAGAAGAAGCACTGCAAGGACCAGAGAAGGAGCATTGGGAACAAGCTGTCAAGGAAGAGCTGAAAAGCTTTGAAGACAACAATGCATGGGAAGTTGTTGATATTCCTGTAAGTGGCAATATTGTAAAATGCAAATGGGTTCTCAAGAAGAAGTGTGATGCTGAAAATAATGTCCGTTATCGAGCCAGGCTTGTGGCTAAAGGGTGTTCTCAAAAATATGGTGTGGACTACAATGAAACATTTTCTCCTGTTGTGCGACATACAACACTTAGGTTATTATTTGCTTTATCAGTGCAATTGAATCTAAATGTGACTCATCTAGATGTGAAAACCGCCTTCTTGAATGGTGAACTGTCAGAGACTATATATATGCAGAAACCTTTAGGTTATATCTGTACAAATGATAAAAAGATTCTAAAATTTAAGAAAGCTATATATGGTCTCAAACAAGCATCCCGAGCATGGCATAATAAAGTAAATAGTTGTATGTTAGCGGATGGTTATGTTAAATCTAAAATAGAACCATGTTTATATTTAAAATGTGTTGACAGTAGCAAAACCATTGTGACATTGTATGTCGATGATTTTTTTGTTTTTTCAAATGACGAATGTGAAACTAATCATCTTAAGAGAATGTTGGGTAAGAATTTTGTGTTAAAAGACTTAGGGATTGTAAAAGAATGTCTTGGCATGTCAGTATGTTTTGATAAACTAAATGGTACTGTTACCTTGAGTCAAGAGAGATATATTGATAAGTTATTATCTAAGTTCAATATGGCTGATTGTAAAACAATGAATACTCCAATGGAGATCAATTTAAGGTGTAAAAAGGAGGATAATTGTAATAGTCAGAATCCCTATCAGCAACTAATCGGTAGCTTAATGTACTTAGTTGTGCTTACACGACCTGATATAGCTTATGCAGTATCATATCTAAGCCAATTTCATAATTGTAATACTGAAGAACACTGGGTGTATGCTAGAAGAATATTGAGATATTTAAAAAAAAAACAAAAGATTTAGGTTTGAAATATAGTAAGGGTAAGAATGATTATATTGAAGGATATGTTGATGCAGACTGGAGCAATGATGTTAATGATAGGAAATCATATTCAGGATTTTGTTATAAATTATCAGGTTCTGTTATATCTTGGAGCTGTAGTAGACAAAAATGTATTGCACTCTCTAGTACAGAAGCAGAATATGTATCAATATCAGAGGCCTGCAAAGAGGCAGTGTATCTAAGAAACTTACAATATGAAGTTACTAAAAGATTGTATTGTATTAACTTGTATAATGATAGTATGAGTGCACAGAAATTATTACTAAACCCTGTATTCCATAATAAAACTAAGCATATTGATGTCAGATATCACTATAGCAGAGAAATGATAAATGAAAACATTGTTAGTGTTAATTATTTATCTACATCAGATATGCCTGCAGATTTGCTCACCAAAAGTTTAAATGCTGTAAAACATTATAAACACTTGAATTCTTTAGGAATTGTTAAAGTATAGTTTTACTTAAGTTTTTTGTTAAGTATTGAAGGTTAATATGATCTATATTTTGAGTGGGAGTGTTGTAAATATCAAAATATAGATACTAGTTGCGCCTTCTTGTGACAAACTTGTGATCAATTGTTTAGTCTATGTTCTTTTTATTTAAATAAAAATTGTCGTTCGCAAGTCACAGTTGAAGCAGGTTGTTTTATTATAGAGTTGACATCAAAAGAGTATGTATAATCTGAGATTACCAATCAACACACACCCTTAATCTCAGATATACATCATAACACCAGACAAGTACAGAAAACCCAACAAAATACAAGAGAAAAACACAATACACTATAAAGGAAGAGGAGATATCAAAAATTCTGTACAATGTTTCTCTGAAAAATTCCGTTTTGAATTCAGTTTTTAAGCACTACCTACACTAAAAGGTTTAGAATAAATACCTTCTACATTTCCTACACCTACTAAGCCACCTGCAATTTCTCCTATCCCTCCGATAGCTCCTAAACCACCAATACCTCCTATAACTCCTTCGCCACCTGTTCCACCAATACCTCCTATACCCTCAATACTTCCTATACTACCCTCACCTGTTCCACCAATACCTAATATACCACCTACTTCTCCTACTCCTCCTATACCTCCCAATACCTCCTATAACACCTTCTCCACCTTTAACACCTATTCCTATTCCACTTCCGATACCTACTTCGCCTCCTATATTTCCTATATAACCAACACCACCAGCACATCCTATACCACCGATAGTTACTTCAACTTTTTTCTTTTTTTTTTCAATTGTTTCCTTTTGAATTGTTCCTATGCGCTACTAGTATTTTTCCTCTTCTTTCTTTACTAATTATTTGGTTTATGATTATTACTGCTTCTATTATTTCTTTTAAAACATCTATCCGCAGTATGGCCAGGTCTCCCATGCCTCCACTTTATTTATGGATAATAATTCCTCACTTGTCGTCTTGGTCGCAGTCTGCTCATTATTTTTTCAAAAATATTTTCAAAAACCCGCAGCAGTTATTTTCAAAGTAATATTTTATTTCCAGCTATGGTAGTTAGAATCTTTTTCTAACAATTGTTAGATGGGCTTGTCCATCTTTATAATTTTTTACGCTTCTGTCACTTTTGCTCAAAAACTTGAAAAATATAAATATTTCTGGATATTCTGGGCCCCTAACCTCTTGAAATGGTAAATGTGGCTAATGGGATCACTTTCAAACCAAAAAGATACTTAAGGAATGATTAGAAAAATATTTATTTTAAGTTCAACATTTTGAATGTATTTTGAATGAAACGTTAACATTATGAAATATATATAAAATACAAGAGTTATGTCAGATAACTTGACATGTTTCTTGTTCAAAAGATTTTCACGGAATCATAAATATGACATAATTCAATCTGAACAAATAAAATTGACATTCCAAAATTAATGTAATTCAAACGTAATACATAAACAAAACAGATCAGAGTTGACATCAAAAAAGAGTATGTATAATCTGAGATTACCAATCAACAAGGAAACCATAGCATGATGGTAGGGCTTCTTCTAATGCCTGCCTACCTACCTTCTACCTTCCTATCAAAATGATAATCCTTCTACTTATATCTGTCAATAAAATATTTATAACTATTGACAACATGCACCCCACGCTTTTTTTACAATAAAAAATATATTTTTCTTATATACGCTATTCTTAATTTAAAGTTTTAAAATTTTTATTTTTTAGTTGGATTTTATATAAAAGCGTATTTTTTTAGTTTTTTTGAACTATTATTTTTTGTAGCAATTTTTAAGTCAAATTTTATAAAAGCGCCTACTTAAAAAAGGTGCGGACCAATGAGTATGCAGAATTGTTTTATTGGAAAAAAAAAAAAACAAACCTAACCTAACATACTGATGTATGACTCTATATCCGAGACTCCATCCGTCGATGCAGGAAGATGGGGAGGTTGCTATAGTTTTAGTAATATCAAGATCAAGCTCAAGGACTGGAGGAGTGATCAATGTAGTTGTAGATAGTAGAGGGTTTGAAAGAATTCAAACACGTAGCAGTAGTTTTTTTTAAACAACCGTAGCCCGTAAAATGTTTGTTTCAGATAACATCCAGGGTGAATGCTTCTGCTTAAAAGGGGTTTTAATAACGAGAGTAGTCGGAAACTCGGTAAAATAATAGTTTACAGGAATGTACGGTCTCTTTATGACTAATAAGTACAAAATTGAATTGATGTCTGAGCCCTACACGGGGGCAGGACTCGAGGTCAAATCATTACCTGGTTTCAATGTCTTTCAGTTTCCTAAGTGAAACAGGGTAAAAGCGTGCATATTGACTAAACCAGATTGTGGAAGGGTTTAAGGCTTATAACAGTATTCTACTCTCAATTTATGTGCGTTTCAAATTACAACGGGTCACTATAGTGGGTACTTATTTACCGTCAGTATATGTTGAATCAGAGCGTAACGAGATAGGCACCTTGGATAGTTGATGCATTTTTAAAATCCACCAATGACGCTTCTCACATAGTTGGAGTTGATTTTAATGGGTGGAATTCTGTCTGGGGAAGCGCCACCAATAATCAGAGCGGTATTGAAGTTCTGGAGGTGACCATGGGGAATGACTAGTATTGTTGCAACACGGGCGATTCCCATACCTTTGAAACGGTCACTCACGGCAAGGACTGTTGTCGATCATTGACCTAACATTTGCCTCGGATAAAAATTTGCACAGCAGAGTTTTAGTGTCCGAGTGTAGTGAATAATTATTTAATCTTCGGCGAATATACAACTCCGTTACGGAAGTTGGTGTCTAAAGATTTGTAACGCGTAGTACAATACATCGTAGACGTAAAATTCACCTTATAAAAAATATGCAATTGCGGATTTTTGCACATTGGGCGTTAATTCTACTAATTCATAGTGTGATTTTTTTTTAAGTTATCAATAATATTATAAGTTATATTATTATCTATAGGTATTCATTTATAGTGGTAATTTGCTTCTCGACATATTCCTTAGTTAAACGTACCTCGGTTGTTTTCTTCAAAACTTGCGCGTTACTCAACATTTCGACAACAATGTTTTCCAAATTTCCAATTTTTAATTTCCAATGTGCATTCTGTTGTTTTGTTGTAGTAGTACAGATAATTTAATAGACGTAGTAAATTTAATGACAATGATTTTAAATGTATTATTGTTCATTCGTAATGGGTTGTCCGTGCGCTCGTTCAGGAATTAGGTCCTTTTTATCAGGCCCGTTTGGATCATATGATAGTTGTAATAAGGTGTAAATTTGTTTGCATGGTATAAAATAATGTGATGTCGATTTCAAGTTATATTGAAGACTGAATACATTTATAACAGAGAAACAGACTGTGTGAGCGAGATGCATATAGTAAAACAATAAGAAACACCAATTATTATCAAGTCAACAAATCTGCTGTTCAATCTGCTGTCATATAAATTACACTTGACTATTTAAATATATACTAGTGCTAAATAAAGAAAGGAAAAGAAAATAACTGAATATTTTACATAAATAGCAATTATATTTTAGTACAAAGTAACATATAACGTTGCCGACTTTTGAAGCTTTAAATTCTGGCTTGGATCCAAGAGTTGAAGGAGGTGACTCTCGCGAAGGCAGCCGGGAAACCGAGCGTGCAGCCGCGGGCTGAGCCGAATGATGTTATACCGATCTATTAAACAAAACACATTTACTATACAAGAGACCGGAGACTGGAGACTAGATGACACGAATTCAAGAAAGAAGAAACTATGAAACTTTTTAAATGCTACGAACTGAAAAGTGCCTACATAATCTTATTCTAATTTAGCGAACAAAGTATATTATAATAATTACGTAAAGTACCATGCGTCGGATATCGCACAGTAGTGAATACAATTGAGTGACTTACCAGCACACGCTGTCCGCCGCTGTTAATGGCGAGTGGACCGCCGGAGTCGCCTGGGCAAGTGCTTCTGCCGCCCGCACCGCTCACACAGAGGGTGGAGGCGATGATGTTTGCGAAGGATCGCGCACAATCCGCATTTGTGATAACTGGTAGATTGACCTGACTCAGGACTTGGTTGTTGCCAATTCCCACATCTGAAGGCAAGATGCAAAAGTTAATTAACTATTTTTATAATATCTATTACATTCGAAACTGTTGTAAGGAATACGTACTGTCACCAGTTCTCCCAAAGCCGGCCGCCGTGGCAGTCGTGCCAACGAATTGGTTGTTCGCCAGATTACCAAGAGGCAAGTTGATGCGGTTGATGACATCTGATTAAAAACAAGAAAAATATAAATGATATTAAACTCTTAACGGATGACCCGTCATCAAAAGCTAGAATAGTATAAGGACACAAATAGTAGGTACTGACTAGTGTATCCGACCCAGCCGATTACGATAATAGCGACGTCGTTTTGAATGTTCGATGGATTCCAGCTGCCGTGCATCTGCACATTGTTAGTGTTGATCCTAACGCCGCCAGAGAACAGGCGGACGGAGCCGAGCACCACTTGGAACTGTCTCGCCTGGCTGCGTCCGTCCCACCAGCAGTGAGCCGCGGTCACGAGGCGCGTGTTGCTCATCAGCGATGATCCGCACACAGAAGTAGCACCGTTCGTCAGAGTAATCACCAAACCACCCTGAAAGTTAATTATGTATATATAAAGGGTAGATGAGGTAATTTATACCTGGGCAAGGAAACATTATTAATGCTCTGTTCCAGGCAGTGTTACTAGAACCCTTGTCGAAAATTACGTTTAGTTTCCTGAAAAGTTGCATTCTTCCTGCAAAAGTTACACATTTGCTTTTTTTTTTAACAATGTGCCTCCTTAGTGTTAAGGCATATTTTTATCCGACTACCGAAAAATTAAAACATTTTCAATAGAATTGTGTTTTTGGGTGTAGATAACTTCCCCGATTGTGAACTGATTTTGATAATTAAGTTTTTTTATTTGTTTAATTAATGATGCCTTCAAAATCTGTTCAATACTCGTGTAGGAAGTGACATAAAACAAAACAAAAAACTGTGTCAACTGAGCCTCAACGCAAAAAGGAAAAAATAGTATGTAGTTTATGAACGACATTGTATGTACAGTAAAACTATTTTATTGTTCATTTTAATGTTTGTACACATGTTTTAGGGAATCTCGTTAACAAATTTAATTTAGTGTGATAAAACATTTCAATAAACATCTATATATCCTCAAAAGTTACGAAAATTGTCTTCGTGTAACACAAGAGAGTAAAAATTTTGGAAAAATATAACCATCTAGCAACTCTGATTCCAAATAACTCATAAGGTTTATGATTCGGTGAATTTAATTCTTTCTTCTGGTGGTTTCTTAGTGGAAGATATAAAGTCTTATCTAAAATTTGTAAAATGAAATGATGTAATTTAGAACGATTTGATCGTGTAGAGGAGTGTAGTCGTGTTACCATGTGGGGGTGAGCTCCGAGTGCTGCGGCGTTTCCGCCGGTGATTCTGCTCCCATCGAAGTCCAGAGCCTCTTCCGCCTGCTTGATGCGTGCCGCTTCTTGTATGCCCGCAGACTCGTGGTAGAAGCGCATCGGCTCCTCGAGAGCGACTGCTACAGATGCTAGCGCGGCGAACAACACCAAGGTCTTCATATTGCGACGGTTGGGTCTACTTCTGCTAATGGTCTCAAGTATGCGAACTACCACCTTATATATCCAAAGTCATATGTATGTGGCTGTATCTTATCATAATTACGATTGTATTGTAGTAAGTATGATATCTCTAGCTGTCAGGGAATGATTAATTTTGTTTCACACTCGTCATTAATTATGAACGTATTAGTTTTAACGAAGAACTAGAAACAGAGTTGGTACACATTCCAAGAAAAATACATATTATTATTTACTTTTTCTCGAAGCGTGAAGGCTCAGTGCTATCGTGTACGGACTCCTCGTAGATCGACGTGAGTTCGAATCTCTACAATTAGCTCAGGCTCATTTTCTGATTTAGTCAATGTGTAATCTATACTTCTATACTAGAATATACTAAAACGGAAGAGTTATTTTGTTTGTTTGTTTGTTTAAACACGCTAATCTGTGGACTTCGCAGTCGGATTCGAAAAAATCTTTTTGTATACGATAATAGCAATGGCCACAATCTCACCTTATGTTAAGTGACGATGTGGCCCAAGATGGTAACACGCTAAACCTAGTGGAGAACTGGCTCTCAAGTGCAGCTGCAGGAACACACCCATTGGTGTTTGGCGACAGATTTTCAACTTGAGGGTGGTAGCTAGCCAGCTCTCTCTCAATCAATCGCACATCAATGGCTAGCGCTAGACGCTAGAGCACTTTACCTTGTTCAGTTCACGCCGGACAATCTTTTAGCATGTGCTTAAGGGAGTTATTCTCAATCAATATTATATTTCTTAATTATTTACACTTTAACAAAAATTAACAGATTGACTTATAGCCGTGTAAGACAAACACTTCACAACACAGAATAAACAAACATAATATTTACTACCTACTAGCTGTGTCTGCGAATATTGGAGTGGTTAGTATAATTTAATAAAAATCTTCACAGCGCACAAGGCACCAAGCAGTGACATCAACAGTTGAACTTTAGACCAACAAATGTTAAATGAATAAGTAACAGGGCGGTTTTAATAATTTTACAAATTTAAAAGCAATATTAAAGTCTACAAAATGAATATGCCCACTGCCTTCAATTATTAATACATGCGCTTAAGGAAATATACTTATATGTGGCAATAAATATGAAGCCAAACTCATGATCATTTGAATTCGGGATGCACGTAACATAGCAATTATATCGTAATTATGTGTTGTTATTATTTTCAAAGTTCTTGCTTGTAACGTAACGTCTCAGAACATTTCAAACTACTAAAACGATACGTATACGAATGAGTATTGTTATCTATGAATAATCGTGAAAAATACATACGTTTGTGTTTATTCACATAGAAAGTTACGTGAAGATAAATTAATTCAAACTAATTTCATAATTATCATTTCACTATATATTAAAAATATGTTACAGTATTGTATATAAATACATTACTTTTTTATATATGCGTGAACTAAACGCAATTTATGCATCATACAAACGTCCGTACGTGTAAAAATGCACATAAATGTACCTCCAGACTATAAACTACAATCATACCAAATTTCATTAAATTTGGTTCAGTAGTGGCTTCTGCGTGATTGGCTTACAAACTAACAGACAGACAGACTAATAGACAGAAAAAAATCTAAAATTGTCTAAATGGGTTCTCTCCGTGATTCTAAATCCATCCGTAGTATTTTTCTTAAGTATCGTTAATGTACAGATTACGACTCCTTACTATTTTATTTGAAGTAGAGTCACTCTACTTATTCTTTCTTTTACAAAATAATATCATTGTGGCACCTTACCATTCATCAACACATAACATAAGTTCAATACTCGGATGAGCGGTGACATGTAATGTGCCACAGTGCGCCCGCGGCATGCCGGTATATAATGCTCATATAATGCGTGCTGGTGCGACGTCAGATTAATACCTATTTGGCAAAAAAAGATATACGTGACCCTAAAAATAATTATATTACACATTTATATAAAATAATAATATTTAGCTTGAAAGCAATCTGTGACATGACACGCGACGCTTCCGCCCAAACAACTCAAATTCTATATTTTGGTAGACATGTGAACTGGCATTGAGAGATGAGGGGAATCATGTGTGTTTTTTTTTGTAATATTTTTGATTCGTATTAAAATATTAATCCTTTTTTGGAATACAGGGAATTAATACAACGCCAATTATTTATTTACGTACACATTAGAACATGGCAAGAAAATTATATGTAATTCCATGTGAAATTGACCAATAGTTGGACTCGACCTCTTTCAATTTGGATGAAATTTGGCGGGAAGTTTTCTTTAATCATGAAACAAAGTTCCACCAAAGAAAAAACATTTAAAATGATTTTCAGTAGTTATGCAAAATTTAAAATTCCACTATTTTCCCAGTTGTACAATTTTATTTTTTGAATATCTCTAAAACTACTGTATTATAGCAACAAAAAGAAAATCAGGGCTCGTTTTGAAGAGGATACTTGGGGATACGAAAAAAGAGTATTTCTATTTTTTTTAAATGCCAAATTTATAGAATTTTTAAAACACTTGAAAATTGACTATGTTCATTATATTTTTGTTTTTTTTTGTAGCATACCTCTAACTGATTTTAAAAGATCCTGAAATGTTCAAAATGTTTTTTTAAATTTTATTTTTTTTAATTTTGCCTATAAAAAAAATATTTCTACATTTATGTTAAGTTAAGCGTTTAGCTTAACATAACATAACAACAATCATATAATTTTGTTATTTTAAGCTGTAAAAATTCAATTAATGATAAAATAATTTAAGAACACATTATTAACATTTTTTGATAATACATAGTTTAAAAATTAGTTCAGTTATAAAGTGGCACACTCCGCCATCTATGTATCTACTGTAAAAAAATAATTATCGAGTAAACTGCCATCGGAGACATCACATAGTCTTTATTTTTCAATGTATTCACATTTTTAGAGGTTAACTAGCTTCAGCTCGCTACTCGCGTGGACTTCAGAATTGGGCTTTTACCAGGATAAAAACTATCCTATGTCTTAATCCGGGTTATAAGCTGTCTGTGTGCCAAATTTCATCTAAATCCATTTAGCCGTTTTCGCGTGAAAGCGTAACAAACAAACTTACATTCACATTTATAATATTACTAGCGACCCGCCCCGGCTTCGCACGGGTGCAATGCTGATACTAAATGTACCTACCTACCACAGAATGTCGTTATAAACAACATTTACAGCTTTTTTGTCATTAGATAATACAAACATGTTTTGTTTAGAGGTTACTCTTGAAAGAGCGACATATAATTGACCATAGTATATAGGGCCGGTACCGCTGCACTTCCCTACATTTTAAATCTGTAATATCTTCGGGAATATTCATTTAAATTACATGCTGTAAAGGGCTATATTGATCTATATTAAATGGATAATGTATTTAAGGTACTTAGTTGGATAAGGATTAATGCTGTATTGCTTAAAATCACTTCGTAAATAAGCCATTTTTTCCCGTAAAATGTAAAGGATAAAAAATGATTATTGTTGGTTATCCTTAAGAGATAGACATATACCATCGCGGACTTTTTTGTTGACCTTTTTAAGGTATACAATACTGTAGTACATACATTATTTTGATTTATCTCGTGGGGTTCAGCCAGCGTTTGCAATGTAAGCGCAAAAAATGTGTTTATTTACGACATCACTTAGAAACCTCTAAATTTACCAGTGTTTCTCTTCAATATTATGTATGTATTATACATATAAACCTTCCTCTTGAATCACTCTATCTACTACAAAAAAAACGCTTCAAAATCCGTTACGTAATTTTAAAGATTTAAGCATACGTAGGGACGGATAGATTATAGCGACTTTGTTTTATACTATGTAATGATTAGATCGTGATTTACTATTAAAAATATAATAATTACTAAGTAATTATATTTTTCTTTTTATTTTAGAAATTTTTTGGTTACAATAAAAAAATAGTTATGGAGAAAAAAGTGTTCAATTGGATTATTTAGAAATGAAAAATGCTCCGCAGGCAAACTAATCGATTGCAAAGATTTTCCTGATCAAGATCATATTTCATTGAATACTAGAAGTGGTACAGTTGTTCGTTTTATTAGCAGCAAACATGACAAGTTGTATCGTATCAATTACACCTGGAATCACTAGTTTGTGCTGATCCATTTAAAATTCATGGTGTTAAACAGGGTTGGGCAGTATTTGAATTACTTGTAATTAAAATACATAATTGAAATACAAATACATATTTTGTATTTTAATTACTTCTTAAAAATGTAATTTGTAATTGGTATTTCAAATACTTGACGCAGAGGTATTTTATAGTTAGTATTTCAAATACTTATGGCTAAAAGATACATTTTAACATAAATACATTGAGCGATCTTATTAATGGGTGCGTTCTGCAGAAAATAGCACTCAATAGCTTTGGTAAGTAAAATGGCGACTTGTAAATATGACAATATTTAAAGTTGTCAACAATGCACCAGTACTGTATGTCAAATATCTTTTCAATAGTCATTTTCATTCTTAAACGGTTATTTTCACGAAACTGCCATGTATTAATTTTGTTAGTACGAATGTTGGGTGTTTGGTAGGATCTTGAGCTGTCATGTTAACTCAGGTTTTTCGACCCTATATTATGTAATATTGGTGGCATTTTGCATAATATAGTTTGGTTATTATGTGTTTGTGAAGTGGATTATAAATATAAACTGAAAACATGGATTTTGAGATGTCAGAAAAACTCCCTAGATAGTTTTAACAAGGGAACCACCATCTTCTTGAACTGACTTTGAATGTTTGAAAAATACTACGAAAATTTAAACACATTGACACTGGCAAGTGCTATTTACGGCGCCATATCAAAAAGAAGAAGTAGTACGAACGTAACGCCAAAATCATTTTTTTTTCGAACTTACTATACTATTAGCCTTAAAGGCCCTGGAGCGATTAGAAGCTTTGATAGCTTCACCGGGCTTGGGGGCAAGCGCGGAAGACACTCGGCCGCGAAAGCTAGGCAACAAACTCCAAGGGTGCCAAAGTGGCCGAACCTCGGCTTGGGCTGTTGCCGATCATGCGAAAAAGTCGCGATCTGACTAAATCCCTATCCATAGAAATTCGAGCTAACTATACAAATATGTTCCTGCCTTCTGGGAGGAAGGAAGGATCATGTGTATATGTATTTAGTGATTTGGCAATTTTTGTCAAAACTAACTAGCTAAAAAAGAAAAAAAAGGCCACTTACAGAACCTATGTGGTAACCTGTGGATAGCTAGTGAATACACACTGTATCGCGCGAGCGGCTGCTGGCCCAAGGAATGAACCTAGGCTTAGGTTGCCGCTGGAGAAGGTGGTCGTGGCGGGTGTGCGGGAGCGAAGTTAATCACCCGTCCCCTACGGAGGGAACGGTGGTTTCGCGGGCGTGGGCGCAAACACGCTTCACTTGAAGAGACGGACGGGTATGACGCGTTAGCTAACGCGATTTCGTCATCGGGGTCGGTAAATATGTTTCGCGGCCTATGTTTTGCCTGCGTCTGGGACTGGGGTATATTGCAGCGCATGCTGCTAACGGGTTCGGATGGTTTGACGCTCTGTCGAAATAGCTCTTCGCGAGAGTTTTGATGTAAGATTTGATCGAAGGAAGTTCCATATCTTTATGGAGGTCTTAGTTTCGAATGAGCCATGGGGAATTAACTATTTTGCGTAAAAAACGATTCTGCAACGTTTGCAAGGGGCTGAAGTTTGATTTCGCCATATGGGCGAAAACTACGCAACTGTATGTTAGGACCGGACGGAGATCAAATTCACTGCACATGTACGTATACGAGCCGGACAACGGCGGCGATGGAGTAAATCAAGTGAATGCTGTGACGTATCCGATAATTTTTACTGGAAGAAAGTATTTCACAGTTATCAATAGCGGTAATAATAAGGACCTGTAGAAAGATTGTTTTCTTTAGCGGGTTTTATTCATTCCCCAACAAGAGGCTGTTTGTCTGATTGTACATTGAAAAATCTAGTGTTCTTGAAAGGAAAATCTTCTTATACTGATTAATAGGCTGGGCTGAAGTAGTTCTATTCTATTCACATAACCTAACATGGGACTGTATTTTGTAAATTGTATTTTAAATAAAAATACTTAAAATACTGTATTTTGTATTTTATATTTCAAATACACGACTTCAAAATATTTTGTATTTCGTATTTTAAATACATGCGAGATAGTATTTTGTAATTTGTATTTTAATTAAAGCAAAGCATGTATTTTGCCCAGCTCTGGTGTTAAAGTACGTAAATTTTTATGACTAGTTAGGGTAGAAAATAAAACAAAATTTATTTGCCAAAATAAAAAAATAGAAATAATTAGGAAAAAAAATGTTATTATGAAAATTTTAGGATCTTCTAAGATCAGTTAGAAGTTCCACAAAAAAAAGTTGATCCAAAAATTTAATGAACATCGTCAATTTTGTCGATTTTTAAAACATCAAAATGCTATATATTTGGCATTAAAAAAACGTATACCTTATACGTGTATCTTATATTAGTAGACACTAATATTTAGTAACAAGTTCGCTTCTTGTGATACATCTTCTAACAAGATGATTAATAATAGAAGAGTCGTAGTTCCCTGCTATGGTTTTCATAATGGAGTTGGACCTGACCCGCACTCTGCAGAGCAAGGACGCAGATTTTTGTCTGATGATGGCATGAAAGCCATCGACGTGTACCAGTGTCAACATTCCAGATGCACTGCAGAAACAGGGTAGACCCATCAAAATCCTGAATCCGTTATTATATTTGAACCGCAGGGCGCTGATAGCCTGCTGAGTATAATTGGTCCACAGGCTGAACGTATAAAATACTTAGCAATAAGCTTTAAAAAGCGTTACTCTAACTTGCTCGCTACAACGTGCAAACCTGCGCAACAACATGTTACATCGGACTGCCAGAGCCCTACGTTCCCCTTCAATATCCACTTGGTCATTATGGTCGTCGGTTACATAATGCTCCAGGTAGGTACTTGTATTGATAGACCCGTATTAACTCATTACCGTTCCGTTTTATCGCGGGCACGGTTTTGGAGGATTTACCGCCGTCGGCCCTAAAGGCCAAGTACTCTCTTTTCTTCATGTTATATAACATTCGCCTGAACATAGTGCTAATTTCGTTTTGCTTTGTTTTTCCTTTAATTCATGGCAATGTAATCTGGTCAGGGCATATAGGATATATTTTGTTACATAAAGTAACAAAGGAAATAATCAGTTGTGATAATGGTGAATCAATTCGGAAAAAAAACGCTTTTGGGGAGCTTAAATGGCTCACGCTGAGTAAACTAGAAGAGTATCAAATTAATGTTCTACAGAATTGTAGATCTTACAAAGACCTACAAAAAAGTCAGCGATAGCATATATCTTCTAAGGATCAGTTACAATTAGCATTTTTGTCATTCTAGTTTGGAGCGGAGGCAGCACGATTCACGCGTGCGCTCGACCGACGATATTCTGTAGTCCACACAAGCGGAGTCGCGGGCACAGCTAGTATAAAATATATTGAAAGTGATGCAGGAGGACTTTTACAATGCAATGCGTTGCGGCGCATCGCCCTAATGTGTGCGAGCTTTAATAAGTAACCAGTCAACGCTCATCAAAGTACTGAGTAGTTATAATCTGTATGATGCAGGAGGACTCCGACACCGCGCTCATAAATTAAGTACTAAATGAATAGCTAGCATTTAGACTTGTTTCATTTATTATTGCTTGTGACTAAATTAAGATTAATGAAAATAAATCAAAAAGGATTTCTTTGAGACATAAAAAGTTTAAAAATTATTATGCTATGATATTTTCATAATCAATAACGTGATTAAATTACAAGATAATTCATGAAGAGTTTGAAGATAAGACAATATACTTAGTAGATACCTGAAGTGATCCGTCAAACGGCACACGGATCAAATCGATTAACCGATTACAGATAACATGATATTAACGTATTTTCCCTCAGATACCGAAACGACGCGATGGTAATACCCTACAGTAGATAAGGTTGGTGCCGCTACACGTGAACAATACACCACGCTCCCGCGCTGGCAATGACGTCTTATTCCAAGGTTTCATAATACGCTGGCGCATAAACACGTATGCTAAGGAACGTTTCACTTCAATAGTTGGGAACTAAATCTATCTATACTTAATACATTAAGTCAAAAAAGTATCGTGAATGGATGATTTGTTTATGGTACCAAATTATTTATTATTTTTCTTGTTGATTGGCACAGCTGTTTTTCATTTTGGCGCGGTGTTTGAGTTGCATCTGTCATTTAGATTAAATACAATGCTGTTTTTAGTTCGACCATATCTACGAGGAGGAAATCACAAAGTAGTAAGAATGAGATAGAATGTAATGACTATTGATAACTTAATAATTTATTTTTCTACATAGTTTCCGAGTCTCTCTACACACCGAGTCCAGCGCTTTTCCAAGGCTTCAATCCCTTTCACAAAAAAAGTTTTGTTTGGTCCTGCAAAAAGCTCTCCACGGCATCCATCGCCTCGTTATCAACTTCGTAACAGTTTCCCCTTAAGTATTTTTTCAATTTGGAGAACAGATAAAAATCGCTAGCCGCCAGATCTGGTGAATAAGGAGAGTGGTCAACCAATTCGAAGCCAGCTTGCTGAATGGCAGTCATCGCAACTGCCGACCTGTGCGCGGGTGCGTTGTCGTGATGAAACAGCACGCCCGGCCCCTTCGAAGTGTCACTCTCCTTTTCTCTTTGATAGCATTCCTCAACTTGGGAATTAAAGCTGCATAATATTGGCCTGTAATAGTGGTTCCACGCTCCAGGTAATCAATCAACAATATCCCTTCTGAGTCCCAAAGTATTGAGTCCATAACCTTGCCAGCCGATGCCACGACACGAAACTTCTTCGGGGTCGGTGATGATGGCCGTTTCCATTGCGAAGATTGCTGTTTTGTCTCGGGATCAAAATGATGGACCCATGTTTCGTCCATTGTTACGAAACGAGACAAAAAGTTTTCAGAATATTCTTGAAACTTGTCCAACAATATCTTCGAAATGTCAAGACGATTGTGTTTCTGACTGTCGGTTAACATTCTCAACACCCATCTTGCGGAGACTTTTCTCATATTCAAAGATTGGATTCTCATATTCATATTCTCATATTCAATATGGATTGAATAGTTCCATATGAAATGCCCGTTTCTTGAATTAAGTATGGGATGGTAACTCTTCGATCGCTCGATACAATTTTCTCGACTTTCGCAACATTTTCTTGGGTGACTGACGTCGATGGACGACCGCAACGATGTTCGTCTTCCGTGCTCGTTCTGACTACTCGAAATTGAGAAGCCCACCTTGCGACAGTGGAATACAGCGGAGCAGACTCTCCTTAATGTTGCCTTCAAATCGCAATGAATCTCTTATGTCGTTAGCTTTTTTAAACAGAGGTATTTAATAACGGCTCGCACTTCGTTTTTCTCCATTTTCGAGAACACGTTCCGACACGAAGCAAACAAGTGACTACATTCAGAAAAAAAACAAAAGAGAATCGAAGATTTTTTTTTTATTAATATTACAAATATGTATCTGAGCTATGCTTGCCAGTATTTTTTTTTCTTACTAAGGATATGTACACAACTCTTAACAAAGAGTTTATCTTAAATTTTGCATCGCCAATGAAATTTCGTGTTCGGTGACACTGAAAATGTTAAAGCAGTTCGGGTGCGATGTTACTTCCGACTTTCTTAACAACGATTAATATGTAAGGCTATCTGAGAGGTGTAGCCTAATGCTAGATAGCCTTATAGCCTTCCACGTGATTCTAGCTATCATATACCAAAATATTTTTTTGCATCCGACTGGTAGTTCAAGAGATTAGCGTATTTAAACAAACAAACAAACAAACAAAGAAACCAACAAAAAAATCTTCCGCTTTATTATATTAGTACTAGATGTGCCCGCGGCTTCGCTCGCGTGGACCACAAAAATTGTTGTTACCGAGATAAAAAGTATCCTATGTTACTTTGAATACCTCCAAGAAGAAAACAAAACCAACGCATAAATCGTCCGCCGAATATTCTCACAGAACAAGCCTGTAGGTACTTGCAGAATAAGACTGTTTGTTTCTCTCTTATTTCGCTTCTTGTTGTCACTTCGCTTTCGAATTTATAACTGCCGCGTCTCGCAACTCAGCTCCCTTATATATCTAAATGATTCGATCCCGAAATCTCTAGAAGGTCCCTGAACTCTTAACATGCTGTAAACAACTTACGTCATCGCTTTTAAAACGAGGGGAACGTTTTATTTATAGCCATTTGTTTGTTGACAGATTTAGCGATAAGAATTTCTATGTGTGTGTCGTTGAACCTATGACTATACGACACACGGCTACACTATGATAAATACACGATCTTTCCGGACGATCCTTGAAATTACGAGAAAGGTGATTTTTTTCTATTTTCTTTTTGTTCAAACCATAACAATAATAGTATATTAGTGACCACAGTGTTTCACAAACAATTTAGTTTAAAGTACAGTTTCATATAAGTTTTAGTAAACAATACTCAAAAGCATTTATACTAGCATGCGATATTATTTAGAAATCTCATAATACATCGAGATATACATTCATATTGTTTAGTTACAAAACTATTTACATTTTGTTGGTTAAAGATTAACTATAGAGATAAAGTTTATTTCATTATGCTGCAATTATTTGTTACAAAGCTGCGAGAATCGATACAAATTTCATTAAAACGTTATTTTAAAATAGTTAAATATTATTGATCTATACATATTATAAAACTGAACGACTCTCTGTCTGTCTGTCCTTTTATGTTCTTTTGACACAAGAATCACTTAGCCGATTTACATGGTTTTTCCTTTAATTCATAGATATGTTATCTGGCTAGGTTATAGGATATATTTTATTACTTGAAGGAACAGCAAAAAAGCAGTGACGATAATGATAAATCAATTTGGAAAAAAGACGCTTTTGGGTCGATTAAATGGTTTACGCTGAGTAAACCAAAAGTGATATTTCTTGATATAATTCATCTTATTAAGACTTACAAAAAAGTTAGAAATTGCATATGTCTGTCTTCTAAGGATATATGTAAGGTATATATGTCATTTACAATAAGCATTTTTGCCTTCAATCTTTTAAGCGAGGGCAGCACGATTCTGCTCGACGGCATTCTGTAGTTCACACGAGCGGAACCGCGGACACAGCTAGTATCATATAAATAACATATACTGACATATATACACATATATACTGGGACATATAATGTGAAAAGAGCAGGCAAATAAAAGACAAACTTGCACACAGATTCAATGTACAGTAGGTTAAGTAGGCCCCTACGAACATTGCCCCATTCAAAGGTATTGTTTACGATTAATTGAGGTGGTAGCATGCCGGTCAGTGCACAACTATATCACGCACATAGGTATATACTCGTAGCATGGGTATGAGTATTGTCACTACAGATTAGTATCTGTATTTTTTTCGGTTCAATAACCGCACATTTTTTACACTAATGTCAACCGCGTTTGTTCATAGAATAACTATTGCGCATATTTGTGTACATTCTTAAATTTTCAAACAGATTACGTAGGCAGGACTCTGTTAATACATTCAAGACGCTGAAAATTTTGTTATTCGAATTGTTCAAAGATTCAATTTTTCTAACGACGTAAATTCAATGAAAGGCGGTGAACTTCCATCTAAAAAGATACGCAGTTTGTCAGTATTCGTCGATGAATACGGAATTTTACGAATCGGAGGCAGACTCTCCAAGTCTGACCAGCCTTATGAAGCTAAGCACCCCCACTTTTACCTAAACACGACCGCATACATATTTGATTTAATTAATGATATATCATAATACTGGGCCGGGCTGTTGATGTCCATTATAAGGCAACGGTTTTGGATATTAGACGGCAGGACCGTTATTCGTTCTCGCTGCCGCAAATACAATACTTGCTTTCATTTAAATAATATGCAGCCAACGCCCGAAATGGCTGATCTTCCTGAAGACCACGTCCGTGATGCTACCTAACCTTTGTACATAATACCGGAGTAGACTTCGCTGCTCCTATTGCTGATATACTCGTACCTACAGGCCGCAGAGATCAACATTCGTATAATGTTTATATATGTTTATTCATATGCTTGGTCACTATAATGGGTATGATTGGTGATATCAACGGGTCCTATGTATAGAAGGGCCGAAGCGCAAAATCCTAATTTTACAGGAGAGGCTTACAATGTTAAAATTTGGTATAACCTTAAAATGGTAAATCCAAAGTTTATAAAACTTGGCAAGTTTACAGCGACAGCTGATCTCGTTATTTATACTGTAGTATTTATCATAGATCTATTTTAGTTTTTAAGTAATTGTACACTAGCTGTGCTCGCGGCTTCGCTCACTTGGGCTACTAAACTACTTTTTTTTTGCGACACACTAAAAGTTATGCCTTAATACATCAGCTATCTGCCAGTGAAAGTCCCGTCCAAATCGGACCAACCGTTTTTGAGATTATTCGGAACAAACAGACAGACAGAGAAACATTAAAACAATGTGTTTTTTGTTATTAATAGTCTATAATTATTGTTACACGTGGAAAATTGTATATATATATATATATATATATATATTCCGAAAATTATATTCTAAAAGGTACCTATATGAAATGAAATTCAATATTGATTTATATATATGTATTCGGAAGGCATTTAACATTAAAGTAAGATATAAAATACAGAATACCTTCATTTTATATCCTATTAGTTTTACTAAACCTTCACTAGTAAAAATAGTCCACGTAAAGCATTTATCCGAACCAGAGCTGTTTGTAAAAATCCGTCTTGAGAAAATTGTGTGTATATAAATTTAATAGTTTCAAAACCTTCGAACACCGATTACAACGCGAGAGGTCTCTTGTAGTAACAAAATAACTTTTTGTACAGACTCCAGATAGGTAAGTGTGACTTTAAATAATAAAATAGAAACAGAACAAAAAAAATCTTATAAAACACTGCACGTGTTTAGCCATACGAGTTTACGAGTATACTCGTACGTACGTACTCGATCGGTAAGTCAGTCTGAATGATGTATCTCTTCAATTATTTTCAAGTATCGTATATATTTTAAATTCAAAAGGTTCTTCCAGCCATTAAATACTATCTTTATATACGGCCTTCTTAATTTATATATATTGCAACGCAAAAGAAGTGTGACATAGAATATTATGTAAACATAATAAATGACCTAAAGATAAGATGAGATACCGTCGTAAAGCGATCGAAAACATTATAAATAAAGTAATCAGGAATCAGAAAATGTAAGAAAAATTTATATAATTAAAAGATAAAAATGATTGATACGCAATCAGTACATACAAGGTATCATGTATACTTTCATATGCATTCGGTAAAAACCCGTTATTTTGATATTACAAACAGATAAGTACTTAAATTTTATTATATGTATAGATATGCCCATATACGTTAGTTTTTAATAAAATTGATTTACCCAGAGAACTTCATAAAAAGGCCAAAGTACCACTATGGCCGATGTAGGTACTTGGTATACGCTTTTTTTTTTTAAGTATCAAATATGTAAATTTTTAATTACTTAGTTAATTATAAATTGATGTAAATAAATAATCAATAAAAAAAAATTCAAGAAGATATTTTGAGGAATTAGTCCTATTAATACTTTTACATTATCCTGTTTGGTAAGACATGTTAAATTTGTCAGTCAGGTCATCAAAAATAATACAAAATACAATATAATCTAACTTCTTTTACAAAAACAAAAAAAACTAAATTACTTATCAAAAACTTATGCAACTAAGAGCAAAAAGTGAAAAATGTAATTGATTCCTTATACCTTATTATATTGACTATGAACCCTCATTAGAATAATTAAAATGGAGTATTATCGGAAATATTCTAATTTAATTTCGGAATAGATTCTAAACGAAATCAAAATTGTTAAAACACTAGATTAGCTGTTAAAATAACGAAATTGATAGATTAACATTGAATGTAACATTTAGTTTCATATTTACTTACTGTTACTTTCTGTCTTTACGACAATTAGGCGAGTCGAGCGGTTCAAATGAGTTTACGTGGTTCCTGATACTTTTAATCAAACAGAATTGATATATGTTTTATGGTGATTATATTGAACTCTATTCTCAAACTCCTCTAGAACTAAAAGAAAGTTAGTTATATCAGCAGATTTAATTCAAATTCACAAATACTTTATTCGTACGACCGGTTCGAAAAACATCCCAGTCATCGTGAAGAGCCGGCAAGAAACTCGAACGGGTTTATTAATTATTATTTTTTACTGTGTAAACTAATAGTATAGGTAAAAAAATCTTATCATTATAAATGTACAACTGAAAACTGAAGGTATTCAAAAACTTCTTTCTATTTTGATCATAACGCAAATGATAGACGTACGAGTAGCTGTGTGTGTGATCTTCGTGATTTACCTTGTGTAATAGTTATTTTTATAATCATTCTGACAAATTTGTTAACAATGAAGTTAAATGCTGTAATGGAATGAGTTCTTTCCTCCCAAATAAATTAGAAGCACTATCGTTACGGTATGTTATGGTACGGAGTATGTTTGTGACCGATCACGACCGCCGGCGGGAACGGACGTGTTTACGACCGCTCTCTGCCGCCTTTGTGTAGTTTTACGACCGACCGGCTTTGCTGCACACCTGCATCGCACCTGCGTATCGCCGTCTCGCTCGCACCCATTGTGTCGCGTACTTTTAGTACGCTACACAAACATAAACTGCTCTTTTAAGAGCAATTTGTTTCTATTCGACGAAATCCACACTTTAGTGGTCACTTGCCTGATACCTGACGGTGCCAACTAAAGCAAGTGGGTGCGTGACCCAAGCGCCCCTCGGTTGCCTCCTTCAGAGGCAAACGATAGTACTTGGTCGGGCTCAGGAACCTTGGCCCTTGATAGAGTCATAGTCAAGCCCTGAGTGTCTCCTTCCCACCCTTCCGATCCTGCTACACATCCATCCCCGAGTGTCTGTTTGGGCGTAGCTAGGTATTTATACCGGCTGCGTTCTCTGCCTCGGGCTTGATAGGGACCTCCACGTAGGGCCCGGTAGGTTCTTTTCCTGCGAGTCATTACACCGTGACCCGCAGGTCCCTTTGCACGGCTCGGGATAGCCGTTTAAATTCACTCGGCGCACCCCCCTGCCTCTCCGGCAGGGAGGTTTAACTTCACCCCCGCCCGCCCAACCGCCGCCGCCGGAATGGCAAACTCGCCAGACTTAGAAAGCTTCGTTGCGTTCGCAACAAGCCTACACCCGTCAATATGGACGGATTTCAATAGGGCCATCGCGGCCGCGCAACCCGCCATTGCTGTCGCACAGGCCACTGAGGCCACCAGCGACCCCGCCGCGACCCACGCGACGAAAAAGAAGCCCGCCCCGCGCTCCCGCTCAACGGCACCCCGCGCTCACCGTCAGACGCCGTACAAACGGCCATCGTCGCGCTCACGTTCCCCGGGCATTCAAGCCCCGACCCCAGCGCCCTCTGCGCTACCAATAAACAATTCGTTTGCGTCGCTAGTTCCCGAAGCGGACACGCCGACGCCAGTAGCTACAAACGTTAGCTACTCGCCCGCCAGTCCGGACCCCGAACCCGAGTCCATCGAAATGGACACGGCAATACGAACAGACAACGAGGGCTTCACCCTCGTTCAAAAAAATAAGCCCGCCAAACGGGCACCGCGTTCGCGTCCCGAGTCTCCGGAGACTCAGTCCCGTCCACAAAAGGCGCAAAAAACCGGGCTCGACAGCCACGCCCCCCGCTCCGCAGCGCCCTCAGCGCCTGCCGGTACCTTTGCCGGCAGAAAGGCGCGTCGCCCGCCCCCCGTCACGGTCAAGAACAAATCGGTCTGGACAAAACTCTCAGAGAAACTGAGAGAACTCCGTATCCACTACACCCAGGCCAGTAACACGGCCAACGGTATCCGCGTCCAAGTTTCCACCTCGGACGAACACCGTCAATTTACCAGGTTGCTCCGAGACAGCAACCTCGAATATTTCACGTACTCCCTGGAGGAAGAACGTCAACTCCGGGTTGTAATCCGCCGCATCCCGGTGGAAATCACACCCGAGGAGGTCAAAACTGACCTCTTAGCCAAGGCCTTCCCTGTCCGCGAAGTGCACAGAATGCACGGCGGACAATCCAAAAACAGACCTCTCGACATGGTCTTAGTCATCTTGGAACTGACCCCCGAGGGCAGAGCCATTTTTAACGTTAGGAAAGTGTGTGAGCTCTCCGGAATAGCCGTAGAGCCCCCACACAAGAACCGCAGTCCTCCGCAGTGTCACAACTGCCAGCTGTACGGTCATTCGGCACGCAACTGCCATCTCCGTCCCAGGTGCGTTAAGTGCCTCGGGGACCACGCGACGAGCGAGTGCTCGCGCACTCGTGAGTCGGCTACCCCTCCGAGCTGCCTGCTATGCGGCAACGAAGGTCACCCCGCGAACTATCGCGGCTGTCCCCGTGCCCCGCGCCCCACGCGCCCTACGCGACCCATGCGCCCTACGCAACACAGCCCTCCTCAGAGGACACGTCCCGCCGTAGGACAGCCAAAGCCCCTGCTCACGCCAGAGGCTTTCCCCAGCCTGCCGGGCGCCTCCAGCGCCCCGGTGGCAGCCGCCCCCGCGCCCCGCGCACCCCCTCCGGCCATGCGAGCCCCTCAAGCAGCATGGGTCTCCACTCCCCGCCCTCAGCCTCCTAAGGCTCAGGCCCCCCCGCCCGTCAACATGCGCCGCGGCGTTGACTACATGGTCATGCTCTTCCGCGAGCATGACCCTCAGGAAGTACTGGCGTACGAACAGTGCGTCGCTGAGTACGGCCCCGGCGAATCCATCAGGCGTTTCCCCCTGATGACAGCGACGCTAATGCGCCTGGCCCGTGCCGGGAAATAGATATCGGTTATCAATGGCACGCATTAAGCCTAGAAGCCTAAACATATCTTTTTTTAACGCGCGAAACCTCTTTCCACAACGGGACTTAGTATCCACCTTTCTTAGGGAACGGGAGATAGACGTGTTTCTAGTACAAGAAACACTTCTAAAACCCAGTAGGCGCGACCCTAAGATAGCAAATTACAATATAGTCAGAAATGACCGTGCCACCCGAGGCGGCGGCACGCTCATCTACTACAAGCGTTCCCTCTATTGCATGCCAATAGACCCTCCCGCACTTACCAATATGGAAGTGTCAGTTTGTAGAATAGGCATGACTGGCCATCCGTCAATCACGCTTGTCTCTGCATATCTCTCCCCGAGTAAAAGACTCCTTCAGTCCGACCTGGAGGCGCTCCTCTCACTCGGACAATCCGTCATAATAGCAGGCGACCTCAATAGCGGTCACACTCACTTCAACAACTCGCGTAACACCCCTAACGGGGTTATACTTGATCTGCTATGCGATGTGCTCGGCTTTGACGTTATAGCCCCGCTAGAACCCACGCACTTTCAAGATAACTGTCACCCGACAGTACTTGACATAGCCCTCCTCAAAGGTGTCTCGCTTCGGTTAAGACTTATAGAAGTCGTACACGAACTAGACTCCGATCACCGCCCGGTTATTTTACAACTCGGGCAACCGTTCGACCCCAGTCCGCCAAAAGTCAAAGTAGTTGACTACGCGATCTTAAATCGCTACCTAACGGATAACGCGACCCCGTCCAGCTTAGCTAGGATCCCCGACGTATTAGAGTCAACAGCAGACGCCGACTTAGCGATCGATTCCCTGGTCGACTACCTCCAAACCGGTGTAAGGGAGGCCTCGAGAGAGGTGCAAGCGGCGAACGATCGCCGCTTTATACTCCCCCCCGGCTTACGAGCGTTAATCACGGAAAAGAACGCCGCGACACGTGCACACGATTCTTATCCAACGAGGGATAACACCCGTAGGTTACGACGACTTCAGAGAGAGGTCAGAACTCGCATCGGTGAGTTCAGAGGCCACCGGTGGGATAACCTCTTAGAGGGTCTCAAGCCGTCCCATCTGGCTTACTGGAACCTCGCCCGCTCTCTGAAGTTAGAAGCTTCCGCCCAGATGCCGCCCCTCGAAAGGGGCCCCGATCTCCCACTCGCGTTCGATAGCGATGATAAGGCAGAATGCCTTGCCGCAAGCTTGGAGAGTCAGTGCTCCCCAAACTGCGACAACGTAGACACTGCCCACATCGAAACTATCGAGACCGCCGTTCAGGAACTCACGTTGATTCCCCCCGCGGAAACGTTAACCCTGGTCACGCCAGATGAGGTTTGTTCTATCATCAAAGGCCTTAAGCCTAGGAAATCTCCCGGTCCTGATGGTATCAGGAATGAAGTACTCAAACTTCTTCCTGATCACCTCATAGCTCTTTTGGTCTGCATCTTCAATGCAGCCATAGCCCACTGCTATTTTCCAGCCGTCTGGAAAAAAGCTATAGTTATAGGTATTCGCAAGCCCGGCAAAAAAGCTTCGCTTCCCGAAAGCTATCGCCCGATCAGTCTCCTAAACACCCTAGGGAAACTCTATGAGCGGATCCTTCTGAACCGTCTCAAGGTCGTTATAGACGACAAAAATTTATACCCGCCCGAACAATTCGGTTTTCGCGCCCGTCACTCGTGTACACATCAAGTGCACCGCCTCACGGAGCACATTACGAGTAACTTCGCCAAGAGCAATATTGCTCCCGCCCGCACGCTTGCGGTCTTTTTCGACGTAGCCAAGGCCTTTGATAAGGTCTGGCACGCCGGACTGGTCCACAAGCTACATCAATTAGAAGTCCCGGATAGGTTAGTTCATCTAGTTCACGATTTTCTACGCGACCGCACCTTCCACTACCGAGTGGAAGGAGTACTATCTACCGCCCACCCTATACGCTCAGGCGTCCCGCAAGGTTCCATTCTGGCGCCTTGCCTTTTCAATCTGTACGTCAGCGACCTCCCGAAGCCCCCAGGGGTCGAGGTAGGGCTCTACGCTGACGACACAGTCATATACGCGTCAAACAGACATAGAAAAAATCTCGCCTGCGCAGTCCAACGTGCCGTAACCACTCTCGGGGAGTGGTTTCGAACGTGGCGAATAGCTATTAATCCGGTAAAGAGCGCCGCGATTATGTTCGAACCGCATACATGTAAACTACCACGCACGGTAGGACCCCTCTCATTATTCGGTAGGAATATCCCTTGGGCCACCAAGACTAAATATCTGGGTGTCACCCTCGACTCGAAGCTTAACTTCAACGCACACGTTACTATAGTCCGGAATAGGGCCGTCTGGATCCTTTCCCGCTTGCGGCCCCTGCTCAGTTCGGTAAGCAAAATGTCCTTAAGACATAAGCTTACACTATACAAGATGTGCGTCCGTCTGATCTTGACATATAGCTGCGCAGCGTTCGCACATATGTCCAAACATAACTTTGTCCGCATGCAAAGAGTCCAAAATCGGTTTCTCCGTCGCCTGCTTGACCCTCCAGCCTTCGTTAGGAACATGGACCTCCACAGGGACATGAGGCTTCCCTCGATAGAAGCCTATGTGAAATATCTCACCAGGAGATACTTCGATAGCGCTTCGAATCACCCCAACCCGCTCGTAAAATTCACCGTGAACTACGTCCCAGACAACTCGATCCCCGTTGCCAAACGTTATAAACGCCGTCCGCGAAATCTCTTTGTCGATCCCGACGACGACATCGAGAAAGCTAATAATTACTACGCGTCCGCTCCCGCAACATATGCGTGCTCGCGCCCACGCCCGCGAAACCACCGTTCCCTCCGCAGGGGACGTACGGTTAACTTCGTTCCCGCACACCCGCCACGACCGCTCTCCTCTGCGGCAACTCAAGCCTAGGTCCGATCCATCGGCATGGAGCCCTTGAGCCAAGCAGCCGCTCGCGCGATACAAGTGACTGTACAATCACTAGCTTTCACAGCCATATATGACACTGCATTATACACACATGCACAACACACATAGGTACATAGGTTCTGTAAGGGACCTTTTTTTTTTTCTTTTTTTGCCTAGTTAGAGTAGACAAAAATTTCAGACCACTAAATACACATACACATGTTCCTTCCCTCCTCCCAGGGGGCAGAAACATGTATATATGTATAGTTAGTTTAGATCGAATTACGGATAGGGAATTAGTCAGATCGCGACTTAATTGCATACGCGCAACAGTCCGAGCCGAGGTCCGGCCACTTTGGCACCCTCGGATGTTGTTGCTTAGCTTTCGTGGTTGAGTGCCCTAAGCGCTCGCCCCCAAGCCCGGTAAAGCTGTAAAAGCCGTAAAGGCTCCAGGGCCCCTCAGGCTAACAGTGTAGTCAGTTCGAAAAAAAAAAAAAAAAAAAAAAAAAAGTATGTTTGTTGTTCAGATCGTTAACTTTACAGTTAAGGTAACTGAAAATATATATAGGCAGGTATATACATATATTTTGAATTAAATCTTCGCCTTCACATCCGTTTAAGGATGTCATTAATGTCTGACTGACCATTGAATATCATCATAATTAATATAGGGGCTATTTAATTGCATTGTATCTGTATTAGTATTTTTTACCGAAGTACCTGCTATTTAACTGTAAATTAGAAAAAAAACCTTGTTCATGGAATTTAATTGATGATTAGAGATGGAAGATGTACTTTAAAGATCATTATTTTAACAATATTTAGTTATTTTTAAGGCGCATTATCGTGGTGCAAATTTTCTTAACACAAATCTGGCCTTTTTGTCGAATATGCTCTCTTAAACGCCGAATAACGCGCCAATAATATACTTCAGTTACCGTTTGATCTTCCGGTAAGAATTCCGAGTGCACAGCACCGCGATAGTCAAAGAAAACAGTCAACATGACTTTGACTTATGATCGACTTTGGCGTGGTTTTTTCGGTTTCGGTTCAGTTCCACGGCGCCACTCCGAAGCTTGTTGACTAGTTTGCATGTCAAACTCGTAAACCCACGGCTCGTCACCAGTAACGATGCATTTCATGAATGTTGGGTTGGAATTGACTTGTTCTAGCATCTTCTCAGCGATTCTTATGCGATTGAGTTTTTGGAGAAAATTCAGGCCTTTTGGGAATAGCCGAGCGGCAACATTTTTCATACCTAAGCGATTATTTAAAGTGATACGGATCTACACAGAAAGTTCAGCGGCTATCTCCCTCAAACTTGAATGAAGCGATGATGGCTCAGTGGTAGCGTGTACGACGTTGCGTCGAGTGACGTGAGTTCGAATCCCTGCAATGAGCCTGAGCTTTCGGTGAAGGAAAACATCGTGAGGAAACCATAGCATGGTGGTAGGGTTTTTCTAATGCCCGCCTGACTAGCTACCACCACCTAGTTGAAAATCTGTCGCCAAGCACCAATAGGTGTGATCTAACTAAAAACAGCATTGTATTTAAACTCAAGGACAGATGCGACGCAAACTCCGCGCCAAAATGAAAAACAGGATTGCCAATCTAACACAAAAAAATGAATTTAGAACCATAAACAAATCATCGATTCCCGATATTTTTTTGACTGAATGTATTTATTACTAGCGCCGCTCTGTACGCGCCCTCGCTGCATAAATGTCCAAGGCACACATAAAGTTAGATGACCGGCAATTCACTCGAACAGAGTGAATGATCGGATCGCGAAATGTAGCACGTTAGTACATATTATAATATAGATGCTGTCAAGAAATTCAACTAATTTGAAAACAAATACTCAGCACAAACAGCATTATATTTGAATGTTACCATCCATGTTGAAGTTAATAAAAACAATCGAATACCTACATCATTTTATAATTTATTCACAATGTAAAATAATACACTATGTAATACAATGAAACATTAACAATAATTTATCTTGGAACATATATATGTACATGACTAGGTTTGTTCATCGATGTCTGTGGGATACGTAGGTAACTATTCAGCTTTACTCCCACAAAGAACTTATCATTTTACTAATCACAACACAAACGACTTCACATTTATTCTCCAGTATATTTGGCAGATGAATACGTACAAATTGAATAGTGAGTCAAATTTTATAAATATTAATATTACAAAAGTCTTAAGTAATAGAGTCCGTCAAAAAACAAGATGGCGTCACGGTCGCGCTACGTGAGCACTAGCACGAGCAAGACGAGCAGGAAGCCCGCCGCGAGGCACACCAACACACTCATCTTCTTCTGTGAAATAAAACATTAGCGTTGTTTAAACATATTTGGAATATTATTTAAAATCTTTTTGTGAATAAATTAATCTTCACTTTCATGCAATATGTATATTCTACGTATACCCACATCGTTCTTTTGGCAAAATTGAGTTAAATGAATATTCTGAATGAGTGTGGAGATGTAACACAATAAAAACTTATCTACGGAGTTATTATCAGATACCTTTTAGGCAAGCGGGCTTAGCAAACATTTTCTACTATTACTAAAAACAAAAAGATCATGTAATATTTTGGTGTACCACTGAGTTGCCGTACGAGAATGTCAGAATCACTGTCACTCTTGCCTAATAATTTCTTTTCAATTCTGGTAACTCGCGCCAGGAAGTAAGAGTGTTTAAAAACTTCAAAAGTACAGTTTACTTCGTACTCGGCTACTCGCGCACCTGTTACTATATAAGGTCCTTACATATGCCATTAGCGTTTTGTCGTACTGATCACTTTGATCTGAAATATCTCCTCTGGTTAAGAATTCCAAATTCAAATTTATAAATTCATTTAGTTGGTACATTTGAGTTTTGAAAACAGTCATTCATTTGTTTTTTCCTCACAATTTTTTTCTTTGGTACAATGGAAAACATGAAATATCGGTATATTTACGAGTACGAGTTCTACAGTGACACCAGTGCTGCAGAAACAGCTCGAAGGATTAATGAAGTGTACGGTGCTGGTGTCGCAAAAGAAAGCACGGTACGTTTTTGGTTTCAACGTTTTCGTTCTGGAAATTTCGACCTTCAAAACCAACAAGCTAATAAATAATAAGTGAAAGCCTTATTGATACGATTGTCAACAAACAATGGGCTATAAATAAAACGTTCCCCTCGTTTTAAAAGCGACGACGTAAGTTATTTACAACATGTTAAGAGTTCAGGGACCTTCTAGAGATTTCGTGATTTCTCATTTGGATATAAAAGCGAGCCGTATTGTGCGTCACGAGAGTTCTAACTTTGAAAGCGAAGTGGAAACAATAAACGTAATAAAAGAAGAACTACAAGAGGAACATACAGGCTGTTTCTGCAAGTATATTCGGTGAGTGATTTGTGAGTTTGTTTTAATTTGTATTTCTTTGAGTACGAATAAATTGTACTACGACATTTTACTCCCCACGGGCGTAAAAATACCGCGGAAGCGACGTACCTACCCCCTAGATAGTTTTAGGCGGTGGAAAATCCAATAAAGCATGAATGTGCTCTTGGGGAGGACGAATGGATAACTTTCAGGTACGGTTTTGGCGTTCAAGGCGCGATATTTACTGCAGGGACTCCATAACCGATCTTTCTAAATATTATATGAAGCGGAGAGGAACAAGCAGTTTGAGAGGGATACGGTATGTCGTTCTGTACCATGTTTTCGAACTCACTTTTTGCCAGCAGGCAGCCTTTGAGGTGCTAGCCAACGAGGGCAACATAATATAGGAGAATTTTCTGTGGTTCGGATGTGGTGGTGGTGTTCGACAATACGAGGAAGACAAGGGCGTCGTAAAAAATCTGGGAATTCGGTGAGCACTTGTTCGGATGCAGAATCCGAAGGACCTTTGGTCTTGACACTAGATTGCTCAATAACGGCTATGGAAGCGGTCGTTGAAAGACCAGTTTTGCCATCCTCTAATATTTTGTTGTGACAGTTTGCCAGAAGGTTGTAGTATGCCAAAAAGTCTGAACAAATAATGGCAGTCCTATCATCGGCGACTACGAGTTGCCAATCGAAGTTACGGTACAGTTCAAAGTCGAGTCGGAAGTTGACGGCTTCTTATCTGATCCCTTGTCGACAAGGAACCGGCGCTTTGTAAACTTATCTGTCACAAATAAACGGCGGTTGTTACGTTTTGATGAACGGCATTCAATATCCGTCATTACTGATTGCTGTCAGAGTTTCGCTCAGTTCAATTATCACACCACAGTGCATTTCATCGCCTTTTTATCAAATTTGCTATGGTACCAGCAGAGATTTATTTTGACTACAGGAGATTGGCTTCCTTTCCTGTTAGCTGAATGAGAACGGCTGCGAGAAGACCGAAATTGCCGGGTCGTTACTGACACCACTTCTGAGCTGCAGCACCATCTCTTCTAGTAATAATGTTTCTGTGGCAGTTATGTTTGTTTGTTCGACGCTGTAAAACTCCGATGGCTGCGTGTAACTTTTAAAATTTAGTCGGCCAATGCAGCCAACTTATCTAAACTTAAATATGACTGAGCTGCTAGGATAGCCTGCACTTGGCTGGGTGGATGGCGCAGCCAGAGCTGATGCAATTTACTATCGCCTTCCATATTTTTTCCGAAGTACCTGAGAAAAGCTGAAGGCTTTCTGTATCTCAATTCTTTGTTACTTAAAAGACGCTAAATTCTTTGTTGCTCTGATAATAAGCCGACGTATAAATTGTCTTTTCAAGTTACAAAAACGGATTAATCGATTGCTATGAAATTTTGTACACGGGAGGGTTAATATCCTTACATTTTATTATCATTACTCAATTGGTAGGCTAAAATAATAAATTGGTAGGGTAAAATATTCCTTTTAGAAATTGTAAAAACAGAATATATAAGAAAAATAACCAACCGATTTTGATGAAAGTTGATTGACTGGAAGCATACGTCATTCTTCAGCTATAAGTATTGTTGATAATACTAGTTACTGAATTGTTGGTAATACTATTTTTATTACTTACTAGTTGTGATTTCATTAACAACAACGCCTATAAATCATTTTTTATTTTCAATACATTTTTGGCACAAAATACCTTACTATGGCTTATATATAAGAGATAGTAAGATGTGTTTTTTTTTGTAGATATTCTAAGGAGCAATATTTTTGTAGAACATTGTATTTACGTATCACTGACCGTTATTGCGTGGCGTGCACCTGTCGTATAATTTTTACTAGGAACTAACGATGGCTGAGAACAACGATGACTACAAGACGTGTAATCCGTTTTACATTCTCGATTCCATAACGAAGTTTTCTGGAGATGTTATGACTTATTCCTCGACTTGATGGACGCAAGATTTAGAAGATAATGCTTTGGAACTAACTATGGTTGTCCACAGAGAATTATAACGGATCGAGGAACAGCTTTTACAGGTAATGACTTTAAAGAATACTGTCAAAATTAAGAAATTAAACATATCACAATTACAACTGGAATTCCTCGTGGAAATGGTCAAGCAGAGAGGATGAATAGCATTATTATTTGTACTGGTCAATGGTATAAATATGTCAGTAAACTTCAAAGAGTCATAAATAGTACATATCAACTATCAATCAACCCCATACCATTTGAACTGTTAACTGGAGTCAAACTAAGAATGAAAGAAGATATGGAGATATTCAAATTTCTGGAAGAAGAAGATAGGATAGAATTCATACATAGAAGAGTCGAATCAAGAAGAGAAGCTAAAGCACAGTTGTTACAGATTCAAAAAGAGAACAGAAGGATTTACAATAAAAAACTGAAAGAAGGTTTAATTATAAGACCGGGGATCTAGTAGCCATACAACGGACTTAATATGGAAATACATTAAATTTGAAAGCAAAATACTTTAGGAAATAGTTAGGAAAAGACAGATATGAAGTAGAGAAGATAGACTGAGGAAAGGAGGGATATATTAAAACAACATCAGCTGCAGATTGTATGAAGAAATGGCCTTAATACAACTTATCTTTTATCTAGTAAATTTTCGATTGTTTTAATTTAATATTATCTTGTATGCTTATTTTGAATTGATATATATATATATATATATATATATGGTAGAATTGAAAGCTAGAACAGAACTATCCATATAGTGGAATATTATTTGAATTGTGGTACTGAGTTAATTTAACTACTGTTGTGTATACTGACTGTGTACAGACCTCATTTTGCTATGATATCAAGATATGATAGATTTGGAATAGTGTTTTTACTTTATATTGTTTTTAATCATCTAAGTGGTGTTAATTGCTCACCTTGTTATGGTGTTAGATTGTTACTATTAAATAATTTTAATAGATTTTTGTGCAACAATATGTGATCAGATAAAATAATAATAAAATAATGTTTGCTTTGTTAAAAAAAAGGACTTGAGTTTCGATTTAGTACAATCTTTCTTGTCTTGAGTCAGTTTTGTGTAAATGAGAGCAGAGCATTTTTGAATTTGGTTCAATAGGTTAAGTAAGGACTTAATTTAAGTAAATAGTTTTGAATTCATATGCGTTGTGTAATATTGTTGTATTTTGTGATAGACTCAGTCTGAGGTCAAACTGATTAGCAGGACGGCCGAGTTGTAGGATTAAATTTCTAAACTTTAAGATTACGTTGAACATTGGTTCGACGAATGTTCATGTCACACAGAGTGGTCAGAGTTGAGACACGCATTCTGGGAAGTCGACGATAAGACGAAGACGAACCGAGTTTATGAGGTTATTTCTGTAAAATACGAGGAATGTAAAGTCATAAAAAATTGAGCCTATAATTTAACAACCACCTACATAAATATGTATGGCTTGGTTTCAAAGTACGATCCAGACCACATATCCATTCTCAATAATAAGTAATAAGGTCAATATTTATTGATTCTAATACCACAGCTGTTTTAGAATTTTCATACAAAGTTTTACACGTATTCTTTTAGTGAAGTAGCTACTTGTTTCTCATAAATCCTTCTGCTCCTCTAATCCTAATTTATTTCATACTAGTGTGAGTTATTTTATATAGCTATTACAAAAAAAATGTATGTTGATATTTGGCGTCCGTCTCGACGGCGCGGCGGCGCCGGGCTGTGAAATATTTTAAATTATTGATATTATGGTTTTGATCGTTTCTCTTTTGAGCTTATCTCATTTCTCAGTTTTAACATATTTCCCGGTTCATATCGGTTACGCTCTTTTATTCTATGGCGAAATTCATAACTATTATAATAATGTATGAGAGCGATACATGTTTGTTAGTCTAGGGCACTTATTGCACGCACATGGCTCCTCAATATACTCGTTCAATGTCTTGAAGAGAGTGTACTTGCGACGGACACTCGGGCAGTTTATTACGTACCCTCCTGGTTTTGGTCCGGATTACGGTGCCCTTGAGCAAGTCCTGTCCGCCAGCTTCGACGTGGTGCGTAGTCTGCAGCGCGTAGTACTCGACGCGGTCTATGTGGTCCTGCTGCAGCGCGACCAGCGTCGCCAGCTGCTGGAACAAGTCGCGTACATCGCGCAGAGCCGCCTCGACGCGCGTCAGCTCCTCGTGCCGCGCCTCGACTGCGCGCAGTGCGCCGCGCGCCGCCGCCGTCTCTGCACGCACCTGTACACCCCGCACCCCACACAATTCTTATACCTATCGCACGCATGTACGCATGTACGCACGAGTGTATGTACATGAACGTTTTAAACTAGTAAAGTACTACCCGTTCTACCACAGGTCAACTAGACGCCACCAGGGCTTACACCCGTATGTAGTTGACATTCCCCTGATTCGCACGAAGCGTCTTGCTTCTTCATTTTTAATGCGAACGGCTACCTATATAGAGTGGAAATCTCTCCGACCCGCGGCGTCTAGGTTTCCCTCAACTTATAACTTGGGAGTTTTTAAAGGGAGAGAAAACAAATAAACTTCCGTTGGGTAAGCGCGATCCATCGTCGGCCTCATCTTCACCTACCATTAGGTGAGATTGTGGTCAGGCGCGTGCCTGCGCGTAAAAAATAATAATATATGCGCTAGTAAATAATGATTTAATATCAATAGTAAAGTCGTTTCGAATCGTATCGAACAGATAATTTATTTATTATTAACTTTATTATAATTTTTACAAGTATTTGTTCTCAGACACATAACACACACAAAAAAGCTTAATAGATTTTAAAAATAAACACAATTTAAATGATAACAAAGTAAAATCATTTTGCGTTCAATATTTATCAAAAAATTTGTTTTTTATATCATTGGATGTTGTTAAGATTTTTGAATGTAATATTTACATAGTAATTTAAATGTAAATTAATTGTAAATGTAAATCTATGTGTTTGTGTGTAGTTGAAGACAAAAGTTTCCAATTCCATAAAATAATGATGTACAGCACTGCTCAGAAAGTACCAAAGTTAATTAATTGTTAATGGCTACGTGAATAGCAGCATGTCCGACGTGGACCCATGAGGTGGACACCTACTTCTAGGAACGTTTAGTGAGTGCGGCGCGCGCTGTGAGACCTCGCTACTGACTAGTCCGTTAAGTTTATAACAAAAGTACACTTTCTGGTGGAGTTTATGATCACAGAGAACAGTTTAACAAAATATTCATATGTAGGTTTCCGCCGGGCGAAAATTGTCTTGTTGATGAAGTATCTATCGTTCGTAAGAATTAATATGCCATGCCTAATAATAATGCTCATAAATCAATTTACAATTTAAAAAAGAAAATCACAAAATACCTTATTGTGGCTTATGTATAAGAGATAGGCATAAAGTATCGCAGACTTTTTTTAGATTTACTAAGGAGCAAGCTAATTTTTTAGCAAAATGTTATTTACGTATCACTAACCATTACGCCAGCGCAGGCGGACAAAGCAGTTAGGGAGCGCTATTTCGTCCCACTTACTAAAGAAAAATCAATATTTAAGGCTAAGTGGGAGATCTAGCCTAATACTAGATAATCTATACTATTCCACGGGAATCTGGAAATCATATACAAAAGAATTTTTCGAATCCGACTGGTAGTTCCAGAGATTAGCGTGTTTGAACAAACAAACAAACAAAAAAGTCTTCCGCTTTTATATCGCTATTATTAGTATAGATATAGATATCGAGATTAATATAATAATTAATTAATACAAAGAAGTAGAGTAGTCAGGGCCGTTGTAAGCTTACATTGTCCACGAAAAGTGAGATGTTGTTGGAGTCGAGCAGAGCCTGGCACTCGTCCTCCGAGATCGCGAGGTTTGCTGGAAAACAAACAAACACATTCCGGTTCATTGAGGTATCATGTACTACACCACTTGGCACGGGGAACGTGCGGGGAGAGCGCAAATTAGTGATGTGAACCGATTATGAAAAACACAGGTTCTCCAATTTTATTTTCTTATTATTTACTAAAAAAAATAAAGTAAAATAAAATAAAGCTCCATTATAATTAAGGGGATTAGGTGCCGAGTGACTTGTTGAATACAGATCACAAGCTTGAAGCGGTTCGAGCTGGGGACGAGGTTGTTTGTCACAACTTTACTTTATCTCCCAAACTATTTGTCTAACTATTCGAAATTTATCTAAATAAAATAATCTTGATGATGAAGTACTCGTAATTTTAGTTCATTAGGATTAATATTACATGTCTAATAATAATGCTCATAAATCACTTTTCAATTTTCAATCATTTTTTGTCACAAAATACCTCATTGTGGCTTATGTATAAGAGATAGGCATATGAATTCGCAAACATTTTTTAAAAGTACTAAGGAGCACTATACTTCTTGAACATTTTGTTTATGTATCACTAACCATTACGCCAGCGCAGGCGGACAAAGCAGTTAGGGAGCGCTATTTCTTTCGAATTACTTAACAAAAATCAATATTTAAGGCTAGCTGAGAGGTGTAATGCTAGCCTAATGCTAGCTAGCCTATACTATTCCTCGTGAGTCTGACTCATATACAAATTTTTTCGAACACGACTGGTAGTTAGAGACTAGCGTGTTTAAATAAATAACCAAAAAACTCTCCTTAGTATAGATTATAGTTCTATAAGACAGTAGCTTTTTTGTTTGTTTTATGGACTTTTATTCCACCGAGTATCGAGTATATCAATCCTATTGTACCCTATCTTTTATAGAATTACATCAGGAGAGTCGCTGATGAGATAGCACTGCAGCTCATATAACATCTTCCCATCATTCGATTAAGGTTCTAAGATAAAACAATTTGATTGTGTTTTGTTCAAACTTGTAATTGTAAAAAATAAATGCACAGTTAAAAAATAGTAATTTATAAATCCGATCGAGTTTTTTTACAGGCTTATGCGATGATTCGAAACTTTTTCCGAATCGGTGGTAGTGTTTTAACATTCCTAAATGCCTTCATAGAGCCTAAACTGAATAAAGTATGCTTTATTTTAATTTTGACAGATGCCTATCATACCCGATGGATTTCTAGATCCCTGCTGACTCCTAAACGCGAAATGCGTAAGCGTGCCACTATAGCGTGTGTTTTACGTGGTGTATGGCGGTCATGATGCAGTCGTACACAATAATTGTCATGTCCTACTAGCACTTGGCTGAAACCTAGGGAGATCACTCCTTAAACACCTATGCACAATATGACTTTCGTTCGAATAAATTAACGCGTGATCTTCTAGCGTATAGCGTCTAGCTGCACCGCTTTATCGGGCGATTGACAAATTTAATAACAATTAGCTTCATCATAACGATTGCATTTGATAGGGTCTGACAACGTGGTCTTGTGTCCAAAATTCGAACATACGGTGCCTCCGACAAACTGTGTACGTGGACGTCTGATTTCTACATGAGCGTAAAATACGTGTCATCGTTGATAGATATAGTTAATAGTATAGCAGCTAATGCCAGTTAATGCAAGAATTCCACAAAGTTCTGTACTGTCGCTCATCCTGCATCTTGCATCCTTGTGTGATTTTTGCTTGTATTCATTGATGAAATGATATAGCACGGCTTATGTGTGTTATTGCAGTAAGATTACTTATAGACGAGTTGAAACCGAGAATATCATAAGTTTATCAGAAGTCTGAAGAGAAGGGGCGGACGTGTAATCCTTCAATTCGGTAACTTGCTCTATTTCCGGGAAGACGACCGTCAGTCCCAAGGAGGTGTCGGGTTTACCGTCCACGAGTCCCTTGGGAACAACGTGGTGAAGATCGAGAGTGTATCGACCTCATACTCAGAACGAATAACGAAACGGTATTCGTTAAGGTCATACAGGTATATGCTCCGACCTCGGCGCATTCTGACGATGTCTTGTATTTAACGATGGGTCTGATGAGAAAGCTCAAGGGCAATGGAGAGTACTATACTCGGATTTTTTCTGCGTGATCGATTTAAAAACGAGGAAATTAGTAGAAGAACCAAAGTCTCAGAATTGCTAGACTTTATGGCAGTGGGCTGGACACATCGCTCATAGGCAAAGAATTCTCGAGTGGCGGCTACGTAGCGTAAGATGCAGTTTAGGCAAACCCACCATAAGGTGGACTGACGACCTAGTGAAGATTGCGGGAACCCGTTGGATGCGAGCTGCACAGGAGCGGTCGTTGTGGCGATCTTTAGGGGAGGCCTATGCCCACCAGTAGACGTCTTTTGGCTGAATGGATATTTGGATAGTCAGATGTGACAAAATTTAGACATTTTGCCGAGATATTAAGCAAGAGAGTTCTTAATCTAGGACTTAGAAGCGACTTTGAAGAATTGGAATGAATCGATCCAATTGACCCACTTGAAATTCCTGCGTTTACTTTTCGTTTTGGTGTGTGTTGTATGGGTGTTTGCATTGACGTGAGACAGTTTGTTGGCTTTAGATATTAGCAGTTATCGACATCGTGTGAATAGACAGCACTCGCTCGTACGTGCATGTTATGTGTTTCTTTGCGCGTTGTGATGCTGCGGCTTTCGTATACTCACTGAGCTTAATCTGTGCGTGCAAGAGGTGCAGGCGTTGGTCCCGCAGCGCGTCTAGTGTGGCATGATGCGCGTGCAGTGCCTCCGCGTACCGCCGGCGCAGACAGAGGTACTGCAGCCGTGCAACCCGGCCCACCGTTCCCGCACCCCCGCCGAGCCCGCCGCGCTCTTCCAGCCGTCGCAGCGCGGGGCCCAGCCGGCCGCCGAGCGCCGCGCTCGCTGACACCGCCGCCTCCAGCTGGTCCTGCAGTTCTGCAAAACGCGTCACCGCTCATCTTACTCGAGGATCATACCTATCATATCGACCTACCTAATACTAACGAGATCCAGACCGGCTGAAGCTTTCTTATCAATATTCATCCTAGTACCCAATGAGACCGAAACTAATATTCAGTTAATATATTATTATGTTGTAACTGCATAGATACTCGTACATGCATCCATACAGGACACAGGTATAACATTTAATGGTGCAAGTCAAACCTGTCACTTATTTCCATAACGTACGAAAACGAATAGTTGCTTAGTGTTTCCGATTGTTTGTGATCCTTAGCAATTTATAGCCCGATAAATTCGTGCGCGACCCTCCTATGTGGCGACAGATGTTGGCGGGGACGAGGTCGCACGTCATTACGTTACTAAACTACACAATACACTAAAATAAACAGCATGTTGTCTCAGTAGAACAGTCTCGTTAAAATAAGTACCTACAGCCGCTCGGTAGACCAACACGCTCTACGGCTGCCCTCTGACTGTGTTTCATGGGTTACTTAATTACGTGTTTGATAATGCTATATTAAATTGGCATTATAGAAAACCATAGTTCGCGCAACCGTTACCATGGCAACGTGCGCTCGCGCCTCGTCGCCCACGCACCACGCACCCGCGCGTGCGCGTCTGTAACCCGGCTCACGCCAGTCAGCCGCTAGACATGACGTAAAATACACACGGATTCATGCATATCGCACCTGGTCATGTGTCGTTACGTAATCAATACGAAACTACTTACAATTTTATTGTTGTTTTGTGCCATTATTTATAAGTAAGAAGGAAATGTACATTTTTTAAAATAAAATATAAATTTTTGCTTAGCTTAATAAATCAATTTCGAATTCTAGAAAGTAGGTAATGTAACCTTTTTTCATTAGTTTTAAATTATGTAACTGCGGCTTACTGGCGACGATTATGTAGGTACCGATGTTCACCGAGATTTCGAAGTACGCTCGCGTCGTTTTGGCCGTTTACCACGCGTTTCCCTTCCCCGGCTCCGTTACACAACCCATCCACGTTATCATCTGTGGTACCTCGACCCCTCCAACGTCTGTCATTACATAGGAGAGTCGCACCAAGTCGATGCGGGACATCTCACATCACATACTGAATCACATTGAAGAACAAATTACGCGTATTTCTGTGAGTTTATAAAACTATGTATGTAGGTATTAAACAGATAGTGGGGTGCGGTGCAGTAGGGTGCGGGGTGCGGGGGTGGGGGTGGTGGTTACGTACGCTGGTTGTGGTGGAAGGTGGGGTCGGCGTGCAGGCGCCGGACTAGCTTCGTGTTGTCGGTGAGCTCGTCGATCCATTCGCGCGCTCTCTCCACCTGTAGTGCGACACAATGCATTACCTATGGTACATAAACATTTTCAAATATCCACGACAACGATAGCGATACATATAGCAAGAACACTGGGCGGAGCGTGTGCGGTGCCGCGGTGTGAGCACTTCATTTTAGGTTTATTATATCTAATAAACCCTGTACCTAGTTACATTGCACCACGACAATGACTCCCAGTGTATACAGTATATTCGTTATCTACAGAACCCGCGCCGCGCCGCCACGTCCGCGCCACTCCTTCACTAAACCAGCGCCAATTCCGCGCTCTCACGTGTCAAACGGAACTGATTAAGAAACATACCTTTAACTCTTGGCATCGCTTCAGGGGGTTTCTCGAAAATGCAACCCTTAGGAGGGTGAAATGGTGTAGCAGAGTTTGTAAGAAAAATAAATTAATGGCATAACTATCTATTTCAATGAGTTTAGAAATTCGTCCCTTTAGAGGAGAAAGAGAGGGGAGAGGGTAGCAAAGTTTATTTTGAGAAATAATATTTTTCGGGTTAGATTTATTCAGTGTTCCAAGTACATGCCTGGTGATTTTTGATAGCTTGAAAACTAGTTGTGTCCGCGGCTCCGATCGCGTGCACTTTAGAATTTTTGATTATGAAGATATTAGGATTTTTTAAAGGGCCATTTATCTAAGGAGTAAAATAAAACAAAAATGATCAAAATCCATCCAGTAGTGTTTGCGTGACGCGCGCGCACTACGGCAAACCTCAATCAATTTATTTATATAGAAGACTATAAAGTAAATATTTATAATTATATAATAAACATAGGTAAATAAAAACAACAATATATAATTTCAATAAAAATAGAACAAATTTGAAAGTTTATACGAGCGAAGCCACGAGCGGAAAGCTAGTGCACTATATTAAAAAGGCACAGAGGTCAAACATTCTTCATTAACTCGTTGAGGCGAACTAATCAGTGTAACTACACGAGCGACGCACAATAGTGCTCATTAAACAAGCATCGATTATCTATGTCGTAATTTCATTATATACGAGTATAGTATTTTAGATATAGTAATTTGCACTATTAAACAATTGATAGTCGATCTGAAACTATAGATACAAAAAAAATCAATATTAGCAAATTCCACAGGCCTTGTTACGTGTTCCGTCCGATCGAATATACACGTTCTAGTGTGAGTACTAGTAGAAAACCCGTGCATTAATTTAATCGCTCGTCGCGACCTCTCTCGACACGTAAACACGTTGCGCTTATATGCACGGGACATCCTCGACCCGCGATCCGTAGCGCTGGAGACAGTTTACAGTCGACTTGCGCGTCATTTTCTACTCTATTCTATCTCACATGGTGCTGAGATAATTTATTATATCTTCAGCATGCTCTTTCTACAGCGGCTAAGTCTGTGTTTCCAAAATCAGTTCAAATTGCATGCACATAGGTGATCAGCAACTTCACTTGTTTCACTTTCATTTCTAGTTGATAGTTCATTTTGTCTTGTTAAGAGAAATATTTTTTTGTTTTTGGAACTTTTATTCTACCGAATATATCAGTCCCATTGTACCCCATCCTTTATAACATCACATCAAAAGAGTCGCTGATGAGATAGCACTACAAGGTCATACAACATCTTGGCATCACATCTTAATAAGGTTCTGTCAAAATGCTGTGAAAACACCTATATTTGACAGTTTAATTCATGCTATTCACCAACGACTCCCTTTCGATCTTGTTCTTGGCACACTCCATCAGTAGGATATATCAATTATCACATATATAAGAATTGGGTGACTCTGCTTTCCTTTTGAGATATGCACATTTTTCCGGTGGATAGTGACCTGAACGAAGTCTTAATGCTATCTTTATATATTGTCGATTTAAATAACATACACTAAACCAAGGTTTATGAAGAGGCTGACACTGTATTGTGTATTGTCAATCAATGTCGCTAGTAATTGTATTAATATAGTATGAAATAATGTAATCCTCAGCGCACCTCGTGGAATATCTGTTCGATCTCCTTGAGATTGTCCGGCGGGTCCGGTGAATCCGTCGGGTCCGGCAGGTCGAGCTGCACGGTGTCGCGGTACACTCCGGCGCCGGCCGCGTTACTCGCCAACTGCGACCACAACAACACAGCTGCCTCAAACAGACTCACCAACTTCACTACACGTCATAATGATATACAAATACATTAAATACGAACCAAACGTAACGTGTAGATTGAAATTCACTGACAAATCATATTGAACAATATGCACCTTTGCATTAGCACTTTTAACATTTGTATGAAATTATGACAAAACGGTGGTGTGAATGCTAAATAAACTTATCAAAGTTTTTCGGAACATTAAGTATATCAAGGATGTACGGAGGTGGGGCACAGTTAAGATATAAATTCATGGAACTATTCTTTCGTGAATCGCGAGTTATCAGGTTGTAGTATGATCGAATTGCCCGCTTTTGTATTATAAATATGGTATCTACCTCAGCTGCTGAACCCAATAGCAACATATCGTGAGGCATTAAGCTATAGAAGTAAGCGAAGTAGACTAATCGAACTGTGGCAATATCTGTTAACTGGCGAATCTTACGCTCTGCGAAGGCAGCAGAGCTTAATCTTTCCACCAAAGATTTAATGCGCGGATTCCACTGTAATTGGAATCAAGCGTAAACAAGAGCGTGTCAAGAGGACAGTATTATAAACTAAGCCTACAAAATGCCCTTCTACCTTAATATTACAATCAACCCGTTGGATATTGGACAAGACAAATCACATACGTTTTCTTTTGTTTGCATTTAGTACTAAATTATTTAAAGGAAACCATTCGTAGTTTTAACTAAAGTATTATTTAAATAAATTCTGAATCTAAACTTTTCACTTTGAATATAAGTCGCAAAAAGAGCCTTGTCAGTACAATGGTCATTCATTAGCAGTAGATCATTTATATAAACCAGAAACAAAAACGGTTACCGAACTCAAGCTCTGTGCGACGCCGATTCTAGCGAATAAACGGAAGAAGTTTCCTCATTTATACTACTTACTTTTTGACTGTGGTCTGTTCAAAATATATTAGAAAGTCGAGAGAAGGTCCCACAAACACCATAATGTTTAAGTATATGCGTACTGTCTTGCGCTCCACTGGGCTCCTCCCAGGCTTATATATATGACAGTAGCTTCAATACATTCTGTTTGCGTGAAACCGCCGCGCCGCCGCGCCGCCGCGCCGACTGGCTATGCAAAATATCTTGGCTTTGAAATATTCTACTAGCTTTTACTAAACTGTTAAAGTACAGAAATTGGTCTATAATTTTCAAGGATACTTCTTTTAACTGATTTCATTTTTTATTTTCATAAGATTATAGAATTTTCTTGTTGCTATGCACTGATTAAATACAAATGGTAATATATTGACAATTAAGGACTGAACTCGACGAAAAACATGGTGATCGAGTTGTATGACCGGCGAAATATTGATTCGATTGACCCAGCATGTACCAACGAATTTTCGGAATTCGCGTACATCTATTATAATAATTTTAATTGGTAACACTATTGGCTGACGGTGAATGAAAACATCGTGAGGAAACCTGAACACTTGACACACACACACACAGAGGGGGACATTTACAGGCTGGTACATAAGTACTGAACTACCATTACCAATACTCCTCAAATGTCTTCAGTGTGTTTCAAGTTTAAATGTTTCACATTATTTAGTTTGCACAAAAAGATCTATTACAATTACAATTTTGAATTTATAGATGAACATACCTAATACTTATTAGAATACATCGCTTACATCATTTCACTGCAGGTTTTTCGATTATCGTTTTGGATAACACTATAAATAATTTCAGTGATGATCTCTGTCGAAAAGCTGTTGTCAGGGAAACTAGAGACGAGTAGATGCCCAGCGACTTGTACAGTTCAACTGTATTCCAATATGTAACATATTAATACACAAGGTAAAAGAGTTCAGGTGCTAATGTTTGTTCAGCGCTCGCGAGTTGCGGCTCGACACAATCACTTCAAACACACGTGATAAGCTATCGCGGAGTATGACGCTAGCATCGGACCGGGCGCGCGCGCTGTCGCCCACGATGTCCTTGCAGGTTTCTTTGGGTCATTTATGTAGAAAACTATGTCGGGGACGACAACAAACATTAGTGACCTAGGAGCGGTAGACCAAAGCGCGAGCGCTGGGCACCGGACACAGGGCGCTGGGTCCTATGCATGATATATCACGCCGCGCTAGCTGCACTAGCGCGCCAAAGATATCCGCATAGACATTTAACATGCGCACATACTCGTGCGCAAGACAAGTTTACAGTCAAGATGTATCGTAGGAGCTGATTAGTTGATATTAAAACGAGGCACTACGTAGTGCATCGCATTGCAATGCTGTTGTTACGTTTTGTTTTTGAGAAAGTAAACATACTCTTGAACGGTATTGACCGTTCAATATATGTGATATTGAGGTTGGTGCGGTGCGGCGCTGTGCTTTACTCACGTGGTGTAGCTCGGCGAGCCGGTCCTTGCAGGTCATGGCGGACGGCGCGGCACAAGCGGTGCGCGCCGGACTCGCTCCGCGACTGCGAGCTAACTGATACCTCGTGGCTCGTGTGTCCGCGCCTCCGCGCCCGCGCTCCTAAGCTAGGTCCCGTCGCGTCGCATAGCGTCCACGCTGCACGGTACGGCGCGACTGTCCGCGGAGCGCGAGTTCACTACTCTGTGACCTCAACTCTTCAGTCCTGTAAAAAGTGTTAAGTCCACCGACCCGCCCCGCCCCGCTCCGCCCGCCCCGTCCCGCGCTCTGTACTCGTCCCACTCCGTTGCTTCCACCTCTCTACACGATTTTTGTTGAAGTTAACTAATACCATCGTTTTAAGTTTAATAGTGCCTTTTAGATCATATATATCATAGATCATTTTCCTTGAAAGTAAAAAGTCAAATTACATCAGGTGTAGGTATCATATAGAACATGTTTATACCATAGATTAATAATAAGTCTCCACTGCGCTCGGACTAGATACCGTCGACATACTAGAAAAACTCTGAAATCTAAATTATGCCGAAATCAGCGTACAACATTGTCACGTTGACACGCAGCGTATTCTATTAAATAACGCAAAGTTAATTCCCGTATGCGTAGTGAAACTGTTTAATAAGAATGACACTTGGATCACATACCATCAGTAAGTATTGTATGGTAACGGTTCTGATGTCGTATTTGAAATTTTTGGTGACCATCTTGAATTTTAGATTTTTGACTGTTACACTAATTTATCCAGGGCTCTCTATATTTTTTACTTTAAAACCATAACGCTATCTCTTTGTGTATGTAGGTCCTTATCAATCAAACAATCTATTACCTGATAAAATATATATTACCCTACTTTTAGTTTCGTGATACTTACCTATAGGTTGTAAACAAAATGATCTTCCAACGCTTTTACTATTACTTCCAGGAAAATATTTCATAGTAACCTAGCAATACTGTTGCAGTTTTGTATCAGTAACAAATAACACGGAAAATGATATGAAAATAAGCTTTGTTATCCAGGACACAATTATTCCTCTTCCTTTTTGTCTTCAGGAAGAACTTTTACTGTGTAATTACAAACAAGACGACATATCTTTTATATAATATTAAAACATAGGGGTGCTGACATTGAATGACGTTTACTTTCAAAATTGAATACTAATACTAAAATTGTTAAGTATATTTTCGTGTGATGTCTGGCTCCATCTGCCTTTTTCTCAAATCTGTGGTTCCATCAATAAATAATAATTATTAAATTGAAGTGTCTGCTTGTAATGTCACAATTAGGCAATTTTTATTTTAGAAAATAATTAGAGTTCCGCACAAAAATAAAAAACCTTTTTTATTAGTCCACGCGAGCGGAACCGCGGGCACAGCTGGTCTTCTATATAAATAATGTGTGCGGGCATCACGCAAAAACTACTTGAAGATTTTGATCAAATTGTTTTTTTTTTGTTTTGTTCTTTATACACTTCAAAACGAAAAATTAATCAAATTAAAATTGAATGTACTCATTCAGTTTACTGTAATAATTAATAATAAAAATATTTTAAATATTAAAACAAGTTTATAAATCAGCATGGCACATATATTGTACACAGTCTGTGCGTGACACAGCTAGGCTAATTCAATGACGATCCTAATTGTGAAAATCAGGACTTGAATTAATCGTGTATACTCATTCTCTTACAGGTTAAATCATATAGATGTATATGTTTGTCCCTTTTTAATGACGTTCCAACACTTTTCCCAAGTAGCTCCCACCTCGCGATAAGGAACTTCGTGCTAAAAATTTCACCGCACGCTCCGCTGTATCGTTTTTTTTTTTCTAACTGTAACTGTTAGCCTGAGGGGCCCTGGAGCCTTTACGGCTTTTACAGCTTTACCGGGCTTGGGTGTGTTGTACGGTGCGTAATTTTTAACTTTCGAACAATGTATACAGGCTTCGTAAATGTATTTTTTTAGCAAATATGTTGAAAAGGTACTTTAATTATAGACTACTTGAATATATAATAAATAAGTCTCGGATACTTTAACAATGTAAATTGTGTAATGCGATATGCAAATAATATAATTTTATCACAAGCAATATCCCACAATCATATTATGCCTTATTAATTTAAATAATTATTTTTACCCGAGTAATCATCACCTGTGAACTGGTTTATGCTAAATAAGTGAGTTAATTTTCAACAAAAGAAACAATAACTATAAGGAAAAAATTGAAACGATTCAACTCCTCGTTTATTGAGCATTTTCTCAAACAACTGGAACATTAACGTTCTACTGTATACTAACGCCGCCACGCGACTCCTCGTGCGCTTATTACGCAGTAAAAATTAATTTCCTTTTTTTCTCATATTAAGGACAATTGTTATGACACTAACTCATATGTATGTACTCGTACTTACGGCGTAAAGAGTTTCATCAAACTCGATTGTAAATGAATAAAATATTATATGCACATTTTTTAATTTTTGTAGTATTTACTGATATGTAATTATTTTACATTATTTGTGCCCTGGGTTTACAAAATTTTTAAATTTACCTTGTTTAATTGAATTTAAACATACAAAAAAGGAGTCACATTCATGATTAGTGTCTTTTGTAATAGATGCAAATCGAGAAATTTGAAAAAAAATGCACTACAGAACTATAGATTTATTAATATAGTTTCAGTACGAGTGTAAGAGAGACAGAAAGAGCGATAACGATGAGAGCATTGTGAGCGCATAGACTGACCCAGTGACCGTACTGACTGAACGTTACCGCTGCGGCCTAAGTATCACAATTAACTCGTTAAACAAAAGTGTTGGAATTAAAATTAGCACTAAACAACTGTTTCAGTTTTACATGTTTTATATGAAATGTACACAAAATAATAAGGTCGACCGACTGCGGTGCGACGTGCAACAGCTTATGGTGGTATGAGTGCGAGCGAGCATCAAGCCTCTCTGCTCATGACGTACCGGACATACGCGATACAGGTTGTTAACACAGTACACAGTACACTGTCCACTCTGCAATCAATTCGCATTGTTTACATTTGAGGGGTTCGATAGACTATTTCAAATATACATTTTATTTGTTCTGTTTTATTTATGCATATTTTGATCTCAGTCCAAAAGAATAAGACTTGGTCTAAGACTTATGTATGCAGTGTTGGTCGACTGATTATCTATATCTGTACATATTATAAAACTCAACGTCTCTCTGTCTATCTGTCCGTTTATGTTCTTTCCACGCGAAAACCACTTATCCAATTGACATGGTTTTTCCTTTAATTCATAGCTATGTTATCTAGCCAGATTATAGGATATATATTTTGTTGCATTAAGTGACATACGAAATAAGCAGTGACGATAATGGTGAATCAATTGAAACTAAAAAGGACGCTTCTGAGGCAATTAAATAGTTTACGCTGAGTAAACAATACGAAATATATCAAATTAATGTATAATTGTATATCTTAAAGAAACCTAGAAAAAGTCAGAGATAGCATATATCTGTCTTCTAAGGATCACACACAATAAATTGTTGAGGCAGCACAATTCGTGCGTGCGCTCTTCCGACAACATCCTGTAGTTCAAGCGAGCGAGGTCGCGGGCGCAACTAGTTATAAATAATTATATGTCGAGTTGGGTCTTTGTCCCTAGTGGAGTTCCCTAGTGGGATCATTGCTTGGTCCGCTTTTATTCACAATCTATATAAATGATATTAGTTTATGCCTCCATTTTTCTAGATTTTTGTGTTTCACTGATGATATGTAAATTTATGCATCCATATCATCACATGATGACATGACAGCCTTACAGAATGATCTTAGTCGTCTAGAGTTTTACTGTAAGATGAATAAATTAGATCTTAATCCTGAAAAATGCTCAGTAACTACATATTCTCGTAAGCGTTCTGTCATTGATTCAGCTTATACTTTATGCGGCCATTTTCTCCTTAAATGTAACTTAGTAAGAGATCTAGGTGTGCATCATGATTCTAAATTAACTTTTGAATCTCATATAGATGCAATTGTAAGTAAGGCTTCTAAATCTTTAGGTTTTATAATGCGATTATCTAAATGCTTCACAAAAGCCAAAACATTAAAAATCCCAAGCCATCTCGAGTATGCGTCTCAAATATGGAATCCATGCTATCACAAGTATATTGAGCGTATTGAGAGGGTACAAAAGAGATTTTTTAAATATCTATGTTTCCATCTGGAATTGCCCTATCAATCGATTAATTATTTTAATCTTTGTAAGGAATTCCATATATTACCTCTATCTAACAGGCGTGAAATTAATGACTTCTTTATGTTAAAAATTTTAAATAATGATATTGACTGTCCTGATCTTTTAAGAAATCTCTATTTTAATGCTCCGGGAAAAGTAACTCGTCTTTATTCTTCATTACACTACTAACTACAGGCAAAACTCTTATATAGTGCGTGCAAGTAAACGTTTTAATTACTTGTGTAATCAGCATAATCTCTATCCTTTTCTCTTAACTGGTTTCGGCTAGAAGGTGCTTAAGTCTTGATTTTTTTTCATAAGTGAAGTGTAAATTTTATTTACGGTTACTTTTAGTAATAATGATAGTTGTGTAAGTTTAGTTGTTCACATTTTTTATAACTTGTAAGGTTTTATACGTGATGACTTGTTATTAGCTAACAGGCTCCTTTGCTGTTTTTATTTTGTTATTAAGCTGTTAGTCATCCATATTAATAAATAAATAAAATTAATGAATAAACTCAGTTAGTAAACATTGCGAGCTGGCGATAAAGGAAAACTATATGACAAAATTTGTACACTCGAGAAATATTTTTGCCTCTGACGTCTGTCTAGCGGGAAGATATTTCTACATGTTTAAGCGTTAGCAATTGCCAATATGTTGTTAGCTGACATGATTACCCTCGGGAAGATGCTTTAGCAGTTAGCATAACAGTGGGACACTTAGAGGCAAGTGTTAAACAACCACAAATATATAAGTGATATAGAATAACATATAACATACTAATTATTTCTTATTAATTATATTATACAAATATATATAGGTACAATATACACGAATAGGTAACACACTCGCTAGTTATTTTTTAAATTTCAAAGAGAACGCGAATACTTATTTTATTTATCTGAATGCGTCATGATTATGACTACAGATGAACGGTTATTGTTTCCGTTATGCGCGATAAACAATGAGTTGGTAATTACAGTGCGCGGTGAGTGGTCAGTGGTCTGTGTGCGCGCGGAGTGGAGCGATTGCTTCTCTCACAGATTAACGCCTTCCATACTGTCTGTCTGCTGTACCTGGAGCGGATATGAAACTCCAAAATCCATGAAATGCATGTTATTTATTTGTAACGAGTAAAGACTCTGTACACATACACGACAATAATAATATAAACTGAAATAGTTTTTTCTTTATGAGTAGTTTTAGTCTCTTTATTAGTTGTAGAGTTACATCTAATCATTATATAATTTTTGATATCAATCATATCCCCAATAGTGAAATTTATCGGTCGGTACAAGTTCCTACCGTTTGCCTGCAACAACGATATGAGCGAACAAAATGGAATAAAAGTTTCTACGTGTTGACTTTTAGATATTCATGTGGAAAAACGAATTAATGTGTGTTCTTTTACATAACAGAATTATAATTAGTCATAGTCTGAAGGGTTCAAGGACCATATCAAGCAGGTTTTACTGTCAAAAGGTTATTATAGGGTGGATTATGTGAATGATAGTGATGTCTGGAAGTGAATCCCTCTCTGTGCATCCATTAAATTATTATTACGATTATTAACTGTAAATATTGTTTGTACAGTAAAAAAAATAAGCCCGATCGAGTTTTTTGCCGGTTCTTCTCGATGACTGGCATATTTTCCTGGTAGTAGTGTTTGACGTTCATAATTGCCTTCTTGGGGCCTTAAATTGAATAAAGTATTTTTTTATTTTGGTTTTCAATTATGAATACGTCGCGCGCCGCCTGTAGTACGACCACGCCTCAGCTCGCACCTATGTACACTGTCGTTGAATTTGTTATCGCGAGCTGCTAATTGAACAAGGGCGATGCTCGCAAGTCATTTAGTTATGTTCCGGTGTACTGATCATTCCTCGTGACTGGGAGAGAAGAGCGAACAGCAAAGCTAACACTGATTAATTTACTTTGTAAATAAGTAATTTCAATAATTTATAACTATAACTTAATGTTTTCTAATAGTCTCTGTTCTGTATTAAAAAGTGAGCTACAAGGTACAGACTTGTATACAGTTGTCTCTAATCCTCAAGCAATTTAGTCCTCTAGTCACCTGCGTCGAGTCGTGCGCGCTGTGCGGTGCGTTGTGCACGGTGCGCGGTGCGTTGTGCGCGGTGCACGGTGCGTGGTGCACAGTGCGCAGTGCGTTGTGCGCGGTGCGTTGTGCGTGGTGCACAGTGCGCAGTGCGTTGTGCGCGGTGCGTTGTGCGCGGTGCGTTGTGCGCGGTGCGTTGTGCGCGGTGCGTTGTGCGCGGTGCGTTGTGCGCGGTGCGTTGTGCGCGGTGCGTTGTGCGCGGTGCGTTGTGCGCGGTGCGCGGTGCGCCACAAGGAAGGCTATCTACAACAGCGGCTTTACTTAGGATTGTCAACTTTTATTTAAAAAAAAGTAAGTTGCTTGTTAAAGGTGGGAATACAAGTACATTGAATCGATTTACTTAACACAAGCTTATTGTTTGTTTATCAAAAAAGAAGACTCTAGCTATCGTAAATTATTAGACAAATTGAAACTTTAGAAACACGTAGAATTTTCGATTAGATGTTGTTATTCAAGATCTTTAATAACCATGTTGACAGTTCTGAACCGCTGAGTTTGTTTGGGTTCCTTCCAGGATTCCTTCGCGTTATATTCCTTATTACAATAGCCTACTTCTCTTTTAGAAAAACTGTTTTAGGTTTGAATTATCCAGTCCCTGGAATTAGTAACTTGTACAATAAATACAAAAACCTAGAATTATTTGGCATTAATTTAACTAAATTTAAACGTTTAATCAGATCACTCACATATTTCAATCTTCATTTTAAACTTAATTTAAATTTGTTGTTTTAAATGTCTTTTAATGAATATTTACTGTTTTAAAAGTTAGTTCGTTTTATTGGTTAAGCAAGTTGTGTTTACAAATAAATAGTACATTGTAATCAACATTTAAATAATAGTACTTATAATATATAACGTGTTGCCGTGTATCGCGAATGAGAATAAAATGGGCGAACAGACAAGCGCCACTAGCTACTAACAGGTGTGATCTGAGACAGCGCACACCTTTATAAACAGGCTGACATGTTGACAAAATTATTCATTTCCCACTAGGAAAAACTGCGAACGGTTACGCGAACTACACAGAAAGGTTAAAAACGTATACTGGAAATAAGCGATATTAGGTGGGGCAACTTCTTAGAAAGTATCAAAGCGTCCCATCTTGCATACTAGAAACTCGCTCTATCCCTCAAAGCAGATCAGTCCACCCCGATGTCACCCCTCAACAGGGGTCCCGGTCTGCCAGTCGCATTCGAAAGCCTAGACAAAACTGAATGCCTTGCCGCGAGTCTAGAGAGCCAGTGTTCTCCAAACAGCGACAACGTAGATATTGCACATATCGACACTGTCGAAACTTCGGTACATTCACTAGCCGCGATCCTTCCAGTAGATACACTAACCCTGGTTACATCAGAGGAGGTCTACTCCATCATTAAAGCCTTAAGCCTAAAAATCGGTTCCGGTTCCGAAGGTATCAGGAATGAAGTTTTAAAATTTCTTCCTGAGCAAATCACAGCCCTCTTGGTCTTCACCTTTAATGTAGCCATCGCTCACTGCCTTTTCTCAGCCGCCTGGAAAACGGTCATAGTGATAAGTATACACAAGGTCGACAAGAAAGCTACGCTTACCGATAGCTATCGCGCTATTAGTTTACTGAATACGTTAGGTAAAAATTACAAGCGGCTCCTTCTGAACCGTGTCAACACTACCATCTAAGACAAAAATCTTTACCCGCCAGAGCAGTTTGGTTTCCGAGCGAAACACTCTTGTATGAACCAATTGCACCGCCTCACGGAGCACATCACACATAACTTCTCAAAAAATTAAGATATCTCCATACCGTACACTTGCGGTCATCTTCGACGTTGCAAAGGCCTTTGATAAGGTCTGGCACGCCGGACTAGTTCACAAGCTACACCCGTCACAAATTAGGTTAGTTCACATCATCCGCGATTACCTCACCGATCGTACCGGGTGGAAGGCGAACTCTTCTCATTGCATCCGATACGCTACGTTGTTCCGCAAGGAACTATTCTGGCGCCTTGCCTTTTAAATCTGTACACCAGCGACTTCCCTCGACTTCCGGGAGTAGAGGTAAGACGCTGATTATACAGTTATCTATAGCTCTAATAAGAATAGAACCAACCTCATATGTCTCGTCCAACGGGTCATATACCTACTCGGTGTATGGTACCGTAGATGGAGAATAGTGATTAACCCTGTTAAAAGTGCCGCGATAATCTTTGACCCTTTTTCGGGGAAAAAGAATTTCAAGTCACTTAGACTCTACCAAACCCCGATCCCCTAAGCCACCCAGACGAAATATCTAGGCGTCACTCTCTACAATAAGTTATCCTTCAAGTCACATGTCAATATAGTTCGGAACAGGGCCGCCATGTTCCTGGGCCGCTTGCATGATATGCTATGCTTGGTAAGTAAAATGCCACTCAGACATAAGCTTACACTATACATGTGTCCGCCCGATTATCACATACGCTTGCCCTGTTTTCGCGGTCATGCCGAAACAAAACTTTAAACCGTTACAAGTTTTGCAAAACAAACTGCTACGTAGATTAATTAGTGCCAAACCAGTCGTTCGTAACAGAGATATCCATAGAGATCTAGATATCCCCTTTATGGAGTTCTATATGAAATATCTCACAAATCATTCCAACCCGTTAGTGGTAGCCGTCGTGACATACACGCCAGTCCCAAACGCCCTTAAGGTAAAACCTAGGCCTCGTAGCATACTCACCGACCCCGACGATAAATTTGCGGAAGCTGGCGCTTCATACCATTTCGTATCTTCAAACCAAGCGTGCTAGCGCCCACGACCGCAGTACCACCGCTCCCTCCGCAGGAGGCGAGAGGTAAGCTTCCCTCCCGCACACCCGTCCAGACCTCCCTCTCCTGCAGCAAATCAAGCCTAGGTCTAATCCATTGGCATGGAGTCCTTAAGCCAAGCAGCCGCTCGCGCGATACAGTGACACTGCATACACTAGCTACCAACATACAATCATTACACTGCATTTCACACATGCACACCACTCAGGTACATAGGTTATGTAAGGGACTTTTATTTCTTTTTTTGGCTCTAGTTAGTATAGACAAAAATTGCCGAATCACTAAATACATATACACAATGTGTATATTCGGCAACTTTGGCTAAATATGAAAGGAAGGAACATGTCATGTTTCACATGTTCCTTCCTTCCTCCCAGAAGGCAGGAATTTGTATATATGTATAATTAGTTAGCTCGAATTTCTATGAATAGTTATTTAGTCAGATCGCGACTTTTCCGCATGATCAGCAACAGCTTAAGCCGAGGTTCAGCCACTTTGGCACCCTTGGAGTTTGTTGCCTAGCTTTTGCGGTTGAGTACCTTCAAAACTCGCCCTCAAGCCCGATGAAACTGTAAAAGCAGTGTGTGGCTCAGGGCTCTTATAGCTAACAGTGTAGTCAGTTCTAAAAAAACACACTGCCGTTCGTCTTTTTTTTTTCGAACTGGCTATACTGTTGGCCGGGAGGCCTTAATAGTTTCACTGGACTTGTTGGCGAGCGCTTAAGGTACTCAGTCGAGAAATAAGGGCAACACGCGCAAGTGTGTCAAAGTGGCCGACCTCGGCTTGGGCTTTTGTCGTATATATGCAACATACGCGACCTAGCTAAATTCCTATCCGAATTCGAGCTAACTAACTATACATGTATGCATGTCTCTTGCCTTCTGGGAGGAAGGAAGAAACACGTGTACATGTATTTAGTGATCTGAAAATTGGTCTAAGGCTAACTAACCAAAAAAAAAGGTCACTTACAGAACCTATGTACCCGAGTGTAATGCATGTATGTTAATAATACAGTGCAATGCATGTGTGTTGGTAGCTAGTGATTGCAGTATCGCGCGAACAGCTGGCTTGAGGGCTCCATACCGGAGGAACGGACCTAATCGTTCACGTCGTCGAGCCGTGAGGACGTCTTGAGTCACCTACCACGCAGTCTGCGGGTCGCGATAAGGCGTGAGGAATCGACATTATACATTCAGTCAAAAAAGTATCAGGAATGGATGATTTGTTTATGGTTCCAAATTATTATTATGTTTTCTTTTTTTTTTTTTGTGTTTTGCTAATATTGATCTCAACAAGAGCCCCGTGGCCGATCGGGTACGAAGTCGATAACGATGACTTGAAAGCCATAGTGGAAACAGATTTATCTCAAACTACATCGGAATTAGAAACAGCCTTCAACGTAAGTGATAAAACGATATTGATTTATTTACGTCAAATTGGATACTAGCTGTATAAAATAAATGCGTTTTAATGAAACACGAATAGTGCTCAGTAGACTGTTTACTCATTACTTATTTCGTAATATTATGTACCTAATTGTGTGGGCCGCGAGCGCAGTGAACCGCAATGTGGCCACACTGTGGTCGCACTGTGGTCGCACGGCTGACGGCGCAGCGCCGTAGCGCCGCAGCGCGGAGCGAGTAGCACGTCGCGTCACGTCGCGGTGCGGCCTCGGTTCCACTTACTTGATGCTTCATTGAATCATCATGCAACTCAAATATCAATTTATCATTTTTATCATTGAATAAGCAAACAAATCGTACACGAGTGCGTTGGTAAGCCAAAACGCGCATCCTATATATATTTTACAAATATCTAGATCGTCGACCTCGGATTACAGTGCACATTGTGCACAGTGCGAGTGCAATGCATTGAGTATAACAATATATTTAAGCACTATAAATAATACTTCATCGAACTTCATCATTCTCTATGAAGGGAGTACGAGAATATTGTGTACAGACCTACTAATTTAAAATTGTTTTTTTACAGTATACTGACATCTAACGGTTTATAGTGTAACTAATTGAAACCGTATGCTTGTATCTCAGTATTTATTATAAAACAAACGTACCTTATGTACCCAATATTATGAATATACATTTTTACTAGTTTTTAACTAAACTCAAAGGTGGCAGCACTTCAACAATAAATCAGGCGTTGATACTTTGATTGGTAAATATTCCTATAGATTCTTCCACCTTTAGTGATAACTAGCTTTACCTGCGTCTTCGCTTGCGTGAACTACTAAAAAACATTTTTTGTGTGAGATCATTTTAAATATTTTTTTAAATAAAGTAGCCTAGGTTATACTTTATAACATTAGCTATCTGCCAGTGAAAGTCACGTTAAAATCGGCCCAACCGTATCTGGGATTACCCGAAACAAACAGACAGAGAGACAGACAAAAATTAAAAAAATGGGTGTTTTATTATAGCTACCGCATACTTCATACATAACATACTTTCATATGCATTTAGTAAAAACCTGTCATTTTGACATTACAAAAAGACACTTCAATTTTATTATAAATGTAAAGACAAAAAATTTCTCCACATTTGTTTTCATCACGTAAACCCCGAAACAAGAGTATATTCGTCACTAAATCAAGATATCTAAGACTATTACAGAAAAACTTGACAAAGTATATATGGACCGAGTAAACATGCGGACGATTTATTTATTAATTTTTGAATCCTTTTACTTTATAATTCTAAATTATTCTTATCAATAAACGCTGATTGGGGATAGCGATTCAATTTTTTGTGTTGTTTTGTCTTATATAGATTAGTACAATGATGCAATATTATTGCACTCAGTATATGATATTTTTGTCAGTTTATTAATAACACTGGTCAATAGTAGTTTTATAAAATATTATGGCACCTCACCTACACGTATAGTTGGGATGTTATTTGTTCTCGTCTATCCTATGGTGTGGTGTCGTTGGGCAAGTCGCTCAAAAATATTGCGGGTGTATGAAAACCATTTGTCTATTCAAGGATCCGTTTCTGAAATATTAAGCTTTAAAGTGCCAATTATTTTTGCCTTGTCCCCCCCCCCTCGCCCCCTCATCCCCCCTCCTGCCAACAAAATTGTTGTTATTGCACATGTGAAAAACTTCAATGTTAAAAGAAAAGCTACCACAGCTAAGTAGGCTTTACAAGTTAACGGGTAATAGTTGACTAATTTATAAATTCCATTGAAAATTACCTAAATACCTTGTGACGAGCAACTACGAAACCCTACATAGCGCGTGGTACGACACGAAATTGGCAATTTTGTTATATATTTTCTCCACCTAAAGCTATTTGTTGTTTCAGTCGTGAGACACTCGCTAAATTATTATTCTCTAAGGTAAAATACATTTATTTATCTACGTTCTAATGTATTTTATTTATTTCGAATATACCTAATTTGCCAATTTCGTAACATTAATAGCCGATGCTATTATCATTATAATTATTCAGGCTTAGTATTTTTTTATTATATCTATCAGAACCGTTTTCCCAACATATAGGCGCCTAACGCCTCAGCAAAACAAAATTTCCTCATTCATCATGTAATCCTAGCCTAGGTCGTGATCGGGGTCAATAAAAGCTTGTTTTAAAAAAAAATCGTGTACGTCTCGAGTCGCCGGACAGAAGTGATAAACTAATCGAAGTTGAACTATTTAATATTGAAATTGTTTAACTTGAGAAAGGCTTAGGTTAGTACTTAAATTTTACGTTTATTAATATGATAATGTAAGGAAAGGTTATTTATCCATAAAATCTTTTATTGATTATAAAATATATTTTATTCTTGGTTACAACTCTTGAATATGTACATTTGAATTTTGCGTATGTACATTATTACGAGTAGTATAATTATTTAATCCTATGAAAGTAATAATTGTCTTATGGTAGCTATAATAGGCAAAGACATTTTTACACTGTATGTCATCTAAAAATCATAAACACTATATATTAGACTGCGTCGGTTTTTTTTTTTTTTTTGAGTAAATACATCAAAACATTTTCTTCGTCAGACAAAAAAAAACCTCCTAAAAGATGAGCTTGATATCTTGAAAATTGAGCTGGCGCATGGAGCAGTCCCCTTTCCCATTTATAAAACTTAAAAAAAAACACTTTTTTCTTTATTTTTATTGTAAATCGTCGAAATTTTTTTTATTTCCCTTTTCGTTGTAAATTCTCTATAAAAAAGGTCTCTTTTATTTTTTCGCTAAAACGCATAGGAAGGCTTCAAAAACGTTTCAATAGGACTATAAATAAACTATCACGAGGAATATTATAGGCTAATTAGCATTAGGCTTAAATATTGATTTTTGTTAAGTCGGAACAAATAGCGGACCCTAACTGCTTTATCGGCGTGCGTTCTATAAAAATATTGCTCCTTAGTACATCAAAATATCTGCTATACTATATGCCTATCTCTTATAAATAAGCCACAATAAGGTCTTTGTGACAAAGTTTTATTGAAAATTGAAAAGTGATTTATGAGCATTATTATTAGGCATGGCATATTAAACCTTACGAAAGAAAATACTGTAAAATTTATGTAGATAAACTTGGCCCTTTATAGCCTGTAATTTGAATGAATAGTTTGGGAGATAGTGTAAAATTAAAATAATTCAACACATAGCTCGGGTTAATGACTACAGTAGCAGTGGCACGAACGAGCCGTGTAAGTTGTGATGTATAACCCTGGCCGCCCGATAAAAATATTGTCTATAGGTCACGTTCGTGATTGGTCACGAATTTTGAAATAAGTAGATATATTTTTATTTATTATAATATTTAGTGTTATATTTTTATTTATTCTTTATGTTATGCCAACAGAACTAACTTCGTTGCAAATTCTAAGACTATTGAGAAGTAGCATAAAGGTTTCGATAATCGGTCAGCGAGTGGGACTTGTTGTGTAGAGGCCGTATTTATTTACTCCGTTAACTTCAAAGTAATTTTACACCATTGTGAGGTTAGTATTTATTCGTGTAGTAGGAAGAATTAGTAAAACACTTTATATCTATCATATTTTATTGTAACATATAGATAGTATTCTACACATCCACCTTACATAGATATGCGACGAGCGCTAACTGATATGAGCTCTGTACACGGGACGGCTGGGCGCCGCCCGCCCCGGCTAAGCACGGGGTATAAATAAACTTCACATTATGATATCGTAACCTAGAACTAAAGTAAGAGGGACTCGGCCCGCATGTACACATATATACAGGGCGGCGGACCGCGGCCGGCCCGCGCCTATTTACATCCTCCGGGGCGGTTCAGTCGCGCGCTGGAGCTCTCGCCAACAGCGCCAGCGGTTGCAGTCCCGCCGCCTGCAGCGCCTGCGTCTGCGCGTGCGCGTGGGCGTGCGCGTGCGCGTGTGCGTGCGCCAGCGCCGGCAACAGCGATCCGGTGCCGCCAAGCGACCCGCTCAGTGATCCGCTCAGCGAACCGCCCAGAGAGCCTGCCGTCGCACAGCCTTCGCCCGCCGGCGGGTTGATACGCTTCTCCTGTTGGACCGAAATACAGTATTTAATGAGGCGTTCATTCAGCCCTCTCAAAGCTACGAAAAATTCCTCAGTCGCGCTAACCTTCTGCCGACGGTTACAGAACCACACTCGTACGACTTCTTTCTCCATGCAGAGGGAGTCAGCGAGCGCGGCAATCTCTTCGCTGGTTGGCTTTGGGTTGTGGAGGAAGGCCTTCTCGAGTGCGACGCGCACGCCCGACTCGATGGAAGTGCGCTTCTTGCGACGACGACCGACCGCCTCAGCGAGACCCACCCCTAGCGCCCCACCCACTACGCCACCGGGCCCCCCAGCACCTCCGCCCGCCAACGAAGAGTCTGCGTCCTCCAGCCACTTCTGTAGCAGCGGCTTCAACTTGCACATGTTCTTGAAACTTAGGTTCAAGGCCTCGAACCGTGAGATTGTCGTCTGCGAGAAGTCGTTCCCGTAGAGTTTGCCCATCGCCAGTCCGACGTCACCTTGCGTGAACCCTGTAAATCATTATGGATGGCCGTTAGAGTTCGTGCGTTGCGAGACTAGGTCGCGAAGTCCGGCCGCGCGTGCGATACTCACCGAGCTTGATGCGGCGCTGCTTGAACGTCTTTGCAAAGTGTTCAAGTTCCTCTAGGTCAGCCGTGTCATCGACGGCGGGCTCGAGTGCGCGCGGCTTGTGCGCGTGCGCGTGCAGCGGCGTGTGCGCGTGCAGAGTTCCGTGCGCGTGTGCGTGCGGGGAGCGCGCACGGCCAGAACCCGGCGTGTGTGGCGTGAGGAAAGCCGCTGCACCTGGCGGAGTGCATCGCGGGGATGGTGAGCGTCCTTCTGCAATCACAACATTGTTTCCTGAACTCCGGTATAAATTAAGCAGTATAGAGAGCAGAAAACCGGGAGCAGCGAGCAGAGAGGACTGACCGAGAGTGACGGGCGGCGCAGCTCCGGCGCGAGCCTGTAGCTGCTGTAGTTGCTGTGCGGCCGCCTGCGCCACGGCTTGCTGCACCTACCGGGAGAACAAGACATAAATATATTGTTGTTAAACTGCTGTTGCATCGATCAGAAAATATAATACAAACGTAATAGACAAGAAGAGTGAGGAGAGCTCTAACGTTGTACTCGTATCTGTGAGGAATCGTGCGGTTTGCGTCGTACCTGTGTGTGTAGGAGCAGGGAGTGAGCCCCGTGCTGCGTCAGCAGTAGGTGCTGCAGCTGTGCGAGTGCGCTGCCAGCGCCCGCTGCGCTCTGCGAGAACAATGGGAACTATTAATGTAATTTTGGTCAGTAACATTGTAATAACTTCATTGAATTTCTTTATACTGTTGATTATATTATGTGCATATGTAATGTATGCATTGACATGTATGAGATGTACGCATTTTTCCAGATTTTTTATCTTTAGAATTTTATGTTAATGAATCAGTATGATTTTACGATTTATGTTGAAGGCTGCTGAGAGTTTGAGATGGACCTGTTGCCACATGGTTTTTTCGTTGGACTTTCGTTTCCGGTCGGCCACGGGGCTCATTGTTGAGATCAACATTTCCCGAAAGAAAGCGATCAACGTTCACTTGCGGTGCCTGGCCCATATACGTCGTTGATATTGTGTGCCGTCTGTGATGCATCAGAGCCACGACGGAACTCGTATTCAAAAATAACGAGCAACATCGATTTTTTGGCGATATTAAATAAAATTTAACGGCGATAAAACAAAGGATAAACGGATTTTTTAAAAAGTTTGGAATTCTAAGTAGAATGAAAGATATCGATCTTCACACTAGCCAGTATTGAAAACTGGTAATTTAGGTAAGGACAAAGAAAAGCCCAGATAAAACTCAAACTTTCTTAAGAAAATTATTTTGTTGTTTGGAACGATAAAATCGTTCTTCATCTCAAAGCTACATTTAAATTTTGTTATCATAGGGTTTACAGTTAATCAGGAGTTGGCCCTGTGAATATAATTATGTTGTGAGGGAACTGCAAAACTGCTGTATGCGGTGCGGTGTGCGGGGTGCGGTGTGTGGGATGCGGTGTGCGAGGTTCTGAGGGCCGATACTCACGAAGACTGCAGCGGTGGCAGCAGCCGCACTAGCGGCAGAGTGCGGCACGTGGTGCGGGGCCGCGGGATGCGACGGGTGCGCAGGATGCGGCAGGGGCGCAGAGGGCGCACGCGGCGGGGAGGGGGGCCGTTCGTCGCCGCTGATTTCGCCCTCACCGCTGGCCGAACCATCTGAGGATATTCATGATTAAAGATTAAAAATATATATATATATGCATATATGCATACTTATGTATATACATAACGTTTCCAAGCCCGGTAAAGCTGTAAAAGCCGTAAAGGCTCCAGGGCCCCTCAGGCTAACAGTGTAGTCAGTTCGAAAAAAAAAAAAAAAAAAACATAACTTTATTTTGTTTTTAAGCCTTTGGTCACAGTTGGAAACTTTACTTCGATAAATATACTGAAAACATAATATCGTCGGCCTAATTCGTTAACCTGCTAAGTCTATTTTTGCATAGTTTACAGGACAAGGAAAAAACTATATAAAATCCTTATTAATTTAGTAACCAAAATTCTGAAAGTCCCGTTGGTGCCTATAACTTTCCTTGATATTTTAAAGTATAAACACTACCATAATATCTTATACAGATCTCAGAAATTTAGGAAAATAATAAATTAGCAGGTTTACATGGCATAATTTTAATTTGGTTGAGGATTTAGCAGTTTTATACTTAAGTAACTGAAAATAAAAAAAATATTATTTAATTTAAAAACAAACTAATTTAATCAATTATTCAATTTATTTGAAAACATGGAAGGAGTATTTCGAAAGTCTGTTTGAAAGAGAAGAGGTACTAGCACAAATGCCTCCTCTTGATGGGAACCTAAGTGAATCTAAAAACGATATCAGTTTGGAAGAAAATAATGAAAGCATTGAAAAGTATTAAATCAGGTAAAGCTGCGGGATATGACAGGGTGTCTGTCGAAATGATGAAGGCTGGACAGGGTGTGGTAGCAAGTCAGTTATACCACCTTTTCAACTTGTGTTGATAAAACGGTCGTGTACCGGAAGACTGGTGCAAGGCTGTGATAGTGCCATTGTGCAAGGGAAAAGGGTCATAACAAGATTGTAAAAATTACCGCGGAATTAGCCTTCTCAGTGTTGTCGGCAAACTGTATGCTAAAGTAATAATTAAAAGAGTTATGTTAGAAACAGATGAAAGAATATAGGATGTACAAGCGGGATTTAGAAAGGGAATGGGATGTATGGATCAGTTCTTTTCCTTACGGTGCATTACTAGAAAATCTTTGGTCACAAACCAAAAAGTGTATTGTGCATTCGTAGATTAAGAAAAGGCCTATGTCAAAATGGTGAGGAATACGTTGTGGTCAGCATTATCTTTGCATGGGGTGAGCAGTAGTCTGATACAGGCATTGAAATCCCTCTATATGGACAGTGCTTGTGTCAGAATAAACGGAGCGTACACCGAATGGTTTAATATCCAAAAGGGTGTTAGACAGGGATGTGTAGCGTCTCCATGACTGTTCAACCTATTCATGGATAATTGTCTGACAGATATGAAAGAGAGTGACTGTGGACTGTAAATGAATGAGTTACTCTTCAAATGTCTTCTTTATGCCAATGATCAAGTATAACTAGAATCGTCGGCAAAAAATGTACAAGCGATGATGACTATTATGAATGATGCTTTGTGCTGAGTGAACGCAAAGAAGACTAAAGTTATGGAGTTTGAAAAGGAAGGGAGCATGACAGAAGTATATATCCGGATTGGTGGCGACAAACTAGAGCAAGTAAATTAATTTGTATATTTGGGATCAATGTTTACTAGTCATGGAAAGTGTGAAAGTGATATTGATAGGAGAGTTAATGCTGGTAATAAGATGAATAGGGCGTTACCCACCTTTATGAACAGCCAGAAAATCTCTAGAAAAGCTCTTTGGCTGTACATAGAGCAGTGTTAGTTCCAACGCTCATATACGGAAGTGAAAGCTGGGTGTGGCAGAAAAACATGAAATTAGAATTAATGTAGTAGAAATGAGAGCGCTAAGAAGTATGATAGGAGTGAAATTGAGTGACAAGATAAGAAATATTGTAGTAAGAAACTTTGTGGTGTGAAAGAAGATATAGTGAAAAGGATTGAGAAAGAGATGCTTAGATGGTTTGGGCATGTAGAGAGGATAAATGAAAGAAGATTGACTAGACAGATTTATAAGATGAGTGTAATTGGAAAAGGAAGGTCCAGACGAACCTTCCACGTTCAAATCGGGGAGGTTTTGAAGAAAGGTCAGGTCAAGAGTACCCTAAACCGACGAGCATGCATGAAAAGATTCATGATGTTAAAGAAGCGAAAGTTGTATGTCAGGATCGTAGCAAGTGGAAGGACGTGGTCTCTGCCTACCCCGTTGGGAAAGAGGCGTGATTTATGTATGTATGTATTCAATTTATATTTACTACATTCTCAAATAAAACCAAATAATCCACCAAAACATTCAAAATTTAGCGCACAGTCACACGCATGTGGGGTGGCAAACATTTTTAGTGCAAAACTGAGGATTTGGCAGGTTTTCGTTGTGGGAATTGATTGTTGGTCTGAAAGCAGTTTTTCGGGCAGGACATTTGTCACCTTTTTAATCATATTTTCGACCTTATTCTTTTACCACACGGTAGATAATAGTCTGAACTTTCTGACTGGTATAAAAACTCAGTTTGGTCCAAAATGGACTTAGCAGGTTAACTAATTAGGCCGACGATATGAAGCAGTTCGAGTAACTCTCAACTGAGTAGCATTGTAATCGCTCAATCAGAGCTAAAACTAACATTTACGTGCGAATACGATTAGTCAAATTATAATAAAATAATACCTCCTTCCTAATTCATAATGCTAGAGTGAGGTATTTGTAAAAATGAAAATGGCGCTAAGCAGATGAATCTGTTAGAAACTCATCATCATTCATTTGCAAATACTTTTTTAGGATTTCGAAGTCAAAAGGGACAGTTATAGTTTCGTTATGTCCGTCTGTCTGTCCGCGACTTAGCTCAGAGATTCATAGAACTCGAAAGCTGTAATTTGGTATGGGTATACATACTAATTGCGTCGACAAAGTGGTAAAATAAAAAAATGTTTAGGGTAATCTCTTTAAATTTTTGGATTCAGGGATCCTTTTACGAAATATTAAGCTTTAAAGTGCTAATTATTGTTAGAGACGCACTTGTCTCTGGGACACTTCCCAATCCCATGCCAACTAAATGAATGGTTGTTTTTGGATAAGTGAAAAAAATCATGGTGGTACTATACATATATATTACATAAGAAATTATCGTTTTATATGGGAAAAGGAAATAAACAAAATATTATGAAATTATACATTTAGTCAATCGAAATATGTACCATTATTATCTATGCATTATCGCCATTTTATAGGTAGTTCATTGATTGTTGAAAAAATTGTGGGAGCGAGAATCAATAAAATCTTTGAAAGCTGTTTGGACAGCCTCATCTAAATTGATTTTTTTTCTTTGCAAGAAATTGTCCAAATTCGGAAAAAAGTGGTAATCTGTTGGAGCAAGGTCTGAGGAGTATGGTGGGTGTCGGACACATTCCAACCACAATTCCTCTAATTTAGCGACCGTCTGTTGTGAAGTATAGGGTCTAGTATTGTCCTGAAGCAGCAGTGGGCTAGAGAGATTAACCAGTCTCGGTTGTTTAATGAATGAATCGAAAATATGTCGAATTTACACAGCATTAAGGTAAATTTAGTTATCTCTTTCAATAATTTATACCATTAAATTCAACCATATATCTTTGTCCGACAACCCGATGTTCCTTGGGTTTCAAACATATTTAAAAAATTAACCTAGCTCAAATTATTTATTAATATGATTTTTAATCATGTAGTTTGTTATAATTAAACATTGAGTTGACTAAGTATTATTATGTTGATATGATTTTTATGAAAAAGTGTTTTGATCTTGGTCAAATGAATAAATTAAAGTATCAATTATGAAATGGTACGTGTAATGTAATGGAACGCAACGTCTACGGAAATGTCTATTGCGTAGTAACAATTACATTACTTTATTGATTTAAAAAATATTCCCATCGTGAAAACTAAATTCCGAAGACAAACAGTAGAAAAAAAATATGAGAAATTTACTTATACATATATCTTAATATAGATGCATGAGAGAAATTAGTACAAGGTAACTTTAACACACGAAATACGTTCGTAGGGCATCTTGACAAATCAGAAGTTTTCCAGGCGCGGATACGGCATGACAGTGTCCTGAACTGTCTCCACAGTTTGTAATAACAAGGCAAATAGGCTTCCCCAAAGGCGAATAGTACATTTTAACGAGACAGAGTCGCAACCATGTTGTGTCGATGTGTTGGTTGGGCTGTTTCGCATGTCGTGCGTCCGTGTGTGTTGGTGTGCGTTGGTGTGCTCTGAACAAAGGATATGAACATGACGCGATTGTTTTCGGGAGCCGTGAGGTCGCAGAGACAGCGCCATCGCTCGTCTCATCCGGATATTACATGTTAATGTGCTGTCGTAATGTAATGTCCCGACGCTCATATATCATATCATGTGCGTCCGTGTGTTCGTGCACTACTCTCCTATAGGTCTCTACATATACGCAAACTTTTAATATATTGCACGTTTCACGTGGCTTGACTGATGACCCTCTGTTCAGCCGCGTCGCGTCGCGTCACGTCGTTCTGTTCTGAAGGCGAATTTTAATTATTTATCCATGGAATTTTTATAGAGTACATATGAAGTATTTTGACAAGTTCTGCTTATGAGAATAGAATTTTCTTACAACAACCTTCTGTTTAGGAAATTCCATTCTTAACGGATTCCAAACATATTCCGCCTTGAGGTCGGGGGTTAAAGGTCGGCAACACGTTAGTGATACAACCTATGATATTACAAGCGTCTATAGGTTACGGTAGCCACACACTAACAAGCGGACCGTATGCTTGTTTGCGAAGTTAGTTGTATAAAAAAATATTTAAACGCTCCAGTGCTAAACTTAAAATTTCTTGACCAAATAACTCGGCCATTTGTATAGATATTAAATTTTGGAAAGTAAAAACGTAATAATTTTTTTGTCTGTTAAATATGTATAATTAGAAACATGAAATACGACTGTTATTTTTTGTACCAATTAATTTGATAATGAATGTTTAATGTATGATAGATGATGGTTGGCTTACTTATAGTTTTTAATTATTAGACCACCCAGGTCTCGGCTTAAAGCTCTATGACGTGGCAATGATTTTAATAATTTTTCACATATTTAAATAATACAAAACTTTTGCTTTAAAGTTTTTCCTAATAAATATTTTTTCAATAGACAAACAGTCCAACTATCTGTTCCAACTAAACGCTTTCTCTCTGTTGCCTGGCAAGATGTGGTTAAAATATATTTTATTCAAGAGATACACTGAATATGGGTTGGAATTGAATTTCTTTCCTTGCAAGAAATTAAAAAAAGTGGTAATCTGGTGGAGCAAGGTCCGGGGAGTATGGTGGGTGTCTGACACATTCCAACCGCAGTTCCTCTAATTTAGCGACAGCGTGTAGTGAAGTATGGGGTCGAGCGTTGTCCTGAAGCAGTGTGCTAGAGAGATTAACCAGTCTAGGTCGTTTAACGGCTAGATTTTCCATCATGGTTTGCAATTGTTGACAATACAGATCTACCGTTATCGTCTGGTCAGATCTTAGGAAGCTGTAGTGTATGGCAACAGCACTGGTTCACCAAACACCCACCAGTACCTTTTTCTAAGTCAACTTTCGCGTGGAACAGGATTTAGCCGGTTCTCCTGGGTTCAACCACTGTTATGAGCGTTTTCGATTGTTGTAAAGTATTCATTTTTCGTCACAAGTAACAATACGATTCAAAATTCCCTCGTTATTGTGACAGTTGAGTAATGTAACGCAGCACTCAATGCGTGTTTGTTGCTGTGCTTCAGTCAATTCATGCGGAACCCATTTCTCGAGCTTTTTCACTTTTCCAATTTGTTTCAAGTGAATTAAATTTGTTTCACTCGCAGCGAAGCCTACCGCTAACTCTAACGTGGTTTGCGATGAATCCGCTTTCACGATAACCTTTAATTCTTCATTATCAACTAGGGTCTCCGGCCGTCTACAGGGTTTGTTTCGTAGGTCAAAATTTCCAGAACGAAAACGTTGGAACCAAAAACTTACCGTGCTTTCTTTTACAGTAGCTTCCCCATACACATCATTAATCCTACGAGTTATTTCTGCAGCGCTGATGCCACGGTGGAACTCATATGCGTAAAAAATGTGATATTTTAAGTTTTCCATTTTGTGAAAAGAACGATGTTAAAGAAAAATCAAATGGTACGAAAACAAATTAATTCGAAACACAAATAAACAAGTTTTTTGAAAAAAAAAATTGAATTTGAAATTCCTAACCAAACGCCAGATATTTGAGATCAAGGTGGCCAGTTCAACGAAACGACAATTTTATAAGTAAGCGTCTAATCTTTGGAAGTACGACAGTTAGACTCGTAAAATTCTTTTTTATATATGATAGCCTGATTCACGAGGAATATATACTATTCCATATAACTTCACGCTATGTCCCTAAGGAGCGGAGCAGTAACTATGAACGTCAAGCAATCTGACATGTAATAGGCAAGTAAGGTCGGGTTGGCGATGACGCCGCGGTGGAGAGTTTGTCGAATAAATTTAACACGTGTGAAACCGTGGGGCACAGCTAGTTTACTAACATATTATTTATTTATTTATTTATTTATTATATACAAACTAAAGCGGAAGAGTTTTTTTGTTTGTTTGCTTAAACACGCTAATCTCTGTAGCTATCAGTTGGATTCGAAAAAATCTTTTTGTATATGATAGCCAGATTCACGAGCCTATCTAGCGTTACACTACACCTCATAGCTAACCTTAAATATAGATTTTTGTTAAGTAAGTCTGAACAAATAGCGCACCCTATCTGCTTTACCCGCGTGTGCTGGCGCAATGGTTAGCGATACGTAAATAAAATGTTAAACAAAAATATTGCTCTTTAGTACATCTAAAAAAAGTCCGTGTTACCATATGCCTATCTCCTTTACATAAGCCACAATAAGCTAATTTGTGACAAAGTTTTATTGAAAATTGAAAAGTGACTTATGAGCATTATTATTAGACATGGCATATTAATCCTTACGAACGAAAGTTACTTCATCATCAAGACATTTTTATGTAGATATGCTTTGCCCTTTATAGCATGTTAGTTGGACGAATAGTTTGGGAGATAACTACAGGTAGTATTAGTATAGATATAAAAGTACAATACCACTCATCATGAGATCTTCGAATCTAAAGATCCGATTGACTTGAAGCATAGAGTTTTTCATTTCGCGATGTAGTGCTTACTAAGAATAGATTTTACGCAAATATATAAAAATATTGAACACAGATGTAATCATGGGTCACAACTAGCGGAAGAGCTCGGAGAAACGGCTTGACCGATTATTATGAAATATTGTACACGGGAAGTATACATTATTTCATGATTAAAGGGCTATAAGTATTGTCAATAACCCTTTCAGAAATCGTACAAATATAAAAAAACCTGAATCTGATGAAATTTTGTACAAGAAAACTAAATAAAACTATATGCTATTCATATTGCTATACAATGCTATTCCATAAATGATGGGCTACAAGAATTTTCAATAATACCTATAGAAATCGTAAAAAAATATTAATAAAAATATTTTTGATTTTTATTCAACCTATTCTCAACCTATTTTGATGAAAATTTGTACACGAGAAGTATAATGTCACTCCATAATTGATAGGCTATCATATGAATTGTCAATTATATGAGTAAAATGAAATTACGGGTTGAAAATAATGACTGCGTATCAACGCACGCAGAGCCACGGGCGCACCGCTAGTTAAATATAAATACCTAAACGATACGAGTACTATTATTAACATATTGCAAGAGTTTGCAGCGCGGGACACGGGACTCGGGACACGGCCATTGCAATTTATCAAAATGGATCACGAGCAAACAATTTGTGCGCACATGCGCTGCGTATTAGAACCCTTTCATAAGTAAAATTGTTGTAAAAAACTTGAGTAACAAATGAAGGGTTTGTAAAGAAACAGTGAGGAGCTCGGTGAGACACCTGAAGGCGGTGGGTCGCGTGCCGGAAGGGTTGCGCAGTGCGCTAGGCGGGGTGACATTGTGCGGCGCACGCGGCTCTGCCTGGGCACGATGCGGTGCGGCGCTATGTATTTCGTTAGCCAGATCCAGTTGTCGCGTGCAATCCTTTCTGAAGGCACGTGGGCAGGTAGCGAGGGGTCGCATCACTAACTTTGTTACCAATCGAATTTTGATAGCGTTCACTTTCCTCGTACAGAGAGGGTCCCGCCGGCGCGCCGTAACAATGGCCGAGCATTCTTCTTGAAAGCTTTCATTCGATGCGTCTTCACTTACGATGATAAGAAAGGGATAGAAACTACTTCAAAGAAATGCATTAACTAATACTTTAAATCGATTTATGTTCGTACAGAGATTATATTTAAAATGATAAACGTAACAGGATGATGCGTGATGACGCGAAGCATTTGAACATTGTACTTCAGGATAAGTTGATTATTATTTATGATTTTTTTTTTAGTATTTGGTTTAAAGCGAATGAAAATAAGTGGGGATAAAACATAAAAAACAATATCAAGGACTCGGAAATCTAAAAAAAAAGAAGATATATATACGCCAACGGCAGATCTATAGTTTAGAAAACTTAGACAAGACCCTGCAAGCTATGAAAGAAGTAATGTCCAAAACATTAGCAGCATAGAGATATAAAGTACCGTGGACTACTTTGCAATATAGAATTAGGTATCCTGAGCGTCAGCCACGTGCAGGCACTCTCATTCTCACTATTCTATACTACTATATGAATGAAGGCAATTTTCTGAAATATACTAACAAAAGTTTGTAAACAGGGAAAAGGAAAATGTTAGTGAAATATACCTATTTGATATCCGACAATAATGACGGAAAACAAAATAACATATTAACTGCGACTAAAATAGACAAAATTTGACTGAATTTGGAGACTAAGTTTAATGACAATAATAACTTAAGTGACCTCTTACATTTAACTTGTTGTGTACTGATAAGACATAATACTATTATAAGAGTTTAACTGAATGGCTGTGTTAATTTTGATGCTACATATATAAACCATAGAAGTATTAGCTAAGGACGTTTCCCTGACGGTATTAATCTCATTTTTATGCATGTAGGTAAGCTACTTATATATGTAAAATACATTACCTAAAACATTATGCATTTAGTAGGGGCCTGTAACTCAAAAAAAAAGTCATAACCCTTATACGATCACTTTGTAGTCTGTCTGTCTATCTGGCTGGCTGGCTGGCTGGCTGGCTGGCTGTTTGTATATCAAGACATTTTTTCTTGAAAACGACTACAGGTATAAAGTTGACATTACTATCATACGCTAAGGTCTATCTATGGCCACAACCTGTTGTAATTTTTTTTTTTATGTTAAGGCATTAAGGACATGTTGCAGTTCGTAGTTAAAATAATGCTCATAAACCTATTATCAAAACCTAAAGGGTACTTTGCACAGATCTACAGTCTTGAAATTTAAAAGTTTAAGTCTAAATATAAATATAAAAATAAGGAAATTCTAATCTCGTTTAAAATTGTAATGTAACAAAATTGTATTCAGTTATATTTTTTTCTCGAAAAAGACGAGTTATATAGTTGATATGTATAATAAATACTAAGATATATGACGTCAAACTGCTGTAAAAAATCTAGTTTCTAGATTAACATAATAAAAAGACACAGCCCTTCATAGTATAAGTTTAAAAGTCGCACTCAGTGACCAGTTATGAAAACCTATAGGATACTTCCCGCAGGCCTACAATCTTGAATTTGGCACGAACGAAAGCCTTTTATCAAAAACTAGCAGTGCCCGCGACTTCGTCCGCGTGGAATAGTGACTTTGGGGGGTATTGTGACTTTCAGGATTTATTTATTTATTTTAAAACTTCTATACAATAATAAAATGTACAAAGGCTTTTTGCCTTAGGCATTCTCTGCCAATCAGCTTTTGTGTGATGCTGAGATAATATGGTAGATGCACAGTTTTAGGTTATTCTCAAAAAATTCATAACCAATAGTATATTAAAGTACTTCTGCGTAAACTATATTTTTAGTTTTGTCGTCCGGCAGAAATAGAAATTGATTTTCAACCGAACCAGATCTCGACAGAGCAACATATATTTGCCCGTGCGAAAAACACTCTTGGCGTAAATCTATTCCTACGTACTTAAATGTTTGTCCCTGGGCCTTATGAATTGTTACCGCAAACGATACCTTCACCGGAAATTGAATTCGCTTAAAGTGAAAAGGCAAATCCGTTGGTATCATAGGTATGCGAGGTATCAGCACTGTTTGCGCTACTGCTGGACAGCTGAAATTTAGTATACAGGGGGTTTCGGGGACGATAAATCGATCTAGCTAGGATTCATTTTCAGAAAACGAAAATGATTTCGTTAATATCGACATCATTTAGCACAGCTTAGTCAAGGTTAAAGTCATAAGCAAAAGCAGAATTCAATAAGTTGTGCTGTCTGCGAGTTCTATCCATTGCATGCAGGAGCAGCGGAGACGAGCGATTGACCAATGCTGGTTGGAGATGTGCCAGCTTCTCCATCATTGTGTTCTGTTATTCACAGTACACATCTGCAGTAATGCTCACCCCGTTTGCTAAGAAGCTGTGATGAATCACACCGGCGCTAGACCACCAAACAGTGACTATCACTTTTCTAGGGGTAAGTTTTCGTTTAGGGCATTGTTTAGGTGGTGAACCAGGATCCAACCAACTTGCTGAGCGCTTGCGGTTATCAAACAGAATCCATTTTTCATCGCAGGTAACAATGCGGTTCAAAATTCCTTCATTTGTGTGTCTGTTGAGCAGTGCAAGGCATGTCTCGACGCGTACTTCGCGCTGGCGATCATTGAGTTCGTGGGGCACCCATTTGTCAAGCTTTTTTATCTTGCCTATTTGACGCAAATGGATCGATATTGTTTTCAGGGTAACGTCGAAAGCTGCTGCTAATTCAGCCGTAGATTGTGTATCATCAGCTTCCACAATCGCCTTTAATTCGTCATTGTCGACCAAAGTCTTCGGACGATCGCGAGGTTCATTTTTCAGGTCGAAATTCCCAGAACGGAAGCGAGCAAACCAATAACAGGTGCTGCGTTGGTTTGTAGTGTTAGCTCCGTAAACGTCGTTGATGTTGCGTGCCGCTTGTGCCGCGTTACTGCCACGACGGTATTCATATTCCATAATTACTCGAATTTTTAACGTATCCATGATGACAAAAAATATTGAAATGCGATGAAAATGTCACTAATCAATAAACAAAATGATTACTTTTATAATAAGTTTTATAATAAGATAAGTGATGTGTTGTGGAGAGGTTGCGCGAGCGGCGTGTGTGTACGTACCGTGGCTGGGCGGCGGGGACGGCGACTTGACTAGTTCGCCCGACTCTTCTGTAACAATAAAATAACACTTGTACTACTAATTGAGAACATTTTTTCCAAACCTTATAAAAATATAATATGAATTTATAGAACAAATGTATACTCGATATTATATTTCTGACAAAATGATTTGAGAGTACGTAATTGCATTGCATTGAAACATAACTGTATGGAGCAGACGAAACAGTTCGTTATTTAATGTCTCCACGAACTGATACGGACTGCACGATGCACGGTCCGCAACGCACGGTTCACGGCCATCTCAATATATCAGATTTTAATCGTTAATAAATAATGCAATAAGTATACATTTGTCTATCCGTTACTAGATAAGTTAAAAATAAAAGGATCACGATATTTTGCTGCGCCGAAAGCCTAAACCGAATGCGATATGTTTCTCAAAAGTAATTCTGTTAAAGCCTTTCCTAGTTTAAGAATTAAATATGTAACTTAACAGTATAAGCCCTAACATATTATAGTAGGTAATTATTGCACGGAGTGTGTGATAAGCTAATGTCATTGTGGGAGTCGGACGAGTACAATGTACAAGGTAACCGCTTCTAGATTAACGACTTAGCCGCTTGTAGGACAGCTGAGCGGCCGAGTCACCCCGCAAGACATTGTAATCCGATGTAAGTCAATGTATACATACACAGCGTTAAGCTGTTGCTACGTACAGACATACATACGACACGTGATGTGTTCCACATACACCTAATATTAAATATTGCGAGTAATTTGACTCCCGTCGATGTGATTATGGTTTGTTGCACCACATCAATTGTATAGCTAATTGTATTAAGGCGCCGTGCGCCGTCAGAGACTTAATGAAAATTATATTTGCAGTCTTGACCACTCGCGGCAACACGTGCAACGCGTACTTCAAATAGGACAGTCGTCGATAAGGTGAATAACTGAATATGGAATATAGGTAAATAATGTAAATATACGAAATATATTTTACACTAAATGTACATCTAAATGTAAATGTAATTAAATGTACATCTAAAACATACGTGGTATACGCGCCACTCATATTTTAGATGTAAATAACGTATGCCAAAAGTAAAAAATACTGCATTATAAAATTATAAATTTTAATTTGTAGTCTATTAGTAGCGGTGATGTTACCTGTATACATTACTTGAAGAAAAAGAACTGAAATAATTCAAGTGCGATCTTGGCTCGCTTATAGTGAGTTCCTTGTAATACTAAGTATGTATATAAAAAAACGATAAGAGCTAATTGACAGAGCAAAGCGAAATTGTCAAATTAACTTAGAAGAGTCAGTGTTTGTGTGTATGTTCGACGGTAACTTTCGAATCATTGCTCCAATTTCAATAAAATTTGGTGGGTAGTTTTTAAGACTAATAGAATTTTTGAAAGTTCGTATATGAGTTAAATCTGTCAGTGAGTTGTTGAGACTTGTGTGTCCAAAATACGAAAATAGAATTAAAAATTAAAGGCCAATCAAGCTACACATTATATTATGGGTTTCAGAGTGAAATTGCCGTTGATTGACTAGTCGCGGCTGCCTTTTTGCCAATCTCACCGACATTATTCTTAGTTCTAGATATCAGCTGTCTCATTGATGTACCGGATCTGAATAAGCTATAGTGGATTACACCATGACGTAACCACCTAACAGTAACGAACACCTTTTACTAGGTTATATTCTTTTTAAAGCATTAATCCGTTGTTTTGGATTTAATCATTAGGTTTTTCGCATGCGATTATTGAAGATAATACATTTTCCGCGAGCCGTTACAACGTGGTCTAATAAACACAAGGCAAAGCTTTTAAAGTTTACTTCTCTACTAGCCATTCAATTCATGCGACACCAATTTGTCGAGCTTCACCTTATCATATTATATTACTCGAGCAGGTAGACGTCGTTCTGCCTTCTTCGGTAGTTAATGTCTCGACCACAGCACCACTTATCAGATCTTAACATAGCTGAGAACCATCGTATCACTAAAATAATGTAAATACGAGTTCAATCGGTAAAGTAGTTAAGTACACGATCTATAACAGATGCACGCAAGATTAATACACTATTACATAAGTCAAGGTGGCGCGGCGGACGTTGTATTTGCTCTTTCCGTTAGCTAATGGATCGACCACAGCGCCACCTATGGGATCTATAAACTATCGTTTCGATAAAACAAATATATTTTGTAAATATGCGCTTAATCGCTGAAGTCGTTCAGAAGTTACAGTACCACTAACAATAAAATAAAATAATATAGGGTTATAAGAAACAAGGTAACTACATGACTCCTCAAATAGTTTTACTTGACACCTTACCTCTTTGTCGTAATAATTTATTTTTAAAATTCTGAAACCTGTGCAATCGACGCTTACCTTTGGTTTATTTTATAAAATTCAATTAACAAAATTTCATTTTATACACTTGCAATACGAGACTGAAAGTATCGTACATTAGCATTACGTTCAGATCGATACTGGGTACTGGCCATAGATAAATATAGTGCACTGGCGTCATGGCGAGGTACGAACGGAGGCGCCGAGTGAATTAAACAAGCGTTATCCGGAAATTTCATATTTAAAACTTTTTGAAATAATAATCTGACATTTTAAATCCGCCAGCGTCTAGAGTTTCAAATTTTATGGTATAATTTTAATATGGATTGAACATATTGGTCAGTATAAAATACCCCTTTAAAATTATCAAAAGAAGAGGAACGTTTGCGTTTTTTTTTATTTTCAAAAAGAATTCCTAATTGTATTTCAAGCGCTGCTTATAAATATCAAGAGTGATATTTTTTCTTCCAGAGCTTCAATATTCAAACCCAGAGAAAAAGACTCATTTGAAAAAATTGATTCCCTTAAGATAATGTGAGAATCACTCATTAGGCAACTAATTTTCTTTTAATGTAGGTAGTATGGTAAATGGTTAACATGTGTGTGAAATCGTGTGGTATTTCACACCTACTGGTGGTAAATTATAAGTACTAGTGGTAACTAAGTTTTGTATATTTTACTTTATTATATGTCATTTTTTTTTTGTATATTTACAAATTTTTCTATACTTCGTCCTTCAAATCAGTACGTTGTTTAAGCGAATTATTTGTACAGCTGGAACTAAAAAATAAATAAAGATAAGCCCGATCGAGTTTCTTGCCGGTTCGTCTCGACGACTGGATTGTTTTCCGACCCGGTAGTAGTGTTTGAAGTTCATAAGTACCTTCCTGGGGCCTAAATTGGATAAAGTATTTTTTAATTTTAATATGTTTTTATTTTTATTTTGAACTTGCAGTTTTTACTAATCGGAAGAGTTGGGTTCTCACAGCCAGCCTCCACCGGGACCACACCGGGCCCCCACCGGGACCACACCGGGCCCCCACCGGGACCACACCGGGCCTCCACCGGGACCACACCGGGCCTCCACCGGGGCTACACATTAGATATATCCATAACATCCGCTTCGTTTATATTTATTTTATCATTATATATTATATGTAATTTCTGCTTCTTTTTTATAAATAAGTTTAGTTTAGTTAAAAGTTTTTCAGAACTGGTATGACAGTATCTCAGTATACTTTTGTAGTAAACGCAATATAGAAGTTAACGAACCCGACATCCGACAGTGTCTACATGGCTGGTTACGCCGCGTCGACTAGCTGTACAGAAATGTACTAGCTGTACATCATGTTGTCGTATAGCGCGTAGCACATGAATTCGACAGTAATTAATAAAGTTAGAAAGTGCTGATTGCGCGACCTTCGCACCTCGTAACAACCTTCCGGTGACGCAGAGGATGATCTAATTAAACACCACAATTAATCGGATAACCAGCGGATAGCAGCAGTAAGTAATATGGAAGTGCGAGGCGCGAGGTACGCGCTTACAACGCGTTAGACGAGGAGTGAGGAAGCCGGCACGGTGCGACGCAGATTAACATACCAACTCTAGATATAAGATTACACGCACCGCGCCGACGTAACCTAATTCAATACTTTGAACTGAATATTATGGTTAGTTTTAGAGACCATGGCCTGCTCTAAACGACGCGCCAACATTGAGTCTGACTCTTAAGAAATCTCTAGAGCAATCAGTGGCTAAGTTTAACAGTGCGTAAATTCCTAGATTCATGGTCAGACAGATTAAGGCCTGTAAGCCAGAGGTGGCTATTACGAATAGAATATATTTATTTATTTATTGCGGAGACTTCAATACATATGTACATATTCGTTTAATTAAGATTACATTACTTCATACAAAATAAATGCGTTTTAATTTATAACAGAAATTAGGCCAGGCCATAAACAAATAAGGAATATTCACTAAACTTCATTTATATAGGAACTAGTTGGAGGAGAAATAGAAACATAGTATATTTTTAGGTATTTTAAATATTGTAAAGAGCATGTGAGAAGACAAGCGATCAGATAGAGATAGTGATAATACTAGGGTAATGTTATATAGTTCAGTTTTAGTGCATACTAAAACTGAACTAACGTATATATATACGGTTGACGAAAATGTATAAACATATTAAAACAAATGTCAGATCACATATTGAAAACATGGCCGAGCTACATCTGTATAGATTTTATAATCGTAATAACATTAACGTAAACAACATTAATATAAAAAGGCCTAAATTCTGTGAATAAGACGCTGTGCAAGATATTAAAACTTTAATTACGATGATATCACGAGAGTCTCCAGCGCGCGACTCAATCATATTAAATATCAAAATCAAATAAATACTTTATTCAATTTAGCCTCCTAGGAGGCACGTATTAACGTTCAAATACTACCACCGGCTCGACAAATATCCCAGTCAGCGAGAAGAGCCGGTTAGAGAGTCGATCGAGTTTATCAATATTTCTTTTAAGGTTAAAGTTAATATTAAAATTAATAATTATATTATTTTAGAGGATTGATTTACAGAGAGGAAACTAAGTGTAGTAGCAAAGTAGACGAAACTAACATTAGCGATATCTGTTGACTGGCAAATCTTACGCATTGCGCGTGGTTTCTGTAACGTTTTCATGTAACCACTGTAATATCGCATCAAGCGTGATGCCTAAGAACACAGTATTATCAATTAAGTTTATTATATTCTCTCCGATTATGATATGACCGTCAATAAGATGAACATTGGCCAAGGCAAATCAGATACGTTTTGTTTTATTTGCATTTAACAGTACATTACTTAAAGCAATCCACTTAGATATTTTAACGAAAAAAGTATTTAACTGCCTAACCTCTGAATCTTTTCTTTTCACTTGTAAAAGATGTGAAGTGTCGTCTGCAATAATTATCATGTTTGATATAGCTAACTGTAATAATTAGTGTTTCCGTAGCACTGACTACGCGAGCGCTACGCGAGCGTTATGCCAGTCCTACACGAGGGCTACGCGGTCGCTACGAACCGACTATAAGTTCTGATATAATATAAAACTACGAGCTTTAATTAAGAACAATAAAAAACTGAAAAGACTTGATTTTGGTTCGATATTTATATTTAATATTTGTGGAACGTATATGCAATGTTTTCATTGCATTGATTACAATCGATTGATAAGTTTGTTTACACATATGAATAAAATGAACGGAAGGTAGACTCGTGGGAACCCAGGCGCGGCTCAGTGCGGTTCGGCGCGGGGGTTCATACCTGTGGATAATCCTGATGTCGCGGATCTAAAGCTTGTGCCCTTTATATAAATATACTAGCGAGCGCACAGAGCTCTCCTCGCCGAAGTAAAAAATGATGATTTATCAAAAAAAAATTGCATTGTGCCTCGGAGAGACGCGGACTTATTGAAACGTCATCGCGACGATTTGTTTTTTATTTTTATAATAAAAAAAGTATAGCGGGTGAGCGGGGGCCGGCGCGGGCGCGGGCGCGGGCGGTAACCGACTGTGTCGGATCAGAATGTTATTGAAATATTAAAAAACTCACATTCGTATGGTTTTTGTTGTCCTCCATCCGACGAAGGATTAAAGAATCCTTTTTAATCTAATGTTGCATTATGAAATCGTGTAACATTACCGAACGGCATACAAAAAAAAGGCGCAGATTGAGTTAGCGAAGCGAATTTATTATCAGTTACGTCTGTTAGAGCACATAGTATCGTAACAGAGACTAAGCAGTAAGTGCTTAGCGTACGTATCCACACACTACAACTTACATAGCTTCTATATATTGTTAAGAATTCGATCGTTTTGAGTGAAACTTACATACGGCATGTTATAAATAAATAAAAAACAAACTTACATATGGAACGAACTATGATTTTACTTGGGTATTCTCAAAGCGATTTGTTACGATCTGGATTACATTTAAATGTTAATTTCTGACAGAAACTAAAAGGAATAAGATCAAACATTTAATTTCGTAGCATATTTATTGTTTCTAGTAAAAATACGATCTACGAGTACAATGATAATTCTTAAGGAAAACTCTTATAGAAGCCGCAAGCCTTTCGCTCCTTATGGTTCTATATATGAAGTAAGCAATGACTATTACATTAATGTACGTTATCTAAATATTATTTTGTCAATTTGCTTATATTTAAATAAGTAACGAGCGCTGTCTGTTCTCTCTGTATTCAATTATTAATATAATAATTTATATAATTATAACAATAAATAACAATAATAAAAACATGTATAAATATGTAAATAATAAGTTGTGTCACTCGTGTACATATACATATTATACAATTATTTATAGTAAGTATATAGTGTCATATGGGATGCTTGTTTACGCGTCAGTCTGGACGGTACTACGTCTCCAGCACCGAGTGCGGGTGGTGGGTCAGCAGGAAAGCAGGAGGTACTCACGGTGCGGGTGGTAGGAGGAGCAGTATGTACGCGAGGCGGCGCGTACGCACGCCGACAGCACCATCTCACCGATTTGTCCCGAGCGAGTCGCGCGGCGTTCCCGTATACATGTGCGCAACGCGGCGCTTGGCGGCATACTGCGGCGCCGCAGCCCTGGCGCTCCGCGGCCGACACCACGTGCACCCCTCCCCACCGCCCCCCACCGCAACGCAACCCCGGACGAGGAATCGCGCAACCGTCGAATTAAACATTTCAAACTTTTTTATACGAATCCGTTTCTTTTCCGCCCTTAGTGAATTTTTTTCGCGCGACCTCGCCATTATTTCGATTACCTGAGATGAGATTTTTTTTATTAAATTTCGGCGAACGGATCGATCGTGATGCGCGTTTAAAAGCTGTTTAATTTTTTTATACGAAAGGGGAACGAAGGGTTCGGCTAACCGATGCGCGAATTCTTATACCGGCTTCTAATCGAAACTAAAAATCGTACAACATGCCCGCACTCGTGCCCGCGCCTCGCTCCACTCAATACTGAACTGTATTGTACTGTTACTAATAAGCGGAGAGACATATGTAAACTACACGGAAGTGGTTACCGCGAGGTGAGATATCGTGTGGAAGAAGCGTGCGACACTCTGCATGTCGTGGGCTCCGCACTGACCGGCAAACCGGCACCGGCACCGGCACGGCGTGGCGTAATAAATTATTAAAACAATATTACAATATTAAAACAATAGGAGATGAGAGCGATGATGACTCCCTCTGTGTAGAGCTTGTTTACTCTGAATCACTAAGAAACGGATCGAGCAGTGCGGTCGGACGCGCGCTGTGGGACCGCGCGCGGGCGGCGCCCGGAGCCCGTTAGATTGAAACTATTACAATAGTAAAGAGTGTCCGTCGCTCGTAGACCTACACGCCGGTAGACAGGGCACTGCTTTAAGTGGCAAACACACTCGCCCACCACCTAATGGTTTGTATCATTTTTATATCCTAAGTTATTAAAGTATTGTTGTACGTTAATAAAAGTCTCACTTGTCTCACTCGTCTGAGGAGACGGGGAAGTAACCTATAAAAAATGGCCACACATTTCCCGGAAATTGTGATTACAATACTAATACCGTAGCACCGCCCCCGTCACCGTCATTGGCTCCGCATCATTAGTGTATATATTCAAAGACATTTAAAAACATCAGAGAGAAGGTTCGCGCCACTGCTTCTCCCTCAGAGTCCGGAGCCCGGAGCCGGCGGCGGCGGAGTAAGCTATCCGAACTATTTAAACTGATTGTACAAGCAAGCAATAAGCGACGCGACGCGAGAGGAACACGGGCACAGACACCGCGCCGCGTCATGTCAGCTCTGTCGCTGCACAGCTCTACTCGACGTCTTTGTGATGCTAATCTGCGCAAACATCGCCCGTTGAAACTTTAATTTCCTCCCTCGTCCTGTAAGCCCTCTTCCGCTCTCCGCCCCGCACACTCCTTCCACACTATCGCTCCGACTCGGACCAACGAGTCCTCTAGATGCTGCTCATGCATCGAAATTACGGTCCGGACTGTATGCACTCGGCGTGTTTGTTCAGCCGATGTATTGCTACTTTGAATAACATGTTCGGTTCTTTGTGAAGCTTTTTAAATGTGTTTGGTCTGGCTGACCCAAGCAATCCACTCTCCATGTGTTTGTCTACTCTACGTGTATTAGCATGTTATTGTTGCTCTTTCTATAAGTACGCTTTTGGAGTTTCACATATTATTTACTAGCTGTGCCCGCGACTCCGCTCACGTGAACTACAGACCGCCGTCGGTTGAGCGCACGAATGAATCGTGCTACCCAAGAGCAGTTGCCCGTCGGTTATTTTAAAGATAAAATGTATATTGTGGGTGTTCCTTAGAAGACAATCATATGATATTGGCGACTTTTTATAGGTCTTTTTAAAATATACAATTATGTAGTAGATGTATCATGTATGGTTTACTCAGTCTAAACCATTTGAGCGCCCTAAAAGCTTATTTTTTCAGAATTGTTTTACAATTATTGTCACTGCTGTTTTATACGATACTCTATGTAACAAAATATATTCTATAACCTGCCCAGATTATATACCTATGAATAAAAGAGAAACATTTTAATCAGATAAGTGGTTTTTACCTGAAAAGACCATAAACGAACAGACAGATAGACAGAGACGTTGAGTTTTATCATATGTATAGAAGATTATAAAATAGTGAAAAATCTCAAATCGGTTGTATTTATTTAACTCAAAAAGAATTGGCAAGAGTACACGCGTACAGTAGAGAGTAGATTGTAACAGTTAGAGAGACGGGACACGCGCTGACGAGGAGACGTGAGCACTTGTACTAGATATCAGAACGTTTATGATATTCAAATTCTCGTCGTTGTTGAAGGTGCGCTTGTTTATTTGACCGGGTGAAGACTGTAGGCTCTAATAATATAGTAAGGATAATAGTTTGATGACGTCACGGCTCACGATTCATGTGCTTATAAATAAATAGTAGAGAAGCAAATAACAATATGCACCGGCCAGCTCAGCTGCCACGTCACGAGTGTCCGTAGCGCCTAGGTACATTGTGCAGTGTGTAGTGTGCACACGCTCGACTAACAGACCAAATAAATATAGTTCAATGGTTAAATTATCATCATATAACAAGTACAAATAGCAAATGCATACTAGTGCGAAGGAGGAGAAGAGGGTTAAGATTCGTGGCAGGCGAGACCCGAGAGGGGACCTAGTGGCCCCGTCTTGGTCTCCTCCCCCTACACTTGTTTTAACATTTCTATGAGCTATTTATGAACACTGATTTCTACATTTGTGCAGTTTTACGAGAATCCGAACGAATCCCCCGCGCCCTCCCCGCACCCGGCTCGCTCTCTTGGCCCGCCATGCCGCGCCGCGCCGCGTATACCCTCGCGGGGCGAGTCGCGACCGCCCGGAAGGGTTGTCCACACGTGCCGGGGACGACTCTCTTTATAATAATATATCTTAACCTCGAGTGATGAATCGTCAAGAGAGCGGCGCGGCGCCTTCACGCAATGTTTGCTTAATGAACGAATACGTACAAACAGTATAAATTTAATAAATATTTAATAATTAATTAGAAACGAAATGAATTGATAAACATTAGAAAAATTCATTACGTCCTAAATTGTTTAATTGTATTCAACATTTTCTGTATAAATCCGTCCGGAGGATCTGTTAGCTGAGATAGGGAAACTGCAATAATTATTTAGTACATCTTTTATATTGTTTTATACCATTTTTCGATAGGTGTATTACGTTGTGTGCGTGTCGTATAAAAGGTTTCTACTTTCCTACAAAGAACATTATTTATGATTCGGAGGAATTCAATGAAGTCAAATAATTCGTAACGCACTACCGTTAAAAGGCGTCGCGTCGCACACTGAACAAAAGTCACATAGGCCACATCAGCAACAGCAGTGGGAGTAGCGGCAGTAGCTGTCTACTGTTAACTCAAAAATAACTCAAGTAGAATTGTAAGCAAAAATTAAATTGTTTAAAATTACAAAGGTAATTTTACAAAAAATGTATTGGAAACTGATAAGCAAAACATTTAGCCAAAATTTAAAACGGGTATTGTAATAATGCAAAAAAAATGTTTATTTATGTGTTCTATATTATTACGTAATACGTGTAGTAATATTACTAAACATTGTTTTTTAAGTTATCTTACCGATCGTACATATCATGCCTTGTAAGTTTAGAAAATAAACTAGGTAATTTCAAAATTTCTGTAATATTACAACAAAATCTTGTAATTTTATAAAACATTAAGATAACTAACTTAAAACGTTTTGGATTAATATTACTTTATTTGTACGTTTTTTCTTAATATTAATATTTATAATTTTTCTTAATATTATTATTTAATAATAATAGGATATTATCAAGAATGTTGAATTATACAAATTATTTCAATTATTATATAAAAACTCTCAATTCAGTATTTAAAATCTTACAATTAAAATAAACGGTAGCACGACACTACGATGATTAATGAGGCAATATTATTTTCAAGTATGACATAGTGATTGTCAAATTGTTCATCGGGAATGAAAGCGAAGTATAGCTGTGGCCCACGGCTTCGTCCGGAACGACTCGCGCGTGTACTACAGAACAGTCGCGGGTGTGCGCACAACTCACCAAAGTTTCATCGCAATCGGATGAGTAGCTTAGGTACAAACAAATAATCATTATTTTTTACATATATAGATAGCTAGCGGTGTCCCGGGGCTTCCCTCGCGTCTGTTATACGCATTCTTATTCACATTCCGTAATTTTATTTTACTCATATCATTGATAATTCATATTGCATATCAATTGAGGAATCACGTGTATTTCTTCTTTGTACAATTTTCATCAAAAGCGGTTGAAAATTATTATTATATTCTACGATTTCTAAATGTATATTGACGATTCTTATAGGTTATTTATATAATTATGGAAGGACACATACTTTCCTTGTATAAAATTTATATCAAAAAAGGATGTTTTTTTTTAAATTAATTTTGTTTATTTCTAATGACTTATTGAAAATTCTTACAGGCTATCACTTGACAAACGATATGATAAGCTTACTGTTTATAAATAGTCATAAGGATCGGTTCAGCTGTTTTTGAATTAACTCCGGACAAACAAAAAGAAATTCAATGGTACATTCTCGATCAGTGTACTTTATACAGTACGGATTTAACTCAAAAAGGATTGATCGATACTTATGAAATTTTGTACACCGGAAGCTTATATCATTGGTCAATTAATGGGCCATAAGAATTTTCAAAACATACACACATATTCATACATTCGCTTGAAATGTTGACAGAAAAATACCAAGAGTTCAAGAGACCACTCTACATTATCTTTATCGACTACCAAAAGGCATTCAATTCTCTGCTCCACTCATCAATATGGGAAACTCTACTCTCTCAAGAAGTATCACTAGACTACATCAAAGTCCTAAAAAATATATACGAAAGCAGCACTAGCAGAGTACTCATACTATGGTTTGTAAAAATTGTAAATTTTAATTCTACTCAGTATGTGTAGTACTCGTATACATAGTTCGTGAGATTAAATTATGTTGGATCGTGTGTCGACTATGGCGCGGGGGGGCGCGGGGGGGCGCGGGGTGGAGAGGTAAGAGTCTCACCGAGCGCCATGTTGGATTAGCGATATATTTGCATTTTCAATTGAAGTGTAAATAGTTTGTGCCGAGCAGAAGGGTTGCGCAAACTAATCCGTTTAGCCGGAGTCGGGTCGGATCCACCCCTAATAACTATTTTTATTACACATTTACATAATTTAAATGTACAATGGCGCTGCTGGCAATGCGTACAATGCGCGAAATAACCCTTATCATCAACTATATATTGATAGGTTTCATAATAATTTTTTTGGGGAGCGCTACACGAATTGTATGTTTTGATGCGAAACTTCTTTGGGCACGGCGCGGTAGCAGGGAAATTTGTTACGGAAGTAAATGCTTCAAAGTTCTTTTTTTGTACTTATTCTATGGTTCCTATGCTATTGGTCTCAAACAATATTTAAAAACTTATATACGTGCTGCAATAGCTACCACAATTATTTCAAAGTTATGATACTTCTTATGTACATTTATATTCCTGGTGTAATTAAATATTAGTGTAATTAGTGTAGGTGTAATTAATTAAATAACAGACTATTACAAGCGAAGGAACCAGCGCGGCGCGGCGGCAGGACCTACACTCATCTCGAGATATCATGAAAAACATACAAACAAATATAAATCAATTATTAAATTAATATTCATTATTTTATACAACTTATGATTATATAATACAACAGAAACATTTTTAAAATTTTCATGGACCGGTGTCCTAAGTACATTTGAATGTTTAGCACTATGTGAGTATATAGTTAGGTGCACAGCAGGCTAAGCAGTACTGTATAGCAGACCGCGCGCCGCCTGGAGCTCTTGCTACATACAGACAAGTCAAAGTAATAGGTTCGAGTAAGGCGCGAGCCACTCATAAGGTTTAACTTGCTACACGTACGTACGAGTACATTCGTACGTAGATCGCGCCGCTTATTGCAGTGCTAACACTGCTAACTGCTAATCAATAGCCAGTGCAGTTGCACCGAATAACTCCTCCTGCTCCTCCTCGACGGACCCCTCCTCGCCCCGCAGCGACCCCGCAAACACGCTCATGATACAGTCCGCTGCTGGCTGAGGAGTATGATATGTATTTTAATTCTACATTAACCTCATAACTACATTTTTTTAATAATAGAATTTGTATAATAAATTTCGCCGTTGTGTTTGGATTGTAGATACTCTGCTTAAGGTTAGAGACAGTATCGTCGATTTGCTGAGCAACTATAAAAAAAATTGAACACCTTTTTAATTCTGACTTTTAATTTAACAGAAAAATATAAACTATTATACTATGTTTTGACTATTATAATTATATATTATTTTATAGAAATGTAATATGTACTCGTCCCTAAAAACTATTAAATAATAAGGAATGTACAAATTTACACCGAAAGATTCCTCTAAATGAAATCGTTAAAGTTTCCTTGGTAATTTGTAAATTTGTAGCTACTAAAAATCATAATTATGAATTAGTTACCTGAGCTAATAATACAATTCTATGTATATTCATATAAACAAAGGTTAGAACAAGGATAAGTCGCATATTTATTATAACTGTCTACTTGATTTACTAAAAATACACGATTTGTTAATTCTGTAAAATTGACTTGTTGTAGTTACGAGGTTAACGTAGGAATGGACGATATGCCACATTATTGTACACAGTATTCGCACACGGACAAGTGGAGTTCACCCCCGAGTACCCCCTAGTCGTAGTCGTGTACTATACATATATTGAAATTCAAATTTGAAATGGATTCCGTTTTTATCTATCATCAGTCTTTTCCGAAAATATTTGCCAGAAGTTTTTTTTTCATGTATAACAAAATTATAGCCTGTTTAACTAACGCTACCTAACTGTAAACTAACGTGTGTGTTGCCAACTAAACAAAAATAGTAATTACCAAGCTGCGCCCTTCAGTTCCAACACAGTTCTCTTTCTGAACATGTTTTAACATTATTTTTGGAAATCCCTAGTGATCTAGCACTTTTAGCATTCATTCAATCATTCATTTCAATCATTTAGCACTCAACCGTGATATCGAGTTGGCAAACCTGGTCTTGAGGTTCAGCAGTCACTAGACAACACCAGAAGAGCTCCATGCGGGCTTAGTCCGTACATCAGCACAGCCCACACACCATAATGTTAAAGTTAAAGTTTGAACAGTGCAGTAGGGTCGCCACGCCACGAGATCTTACTTAACTCCGAAGTTGTTTTGTTGTGGAAAATTGTACTCTTTGTACAAATTGTACTCAAGCGTCATATAAATGAGGCAATAGACTTAATAAACGATTGAACATAACACGTACATTAAGCACACATACATTCATACAGATTAGTTGTATGAAAACTATAAGATAAATAATAATATTCCTACGTCGGCCGCAAGCATTATCAATTATAGTTTATTCAAAATTACTATCAAATAGTTATTTCAGAAATTAAGTTTTTACAACAATATCATTAGGTATGTCTCAAGTGTATTAATTCCTACGTATGAAACATTTTAAATCATTTATGTAAAGTAATTAGTAAATTACATTAATAAATTATATTAAATTTAACTATAAGCAAGAATCGAAATATGAAAATTAAAGAGTAATTTAGTTGTTAAAATGTACTAGTTAAATAAATATATCACATAGAGTACGAAGCGGAACCACTGCGGCAGTGCGGCACTGTGACACTGCGGCACAATGTTCAGTTTCAGTTAGGTAAGTAGGTAGGTAGAGCGGCTGCAGTATGTAGATGATATGTAGATGGCATGGGAGTGGTTCGGGCGCACGCGACCCGCCCAGCGCTCTATGCTAATGTACCGGCCGTAGCGCACAGCGGAAGGGTTAGAAGGGTGCGCTTGGTACATGCCGAGTCGACGCGCGACGCGACGCAACGCGATACACATTGTCACGGGTTAAATTAAAACGTTTATGAATGGCCCGCGACAGATTACGCACACGCGCCGGGTTGCGGCGGAGGGCAGGGGGGTAGGGGGACGCGCGGGCGACGTGACGGGAACGAGTTAGTTCGAGCCAGAGCGGCGCGAATTTAATGCTGTGACGCGTTTTAATAAATAATGCCGATGAATAATGACCCTCTGGGTTGATGAGATTTGTTTGAGACCCCTGGCTACAATATATATTGTAATATTTTAAAGTATTACCTCCTGTCGTAAATCATTACTAATGTACAAATTTTAAAGTATGTATTACAAATTGATATTACTATTATAATAGATAATATATTATATAATTACTACATTCATACCGTGCATAATATGTTTAGTGTTACTCCATTCAAAGTATATAAATTTAATATATTATAAGTAATTTGCAATTTGTAGGATATATTTTTGAAAAAATGAAATATTAATTTTCATAATTCTTCCTGTAACATAAATAAAAACGAAACTTAACAATAAAATCAAACTTAAAATCAGGCAAATTATAGATGGCTCTGTGTGAAAAGATTCGAAGAAAAATTCCCGTACAGTGTGTATAGGTAGTTGCAAGGAGTGAGGGTCAGCCGGTCAGTTCTGCCGCGCCGAGCCCGTGCCGCGTCCCTTTGTACCGGCCGTTCCGGACAAACAAACAGCCCGTGATTGTTTGCACTGTGTATGAGTAAACACAGTGACATAGCACACTATTAGTACACAGGACACGGAGTGCAGAGCACTGTACTATACCTAATATTAACTTTTATATTAAGACTAGCAAAACTCGGTCACGCGTTGCTATGGCTCAGATTTTTTTATCCAATTACTACCAAACCTTACAGGATCACCCGTTCTGCTAATATGAAGTTTGTCTTAAAATTACATTAAAATAGCTCCCGCCGTTTTGGAGTCCATATGGAACATATACAAAAAATGAATTTTTAAAAATATAGATTTTTTTTAATAATTCACTCTCGCCATTTACATCAATTCCAATATGGTTAATCGAAATCCATTCAAAACCAAGTATCTATTTTTTAAATAACTTCTTAATAATATATTATGTAGCAAATCGCTTCAACACACTGATGTATAAGATATATTTACGTACATAAATAGTGTGTAGATTACCCGCCAAGACCACACTCTCCTGCGGTATCTCAAGCCTAGGTTCGTTCCTCCGGCACGGAGCCCTTGAGTCAAGTATGCGCTCGCGCGACACTACATTCATTATCTGCCAACATACAACCATCACACTGCACTTCACACATACATAACATTCAGGTTCGGGTGATTGTGCAGGCCATGGCAATAGCCGAATATTTCTCATTGCCAAGTACTCTTTGGTCCCTCCGAGCTGTGTGTGAACGCGCATTATCATGCATCAGTGTGAAATCTGAGCCAAGACTTTGTGAAAATAGTTGGACATAAGGATATCTCCAACGTAACTTTCAGCGTTCTTGTTGCCATTAAAACGAGCTCAATATTCGCCCATACCAACACTGTGGAGCCGCTGTAAGGGTGTACTTCCTGGACACATCTCAGCCATTCTGCATTTCCGCGCCGAGGATACACTTTTACCCTTCTTGTATCAAGCCTAAATCCAAAGCGGGACTCTTCGCAAAATATTTTTTTATCCCATTGCTCATGGGTCCATGTCACGCGTTCCCTACACCATTCGTAGCGACAAGCGCGATTCACATGGCGTATAGGCATCTGATTAGGCGTCGTGCTCATAATCCGTATTCATACAGCCCATTTTTCACGGTTTGGCAGTTAATAACAACACCGCTTGAGAGTATGTATCGGTCCTGTCGAGTACTCCTTCCACGTGCTGGGTGCTGTTTAGCAGGATCCCCTTTATTAATGTAACGCTTCCAAAGACGACAGATCACGCTCCTATTGATCTCTTCATTTCATCAGCAGTCAAATTGCGTCGCTCAATGACGTAAAAAAGTCTAACCTCTCAATTAAAAAAAAACTATATTAATATTGTCGTTAAAATGATAAAAGTGAGAAAAAAAAAACAAATTTATCTAGCAACGTAAACACATATAATCTAGAAAAAATAATTAACTTTTATTTTTATGAAAACAACAAACAGTCGGTATGATTTGAATCAAACAATCTGTTACCGTACGTAATACGAGTATATAAATCAGATCGTAAGTTTACGTACACAAAACATTCAGACTGGTTTGAATTCGAATTCTAAAATGTATAAACAATAACATGTTTCTTAAAGTGTTCATCGTGCCGTGTGTCTGTGTGTCTGTGTGCTGTGTACATCTGATTGCATTGATAACGAAGCAATAATGAAAATTTCATTAAGGATAGTTTTATTTGTTAGTTGATGTGCCGCAGATAAGGTGCAGTGAAATCGAATCCGGAATCAGGGCTGTTAAAGTCGGAGGCTGCGGCGCGGTGCAGGGTGCAGCTGCCGGCACGCGCGTATGCTGGTGCGAGGGCGGGAGGGTGCGGGAAGCGCGGGAGCGACACAATCCGCGGCGCGCGCCGCAACCCTTTAGCGGCTGTTAACTCTATTTCATTTAGCAGTTTGATTGTGTATACGGCGGGGGCGGGGGCGAGGCGAGGGGCGGGGGGGTCACATGATGCACACGCGTCGTACGATAACTAGGTAGCGCATGCGGGCTCGGCGCATAACGTTCTGTAATAATGTATATCGGACGAATAAACATTATAAATTACTTTAATCAGGTCTAATGGGTATCTGGTCGTATTTCATTTGGTAGTAGACGACCCCGCGGCTACGGGCTCCGCACTCTATGGTAGCTAGTGGTTCGAGGTCGCGTGGGATCGCTCCCTGCAGCTAACTAGGTATATCATATTAACTGATAACGTGATAGGAGCACGTCATCACCATCTCTATATTGTAAATACAACATTGTTTATTTGTTCTTCCTGTGTTTTTAAGTTATATTTGAACTCGTATTGAATACATTTTGTTGTGGTTATTAGTGGCGTTGATATCAATCTCTTCGAAAAGAAAACACTCCGATAGTGTGTTTGCTCGCGGAGCTCGTAGTGCTCGCGGTGCCGGGAGCCTTTATTACGTATTTTACATACATGGTAATAATAGATACACTTAATGGACTTTTTGTTGATTGCAAAAAGTTAATTCAAGTATATACAGCGTATTAAAAAAGTACATAGTGTGTATAATTTTTTTTTATAAAAAAACCATCTCAACCGAATCTAGAAAATCCCACTCGAATCTATTTATTGCCGTAGATACCTATTAATCGAAAGCGATAAGCGAAGAACAGATTTCATAAGAAATCATTTTTACAAAAATCAATTTGTTAGTTATGAACACTAAGATTCCTGCGACCAGATACTCTGTTCAAATATTAAGTTTAATATAAGCTAAGTGTTTGGGTTGAATCTTAGTTGTGACGGTGTGTAGTGGCGCTCAGCGCGCTCAGCATACCTCGGCTAACCGTCGTGCTTGTCGCGTCTTGCGTTACTACTGAGGTTATACGGTATCATTTCAATAGTGCACATACATTCAGGCAAAAATGTATCGGCAATGGATGATTTGTTTATCGTTGCATATTCATTTTTTTTTCTTTTTTGTTAAATTGGCACGTGTTTTTAATTTTGGCGGGTAGTTTGAGTTGCATCTGTCATTTAGATTAAATACAGTGCTGTTTTTAGTTAGATCATATCCTAGAGTGTATTGCGAATTTCATAACGGACAAAAACATCAAACAAAGGGTTTGTCTTAAATTTTGCATCGCCAATAGAATTTCGTGTTCGGAGACACTGAAAATGTTACAGAAGGCTATAAAGGAATCGACTTTATCAAAAACACGTGCTTATGAGTGGTACAAAGCGTTCAAAAGCGATCGAGATATGCTGGAAGATTTGCCTCGCCCTGGTAGCCCATCAACGTCTTCAACTGAAGTTAACATAGTAAAAGTGAAGGAAATAGCGACAGAAAATCCTTATTCAAGTTTGAGAGAGATAACCGCTAAACTTTCTGTTTCTCACGAGTCGATCTGTATCATTTTATATAATCACTTGGATATGAAACATGTTACCGCTCGGCTAGTCCCAAAAGACCTGTATTTTCTCCAAAAACTCAATCGCATAAGAGTCGCTGAGGACATGCTAGAACGAGTCAATTCCGACCAAACAATCATGAAATGCATTGTTACTAGTGACGAGACGTGGGTTTACGAGTTTGACATGCAAACTAGTTAACAAGCTTCGGAGTGGCGCCTTCCAACTGAACCCAAACAGAAAAACCATGGCAAAGTCGATCTTAACTGTTCTTTGACTACCGCGGTGTTGTGCACTCGGAATTCTTACTGAAAGGTCAAACGGTAAATAACGTGTATTATTTGAGCGTTACGCGGCGTTTAAGAGAGAAAATTCGACGAAAAAGGCCATACTTGTGGATAGAAAGTTCTTTGATTTTCACCACGATAATGCACCTTCGTACAAGGCCATCATTGTGAACGAATTTTTAACCAAAAACTCAACAAATACCATGGAGATACCACCTTATTCACCAGATATGGCTTCAGCCGACTTCTTTCCTAAACTCAATTTACCACTTCGTGGCACCCGTTTTCATTGGGTACAAGACATAAAAAAGAATTCGCGACGAAACCTAAACTCAAATCCGGAAAGAGCTTATAAATTTTTTTTTTGATGATTGGATTACTCGTTGGCGTAAGCATCGTTTCTGAAGGAGCATACTTTGAAGGCGATAAAATAAATTTGGATGAATGACTTACATTTAGTGTATTATTGGTCTATTCCCGGCACTTTTTTGACAGAGTAGTATAATCGTTTTCAATAAATATAATACTGAGTTAGTGGGATAGTTTGTGCGCGGTGTAGGTAGATATGTTGCAAGTGACTGGTGCAAACTGCAGGGAGGACGCTGCCACTGGATTCACATCAAAGACTTTTCCCGCCCTCCGGCCTCCGGCACCCCGAGCTGTTTACCTTCCAGTGGAGTGGGCACGCGGAATCTCTTTATACTAAGATTACAAATAACCCAGTGTAATCATATATCCGATTTTATATGTTCAACGGGAATAGTTGCCTGTTGACTGTGTAATGCGACACGGGGCACGGGACGCGGGGCGCGGGGCGCGGGCCGCGGGAGCGAGGGTGGTTAGCTGCACCGTGCCGCGGAGAAACAACACTTATTAAATGCTTACTAAAACAAGCATGTGGTAGTAATTTGCAATTGTAAAATGTTGTAAATAAAAACGAAATCAAAGTGATTGTAATGAAGACGCTGCGTCGGGAAACAACGACAACGTAACGTGACTTGTGAAGTAAGTACTACGGTTTACCTTCAGAGACCGGCTATGAAGGCATGTTATTGTCACTTCATATTTATTATAAACATAACATTTGAATAGGTTAATACTAGCTGTGCCCGTGTTTATACTCACGTTTAATTTTTAATTTTAAACTACACTTTGTATGGCAATTGTTCCATTTGCTAAGAGTTATAGATTTAGGTTAAGCGCTATGAAACAAATAAACTCTTAAGCTTTTTAATATTAATGTAGACATCAACACAATATTTTGATAAGGATCCGAGAACAAAAGTCACCGTTAACTAAAACTGCTGAAGGATAATTTTATTCATCGAGTATCTTATAGATCCCACCTGACGTTAAATGGTAATGTTAGTTAACACGCAAAATACATACATCGAAATAGCACTATAAGAAGGTTGACGTTTGTTTGTTGCGTGACACAATGCGAAACACACGTGTCGACTAGTAGTGATGGATTCCTTTGTGAATTATGTTTTAACCAATAACTATACGTTGTACTTTGTATGTTTGTATGTATTTTGTTCAACAATGTCTAGGCAACTATTGTAACATATTTATAAATACTCTTTACAAAAAGTCCTGGTCACTAGGATTTATTAATGTAGGTTGTAAGTAGGTTATATAATTGTATGAAGTTAAAAAAACGAAGCTTTTAATGTTTGAGCGTTACGTCACGTCGTTATTTAATTGTCTATTGGTATAGTTGAAGCTTGACAGACGCACTCAACTCAAAACTGTAGCCCGATTATAGACACACTACGAGAGTTGTAGCCGTATGTCACCGAGGTCACTGTGCAGGGACAAGGTCGTCTTTAGTAAAATATTGCAACTAGGAAACATTAGATTACAGCTTGTCAGTTGGTCAAAAGACTTCAGGTCATAAACCAAGTGGATATTAGTGGCCAAACTACCCGAAGAATTCACGCTTGGAGACGTTTAAAAGTTTCAGCTCTGAGACGTTGAAATCGACGACGTCGTTTCTTGAGGGCTAACGCTTATCTGTGATTGGACCGACAATCAGTGGACACGTGTGGTTACTTTTGCAATTAGTCTCACTTCAGATTTTATTCCGATTTATAGAATATCACGGTATTTGACTGGCCTGTTCCGGCCGCTGATTTTCATGCCATTGAGCATGCGTGGAATTTATTCCGGAGAAAATTTTAGTGGTCTCCCTCAATATTTTACGGGTGACAATAGAGAATCTCATACTCAGTACGGCCGCGGCACGCCGATGTAGAGCCGTCGATAATACCTTGGGAGGTTCAGCAGATTATATTTTTACAGATACTTGTTTTATTCGGATTACCACTAGCAAGCGTTTTATTAGAAAAATAATATGGGTATTAGAGTGCATTAAACGTATATTAATGTATCTAACAACCAACATCTAAAAACAAAAAGTGTAGAATTTAATTAGCTACCTATACACTATAGGTAAGCTATCCTTGTTCCCTAGACTTAGTCGAGCAGTTTAGTTTTTATATTATGATATAATTATGATTATGATTGAAAGTATAATTTATATATATATTTAGTATATCGTTATACTAGTATTTTCTCACATGAATTTTAGAAGAAGTACAGGGAATGATAATAGTACCTATGCAAGGAGAGCGAGCCCGGACGGCGGCGCCGCGAGTTGTTTCTGTAGCGAAATATGTTTACTCTCTCTATATAATCAAGTTCAGCTTTTTTTTCTATTGAAAGTGAAATTTTATCCCCTGTTACGTACACACGGCGCGGCGCGGCGAGTGCGCACGTGCTCGCGCCAGCGCGGCGCAAGGGTTGCCGTGTATATGCGTGATGGGGTTGCAGGGGAGGGGGGCACGGGGGAGGGGAGCCTGTATTAGCAGCCGACACGAACAGCGCGGAGCGGCGTCGCGGCGGGCGCGCACATTGTACTCGCACCCTTTTCCCTTTCGTAGCGCAGATTGCAGCATTTTTTAACGAAAGCGCAGGTGTGCGCGGAGGGGCCTAGCGACGGATACAGACAGGGGAAGGGGGAGGCGGTTTAAGAGGAGGATGTAGCGGGGCGTTTTTTACTAGTGGCTCCGCCCCTTCGTGGTCGTTTGCATACACTCTGGTCCGCGGCTAGAGGTCCGTGCACCTCCCTCAGCCGCGCACTCGCCGGCTCACATTCTAGGCTGTGCTCTCGGTCCCGCGCTCGGTGCGCTATACTCGCCCGCCGCTCCCGTTCCTCCGCCGACCCACGCCGCCGCCCCACGCTGCCTGTAGGCTCTACAGACGTAATTTAGTCATTTAATTAAAACGTACATGCAAACCGTCAAATCAAATAAAACCACAACAGCATCAGGTCACCATGTTCATGTCATTAAAGTAACATATTACCTAATTTCGCATCAAATAAAAATAAGCTGTCTCATCTTTAAACGGCTGAACAGACCTCTTGAATCATAGCTAAGGACAATCTCGACCAAGTCACCTTCCAAACAAATAAACAAAAAGAAAGCACTAAATAAAAATCGGTCCATCGTTTGGGAGCTACGATGCCACAGACAGACACACAGATACACATGTTCAACTTATAACACCCCTCTGTTTAGGTCGGGAGTTAATAAAACTGATAAATCAACAAATGACTGAATTCGAAAATAGAATAGAATTGGAAATATTCAATTTAGGCCAAGGCAAAACATTATCACCGGTTCGTAAAACATCCCGGTTATTGAGACAAGCCAGCAACAAACTCGACCAGGTTTATAATGTTGTTAATATGTTTTTATTTATTTTATACACACTGTTTGTATTAGCTATTGTAAGTGGGTTTACAAAGAGGGATTCACTCCCTGACATCACAAATGATCCATCCTATAATATTATAAAACACAATACGTTTTACATGATTCTTGAACGCATTGTCCGGCAAATCGGTAAGTAATGTGCTAAGTTAGCTTATTGTAGAAGCCTCGACAGCAACATTGAATTTCGGTGAGCTGCACTGTAAATACTGAGCTACTGGTAGAAACAAAACTCACTGCATTTACTACATTTTATATATGATAGCTTCACTTGATAAATCTATCAACTTTACTTTCTGGATTTTATTAAATTTTAATGTCAATATGTATGTAAATGTATTGACTCCTTACACTTATTGAATTTGAGTTTATAATTAAGTAGGAACTGAATTATGTAAGTTTCCGTTGCTTGCTCTGATAAGAATGAATCAGAACATGTGTTATTTTACAGTTTGGTATACTCGTAAGCATATAGTACGAGTATACACACTATACGTACAGAGATACATATTGTGTTCTGTGCAAGAAGAAGCAGGTAATGAAAAGTGCTTATTGTGATTCCGCAAAAAATCTATTAAATAACTACCAATTGATTGCGCGTCCTTTACGCTCACTTATTTTATTACTTTAACTAATTTTACATATTTATTTATAATTATAATAAAACAGTAAGGAGTCGGATTATATTAAAGATATTTGAGATAAAATACTACGGGGGTGTAAATTTTTCTTCGTCTGTCTGTCTCTGCGTTTCTACGCCAATCACGTAGAAACTACTGCACCGAATTTGACGAAATTTGGTATGATTGTAGTTTATAGTATATAGTAACATTTATGATGATTTTTTCACATATGGACATTTGTATAGTGTATAAATAACATTTAAGTATTACATATATAAAAAAGGAATGTATATATATGTATATACTTAAATATATAATGAAATGAAATGAAATTATACGAAATTAATCTAAATGATTTTATCATCACGTAATTTTCATAAAAAATTGAATATTTTTTGTAGGAGTATTCATAAACAACGTTATACGGATCAGTTTATTAGTTAAACATATTCTGAAGGAAGAACGTTGATATGAATAGCGCTATACAATTACGAAATGATTTGTTATGTTATGGTTTATATAATATCCCGCATTAAAATGATCACGAATTTCGCTTGATTTTTACTTTCGCACTTAAATATATTTTCTGTAATTTAAGGCTGGTCTTTCTCACAATGTGCTTATTGTTTTTAAGTTTGTACAATTATTAAGAATGTCTTTGTTATTTATTCATTTTACAGTTCGATCTATTTCGTTCTAAATTTCTACGGTATGTTTCGGTCGAAAGTAGTGAATATGAGACAAGGCTGACTGATAACTATGAGTACCACGCTGCGTTTCAAGAACCAGAGACATTCACAATAAAACGATACACGGTTAAATCACCGGCGTTGAATTTCAGTGTCCGTACATAATATCATTTTTTTATATTTGCTGTCTTACCAATACCATGCGGACGAAGTCGCAGGAACAGCTATATTTAAGGGATTAGCTAGTTAATCGGTCAAATTAGATAATTACCGCGTGGGTTGTGGGTCGCGGGCGACGACGGGCGCTTTCGCTAGTGTAGTGTTCGGCTGGCGCAGCTGAATCCGGTAAGTTTTTTTTTTGAAGAAAAACCGTTATTTGACACATAAACGTCACCCTTCCGAGTTTGAAATTTCAATAAAGCAACAATGGAATTGCTAGTTTTTTACTCTTCGCGGATTTTAAAAAAATGTGGGGTAATGCATTTTTTATCATAAAAATTGTTGTTCGAGTGCTGAGACGCGGTCGTTATTAGTTCCCACGGGCGCTGCGGGGTTGCGGGGCGCGGGTCGCGGGGCGCTGGGCGCACCGGGATGTGGGTCACCTATTGTTCCTTTCCTTCGTTTTTGCGCTAAAAAATAGATTTCGCGGGACCTGTCGCCTCCCGTCGCGCCCCGCGCCCCTCTGACACACATTTTTGGGGTAAAAATGTAAAATTACCGCGCAGCTTGCGACCGAGGTTTCTCAGGAGTCGTGCGAGTTTCCTGTCGCGGTTATATCAGAGCAGGCAAGGGTTCTGCAGACATCTGTCCGACCCGCTCTACTCAGACTCGCTCAAAGCCGTTACTTCATGGACTTCAACCGATTCCGGGAGAGGGTTCAGCGGGAGGAACACAATAAAATGATTAGGTCAACAAAACTAAGGCTGCGGGCTGTTTGCACTGGACCAGAGGGAGGCTTGGGGCGGCGCGGGGCGATGCGGCGTACGACGAGCGCGAGGGTGAGGGCCGAGATTACCTCCGTTTTAACGCGCGAACGATTTCAAAGGCAAACGGAGCCACTTCACAAATAATCCATCAGGTCCTCGTCGCAAGCGCGGGTGCGCGGGGGGCGGTGCGGGGGCTGGGAGGTACGAGCCGGTGTAAATTCAATTCCCAAGTAGATTGGAGTGCATATTCAGGTAACAAGATTTGCGCCGCACCTCGCTGCTCCCTCCGAGTATTGTGGCAATACGTACCTGCGTCGTTGATTGCCTCTCTCGAGTACCATCTGGGAGGCCCGAACGACCGGACGATAGCTGGACAGCCGGACAGACGGACAGCCGGCGGCCGGTACTGTGATGTACACTTGAATTTGAATATAAATAAAGTAAACAAGATGTCGAGGCTTTGCTTGCGAACTCGTAACTTCCAATACAAATATTGTCTATGACGATGTTTAGGGAATGCTAACATTATTACATTCAATCCCACAACACTGACCAGAGATATAAACACGAATGAGTTTATACTGTCAGAGACAAAGTTTTCATATTAATATTCAGTATCGCAGTTGGTTGGAATATGCGCATAACACGAACACTACTTTTCGGACGCTTGGAGCAATTGCTTTGCTGTGTGCTGTCCGCTCCGCAGCAGCAGACGCGAGGAAGCGTCACACCTCATCATGTAGTTTTATTTATCTTCTAGAGTTTTTAATAGATATCTGAAAGTTTTCCAATGGTTGCGTGAGGTAGATTGACATCTAGTGTGTGTTTAAGTATACGTAAACATACGTTGAACGGTGCTTATTATTCAAACAAATACAAAAGCTGTTTCATCAAAGGTAAGTTTTAAAAACTTATAAATTATATACACACGTACGTAAAGATTAAAAGTGAATACGTTTCACTGGCGTGTATGCGTATGGCGTGAATGCGTGGCGCGTGTCGCCACAAACAACATTTAGAGCTTCGTATTAATATTACACGCGCATCAGAAAGCTTTAAACTCGTGGACCTAGCCAAATCGTATCCCTAAAATTAATGTAATCAAATGCATATCCGTACATGTACTTACAAGACAACATCAGAAGTAAACCTCCTTCTCAGAGTAAGAGTTCAGATCAGAACTTGCCTAAAGCATATGAATTGACATACTAAAAACTACTTATGTTGCGCGCCACGTATATGTAGGCGAGTCTTAGACCAGACGAGAGTTACCACACAATCGGTGAGAATGAGCATCTGTTTATTCTACTTCCGTATAAAAAAATCCAATATATTGTAACATTTTGGAAGTCAAAATACAAAACTTATGAAATGTTATGTAAATTTTTTATTCTGTGATAGTGGATCGGCCACGATCCACGTCTTTACAGTCCAGGATCCGTGTGTCGCAGATAACTTTGGAGACGGTTCTAACTTCTCCGCAGAAGCAGATGGAGTGGAACAGAGGGTGACCGGACTCCGCACTTTGCATTCCTGACCGAGACGAACCTTCCCAGCCCGGTGACAGCTAACACAAAACTAAATAAACAATCTTTCCAAATTAAATTCGTGATTTCATAGTATTTATCACCTTAAATAGATATCATCTTTACAAACATTGAAATGTTCTAAGAACGAATTAGAAGGGAAAGCAAGTCCCGCATTTCCTCCCGGCGCGGCCGGTGGGATACACGCGTACACACCTGTGCTCGCCCATCATTATGCTTTCATTAATTATAATATTCCATCATAAGAATATTGTCGCGTATCAGGTTGCGTTCACAAAGCGTACAGGATTTCAAATAATTAATGAATGTATTGTGTAAGCTGAGACACACGTCGGTATTGTATGCTCTTACAAGTCATATCCGTTTACGAGAAGAACCATCGGGGAAACAAACCTCAACCAGAACTTCGCGCGTTTCCCTTCAACTTTAATCACGTGTGCAATGCTAAAATCTTAATACATTTCATATAATAAACCTACAACACTAAAGATTGCAGATTATGTAACTGTTTCGATTTGACTACACTGTTAGCCATAAGGGCCCTGAAGCCACAGACGACTTTTACAGTTTCACCGGGCTTGGGGGCGAGCGCTTATGGCACTCAGCCGCGAAAGTTAGGCACCTAGCTCCAACGGTACCAAAGTGGCCGAATATCGGCTTGGGCTGTTGCCGATCATGCGAAAAAGTCGCGATCTGTCTAATTCCCTATCCGCAGAAAATTCGATCTAACGAACTATATATATATATGTGTATAAATAAAACAAAAAATAAATATAATATTTATGGTACTTGTCATAATAGGTGACAACCATTAGCGAAGACAATGACATTGTAAAAAGTAAGTCATTCTAAAAATATGAAATTAGCGTTTTAATGGAAAAAGTAAAACGAAAAAATATTATGAAATTATACATTTAATCAATCGAATTATATAACATTATTATCTATACACTTTCGCCATTTGAGAACCATTCCAACCGAAGTTCCTCTAATTTAGCGAATGTCTGTTGTGAAGTATGGGGTCTAGTTTAGAGAGATTGACCAGTCTCAGTTGTTTAACGGCTAGCTTTTCCCATCATGGTTTGCAACTGTTGACAATACAGATCTGCCGTTATCGTCTGGTCAGCTCTTAGGAAGCTTTAATGTATGACACCAGCACTGGTCCACCAAACACTAATCAGTACTTTTTTTTCAGTCAACTTTCGCTTAAGACAGAATTTGGCCGGTTCTCCTGGGCGCTGAACCCAGTGAACCACTGTGATGAGCGTTTCCGATTGTGGTAAAGGATCCATTTTTCGTCAAAATTCCCTCGTTATTGTGACGGTTGAGTAATATAACGCAGCACTTAATGCGTGTTTGTTGGTGTGCTTCAGTTAATTCATGTGGTATCCATTTCTCGAGCTTTTTCACTTTTCCAATTTGTTTTAAGTGAATTAAAATTGTTTTATCATTCACACCGAAGTCTGTCACTTAATCTGACGTGGTTTGCGATAGATCCGATTCCACGATTACCTTTAATACTTCATTATCAAATAGGGTCTCCGAACAAACCCAGTGTTTGTTTCGTAGGTCAAAATTTCCAGAACGAAAACGTTGGAACCAAACACGTACCGTGCTTTCTTTTACAGTAGCTTCTCCGTACACATCATTAATCCTTCGAGCTGTTTCTGCAGCGCTGATGCCACGGTGGAACTCATATTCGTAAATAACGCGAAATTTTAAGTTTTCCATTTTGTGAAAAGAACGATGTTAAAGAAAAATCAAATGGTACGAAAACAAATGAATCACTTAATTCGAAACACAAATACACAAGCCTCAATTTGAAATAAATTTTAATTTGGAATTCCTAACCAATCGCCAGATATTTGAGATCAAGTTAGCCAGTTCAACAAAACGCCAATTTCATATGTAAGGACCTAATATGTACTGCCATGTTATACAAATGTAGTTCGCAGCCGTTCCTACTGACACCACGTCCGCAGTGTCCAGTGTTTAGTTTCGTGGTTCAATATAATATATATAATCTAGTTTTTTATGCAGGTATAAAACCGCATGTTATTTGGGCAGTAATATGAGTTTAATTCATTGTTCCCCGCCACACCGCTCCCGCACTCCTTACACATTGTGATGGATCACGTTTATTGAACGATAAAACATGATATAAAAAACCTGTCGAACCGCGGCCTGTACTCTGAGGGCGCGTCACATCGAGCACCGTTATATTCTGTACAACGTTTTTTCTGAGCCACTGATAGATATATTGCCTTGTCTGTTGTACTGTTCATAAGAAACTACTGACACACAATGTGCACCTTTACACGATATCAATTGATAAAAAAATTACAATCCAAACATACCTACGTATAACGCGAATTTTGAAGGAAGAACACGGCGAGGACATAATTTTTTTATAAAAGCGTCTACTATCTTAACACGTCAAACAGACAAACCCGAGTTATTACTCCCCTATTGGGAAAATGTAGAGAAGACCACTTATCCGATTTACATGGTTCTTTTTTAATTAATAGCTATACTATCTGGCCAGGTTATCCTTACTTATAATATTATAAATGCGAAAGTGAATTTATTTGTTTGTTACTCAATCACGCAAAAACGGCTAAATGGATTTAGATGAAATTTGGCAAACAGACAGCCTATTATAACCCGGATTAAAACATAGGATATTTTTATACTGGTAAAGGCGCCATGCAGACGAAGTTAGTAGGATCTATTTTGTTAAGTAAAGTAACATACTAAATAAGCAGTGACGACAATGGTGAATCAATTCGGAAAAAATACGCCTTTGGGACTTACGCTGAGTAAGCCATAAGAAATATATCAAACTAATGTACTACATAATTGTAGATCTTAAAAACCTACAGAAAATTCAGGGATAGCATTTTTGTCCTTAAAAAGAATGACGTGCGACCAACATGGTTGAGAGATTCGCGCGTCTGCTCGACCCACGGGATTCTGTGGTCCACGCGAGCAGAGCCGCGGGCACAGCTAGTTAGTTATTGTAATGAGTAAAGAAAGTTCACGAGGTGACCGTGACCTACGCGAGCAGACTTGGGACTCGGGCCGCACAGACGGGCGATAATTACTGCGCGCGGTGGACACGCTGCGCCGCGCTGTAGCGGCCGCCCGCACCGCGCCGCCCGCACCGCGCCGCCCGCACCGCGCCGCCCGCACCGCGCCGCCCGCACCGCGCCGCCCGCACCCCGCCGGGACGCACACCGTGTCGCGGATGTCGCAGCGACAATCACATCGCAATTATAAACTTTCTTGTGGTTGCGTTGCACATCGGTCAGATCTTATCTGCATGCTAATTGTTGCCTTCATTTGATTTACACAAAAATGTACGTTATACAAGCGAGCGTCACCCATAAAATAATAATAAATATGTGTATTCTTGAAAAAGAATAATTTGTACTTCCATGAATCAACTTTGTAATTATTGTTAATAAATTATTCGCAATGAGTTCAATGTTTGCAATAATTTTCAAAAAACCTCAAGTTTACTAATTTCTCAGTTTTTATACAAAATAAGAAGAACTTGTTTAAAATACTTTAATAGCCAACAAATTTTCTACAGTAATTAATTACATAAGTTATAAAATCTTAGAAACATGATTTGCATTCTGCGTTAAATAAAATTACATTATTGCGGTTGTCTTGTAACGAACAACAGAAAATGCCACTTGCAAGTCTATACGTACTGTATGTATGTATGTATGGTGGGACATTTATAACGTAATAGGATTTCATTATCTTTATTATCAATAATTCTTTTAATAGATCATGACTGACTGCTTCAGTATAAATAATAAAAGTGGATTTTGCTCCCATGTTTAATTAAACAAGGGATACAGAACTATCACTATAAACATTGTTTTTTTGCTTTTGTTTACGTATTTCTATGATGTTTACAAGATGATTTGTTAAAATGATATGGTGCAAAGTGGTAAGTATGGTGTGGTACGGTGTCGTGAAAATGTTTGCGATATACAATTGTCATCTGCGAGTCCAAAGCTTGTGAGTATTTACACTAACCTTTATGGTGCACTAGAAATAAAATGAGTTATGAAGCGTACTTGCGTGTAATGTCTAACCGATGCCAATAAATATAGTTAGTTATAAATATGCCAATAAACATTAATATAATGATTGTTTAGAAAGAGTTGCGACGCCGCGCCGTGTTGCCAGTTTCGCATGTATTTATGGAAGTTATAAATTAAAAGAAAATTTGTTTAAACGACCTCCTTGTTTCGTTTTTTTAATAAAATGATGACTGTCTTACTTCGGTTACGCCGATACGTACAATATTTATCAGAGAAGACAAAGCCAAGATGAGATGGCAGGCGAAGCGGCGAAGCGAAGCGGCGCGACCGCTCGTGTATATGAATCCTCATTAATGAAACACGATGAATTTGAACGGTACGCGAGTGATCCGAGTGCTCTCTCTGGCTAGCGTCTCGCGTCTCTCGGCTCGGTACGTAATTACCGGCGAAATAATTAATATTATAAAGTATATGTAGATGTATCGTGAGAGCAAGACCGTGCGATACAATCGCAAATTATTTTACATAATTATATATTAAATTACAAACGAACATTCTAGGAAATTAATTAGATTCGGCTCGTCGCGAGCGCGCGCTCTCCGGCTCTGCTGCCTGATACGTATGACTTATTATCAACTATATTCATTATGCTACCTATTAGTGCATTCAACTCGATCTCGATCTCCCCTAAAATAATTAGTTATATCGTTTTTTTGTTTATTTTTTAAACTATACTCTGAGCCCACAACTCCTACGGTTTCAGTATATAATATAACTGAAGTACTCTCCGACGACATTTACTGGTATGCTCCAGCCAACAGTTTACGGTCGAGTTTACATTTAAGCATTTTGTAAGGTAACTGTTTACGAAACTAAAATATTAATATGTAATACCCTAAAGTATAGATAACAATGTCAGCTCGTCAGTGTCCTACTGCTAGGAAAAGGCCGCTTCCCACGTGTAGGTACGAGCTTAATCACCACGCCAGCCCACGACGTCTCATTGACGATTCCAAACACCGAGATATCAACAGTTCTATGTTGCCTCACGATGTTTTCCTTCACCATCAACCTACAGTTTTAACAATTTAAATTAATAAGTGTACGCGAATGTCGAAATATTCGTTGGTGCATGGCAGGGTTCGAACCTGCGGACATCGAATCGACTTTCCTCTGATGAAAAGCACTCGGCCACCGCAACTTTCAAAAGCATATAACATCTTCCATATTAATTCGGTACGGTAAGCAGTAATATTACCATAAGTAAATAATTACTCTAAAAGTTATGAACTTGCAAGTGTTCATTGTTTTATTAAGCGCAACTTGAAGTGTGTGTGTGTGTGTGTGTGTGTGTGTGTGGCGAGAAACAACTGCGGCCGTGCACCGTGCACTACGCGTACAACGATAATGTAATTTGCTGTAGGATTTTAAATATTGTCTAAGCTATGACAGTAGATAACAACGCGTAGTATTTGATTAATTATGATTTCGGTATGAAGGAGTGCGCGGCGCGCGTCGTCGCTTGTGCGCAGTCATCATCGGGACAGTGGACACACTGTGCGCCGCGCAAACGCTGCTGTCACCGCGCCGCCGCGCCTCGCCGGCCGCAGCTCGGATGCTGCCTTGGCGCTATCTCGGCGAACACTCGGTGTAATCCATCCAAGAGCACGCGGTCAGCGGTGCGAACGACCGGGCAGCGCGTGCTCTGCGGGGAGGAGTGGGACAGAGCGGGGGACGTACTAGTCACGAGCTCACGAATATTCAAGATCAGAGATTTGAATACTAGATAATTAATATCGCTTTATTAGCGGTCGAAATACGTAGATTTATGAAGATATTATTCGCTTTGTGCGGGCCGCATTACAGCGCGTCACACTGCGTCACATCGCGTTACGCCGCGCCGCGTCAAGCGTCGCGGTCTGCTGGACTCGTCGCAAAACCTTCAACGTGATATTCTATAAGTGCGCAGTGTATGTACTGAGTAAGCAGAGAGCGTGAGGTGGATATGTCGTAGTTTCTTTACAAATGAACAGTCGTCATTGCGGAGAGTATTCACATTACCTAGGCACAGTGTTGCCAACACACAAAACTTTCTGACGAGATTCATTGTTGCGCTGATGTTTTGCAACTAACTACCGTTGTAAATAGAGAGATATATAGTTAACGTGGTCATGTAGCTACGATGTGAAGGACAAATCGAATGATTCTGTATCTGTTTATGTTTTTATCGAAACGGATAGAGACAGAGTTATGTGATTTGGAGTTTAACTACATTTATGATGACTTTATGAATAAGCAATGTGTTGATACAATAAACAGGTAAGATAGAGTGGGAGACACGCTGCAGACAGTATCACATGAGCAAGAGTTGTCAGTGTGTGTGTGAGAAGCGCGCGCACACACTAACGTACCGTACGGGATTGGGTAAAGATCGATAATATCTTGAACGCATTGAGTCCGCGTTTAATGAACCTTTAGGGATATATTAAAAGATAATGTGCGATGAAATTTCAACGGTTTTATGATAAATGATTGACGCACGGAGCCGTTCGTAGCCGCTCGGAGCCGCGCACGTGGCAATGCTTCCCAGATCTCGTGTTGGAACGAAGAACTGTCTAATGTACATACAGTTAAGAAAACTAAACTTTACGGACATTACCGAAGGATTATATTTGTATAAATTTAGGTTGAAAGGATTTGACTTAATTATTGTATCTTCTAACATTATATTCTGTTTTCTTGCCCGATTTTGCGCGATTTACGTGGTTCCTCCAGTCCAGTTTCTTTCTGCTAATTCCAAATTAAGAAGCTCGTTATTTTACTTATTATTCCGTAAACGTTTTCAGTAAAACTGTCTCCTCTCACTACATGGTCGTGGACTTCAGACCTCGACTTTGATGTAGAGTTTTTATAAGACAAATTTCAATGATATGTTTAACAGTAATTCGATCAAGAAACATTGCTTATGAATATTAACCGAGTGAATAAATATTAAAAACACAAAACAGTATAACTGGTATAATATTATTATGAAACCTACTACGAGTAGGTAGTACTACTAGGTACTACTAGGTGCTACTAGGTACTGCTAGGTACTGCTAGGTACTACTAGGTGCTACTAGGTACTACTAAGTACTACTAGGTATTATAAGTACGGTGAGAGTGCGTGCTACATGTTACACGGTGTGATAAAAACTTTCATGTCACTTGATTTTATTAATTCTTATTTATAATTGAAGGAGTATGGAATATGGAATAGAATCAATGGCATCATAAGAAATCAGTGTAATTCCGATTTAGTTTATATTAGTCAAGTGACATTATACCTAAATACAGTAAACACGTAAAGCCAGCGCAGCAAACGAGCACTCGGACTCGCTACTCGACAAACTAACACGAACCTTCATGTATCCATTAGAATTTGTCAACTGGAAATTAATAATTATGTTTATGTCTTCTACGAACCGTCTATATAGTTAATTACGACGCAACGTGCTGTAAGTACGACGTAAGAAATAAATTACAAATAAACAGTAGCAAGTGTTATAAAGAGATTTTTAATAATTATGTTATGCATTATTAGTAATGCAGTGTAGGAGGTATAATGTAAATTTACGTTTCCATACATTGATCACGTTCACGTGATAACAACACGTGGTCCGAGTCATGCCTTGCCATGCTATATCATGTCATTACAGTTTTCATTATAAAGGTGTAATCAATTAATTGATCCCGCCTTTAAACTATTTTGAAAGTATTAACATCATTTCTGTTTATAATGATGATAACTTTAACAACAAGGACGAAACTGTCGGAAGATAATTCAATATTCATTGTGAACACGGCGACACGATGGTTCATTCAGTAATTCCAACACTTTACAGAGGGTAGAGAGCTTCGCGCCCGCGCCCCCGCTCCCCCGCTCCCCGCACCCTCACACTCGCTAACTCGAAGCAATCTGTAGCAATACATGCGGACACACTGATAGCGAGTGTAGGGTCGGGATCGGGATCGGGAGCCGCGCACTGCTCATCTACATCTCAATGTACTGGCCGGCGCGGCGCGGCAGAGTGTGGCGCGCTACGGAGCTACACAATGCGCTCGCATTGTGTTCGATTTACCTTTAATTTGTTATCTTAATTTATATATCAGCGCGAGGTCAGCGGCTCCCACCCTCGTGTCCTACGGGCGCGCTTCGTCCCCCGACCCCGCACCGACCGCACCGAGCGGCACGCGCAGCCTCCCGCCGTATGATTAGGTAATTCGGTAAAGAAGTGATACTAAAATTTGGATCGCGGACAGCAGTAAGTTAGGACGCCATTACCATCGATAACCAACAATAATAATTGTCTAGAACATACAAATGTTTGAACACTAAGAATACTTTTATTTCACGTCCTTTACTTAGTTTTATAATATAAATATGAAATATCGTAATACAATTATTATAACGCGATGAAAGTACATTTAGTCTGTTTAGTGCTCTTATTTTTTCGAACTGACTATACTGTTAGCCTTACGGGTTTTACAGCTTCACCAGGCTTGGGGGTGAGCGCTTGAGGCACTCAGACGTGAAAGCAAAGCAACAAGTTCCAAGGGTGCCAAAGTGGCCGAACCTCAGCTCGGACTATGCGCGTATGTAATGAAGTCGCGATATGACTAATTCCCTATCTATAAATTCGATCTAAACTAACTATACATATATACACGTTTCTTCCCCCTGGGAGGAGGGAAGAAACATGTGAATATGTATTTAGTAATCTGCCAATTTTGTCTAAACTAACTAGCTAAAAAAAGGTCCCTTACAGAACCTATGTACCTGAGTGGCGTGTGTGTGTGTACAATGCAGTGTAGTGAGTGTATGTTGATAGCTAGTGAATTTAGAGACACTGTGTCGCCCGAGCGGCATGGCAGCTGGCTCAAGGGCTCCACGCCGATGGACCGGATATAGGCTATGGTTGCCGCAGGAGTTAGCTAATCATGTGTCCCGGTGCCGCCCGTCCCCGCCTCGCCTCACCCCGCCTCCCCCGCCTCACCCAGCCTCATGAGAGAAACCTGAACGAAATAAAACTTACCTGAAACAAAAAGACACGTCAAATTAAAACTTATTATTACATATATTATTATCTCATATCGTTTACGTGTTATTATAAGGTTTCACTTTCGTACGCGATATATAAAGTTTTGTTTACATTAAACATAAGATAATACTTTAGATAGTGTTAAATAAAAGTTATAATGCCGCCATGCCGGTGCGACGTGTGACGCTAGCGCATGGCTCCGAGGCGGCGCGGCGCGGCGCGGTGAAATCATTCCTCGAGCGGAATCAAAAAGAAATTTGCGAAAATATAATGAGACGGACAATAGGTAGATATTATGAATCCGATTGGTTGCGAGTCGCGCGATTCGAACGGGATCTGTTTCAGATGATCTCGCGGTGATTATTATTGCGTAAATAACAATTGAACGTAAATGTAATATTGAAAGAACAAGCAACAGCATCGGATAGCATCACACAGCGAGACGCGCGCTCATCTCACTTTAGACTTCTATTCAGAAACGTTTCTTGTAAAACTCCAATTATCAGATAAACATTAAGATAACATTCCAATATGAACATCGAAGTTATTGTAATGACATCAGAGTCTGTAGAGCGAGCTTTGCGCAGCCGCTACGCGCACGCGCACACGCATCTTACGGATATAAAACCTTTGCTTCTATCTACTCGTACAATACACTAGATCATTGTTTATATAGATGTTAATCTTTATTTTTCATTTTAAATAGCTCAATTTAAATATTTTTCTAAACAATTTTATTGAGTAACTATGTAGTTGTGCCCGCGGCTCCGCTAGCGTGCACAACACAAGAACGCGTAGTGCTTATAAAAATCGTAGTTTCTTAAAACTCTAATAGCTTTTATTGAATGAAGATGTAGTGTTTTTTTTATAAGATCCAAGTATCTGAGTTAAACAAAAACAAATAGTTAAACAAAAACCAGTAGTATTTGCATGATGCGCGCAAAATGACAAACATCAATAATTTTATTTATTATATAATATATTTACTAGATAATATTATATTTACTAGATAAGTACAATCACACAATGTTTGGTATATTTATCTAGTATAGTGGAGTTGTAAAAGAATTCAGATCTAATTGGAAAATAAATTAGTTTGAAAGGAAAGCTCGTATCCACTCCACGGACTATATTTATAAGTAGGTAAAAGCAAATGTTTTTTTAAGTTCATTATTATTGTTCAGCTTTTGACACTCTATAAAGATAAAGAGATGAGATCTCGCCGGGTTTCTTACTTCATACTCAATAGAACAATGTTCCGAGCTTTTGTTTCTTATTTTTTTGTATATTGTATTTATCAAAATGACTATGCTGTAACTCATAATCAATGTTGGTAGTACGGAAACAAACGGAGATCAGAGATGACGATTGCATATAGAGAATGGTCGTAGTCGTACCGACCCGCGGGTGCCATGTGAAGTCTCTTCGTAATTGTTTAGGAAAGTGACTGATGACTAAATAGTCGGCCCACAAACTACCTAGTAAGTAAGGTATACAAATAATACAGTAAAGTACTAAAAAATGTTACAGAAATATTGATGAAGCACGCGGGAAGCGAACCCCTGCACGACGCCGCGCCGCGCCGCGCCATGTTTGGAACATTTCGTTGTTATACGGAGCCCTTGAAAAAGTAAAAAAAAAATCACTAATATTGATTCACACAGTTAGTTTATAATTTGAAATGTAAATAGTAATTTTTAATTAGTACTTAGAACTTAGGGTTAAGACCTGTGGCCTCTTAAACGGACTGCACGCGACTGACTAGGGTAGAGACGAAAGAAGATAACTTAGAGCTATAAATTAATGCTGATGAGGCAGGATTAAGGATGATGTAGGCACCACGCCATACTTTTTTGGGATATAATAGTTCGAAATTCAGCTAAATTATAATTAAGGATGTTACTGTAAATTATTGTCACATTAACTATTCATAATTACATATTTAACTGCTTTTTCAATGTATTTACAATTTTTATATGTACTCGCTGACAACTGACAGCGAATTTAAAGTCACCTGAACTTATATGCCATATAATGCATAGGTATGTTATATTTCGCACACGTTCCCTATGAACAGGTGGTGTCCAGTCCCGAGTCCGTGGTTCGGTACTTGAATTGAACGAATGGTACTCGTATCATAATATTCAGGGTTCAACCTTTACGCGAGTTTATTTTTATTAGAATTAATTTTAATAAAGTTTATTAGATTAATGTTTATTAATGTTAGACACACTAACACAGATACTTGTTAAATTAAAACTGTATAACTTGATGTCAGCTCACAGCGGTCTGCGATAACATACACACAGATAACGTCTTCATCTAAATACATTCATTAATATTTTGCGTGGTCGCGCCCTCCCTACTCGACCCCTTCACTCTGCTCCATCTCTGATCGCCTACATCCCTAGGTGATTATTATTATGTCCTAATATTCACCATACACATTTATATGATTCATAGGGAATATTATCGAAATATTTTCTTAGAAAATGATATGGTGATTGCGTTGATGTCGTTCATATGCATGCGCGGGCGCGTCGCGTCGGGCGGCGCTCGCGCCCGCGCACGCCGGCCAGTGCGTGGCACTCTCGTTCGGACACGTCGCTCCGTCTCGCTCGCACTCGCATTGCAAACTACTCGTACGCAATCAATCAATGCATACCTAATGGAATACGATTTGGAATTCACATAATGTTTGCACACATGCAGACACAGATGTATACATATAATAGTTCGTTAATTTGTATGTATACATACATATTATGTGTTTACAGTTTGGAAACGATACCGTTTTGTTCAGTGAATAATCTTGTACAATAGTATTATTTACATAACTAGTTGTTGCCCGCAAGTTCGGTCACGTGAACATGCTTGCGTTGGTTTTCATGTCTTAACTTCAAGTTACTTCAGGAAAATTTAATCGGGCACGTTAGTGGATTTCAATGTATCTTTTATAATACAAAGTAGTATTTACATATAATTCATCTTTGAAAAAATAAAATGGTTTAAAAACTGGATGTTCCATCCATATTAAACATCTTTTAAAGAGAGAGAGACCTTTAATTTTCTTTATATATAAAAATATTGAGTGCGTCTGTTAGTGACTGTTCCAAGTTCTGAACGACTTGACCGATTGAACTCATATTCACATAATGTATTTGTTTGATCAAGACGACGGTTTATATGTTTGTTAGGATCCGGAAATGGTAGGCCACCGTGTACCGGGCGTGTGCACCAGCAGCCTACTCGCGCTACCTCATCTTATCGCTATCATTATTTAATATAAACTAATACTTAATAGTAATACTGACTGTTAAGAATTAGTGACGTCATGCAGACCAACCTACTTATACAAGCTAGTTGTATTCACCCAGTCGCAGTCCTACGTATATAGATATTTATTTTAGTTCGCTAGTGCTTAGAACAAAATACATTATTTATTTCCAAGCCCGGTAAAGCTGTAAAAGCCGTAAAGGCTCCAGGGCCCCTCAGGCTAACAGTGTAGTCAGTTCGAAAAAAAAAAAAAAAAAAAAAAAAAAAAAACATTATTTATCTACACTAGTATCATAGAGAGCTAAATTTGTTTGTTTGTACGAGGTAATCTCTGTGACCATTGATCTGATTCTATGTATTAATTCACTAATTATAAACTATAGTGATGATAGCTGGGAGCTAATTTTTATATTCTTAATAATTGTTTACACTTATAAATGCGAACGATATCGCAGGCGATAAGGTTGTCAGCAGGTAGCTAAAGCATGTAAATAACACTTTCAATGAACCTTCTTATGATTTTTTTTTATTTGTAATTTTATGAATATTGCTTAACCCCTATACAAAATCGTAATTAACGTAAGTAACTAGATTCTGATCCGGGTTAAGACCTATATAAACCTAATTTTTTTATTGAAAATGGATTCATAGCTTTGTTGTAAGCCTTCTAATAAACAAACCGTCAAAAATATTATTATTCGTTATTTATTTATTTCATACTGTTTAATGTAAAGGAAGACACGGATAGTTAATGATTTTATTATTATAATAATATGTATACATAAATACATATAATTATAAATTAATTAGTAAGTTGTGCGAATAGCCGGGCTACGAAGAAGCCTTCTGCTGTCTATGTATTATTATAATAATGATAATATATGATATTATTAAGATAAGGTATCAGCACATATAAAACATCTTGATATAACAAAAAGTTCAGGTCATAAACATTTTAAATAATATTCATAGCATATGTACCTACCTGTTGGTACAGTCGGCTACAGCAGTAATAATAACCGAACAATGAGATGTTGTTTGTCTTGTTATACTCTGTGTTGTAATTATAAAAAGATTCAAATTATTTACTAATTATAATTATCCATGCGCAGGGAAACGTAAAGTTAAATAAAAACTAACTAGACATTATTTCTAATAATACAATATATAATGAGGATCTGATTAAGCTAGAATTATCTTGTTAGATGAATCACTTCTCTCTTACAATCATTATTCCATAGCTTTCCTTTTGAAACTAATTAGAACCAGCGGTAGACATTATAATCTCTTCATAGTATCTACATATACATACGGGGCTCTTTACGTTAGGACACAGTATCTGCTGATTATTTTCAAAACGTAGCGTTAACACTCACATTACGATGCATCCAATACTAGATTTAATCACTATGAATATATCCGATAATGTTATAATTTAGAATAAAAAAATATTGAAATATCTAATTTACTAAAAATAATAATGAAACTAGTCCTATGAGTTTCCTTAGCCTTTGCAAATGTATAAAACCCATTCATTCAAAGTATGTGTTTTTAAACATTAAACATTTTCTATGTACTAGGCTCTAGGCACTGTCACAAATGTAACATATAAATAACTATAACAGAAACATAAGACATAAAAATGTGACATTTCAGCATGTTATTGACAATTCATACTATAGCCTATTAACAATAATGACATCTATTTCACGAGTACAAAATTTCATAAAAATCGGCTGGGAATAAAAAAAAACTTGTAGTTCTTATAGCTATCAATTATGCAATGACGTATGATACTTCCCGTGTAAGAAGTTATATAAAAATCAGTTGGAAATTAATACAAATTTATTACATACTTTGTCATTCCTTTTTTTTACTATTTCTTAAAGTATTATTAACAATTCTTGTAACCCATCAATCATGACACGTCTTATACCTCCGTGTACAAAATTTCATCAAAATTGTATACCAATTAATAAAATAATATATTTTGGAATTATTTTAACTATTTCTAAAAGTATTATTCAAATTTCTTATAGCCTATCAATTGAGCAGTGACTTAAGCTTCCCGTAAACACATTTTCATAAGAATCGGTGAAGCCGTTTTAGAGTTAAGCAGTTAAACAAAAATTGTTTTACCAAACAAACTTTCAATCACTATTTATACACCTTTTACTGATGAATTTATATTTTTATTAAAGAGTCTAAGTATAAAATTTAAAGTCAATGAAAAAAGCCGGTGTTCTTTCATTCACCCATACAAACTTCCAACCACAATTTTACACCATTACAAATTGAATTTTCCAAAATCTTAGTTAGCGTCTACATCTTGAAAGGAGTAACTTTGCTAAATTTCAAGTAGTATTCCAAGTAGGTCCCTATAGTTTCGGAGATCAAGTGATGAGTGGTATTTCGCTTTTATATATGCATATATTAGAAACGTAGCGTATACAAAGCGAGTCGAGTGCGCCGGCGCAACGCAACGCAGTAGACTCACACGGTACACAGAACAGCACAGCACGCGATAACATTCAACAGTAATCCTATTGATTTGTTTGAATATTATCAGAAGAAAGTTCTAATTAGAATCTGTAGTGTCAATCTAGGTGTAATCTTATTAGATAGATAAACAATATGCGTATCGTGTGCAGTGTGACGTGTGTTATGTGACGTGTGACTACCACCACGTGGGTACTACCTACCAATTTACCAAAATAAAATATAAATATTTAGTGTTTTCAAATTCCATTATGAACGCGACTTATTGGACTCTGTAAATTTGTTGTGAAAATGTTTACGAGTAATATTTATATTCAAATTTGGGATTACTAGTGTATTAAGTTGAAGATGAACGGATACAGGAGTATAGGAAGAGCGGAGACAATACAGATAGATGCATTGTTGTTACTAATTATATGTGTATATGAGTTGTGAACACTGCTTAGTTTCAATCTGATAGAGTAGAGTGGAAGAGGAAACCATGACATGTCGAGCCAACTGGTGGCCGCTAACGGTAACACGAAAAAATATTTGGATTCGTATTTGAATATAAAATCTAATAGTAATTACATTTCGTATAATAAGTATGACACTATCGCTTCGAACCTTTTAATTTCAAATCGAATTTATAAAAGTTTAAAATTTAGGTCGGACATTAAAACCTGCCACCTGGTCGAGCAGAGACAGTAAGTGGTCACCAACATCATAGGAATATTTACGTAATGAAGGTAGCAGCCGTGTAAGTTATTTCTACTGTGTGTAGGAGTCGGAGCCAACAATGACGCAAGCATCGAGCTGACATCACGAGCGTACCTACAGGGCCGCTAATTAGCGAGAGCGATACCGGCACCTGTCGAGGAATGCGACCGAACAATGCTCAGCGGTGGGCAACGTCGCACCGCACCGCACCACACCACGCCTAACAAACTGTTTGTTTGTTTATCATAGTCACTCAATTTAATTAGGAATAGTGGATTCTGACTGAGCACACTGTGACTACTGTGGAATAGGGTGCGCTGCGCTCTGTGCGCGTGCGCGTGTCCGTGTCCGTTCGCAGAGGCGCACAGCCGCGGCCGACCGTACACCAGCACTCTAAACAACTACACATACTAGTATTCTTTGTACTTATAATCGGCCAATGGACACGTCTACACAGAACAATCGTGCGGGATGTGCGGGTGAGAGAGATTGACGGGAAAAACCTTTCCTTGAGAAACCTTTCGAAAAACCTTTTTATGGGAACTAATGAAACAACCTGCACAGAAGATTTTAATGTACCACACATCAAAAAATACTTTATTTAATTTAAGTCTTTAAGTCCTAAGAAGTAACTCATTAACGTCACATAACATGAAACTCGATCATGTTTATCTTTCTTTTTTTTCAACTGTACAAAACAGAGAGGGAGCCACTTCCAGACATCATTATCATAAACCTGATCATTCACTCTGTAATAATAATCTTTTTATAGTAAAACTTGCTAGTTAGTCTAGATCAAAAATTACAGATTACTAAATACATATACACTTGTCTCTTAGCCTCCTCCCAGAGGATAGCGACATGTATATATGTATAGTTAGTTAGATAGTGTGCTAGGGCATTAGTCAGTTCGCGACTTATTTGCATAACGCGCAACAGTCCGAGCCGAGGTTCGGCCACTTTGGCACCCTCGGATGTCGGCAGAAACTTTCGTGGCTGAGTGCCTTAAGCGCTCGCCCCCAAGTCCGGTGAAGCTGTAAAAGCCGTTCGAGGCTCCTGAGTCCTTATGGCTAACAGTATAGTCAGATCGAAAAAAAAAAAAGTAAAACTTGCTCGACGAGGTCCTTGAACTTATTATCTGACAGGTCAGTAATGTGCTTCGGGATCTTCTTAAAAGAACCCTATTAGCTAAAAAACTTGTATTACCCTTACTAACTCTACACAGTACGACTAATTTATTTTTATTTCTAGTATTGTAAAACTGTGCTGGTCTTTAATAAAATCTAGCTTGTAAAAGTTTTACGGATATACATTTCATTAGCATGCATATTGAGAGGACAATGTCAAGATATTAAAGTCTTGGAACTTGTTCTTTAGTAATTCGCGAGATCTCATCTTGTAGATTGCTCAGTTCATATTGAGTCTCGTTTCGCGTCTCGGGTCTCCAGCTGTATCTCTGAACTGCACCGCGACTCATAACGAAAATACGTCTAATTTTAATATACAGCTACATCACTATTAAATTTGTTTGTGAAATACATAAATATTTATTTCTCATTGATTGTATTAAAATTAGACGCCGCAATACTCCCCGACGAGGTGACACCATCCCGTCACTGTACCTGAGTCCCGGCGATTCCAGTTATGTAATAATTGTTAAGAAATATTATTGAATATGGTATATATATGAATACATTTATATAATATATGTATTCGATATTCATAACTACCCTACTGCTCGGATTGAGTGGAATGGTCGTCGTGGAAGTCGTGGAAAATAAAGCAGCTGGGGCTACGTCCGATCACAAAATATAGTTACGCCGCATTCGCACATGTCTAAATATAACTTTAACCACTTGCAAAGACTCCAAAACAGATTCTTTCGCAAGTTAGTTGATGCCCCATGGTACGTTTGGAACGAAGACCTCCATAGAGATATGGAACTTCCTTCGATCGAATCTTACGTTAAATGGTTCGCGAAACAGCGTCGGATTACCCGAACCCGCTAGTGGTAGCCGCAGCAAAATACACTCCAATCCCAGACGCCCGAAGGTAAAACGCCGACCACGGAACATTTTTACCGATCCCGATTACGATATCGAGGCAACTAACGCGTTCTACTCCACCGTTTTCAGAAACCAAGCTTTCTCGCGTCCACTCCCGCGAAACCACCGTTCCCTCCGCAGTTAGCTTCGCTCCCGACACCCACCAAACCCGGGCCGAGGGTTCCCCAGCGGCAAGTCAATCCTAGGTCCTTTTCTCCGGCATGGAGCCCTTGAGCCAGCAGCCGCTCGCGCGATACGATGACACTGCATTCACTAGCTACAAACATGCACTCATTACACTGCATCTCTACATACATTCAGGTACATAGTTTATGAATAATAAAAGCAAATACCTCACCATACTAAAGATGTAACATGTGTCTGTAGAGATGTGAACCGTCCAAAAATCCCGGTGAGTATGTCTTTGGTCTAGTCGGTCGACTTTCAAAGCGATCAGTTAATATTAGTGTCAATAGTAGATAGTCATTAGTACAAATACTAGGCTATTAGAATATATATAACTTAACTTACATAAATATTCAAGTAACAAGAATTATCGGCCTCGCGTCAGCGCCCGCCCACGCCATTCTCAGGCGTGATGTCTGCGTAAAAAAGCGATAGTGAGATAAATCCCGGGAGCGTGAATATCTGCACCGAGCTACAGCATATACACGTACGCGTTGCTTTTACCATTGTTGCATTATAATTATCCTAATATTGTGGTGGAGCTGCGTTTGCGTTGCAGTAGAGCTGGTGCGGTGCGGGTGCTGTGCGGGTGCAGTGCGGGTGCGGTGCGGGTGTGAGCGCGGGCGCTGGAGGTAACTGATTGTTCGTGGAATAATGGGTCAGATGGGCGTCGCATCGTTAGAGTCGATTTGAATGTTAAACACTATGTGACGCGTGAACACAATAACAATTACAGCTAGATTGATGAGTAATAAGCACACATGGATGTGTTTCTCTCACACTGTGCAAGTTAAATGTTCATCGTATTCCCGGATCTTAATTATCTCTGGTGCAGTTTAAAAGTAGAGGTTGTTTGGTGCAGAGCTCATAGTCCGCATCTAGTATTCGTACTTATAATCAACGTGCTCAGCTGTATGAGTTCAGTTCAGTTCACACCCGTCTCTAATGTTCATCTGTCGATAACTCAAAATCAACTTATTATTAATATAGCTTATTAAAATTAGTATTTTGAAATTTTGACTTGATTACGAGATTATAGAAATGTAAAAGAAAAATTTTTGTTCATAAGTCGACATAGTAATTTTGTTGCGGCAGACGCGGTGTCCCGAACGCGTTGCTGTGTCGCGGGTCTCGCGGTGCGGTATCATTACAACGACAACTACAATGACTGGCAAGTTAATAGACAATGAGTTAATCAAGTATCGGAAGCATAAAGGATACTTCACTAAATAAATCATTAGTGGCCTGAGCGGTGTCCCCGCTGCGGCCTGAGTGTCGCGTGTCGCGTGTCGCGTGTCGCGGGTTCACGGTAACGCAAGGTGTTGCGTCTTATCATCAACTAATGTTGTATAATAAAAAGGAATAACTAAATAATATATAATATTTACATCTAATCAAATGTTAATCATTCATGAAACGACAAGTGCAGGGCGCGGCACGGCGCTAACTCGGTCAACACGCGCGCCCTTCTACACGTATTACGAATACATGCGCTTTAACGAATCTGTGACCTTTTGCTAGCAAAATATCACATAGCGTGTTTGTTACCCGCACGGCGCACTCGCTGCTCGAAATATTTACACATTAGTGATCAGTAATTACTGAGGAAATGTCAGCGAGCGGTAGGCGCGGGGCGGTGAGGCGCGGGGCGGTGCGGCGCGCGGCGCGGGTCGCGTTCATTGAATATTCAATATTAAGGTTGATGAAATAAAACAAACGTTACGTTCATAATACGCGCTCATCTATCTTCTATATAAATATAACTTTATATATATATATATATATATATATATACGTTATATATTTTTCATATAACAGTATGGTGAATGACCGTTCACAATCAGTATCAGTTGACCGTCAACGAAAACAGATAAAAAGCATGTATTTTTACTTTTTTGTTTTTAGAATTCGCCAAGTTTGGAATGCCTTGTGAAGCCGGCGATAGTTTTATAATGACTGAAAGATGTATCGGACAGCGAGTAGTAAATTCAGATTAAATAGTTAATTGTGTTGTAGTTCTGCTACGTTTGTTAGTAGACGTATCCTCATTAAAACAAATGCCTCCCAAATATTGATTTAATGAGTGCTGTTTCATTTACTGAATGAACAAAACGTGCGTGATAGAGCATGCGATATGTAGACGCAGGGCGTACTGCGTGCGGTGGCGATTCCATTGCCGCGATTGATGAGCCCACGCAGGGGGGCGACCCTGCGCGTGCGCCGCGCCGCCGCCCGCAAAACCTTTGTCGGCGCGTGCACTGCACGATTATAACTCGGGAGCGCATCGGTGTGAAGTCGGGGTATAAAACCTTTCGCTTTAAGCTTATAATTGTACTTAAGAATCCGAAGACAAGAATATCTTGTCGTAATGGTAATGGTGTGGAAGTGGAAGTGGTGTGGAAGAGCAGTAGGACGTGTGCAAGGTTTGACTGCTGAGTGCAGCACCACCACCGCCATACTTGTTTCTACCGCGAAGCTGCTTCAGTGCTGTGCTTGGCACCAGGTGTATTTATTACATGCTTGTAGTGGACGTCCAACCTAGTTGGGTAGCTACGCCTAAGGACTTAGTTATAAAGTCTTGCCAACTGCCTTGTTTAGATCGCAACACAACAACGGGAACACTGTTCCATGCCATGTGGCAATGTTATCAAACGGTGCGGATTTTATTATCTTTAAATTTATTATAAAACCGGCAAAGTAGTAAATTATTCCTAAGTAATTAATTAATATACCAAAAATAATTCACAAAGTATATGAATACGGAGCTAATGTGAGTAAGGAATATATATGAGTGAAAACGCAGTTTATATTGCACTAAGTAATTTTATGCCAATTAATTATATGGTGTATAGTAAATTAGAAGGGCCCCGCTGAGGTAACTGAGTTCGTGCCTGTCCTGAGACTGTCACCGCGACCGCGGGGCGCTTCCAGTGATATGAGAGCGCACCGCAAAGCACGCGGCACGGCGCGGCACGGCGCGGCACGGCGCGGCGCGGCGCGGCGCGGCACGGCGCGGCACTACCGGTACAAACTAACTTGCATTCATGATTACTGTCATCAGTTATGTATACATACATACATACGAGTACTACACAGATATTGTAATTCAACTTTGAATGTACATAGTTGTTTGCAAAGATTTTTGTTAAGTATTTGAGTTGCCATTCGGTATTCACTATAGTCTCGAGAGTCGACTGACATATATGATTACGAGAACACATAACACGCCTCAGATAGACAACGAGACTGCTTCTCCAAAACTGTTTATGACTCTGAACCAGGTTTGTTACGGATGCGTGGCTCTACGCGACATCATCAAATATTTCTTCCTCAAAAATATAACAGAGCATTCTCAACAAAACTATACAACATTTTAAAGGACTTGAATAACGACCAGATGTGGAGTTCACATGATTTTAAGTGGTCAGTGCAGTTGGTCTTCATCTCCAATTAACACGCCACATAATTTTAAAAGTGTATGTAAGCAAGTTCATACGGAGTCGAGAATTCATCGTAATTTAATAAGAGTTATTTTGAATTATAAAACTGGACAATCACTGCATAATCGTAATAAGTAAGTAGATTCCGGTATGTGTAGATGTCCAGTCACGCGAGACCCCCCGCAGCCATCGCGCGCTGTGCTCGGCGCATGTCTCACATAACTAGACATTAGTATTTGGTCAAACTCATGCGTCAGTGAGATGAAGGCTGGGTTCCCACGGCACAGATGTATGTTCTCACAGGGGCCGCGCTCCGGCGCAGCGCTATCTAATAAAGTACGCAGTATGTTAATAATGTCACATTTTATTAAAATAACAATTATGAATATTCGCATACGGGTGGTATACTATACATAATAGCATTTCGTAAATGTTCCACTTGCTGGTTAAAGGAAGGCACGAGCTCAAACAAAGGACAAATATTTTAACGATTTCAGATTTAAAAAAAAAACCATATATACTGCTCTGAATTCTAGAATGATTAAGTGTGTTCGTGATGTTGTGCTTGGCCATCAAGTAAATAAATAGGCCGTGATAATGCCGCGATGTACAGGCGCGGGCAGCAGCGGAGGCGCAACACGTTATGTTGCCATACTGCGTAATTCGCTATTGTCGTCCAAACGGTGAATATTAAACGAGATGACGAACAAATGACTAAGAGTTCCCGGAGCGCGCTCGCTCAGCTCCGGCGCGACATCGTAACGGCGGCCGTTCGACTCGCTACGACGACGGGTACTATCGACAGTGCTGACCGCTGACCGTCACGCGATCGCCACACACACGCACCGAACAACCTCTCTCTAATTAACATAATTTTATCAAAATTACACTTTTTACATTACTATTTTAGTAAATGTGATCGTACATACACATATAAACGTATAATATAAATATATATTCTGACTATACGTATAGATAAATGACCGAACTAGTTGACTGCGTACTCGTATGCAAGCGGTTATAGAGATTATCTTGTCAAGTTTATTCCGCGAGGAACACTCGTAATCGTACGGTTCAGGTAAGTAAGCATATACGAATATATACCGCTAAGCACTTTGAAGAAAGTACGTGTGGGAGACATGGCGGCTAAACCTTGCAAATATAAGTTAAATGAATTGGCAACAATTCGGGAATTACAGAAATACCGGTTAAAATAAGTGAAAATACGAAACGCAAAGTAATATAATTTGAATCTAAAATTGATTATCAGTTATGAATGAATCATGTTATTCCTGGTCCTACTTCATTAGCGGAGGTTACGAACACGGTAGGTATAGCCTTGGCGCGGTGCGGTGCGGCGCGTACATATTGCAATCGGTTTGCAACACTTATTATTATTCCCACAGCGTTTAGTATATGATTTAAAACAAATTGTGTGCGTGCGTGTATGTGTGCGTGCGTGCGTGCGTGTGGGTGCGTGTGTGTCGTGTCGTGCCGTGTGGGTGGAAAGTGAAATGGTGTGTGTAACGCGGGTGCGCATCGCAAAAATGGCCAGTTGATTGGGTTTTTACGGACGGATTGGCGAGTCCGCTAGGAATTCAACCGGAGAGCTCTGTTGTGCAGGGCTGCCTCCGCACAGCTCTCGGCTCTTACAACTTGCATTCTAAATAGACACTTTGAATGTTGTATGGTGTACATATGAATTAGAAAACTTTCTTAGGCTTGGCAAACTCTATTCGATTTTTCGTAAACTAATTTAATATGCTTTATATAATTTCGTATATGAAATACCCGAGAGTTAATCCCTTTTTTCAGGGTTTACTTTCACACGCATTGAACCACAAATATAGATTATATAACTTCCCATTTTTTTTGTTATGTATGTACATAATTCATTCCATAGTAATTTTCACCATGACCTCTTTCTCTGCAATTTGTTAAAGTGTAAACTTATTTAGTGCCGTCGTGATTTAAACTCGATAAAACGAAAAAGTGACACTAAAAAGAGACGAATACAGACATCTATAGGATTTAGCCTGCGAGTGACTGAGATAGATTACATTATATAGTGTTTCCTATTTATCCTACTCTTGATACTCTGCATTCGTCTCATTCTCTCGAAGTATAGTTTTCTGAAGGTTGAACTGAACACTTGTTTTTGTTTTACCCTTACTTTTATAAAGTCATTATCATAAACATGATAAATAAATGTACCAATTAACTTAGACCGTGACTGCTAATTAAAGAAATAAATTAATGTCAGTTGTAGCAACCTTAAATGGAACCAACTGTAAGGGGTGGTGCGGGGTGCGTCGATCACGTGTCTGGGGGGCCGGGGGGCTTGTAACAGAATTTAAAATTCAGATAAGCGGAATAAACACTCACCCCGGGAATGTGCGGTCCACACGGATGAGCGGAGCGGAGTGGATCGGAGTGGAGACCGCTCGCGCTCACCGGACGCTGCTGTTATTTCAGAGTAACGAGAAAAACCGAACAAAGAAAATATTTTCAAGCCTTTTATCTCTCCCCTAAACGTAAGTAGCGTCCCTTATTACCATATTATGTAGGAGAACGAACAAACTACCGGTTGAGCTTCAGCTATTCATGTTCCCGATAAGGTGAACTCGTTTAGTGATCAGCCACTTCATATACTTTCCAGACTATATATACATATCATATGTATACAATATATATATTAACAATTATACATAGGAGGAGCGTTCATTTGCTTAATTATGATCTTAAGCAACTGTTAAGTAAACGTGTAATCTCAAATTGTTTTTGTATTTATGTTACACGCCCGCGTCGCCCGCCGCCCGCCGACCGCCGCCTGACGACTCTCATGTTTCTAATAATTAACGACCGTTTAATTATTTATCATGTAGATAACATTATAGTCAATAAATCTAACAATGCTTCAAACTCAATGCTTTTACTTCGCTAACAAAGGTTTTGAGGTACATTATTTTACGAAATAATATAATCCATAATTTTAATAAATAAGCATTTTTAGGTAATAATAGTTCTAATTCTCTGGCAAGTGTTCAAAGCGAACGGGATTCTCGTATAAAACACGTGCACAAATGCAAATAAAAATGTTAAGCGTAATTAGTGATTAATAAGAGAAATTTCTGTGAGCATGGTTTTATTTTTAATTTTTTTAAACGGATTTTTATATTTTAATACGGTTTAGTTCAAAGTCCACTTGTATTTCTTATGATCAATAGTTATGCCATCGTTTAATTACTATTTGAGTTTTGCTTTACGAGTACGACTGTTAAGCTGGGAACGCTTATGCAAATATTGTAAAACTCTTCTCTCAACTAATGATTATCAATGGCAAAAATATTTTCTATCACCAGAGTTTACACATTCGCCACCAATATACAGCTCCTAATTATAATATCTATTCCCAACAAATATTTTTGACATTACATTCATACTATTAGTAACATGAAATTTGTTTTGTCATTGAAATAATAGATTTGTCACCAAATAAATAATTTTATTGCCTATGGAATATAGTGTAGCCAATCTTGGTTGCGCACTGGATTGGCTAGATGAGGTTGTAATTATGATCATAACGTGCGAACCGAGCCAGCAAGTGCCAGAAACAACTCAGCCGTTGAAAATTCATATTTTTATGTAAACGTTTTAATATTACTTGGCGATTTGCTTCTGGTGACACATCAATTATTTTAGAAACAAATCTTATTGATTAGGTAGGTAATTGAACGTGCCATTATTTAGCGTACGTTAAAGTAAAACCTTAAGTTATTTATTATTCTACTTACAACTCCTCTGTTTTATAAATCGAAAGTTTTGAAGTAAAACTTCTTTAGGCGCGACTAGGAGGTAACTGGACGACAATGCAACGGAAGTCCGTTACGGCATTGAAGTAAAACTTCTTTAGACACGACTAGGATGATGGTGACCGTCGGGATGGTGGTGGTGACCGTCGGGGTGGTGGTGACCATCGAGATGGTGGTGACCATCGGGATGGTGGTGACCTTTGGGACGATGGTGGCCGTCGGGATAATGGTGACCATTTAATTTTTTCGCTTTTAATTTTTTTTATTTGGATTTTAATTTAATAAAGCATTTCTTCTTACCGATGATGATTAATAACTTTTGAAGTAATAATGGCTCAGTGGTTAACTTGTTCGGATACCGCGTCTATCGACGTAGGTTTGATTCTATATTAAATTTGATCTTTCTGTTAAGTAGACTATTTTGTTGAAACTATAGCATGGTGGTAAGGCATTTTGCTCGCTTGGCTAGCTGCCACCCTCAAGTTGGATCTATCGCAAAGCACCTATAAGTATGTTCCGGTAGCTGCACCACATATAGTTAGTTCCCTCTAGAGTTAGGGTTACCATGATATGGGATGAAATTATATTCAAACGCTAAACATATAGGTAAACTAGGTTTAAGAAAACAACTTTTTTTTTAAAAACGTAAAAATAAATTTTTCCTCCAAATTTATTGATGTACTACATCTAGAGTAGAACAAAAATGAGACCCTAATGAGAGATCTGATCGGTATTGGCGGCTCAGCATTATGGTGAGGATTGAGTGAAGCGGATTGATATGTTAATTGATTATTATTTCGAATATATGTATATACCAAATATAATAATAATAGCTTGTCCTTTCCCACTGCTGGGCAAAGGATGTATTTCCGGGGTACAGGCTAAATCATAAAACCAGCTCGAGACGTACCTATTGGCAATATCATACTTCGAAAAATACATAGTTGTATATTTTCCCACTTGTGGTATCGCAAAAAAAATTCACAAGCGTTCAGGTTTGCCTTCACCATCAGCTGGATGGAGTTAGCGTTTCAAATTCATAAATTTACCCGAATTGTGGAAAGAATCGATGGTACATGCCCGGGAGTCGAACTTGCAGACATTGGACAGATATTCTGCCTGTCTAAACGTCCCGAACAAAGCGAAACGAAAACTAGTTCGTTAATACTGTATAACTAGTAGGTTTTTAATAACATTTTTATATTATTTATGTATATGTGTATGAAGTAAATATTTGAAAACTGTGAAATATGATGCTCCAGGTTCCCAGCAGCGCCCAAGTCCTGTGAACCTGTAAAAGTCGCAAAGGCTCCTGGGACCCTAAAGCTTCAGTATACAGTAACAGTTCGAAAAAAAATGCGTGATAACTGCAAACATTTCTTATATGCAAGAGAATTATCTTGTAGGAACATATGCAAATCTCAAATATATAATATTATTAATAATCTGTCCGGTTCACATAGATCTCGTAGATGTTGTTTAGTCCGCAGTCCACAGAGCGCCTACGTTGAGGTACGTACGTACGTACGTATAACATTCGTCTCGCGAACAGTCAAGCGTTGTATTCAAATTATGTATAAAATTAACAGGTCGTTCACATTGCTACGAAAATATCACGAAGTAATTATTAAAATAAAAAGTAATTAAGTAGTATAATTCGGTGAACTAATTTGCGTGACGTGAACTCTATACTAATGTAATAATGTTATTATCACTTGCAAAATATATCAGACGGAACAGCATAGCAATTAACTAACTAAAAACTATTCAATATTGTTTCCTAGTTGGACTTATTATTAGACTTTGACAGACTGGAAACCATCAAGTTTCATGTTACTATAAAAAAGGTAAAATAATTCGGGAAGTATATATATATGAAGATATCGCGTTAACGCAGCTCGTGACAGAGAGTGGGTCCGCTAATGCTATCTCTACCACACTTAGTATCTCTTTTCCGTTTGAACTTTATGAATACTTTGATATTTGCTTGACTAAGGCGTTACTTTGCGGAAATCCATCGTAAATAATTTATCCGAAATTTCTTTACTACTTCCGCCTGCAATAGGTGAATAGTATTTTCATCTATTATCCATCTATTGCATATAGATGAATCTACATTCATCTATTGTAGGCAGAATTAGCAAAGAAATTTTGGATAAATTATATTATTTAGAATACTTGTCATTATTCGAGACTCTATTGTATTTGGAATTCTTCATTCCAGGTTTATATTCCATGTAGTTCAATAATTATTTCACAAGATTCATGGTCGCTTCCTAGATAAATATTAATATTTTATATACATTGTACATAGATATGTATAAAAGATACTGTGAGAGTGATACCAAACATGTTTTTAAAATTATTGTCATATATCGTCGCATAATTGTATAAACGAATAATGAAATTGTATAAAGTCCACCACGAATATCATTTTATTGCAGTTAATTTTTCAATTTTATTACTGGGTAGAACAAAATAAGTTTTATACCATTTCCAATAGGTAGGGAATGCACATAACTTGCTTAGCAGGTTCAAATACAATATACATATTGATATATTTATTACACAATCTGTACTAATATAATATAGCGGAAGTTTTTTGTTTGTTTGTTTGTTTAAACACGCTAATCTCTGAAACTACCAGTCGGATTCGAAACATTATTTTTGTATATGATAGCTAGATTCACGGGAAATAGTACAAGCTATCCAGCATTAGGCTATACCTCTAAGCTAGTCTTAAATATTGATTTTTGTTAAGTAAGTCGAAAGACATAGCGTACCTTAAGTGCTTTATCCGCGTGCGCTGGCGTAATTGTTAGTGATACGTAAATACAATGTTCAACAAAAATATTGCTCCGTAGTACAAAAAAAGTCTAGTAAAAGTAGCTCTTAGTAAAAAGGCTGAAGTACCATATGCCTATCTCTTATAGATAAGCCACAAAAAAGTATTATGTGAAAAAGTTTTTTTGAAAATTGGTTTATGAGCATTATTATTGGGCAAGGCATATTAATCCTTAGGAACGGAAGTTACTTTTTTCATCAAGATAATTTTATGTAGATAAACTTTGCCGTTTATAGCATAATATTTGGACGAATAGTTAAGGAGATAATGTAAAATTAAAATAACTCGACACTCCGCTTGGGCCTACCACTATAGGTGTAATGGCGCGAACGAGCTCTGTGAGTTTGACGCATAACTCATAAAACTCTTCACTGATAAATCACTTCACTGATAAAAATATTGTCTATACTGAAATATTATAAACCATCAATCAGCGATTTCTTATAAATGATACGCGAGTGAAACAGCGGGGCACAGCTAGTTGTGTATATTAATGAATGTAGACATCTTACAAGTGTTACCTTACTGTTAGACTTCGCTCTACTGTATTCACTGGTTTGATTCAATAATGAAAACATGTTTTTTGTGTCCATTACAAGAGCGTAGAGCGGTGGCAGAGTACCTATGTGACGTCAGAGAAGCTTGAAGCGAGTTCGATGGCTCATCACTCTTAACCTTGGAAAGATCTAACGTCTCTATTTCAGATTAACTTACGATGTGATAACATTAACTATTAAAATAGTACGATCACCTTTTTTGTTTAAAAAAACTACCTACATTATTTTTTAGACTTAGTTATTTAACTTATCGGTATATTTTCTATCTATATTTAGTTTAGGGACTTGGGTCCAAAAAGAACATGTCATTCTCATCGTTGACTAAACTTAGCATTAACCCAGCCATCTCAGTGGACTAATGACCATCTTCCATAACATTTTGAACTTATCAGTATTAAAGATGTAATGTAAAAAACTCTATCAGAGCTAGCAATGCAAGTTGTAATAAAGAAGATGAGGGTCTTCACCACTCCTCGGGGTATTCCGGAATAATTTATAAATTTGACAAGTACAAACATCATAGCATCCATTTTTAAAATTCGATTAATATTAATCATTTTTAAGATCGTTGATTCGTATTATTTGGTTTTTTCGGATTCCGGAATTACGCTGTAAAGCTCAGACCAGGAAAGTCTCGCGCAAGATAATTGTTACAATTCATTTGAATATTCATAGCAATAATAATTCTCCCACATACACGATAATTAGATGATGTCGGAATATTCAAATTACTACTGTTTGTTACACAATATTCATTATAATATTTTATTACGCTGTAGTGGTGTAGTCTAGTGGTGCGGTGTGGTGTAGTGTGCTACCGACATGGTACCCGCGTCGTAGCGCAGTCTGTAGGTACTCGTATGTATAGCAAAACTGGACATTTCAACTCGACGATGATTTGAACTGAAACCGCTTATTAAACTTTTAACAGTATATCCCCGAGCGGAACCAGCTCACATTTGTCCAGCGACAATATTTATGGAGGGTCCTATAAGACGGACGAGTGTTCCGCAGGGTTCAGTCCCAGGTGACTCGAGCTCCGTGTCCACTGTCCAGCCTGGCGGAGGGGGAGACAGTCGGCGAGAGAGACGCTGGGGCGATTCGGTGCCCGGCTCCGAGAGCTTTTCGCTTTGAAACAACAGTTTATTGATAATTATATTAGAAACATATATTTTCAATAAGAACTACTATAATTACTGTATCAAGCGATTTGACAGCTCATAGCAGTGATGCGCACGTAAACAGTTATAATATAGTATATATAGTAATATATACTCTATCTTCTGAGATTAACATTTATTGTAATAAAGTTTTTAAAATCAGTTGAGATTTTTAAATTGTTAGTAAACGCTCCCGTTCTAATTTACTTAAAGTATATAAATATAGAATATTAATTTATTCAAACATAATAGTTTAATACAGGTACTTGAATATACTACCCTTGAATAGTTAGAAAAAGAGCTGGTAAATATAAAAGCATTCTCATAATAATATTTGAGAAAAACAAATGCACGAACCAAAATATCCTCAAAAGCGAGGAGGAACAAGTCAAAATACTCGGTGTGTTATTGTATTTGTGAGCGTTAACAATACGTTTGGACAGGTTGCAGGTTGAAAATCAAAAGTAAAGATAAAGGTGAAAATATAACCTTCCATCGGATAAAGCTCGAGGGTTTTTATGTTAGAAGGCATGTATACCTCAAAAACTATTGGCTTACTAAGAGTACGAGGGACAATAGACAATGCTAATGTTCCAGATTACACTAAACATCCAATCATACTTTCGGATAAAAGCCATACATCATGGTTATTGGTAGAAGAAGCTTATAAAAAAACCATGCATGGAGTACCCCAACTTATATTGACTTATTTACGATACAAAGTACTGGATAGTTGGAGTTAGGAATATTACAAATTTTTTTATCACAATTGTGTTATAAGTGCAAGATATAAATCATTTAATAATAATCAACTGACCCACAGTTACCTAATTCTAGAATAAATGTTAGTCGACCCTTCCTGAATTCGGAAGTTCATTATACTGAACCAATTAGTATCAGAACATCAAAAGGTCGTGGTCAACGTGCTTATAAAGGTTATATCTTTGTGTTTTATATGGCTACAAAGCCTATAACATTTAGAGATTGTCATTTACCTAAGTACTCAAGGGTTTCTAGCAGTATTTAAACGATTTGTTTCTCGGCGAGGTCGATGTAATGATATCTGGAGCGATACCGGGACGAATTTTGTAGGTGCTTCCATAAAAATAAACGTTCTATTTACAAAGCAAAAGTCAAATATTGCCATTGAAATAGATGAATGGTTAGCTAATAACGGTATCACTTGGCACTTTATCCGACCACATGCACCAAATTGGAGGTCTATGGCGGGTGTAAAATCTACTAAATACCATTTAAAGCGTGTAATAGGTAATAATACATTGACTTTTAAAGAAATATCTACTGTTGTATTGTCGCAAATAGAAGCGTGTCTTAATTCTCGTCCAATAGCTCAGTGTCCTGTAAGTGATAATCCTAAAGAACCAGTGTAGTTAACTCCTGCACATTTCTTAATTGGTGAACCGCTAGTTATTCCTCCAGATAATAATTACCATAGTTCTAATTTTAATAATTTTAAACGTTGGCTAATGAATCAGCGAATTGATCACTATTTTTGGAAACATTGGTCCCAAAATATTTGACTCAGCTGTATCAAAGATACAAATGGGCTGAAGTTACACCAGCACCTAAGATAGGAGATATCGTTTTAGTCAAAAAGGTTAAACTATCACTGGCAAAGTAGTTACATGGTAGAGTAGTAAAGTACCCAGGTCCAGATAATGCCACTAGGGTGGTACGAAGAAAATGTAAGAACTATTTAATTAAAAGGCCTATTCCAAAGTTGTGTATTTTGCCTGTGTGAAATAATTTATTTTATTAATTTATCTATGGATTATTAAATATGTAAGATGTAGGTAGTATATTAATATTTAAGTGTATATATAAAAAAACATTACAAATGTTTGATAACTGTGCGAATTTATTAATTCAGAAAGGCTTTTAGGTACATAAGATTTACGAATATTTGTTAGTATTGTTTAGTTTCATGTAAATCTTGTTAAATTTGCCGTTTAGCAGTTTTGTTAATATATAGTAATGTATTGTATTAAATTAAAAACTTCGTTCTTGGGAGTTCGTATGTTTAAATGTATCTAGCAGCGCAAAAATATAAACTATATTTTGAACACCTGTCAATTTTCTTTTATAAAAAAAGTAACTGATAGATCTATGTATGAAAAATATTATACATCAGTGGAGAAGTAAAATAGCATTTTTTATTTAATTAACATCAAAACCATTCAAAATTTAGTCTTGAGTGGTGGCCACGTACCAGACGACATAGCGTGGGCAGAACCACTACAAGGTAGACCGACGACCTGGTAAAAGTTGCGGGGACACGCTGGGTGCTAACAGCGCAAAACCCATCATTGTGGCGAATATTGGCGACGCCTATGTCCAGCAGTGTACGTTTTTTGGGGCTGAGATGATGGGACATGGGACGGGACAATTTAAAACAAGCAAGGAAGGTCAGAAGGCAAGAAGCAGGAGTCAAGGAAGTGAAGATTAATGTTTATTGAACACCTTATTTTCCCAAATATTTACAACTAGCTTCTGCCCGCGACTTCGTCTGCATAGACTTCTGAATTGGGTCTTTACCGAGATAAAAGTAAATCTGTAAATCCAAGTAATAAATCCTTTGTGTAGCCATTTCCCGGGATTGCGTAAGTAACAAACATACAAACCTTCACAATTATAATATTAGTAGAATATCTCTTCGGAAAATATGAAAATTCTGACAACGGTTTAGGCAACGGACTATGGATACTAAGATATTAAAAATCCTCTATTGTATTGCTTGGAAGGATGATTTTACAAAAACGAGGAACACTTTATTTCTTACTATTTTCATATCACTAATTTGAGAAATAATGGATCCTCCATACAAACTTTAGTTACTCTGTGTCCTTTTCCAAAGCTTAATCAATCTCTATAGCAAAATGCATCAAAATTGGTTCAGCGATTTGGCCGTGAAAACGTAATAAACAGACAGACAGACAAATGGAGTAAATATGAGCGCCGTTGGACAATTTGACGGCGACGGCGTCGGTGGCGTGGGTTTAGAAAATTTTGGTAATAAGTTTTTAACAAAACAATAAAAGCAGAAATATGTTCGAAAACGACCTGACTCACAGATATAGAGTGGAACAAGCTAGGGAATTACCTACTGCCCTCTGCTAATCCCAAGATTTCCAAAGCCTTTTTACACTCGAACAGACGTCAAGCGCGGATGATCATTGAAGCCTAAACAGGACACGGGTAAGAACATTTTTTTAATTATGGGTATAGCTGAAAACCCGCTTTGCCCAGCGTGTATGGGAGAAGAAGAGCCAGCCAAACATGTATTCTTGGAATACAGATAATTAGCCTAATCTTAAGTTAACTACATATATGCTTTTGTTGGTATATTCATTACAGAAAATTTTCACCGCTGAAAGGTACTCAGTTACTATAAGGCAACGCAACCCGGGTAATTCAATATGTATAATTATGGCGACGTTGTAAAGTGACGACAGTTGAGAACAGTGACGCGCCCACGCGTAGAACTTGCGAATTGATTGATCTCCTCCCCCGGCGCTCTCCTGCCCCCGCCCCAACGTGTCATGTCACATGAGTTGCGTGTAGTATGCACTGACAGTTACACAAATCAAGTACTTCCTTCGAAGGAACTTGCGATGACGAGCCAATCAGCAAGTGCTCGTTTCTGCGTAATAACCTACACTCGGGCTTGCTCATTTATAATATGTATTATAATGCGTTATCGATACTTATTTTACTGCATTCTGTTACCTTGTCAACAATGTCATAACTCCAGTCTGTGTTCTGTTCACACGTCTACGATACTATTGTAATACATCGTCCACCGCCACATCACACGTCACGGCACGCGCGCCGCATCGCTCTCTATAATTTATACTATGTTGCCAATTTAGTATATTTCAAGGTAAATTTATGAATTTTTTAACCCGCTAAACATTAAAAAAAACTCATTTTTAACAAGATATTTTTTATAATAATTGTTAATAATCTCATTAAAATGAGTTTTTCTATAATGAGTTGGTTAAAACATTCATAAATTTATTATGAAATAATTATAATAAATTGGCAAGAATGTTTTCTGAGTGCGGCGCGGCGCGGCGCGGTGTGCGCAGACGCATACTCATATAATAATGATAATAGTAAATCAAGTCGGAGCAGAAATTGTTACCAGCTCATTCTTTTTCAATGGTTAACTTAAACACCTAACACTAGGTATAGTGTTGACATTCATAAGTGCCTTTTTAGGGCCTAAATTGAATAAAATATTTTTGATTTTCATTTTGAAACCGTTACATTTGGATCGATATAATATAGTAAAAATGCGGCTGCCGAGACACTGCCACACTCTACTCTGCTCATCCCCGAGTAACAATTAGAATACGAAGTAAGAAGAAGCCTAATGAAAAAGTCATAAGGTGACAAACCTTAGCCGTGATAACATGATAAGCCGATATGACAGCCATATTAGCAGTTAGTGGATCTAATTGCTGCTATTTGTTTATCATTCGAAACTGAGAGTCACGTACAACAAACACACCCTGCAACCTGCGATGTACTGCAGTTCCAAACAAACTCGAACAAATATCGAAGATTCTCAGTACGAAATCAAATTTCATGTTTAGAAACTTTTGAAAGAAATGAACAACCTCTTACTAGTTTCGTATGATTCCGGATCCGGTTCGAAGGCTTGCTGTTAGATTGATTATCCGTAAAGACGCTGAAATCGAAAAACTTATGGCGGAACCCAACATCATCGGCGCGATGACAGTACTCCAGCTCCGCTGCAGCTGGCTGAATCACGTGCAGAAACTGAGAGAGGATCGTAGCGTGAAAAGAACCCACTTAGGTGATCCAGCTGTTCGACGGCCGGCGGCGGCTCTACAGCATTGTAGAGAAATGTCTCTCAGAGCATCAAGTCGCTAACTCGAGAGAAGCCGCACTTGATAGAAAAAAATGGCGGCCTCTCGTCTCGGAAGTTCTGATTCACTTTGCGTCATGGAATCAGAGGAGTATTCATTATTATATTTTCCGCTGAACCGATATAGTATGTTAATAATACATTTGTAATTCGACTTGTATTACATAGTGGCATAGTTCCCTTGTAACATATTATGCCTTATGACATTGCATTACTAAGCAGTGCTATATATTAGAGTTCGTCCTTGTCGGGTCACGGCCCAGGTGGAGTGGCGGAGTGGCGGCGCGGCGCGTAGGGTTCGAGGAGGAAAGAGGCCGGGGAGCACATGTGTCTGCGGGGCAGGTGCTTATGCGCGCGCGCCTGCTCAAATATCAGCACATGTCACTCACCCCCCAGCCGGGACCCGGAGGTACCGTTACAGAAGCCGATCCCGCTTATCCCTCCATTTTCAGTGTCTCCGAACACGATTTCCATTGGCGATGCAAAATTTAAGACAAACTCTTTGTTCGATGTTATTGTCCATTATGACATTCGTAATACACACTAGATATGGCCTAACTAAAACCAGCATTGTATTTAATCTAAATGACAGATGCAACTCAAACTCCGCGCCAAAATGAAAAACAGTTGTGCCATACTAACAACAAAAGAAAATGAATTTGGAACTATAAACAAATCATCCACACCCGATAATTTTTTGACTGAATGTATAACTGTTGTTATTTTATCTTTTGCTATGGTAAGCGTTGATGTTGTAATAACAATTTATGTACCAAAGTCCGTGTTTTAAATTCCGAGTACTAAAATAATATTTCATGTGTTACTAGATTAAAAAGTAGTGATTTCCGCCAATTCGAATTAATTGTAAAAATGTGCGAGGTTCATAATGCTTTTTTTTTTGGGAAAACATTCTGTTGACCCAGGTAAAGGTGACGCCGAATAAGATAAGCGTCGCTTAGGGGCCAACCGCAGGCGCCTTTTTGTTTTGTACGTTTTTTCTTAAGTAGTCTATTTTTACATGTACATTTTATAGTTTCCTAAATTATGTATGATAATAATAGGACATTATCGAGTAGTTGAATAATACAAATTATTTCAATGGTTATATAAAAACTCTCAACTCAATATTTAAAATCTTACAATTAAAATAATCATAACGTAAAATAAACGGTAACACGACATTACGAAGATTGATGTGGCAACATTATTTTCAAGTATGACATTAGTGATTGTCAAATTGTTCATTGGGAATGAAAGCGAAGTGTAGCTGTGGCCAACGACTTCGTCCGGAACGACTCGCGCAACATCTATTGTACTACAGAAACTTCGCGGGTGTGCGCACAACACGGATGAGTAGCTTAGGTACAAACAATAATCATTATTTTTTACATATATAGATAACTAGCGGTGTCCCGGGGCTTCGCTCGCGTTATTTATATGCATTAGTTATTCATATTCCGTAATTTATTTTTACTCATATGATTGACAATTCATAAAGTTTTGTATGTCCGAATTTAACTCAAAAAGGCTTGACCGATTCTTATGAAATTTTGTACACCGGAAGCTTATTAATTAATTGGCTATAAGAATTTTCAATAATACTTTTATAAATAATTTAAAAACGAAACATCCAATGTACGAATGTGTGAAGTTCCATCAATTTGATTGACTCTGAAGAAAATATTAACGTGCATAACTAAATAGATTAAAACTCTCATTAAAATGTTTACTTTAATGTTAAACCTTGCATCTTTAATACGTCTGAAATATTCAGTGTAAGTGCGTGATGTACTGATATATAGGTAGTAAGCTTGAACTAGATTTATTAGGGTTCCGAAGACAACAAGGAACCCTTATAGTTTCACTATGTCCGCCTGTCTGTCCGCGGCTTAGTTCAGAGATTCATACTACTAGAAAGCTGTAATTTGATATGAGTATACATAAAATCACGCCGACAAAGTGAACAATAAAATTTTGAAAAAAAAATTATGTGTACGTACCACCACCCGTAGACGTAAAGTACGAATGTTTTTTTTCTCGTCTAACATATCGTGTGTGGTGTCGTTGGATAGCTCGTTCGAAAATATTGTGGATCTATGAAAACCATTTTTCGATACAAATAATAAGTATAATAAAATATTAAGCTTTAAAGTGCTAAGTTAAAAGGAAAACTATCAAAGGTAATAAACTTTACAAGTTAACGAATCAATCAATTTATAAAATGTATTTGGAGAAGTATTTTCGTGCAAATTTCATTAAAAACAACTTAAAGACGTGGGGTATTTAAAGGATAATTCATGTTACAACAAAGCTTGCGCCGGCCGGGACATGTCAAACATCTATATATACTTTTGTATGAAGTAATTCATGCTACACCGGGCCGGGGTCGAGTCGGTGTAGTATAAAAACCCTTAAGTTTGCATAATATTGTGGTTGGCAACTACGGAACCCTACAATGCGCGTGGCCCGACACGCACTTGGCAAATTTGTTTATAATATAGCTGTGGTGCGGCGCGCGTCCCGACCGCGGCGGCTATCATCTGAATTCTGAATATAAGTTGTATTCTAATCGCGGCAGATTACAGCACAGATTGAATTCATAACGGCGGTTCACATGGTGGCGCACGGATACGAGTCCCAAATAAACAATCATTATAAATTAAACTTCACTACTTAACTTATAAAAAGTTATAAACTCACTTCTTTAGCTATAAGATGATAACCCAAACAGATATATTTAAAAAATAGCACTGTATGCTATATCATATGTAGACACATCGTCATGATGCTACTTAACAATGAATAAATAAATAAAATACCGTTGCGAAAGTGCTGAAAGTAAGAAATATTCCATAAATATATTGAAGTAATTATACACACAAACTACACTTGAGATACAGTTAAGCCAGTGTAATACTTTCCATAAACAAGGAAACTTATGTCGTTACTTAGGATAATCATTATTATTAAGATGAAATATATTAACAGAAAATTCACGGTATCGCATTTTTAACAAAGCAATGAGAAATATTCCGATCCATTACAAATCGAACGTTTCATCGTTCAAGCGTAACGTTTAAATGAAGTAATTAAAAACTGTTTCCCGACCATTACGGTTACGTCAATGATCTCAACTTAAAAGTTTTACCGTTCAAATTAAACAGCCCAAATTGAAAAACTTTTCCAAATAATTATATATAATAATAATTTAAGGCTAAAACAATTACAAACACAAAGAAACACAAGTTTTATCATACTTGATAATAGGATGCTATGTGACGAAGCATTACCACATGTGGCTGGTTTAAATTTTGCCCTATACATTATCTTTATTTAAGACTATAGCATTACCTTATCGATATTCGCATTTTCATTAGACCTGTCGGCTGTCACGGTATATTAAAACGGTTAGTATGACGGCTCTTCAATCGCGATCTTGTAATAAATAATATTTAAAATGCCAATATAAAATAGTTTAAAAAAGTAAGTACCTTCATATTATAATTTATGTCAAAATATAGAAAATGAAATAAAAATTAGAGAATGAGTATGATAAATAATAATAACATTATTATTGACGTTCTTAAATTCATGTGTTATTTTTTTAATTCTTTTTCTAAAAGAGCTATGTGTATATATGGGATACGAAACTTATTATTGTATTATTGTTTCTTTTAAATTTGGTGTTTTGTTGATTATCGAATATAAAAAAAGAATTTTGGAAGATATAAGAGCTACACAGACGACGACTTTATTTATCAGAATAAATAAATTATTGACAAGATATATCGGCGCTAAGCACGACCTCTCACATATATTATACACATTTTAAACTAGCGGTGCGCCGCGGTTCCGCACTCGTTTATCAAACAGTAGTTACATTCGTCACGTCATTTATACACATTTTTGAAAATTGTTGTAGCCTATCAATAACAAAAGCTTCCCATCAACAAAATTTCAATAAAAATCGGTCAAACCGTCTTTGAGTTACATCTGGACATACAAACAGACGGACAGATAAAAAAAACCTCATATCCGTGATCAGTGACCTTTATAATAAGTATCTATAAGATGACTTTCAAAAAATAACTACTTGTACTGACCAAACTACAGATATATTATTATAGATAATTGATGCGACACACCAATATCAACATTGTATTACGTAATTATATGATAATCTGACTCTTCTCGAGAGGTGATACTGTAGACCGTACACTACCGAATCTGCTTAGAATATCAACACCCCGAGAAACAAGTTGTTTTACATCGATGCATAAGTCAAGAGTCACGATTAATACTTACGATATACAATGGTTTCATGAACATACATTTACGGATGACTCGTTTTTATACAAAAAAAAAAAACTAATTAAACTCGGAAAGTTATTTTATTGAAACTAGGTACGCACGACAAAAACAAAATAGATAAACGACAAGGTTATTAACGAGACTTATCCCGTGCGTGGATTTGTGCCATAGCCTCTAATTGTTAGAACAGTGCTAATCACGGATACTTCTTAGAGTAAGTAGCAACATCGTGCCGTGGCCGTGTAGTGCCGTGCGCTGTCGTGTCATGTAGTCTTTATGGTCATCACGCACTTTATTGACTGAAAGTGTGGCGCGTTGTCGGCCGGTTGCAGTGCCCGGGACCGCGGCCACATGTACTAATTGGCCGTATTATGATACACTTCTTTTGTTATCAAGTACGCGCGCCCGCATCCGCGCCCGCGCCTGTTCGCAGTGTCGTGGTGTCGCGACAGCTTACAGGCACACAGCACCAGTGCACAGCTCGGAGCGGTCAGAAGACGAGAGCAGAGCGCGTACTCTCATACCGTGTCTTTTTTTTCCTTTTTTTTCTAACTGTTTATTCTGTTACCCTAGTCCCTGGAGCCTTTACGGCTTTTACAGCTTCACTGGGCTTGGGGTCACACCGTGTCGCACCGTACTACTGCACATTACTTTGTGAACTTGTTAACAATCTTTTTTTTTAATTCGGTTTTTTTAATAAAAACAAAATAGCTGGGAAACATATACTAGTGGTTTATGAATTTATTTTCTAATTATCCACTGATAAAAGGTCTCAAGATGGTCGAGGAAAAAACTTATCAGGAGATAAATTTTCTGTACGAAACGTATCACCAGCAACAGTTTTCAGTGATTTGCGTCTCCTTGTTTAGTCGTCTAGGAGTCGTCATGCATTCGTTATGCACGGTTTGAAATTTGTGATAACGAACAAGCAGAACCACTAGACAGCGCTTGTATAAGTCCTTAGTAATGCCATTAATACATGTTCAGAATATTTATGTAAATATGTAGCTTGCAAATTCCTGGACTCGATCCGGTAACCTTAAAGGTGCTCTCTCCGCGCTGATCGGTCACAATTACCTTTGCCGTTGTGAAAAAGTGCAAAAATGCTAGTTCTCGCAACAACTAGGTACAAGTGAACTAGTTACATTTAACTACAATTGTATGTAAATGTGTGAAACTAATATAGAAACTTGAATATTCAGAAGCGTTAAGCGAGATGCAACAAGCGAATGTATTCAACTAGTTCAACTGGCTAATTAGCAAATTGTTTTTGTTATAACAATTTATAAAATAGGTAATTTAATTCTTTTCTGGAAACCGTCTCGATTACTTCTTAGAGGAGTTTGTCAGCTCAAAATGAGTACTTGTGATTGAAAGTTTTTTGTTGTTGTACTTTTCAAGGAAGGACTAAGGAACCTAAGGAACGATGTTTGTTAACAATATCATTCGTTGATAGAGGATGGTCTCCATGTAACAACGCCCACCTCTTATCGTTTAACACCAGTTTATTTATTAGCGCATTACCTCCAATCAATATTGAATCAACATTATTTTCCTGCAATGAGTTAAAATGTATTTTAACTTATAAATATCATATCGCATTCACTTACCATGAGTATACGCTATATTGCATTTAATTTTCTAGACATATTATAAAACTCAACGTCTCTCTATCTGTCTGTCTGTCCTTTTAAGTTTTGTCATGCGAAAACCACTTATCAAACTTACACGTGTATTTATTTTAATTCATAGCTATGTTATCTGGCCACGTTAAAGGATATATTTTATAAGATAACATACGAAATAAGCCGTGACGATAATGGTGAAACATTCGGGAAAAAATACACTTTTGGGGCATTTAAATGGCTTACGCGTAGCAAACCATAAATATATATTAAATGTATGTACTACACAATTATAGATCTTAAAAATATGTACATAAAAGTCGGCGATATCATATATCTTATAAGGATCATTCACAATAAGCATTTTTATCTTTAAAATGAACCGGCGTGCGACCGCCGCAAGTTGGAGCGAGGGCAGCACGAATCGCGCGTGCGCTCGACCGACAGCATTCTGCTGACCACGCGAGCGGAGCCGCGGGCACAGCTAGTACGTAATAAATTTTATTTTACTATATTCTTCATAATTTGCAGCAATTTTAATACCCGCCACGACCGCCCTCCTCTGCGGCAACTCAAGCCTAGGTCCGATCCATCGGCATGGAGCCCTTGAGCCAAGCAGCCGCTCGCGCGATACAAGTGACTCTACAATCACTAGCTTTCACAGCCATACATGACACTGCATTATACACACATGCACAACACACATAGGTACATAGGTTCTGTAAGGGACCTTTTTTTTTCTTTTTTTGCCTAGTTAGATTAGACAAAAATTTTCAGACCACTAAATACACATACACATGTTCCTTCCCTCCTCCCAGGGGGCAGAAATATGTATATATGTATAGTTAGTTTAGATCGAATTACGGATAGGGAATTAGTCAGATCGCGACTTAATTGCATACGCGCAACAGTCCGAGCCGAGGTTCGGCCACTTTGGCACCCTCGGATGTTGTTGCTTAGCTTTCGTGGCTGAGTGCCCTAAGCGCTCGCCCCCAAGCCCGGTAAAGCTGTAAAAGCCGTAAAGGCTCCAGGGCCCCTAAGGCTAACAGTATAGTCAGTTCAAAAAAAAAAAAAAAAAAGCAATTTTAATAATAATGAATAAATTGGCAGCAAAAATATATTAAAACATTTTAAAACACTGGCTAATAGTTACGCGTACTGCAAGGAAATCGTTTATCTCGACAGAATAAATAACAACTAGTAAAAGTGTAGTTATTGTAGAACGATAAACAGGATCTGTAATGAATGAGACACGCAGGCGAGCGACTAGCGGGACCCTAACGTTCGGCAGGTGCACGTAACGGGACCCTAAAGGTCAGTCTGTCACATAAAACACTCGTCCTAGCGCTGTCTTTCATGAATACTAGTACCAGTCCGCTATGCGCCTCACGACAGACATACGGGTAGCAGCTAGCAGCCGGTCGAGCACTAGCTAGAGCTCGACGCCAATCAATAACGGCGCCCATAATTTTAGGGTTCCATACCTCCTCGTAGTGAAAATAAGTAAACCCTTATATGATCATTTTGTTGTCTGTTTGTCCGTGTTTCAAGAATCTTTTTCTCAAAACGATTTAAGATATAAAATTGAAATTAATATCGCATACGGAGGCCTCATACTGTTGTAAAAAAATAAAAATTTCTAATTTGACTTCACTACTAATTGAAATTGCACAAATTATAAAATAACTAATGAAAAGTAACCATCCGTAATACAAATGTAGTAAGCACAAGTGAACTAGTTACCGTACGTCTTGGCCGGTGGCGTCGAGCGACGGGCGAGTGCAACCGCAAACTGTCTCATTAGAATTCGGAATATTTCCACGTTTCGAATTCGACTCTCAGTTGGGTTTAAATCAATCAATTTAAATTTGTTCCAATCTGTATTGGTCATTTTCATATTCAACAAACAGTATATTGTGTATCAGGAATAATGCTAGTATTTTTTCAGGCATGAGACTGCACTTACTTAATAATAAGCAATAAAAAATTTAATTGAATTGTCCTGAATTTTATAATTTCGAAACATCAATCTAAATTAAGAGTTGTTACATTATATAATGCTAAGAAGCTCGTCCCTCTAGTTATTACATTATGTATAGTACTAGCTGTGCCCACGGCTCCGCTCCCGTGGACTACTAAAAAATATTTTTATTTTCTGTGCGGAACCCTAATTATTATTCTAAAATCAAAGTAGCCTATATTAGGCCCTATAACATCAACTATTTGCCAGTTGAAGTCCCGTCAAAATAGGTCCAAACGTTTCGGAGATACCCGGAACAAACAGTCAAACACTTCAATTTTATTATATGTATAGATTACTATACTTATTGTTTCATAATATGTTCTTTAATCTAGAGATATAATATGATCACTATAATTACAAGTACAGCAGACTGCTTCTTTCACTACGCTGCCGCTCTGTTGCAATCCAATCGTTATTAAACCTATGCTTACAAATATTTCCTCAATATAAAACAATTTTAAGACTGATATGCATTATCTCTGGAAATTGATTGTATATCTAATGTATGCTTGTGTACAGTTGTGCCACTGCATGTGCTTAGTTGCACTATGTACCGTGTCGTGGGTCACATCACTTACTGTGTGTTTAAACGTCTAGCGGCAGCTCGCGGTACTACCGAATTATTTATCGGCGATAAAGCCCGTCAGAACGAGACATTTCGCAATTTTATTGCATTATTAAAGGTGTCACTGCCGACATTCAAATGAACCTTTCTTTTACGAGGGCTGTTAAAATACAGTTGTTAATGAGGGGTCGCATTGTATCGCGCTAACGGTGATTTGCGCATTTTTTTGTTTCTGAACAGTTTTTTAGCGGCCGAAGCAATAAATTAGAAAGTTTCGTAACAAACAGACAGAGTGGTTGTTGTGCATCGCTTTCACCGAGTTCAATTGAAAATGTAATAATAAAACAATATTGAGAATCAGTTTGCGTAGGTACTGCTCGGCTCGGCAAGGCGCCTCGTCGCGCCTGCTTCCAGCGGAAAACGCAATAAAATATTAAAAATCTTATTACCGAATTGCCTGAAGCTGATCGTAAACAATGTTAGCGAGTACTAGTGGGAGGGAGGGAGAGAGAACTGCTTTACAATTTCATTGTTATAAGCGTTATTATGGCCACAATTAGTACTCGGAACTCACGCTGATTCATAAATACATGAGTATATCGTGCTAAGGAAGCGAAAGGGTTTTTATAAGGGTTGTAAGTAAAGAAAGTTTCGGGTCTCCAGAGCGCGGAGCCCGCGTGATCGTAATACATCAAGTAATGATACCAGATAAAATAAAAAAATCAATGATTTGAGTCGGAGTGTACATTCAACGTCTCGTTTGTGTTTGGATGTAAATTACCTGACTATGTTTGTATGTTTGTATAACAGAGTTTATATGATTACAATAAGAAAGGAAAAACATTTTATTTAAATATAATGATTGTTTATGTATACTAAATAATCGTCTAAAATACCCAATGACGAGATGTGCAAAATAGTTCAGTAAAAGTATTTAAATAGAAAATGCAAGTAGGTACTTTTTTATCTTTCTTTTTCTATTGCAAATACAAAATGGTTTTAAATAAAAATATTTAAATGCAAATATGTAGTTTAAAATACCATTATTAAAATAAAATGCCTCCAGATAATGAATTTTTTACATGTAATGTACATTTATTCAAGCGATTTCCACTAGTAATTGTTCAAATATTTCGTCTTTCATGTTCCGTTTATGTAGCCACATACATGTATCATTCCATCATAGCAAAATTTTGCTATATATATTATATATAAATATAGCTAGTATATTTTGAGAGCACCTGATGTAGAAAAAACCGTTTTTATATTTAAAAAGAGGGCAATTCGAACAATCTACAATTGAGGCCTCGCGAATCACTTAAGAACAAGTTCCAAGAATTTAATATCTTAACTTTGCCCTTCAATAATCCTTGACAATTTAATTATGTTCGTAAAAACTTTGACAAGCTAGATTTTGTCAAAGATCCGCACAATTTTACTAGAAATAGACATAAATTAGGCATACTGGTATTTACACTTAATAAGACCAAACAAGTTTTGTTAGGTAATAGTGTTAGGTGTTAGGTTAGATGATAAGATTCCGAAGCCATTACTGATTTGTCGGATAATCATTTCAAGGACAATGTCAATTATAAAATGGATGAGTACGTGAATGATAGTTATGTTTTGATGCGAGTCCCTGTCTATGTATCCACAAAATAATTAATATGATCGTATTAACTATAAATGTTATTTGTACAATTGGAAAAAAAAAGAAAATACACCCGACCGAGTTTCTTGCCGTCTCTTCTCAATAACTGGGATGTATTGTAGTGGTATTGTTTTGACGTTCATAAGCGCCTTCTTAGTACCTAAACTGACTAACTAACTAACTGCCCCAAACTATCTTGTTCTCTATATGATGTTCTTCCCTGTAATATTCTTCTGCCTACTAATGTCAATACATTACTTACATATGTGTAAGCAATTTTTATTGACTTATTTGTAGTTTTCATTTATCATAATAATATACGATAAATTATAATGTTCCCTTTGTTCATATCTATATAGCAACGCTTTATATGTTAACATATTATTTTATCATATCACTGCAAATTCCATAACACAACATAATTTTTAAGTGTCTGTTTTGTGCTGTGTCAATATTCGTATTGTTTTCAAATTATTCTATAGAACACCGAACGTAAATTGACAATAAAATTCTAAAACTTGCATAGAAAGAGAAGGAACTAGACATGTCATATAACCGGGTGTAAGATAGCGATACTGTTATCATTTTTTACAGTTTTCATAAAATTTGCTACTACAGTTCGTAGTAAAAGAGTCAGAGATAACCCAAACTCTCTTACTTGTTCCCAATGTGAAAATGTTTATTTGTATTACAAATGCAAAATAGGTAAATTTAAAGTATTTCATATAAAATACAAACTACTTATTGAAATAAGCATTTCAAATACAAAATTAAAATACGTATTTTGTATTTCCATTTGAAATACACGTATTCTAAATAATTCATATCTCTACAATTAACTAATACAAACACTAAATGAGATGTGTTCACAAGTTATAGTACTTAAGCACATAACACGGGAACCGTGCAAGCCGAGCAAGCCGAGCGACTCGAGCGAGCTTGCCGCGATTGACACTAGTACGTCACGCGCTATAGCAAGCCTTCTTGTAAGTTGTATTTTAATTACATATATTATTATCTGTAATAGGTTTCTCTAAATAAAATAATATATATTTATTAGTTATTACAGATTAATAATTATTTTGACGTTGATAAAGTCCAACACCGTTTGATCGATCACCATAAAAGTTAGTAGAACTAAGTGTTGTTTTATGGAGAAGGTCTTCATGCTATCACTGAAAGCGATAGGTGATACTGTGGTTGAATTGTTAACTACTCTAAAGGGCTTAATTAAGGGCTAAACTTTTGCAGGGCCTTGTGACTGGACTTATCGGTATATATTTTGTTAACGCCATCAATGACTGTCTCGTAAATATGGACTGGATATGAAGTGAAGATTGACTCCATGGTGTCCAAGACGCGTCTTTAGCTCAGTGTCAATGAGGCGCCCGCGCAGGCCAACATATTCCTCCTCCTCCCCCCTCTCCCAATTAATAGACTAGTTTAGTCATGTGTTAGTATTATTCATGCATGTAAAAACCGAAATGTCAAGTGCATATTCCCGGAGTGGGGAGCGAGGAGTGCAGTCTAACGGTACTCTAGTATGTTAACTGGGGTGTGGAAAGACCTTTAAATTAATTATAATAATGAAGGCTGATGATCGCGTCGCGTCGCGTCCCTCGCCTACAACCTACAACCTACACGTATCACTAACGGGAAATAACAACGCTAATTTACCAGTTTACATTTAACTATTTACTTTGACTTCTTTTGTTTTCCCTGCTACTGGACTTTGGTATTTCTATATTGCGCAGTGTGCGCGGCGGACGGGTACTTATCCATGCAGTCGCGGCAGGGAAACATGCTCACATTACTATTTAGAAAAGTCGACGTCGCATCGTGATGCGGATCATTTAAATGCTAATTCAATTATTTCTTTTCAATAGTCAATAAAGTAATACAAAAGTGGTTCGATTATAACAAAAACAAAATAGTAATCCCGAAGCAAGAAGCGAGCGCTTGAGACATTAACGACACGTATAGGTTTGTCAGGAACAACCTCACTACAACAATTAAATTTCAATTATGTTATGTATAGAAAAACTAGACAGCATAATTATTATAAGCCTCCCCGCGCCGCCCTGCGTCTCCTCGCGCTACCCGTGAACAATAATGTACCAAACACCGAATAATATAGTAAAAGTTAACATACGCAAATTACTATTAATGACTGTCAATTTGTTAATGTTATTAACATAAAAATGCATTTTTATTGCTTATACGTGTATTTGTGTTTAATATAAGTCTCAAACTTATTTACGCACTCGTTCTGTTGTGTTGAAAAGTGTCATATAAAAAAAAGCTTATCCAAGTGTTTTATTCATTAATATCTGTTAACCAAAAACAGCAGCTGTACTTAAAAAATATTCACTATGATATTTTCATATATGACAACTTAGGTAATAGGCAAAAGAAGTTTCCAAAAAATTCTGACAAAATACATAAATTAGGTATAATAATTTGAAATGTACGAGTCTAGGACCGAAAGTATTTAGATTAATACATGTCTGCCAGAGTGTAAAGGGAATAGTAGAGCTACATTACAAGTTGAACGTTACGAGTATGTTGTGCTACCAATGTTAATACCGACATCTCGACGCCGACATAACAAAACCAGTAGTCGACTATAAATTAAAGTTTCTCGTACCTACATTAATTTCATATCACTTGTTTTTTTTTATCGTAAAGCACAACGTCTATTGCCAAAAAATCATCAATCAACTGCGTCCCTTACAACAATTATGTGAATTTCTAAGAATTTAGAAATGTTTAAATTTACGAGCGCTTCGCAATAGATTACCATCGAGTAGGAACATTTGCGTGCGCCGTGAGACACCTCTCACGTGAGTCCGTCACACCGCGCGCCGCACCGCGCCGTGCCACACAGCGCGCTGCCGAGGCACACTGTGCCTTCGAATCTACGTCATAAAACATACATTAGGTTTTATAACCGGCAGCCCGTATTGCTACTTCGACAAAGGATTTGCATACATACACTTTTTGCTATAGTTTTTTGTGCCGAAATCAATATCGTCTTTACAAATATAAAATTACCTGCGTTGAATGCAGACGAATGCTCTTCGAGCGCTCCGCTGGTGATCTAGAAGCCGAGGGCAGACGCAGCTGCAGCCTGTGCCACACTACCGAGCCGCGCCACGCGTCACGCCACGCCGGTACAACTGTACCGTAACCGTACTATGTCTAGTGTTTATGTTGCAATATATGCATTACTAACAACTCATCACCTGTTTGAAATTGGTGTATACACAATAATACTTCAATAAGCATATCTAGGAACCAGTTTGTCATTGATAATATTTATATTTTTTTAAATTATTAAGCAGGTAACAATGAAGCATGCACAGTCCATCAATTATTAAAGGGTCATAGTTATGTAGATCAACCTCAAAAGGACCACAGTTGTAAAGCAACTCATAATAGATTGTTAATCGATCAATTTTCATGTATATTGTTAATCACTAGCCTAACCACTATTGTTTTAAGATAATTTTCGATAAAGTCAATGGCTTTTGAGAAAAAAAAATCTTTTGTTTCTTGAGTGAGCCAAAGTGCAGTTTTAATTTTTCTATCATAACGGTTTCAATTAAGCAGCCTCGATGCATATACTAGCATAGAGGGAGATATTCTGAATTCTAAATACTAACACACATGTGCATTCATATGCCGCCTTATGAGCTTTTTGGATTAAAAAAATTATGAGTTTTAACATGTATCACAAACATTAATTGGAGTTTCTATTTCATTTGTATTAATTGGATTACAAACTTTGAACATAACAACTTTTATTAAGAATAAAGCGGACAAATATATTTCGTTGCAAACCGAAATCTTTGAAATATATTGATTTATTTAAAGATGTATTTACTAGAACCGGCATCCTCTACCAACACGTCATAGTAAATAAAATACTATTTAATTAATATATTATGTTAAATTGGACTCGATACCTTGTCCACTCTTATGCTAGATGTGGAGCATAGCAACGCCTTTCTTGATTTTAAAGAAGACGTTGCAAAAAGAGGTGGGTTAAGGAATAAATGAGGCACTTAGACAAAAACAAGATCACTATAAATACATCTAAAGTCATACTTAAAATTCCATTTTACTATTTATACAAGTTTTACGAATTTTATTATATCACCTGATTTTATACAAATTAGTTTACCCTATTTTACTTCAAGTATTCAATTGTACACAATCTATATTAGTTTATAAAATAGTTGTATTATTTATTAAAATTTCAATTCCGGACTTGTCGTAGTCTTTTTTTTTGGATTAATGCACTTTTTGGTGAAAATTGTAGGTAAAGTAACGCTATGTTAGCGTACGAAATTAAAATAGAAGGCGATGCTTGGATAGATTTAAGAACAAAAGAGAAGGGAAGCTTCAGCTTAGACTAAGATAGAGTGTAATTAAAAGAGAAGGGAAGCATTCTTATTACATTAAGAAATATTTTTTAGAATTAATTGAACTTAAATTTGTAAAAAATATAGCCTGGGGTTATTCGGGATTTCCTCATGGAAGGACGGGACTTTGAATAATTAATTTTAGTTTAATTAGATGACACAAGATACCTGATTTGCGTTAGGGGTGTCGATAGGAACTTTAAAAAAAACACACTCCCACACACACATATATATATATATATATATATATATATATATATATATATATATATATATATATATATATATATATATATATATATATATATATATATATTATGTAGGCGAATCGTGTCGATATGATTATGGAGTCCGTACTAATTACTTAGTATCCGTACTATTGATCCGCACTATTGGTTGGGCACTTTATAAGCATGCATCAACCAGCTTGAATTAATTCTTGTTCGAGATATGGGATCGAAAGACCTCAACTAATAAGTCGACTACTCTATACACTGTTTCGAGTGTAGCGGCATCTCGCTACACATCTCGCTGCGTATTACACTCGCGTCGTAACAGAAGTATAGTTGTTTTTTTTTTTACAACGACGACATTAATTATATCGTTAACATTGTTAATGTACATCGGGACTTCTAAACAATATCCTATCAACTCGTAGTAGTCATTACCAGCAGTTATATTTAAACGTATCAACTATGAGAGTTACAGACATAATATATTTCTTTCTCCGCAAATAAACTATCTGAGGGAATAATGTTGTAAAATTAATATTTATCAGCAATAGGTTATAGATAAGCATTTTTTGTAGCGCAGGTAGAGTCTCACCCGCGCCGGACACGCCGGACACGTCGGACGCCGCAGAAGTATGCTGATATATAAACGTATTGTGTTCAAACCGAAACGAATATTACATTGTTAAATTATACATACATTTTTAGGTAATATTAAATTACTAAAGGCGGAAGCTCTACTCATGTTTTAAATCAAAATGATTATAAAATATATTAGGGGTTAAAGTAAAAATTGCCGTCTCATAAAGAGTCTCCGTCCGATCTTGACATATAGCTGCGCAGCGTTCGCACATATGTCCAAACATAACTTTGTCCGCATGCAAAGAGTCCAAAATCGGTTTCTTCGTCGCCTGCTTGACCCTCCAGCCTTCGTTAGGAACATGGACCTCCACAGGGACATGAGGCTTCCCTCGATAGAAGCCTATGTGAAATATCTCACCAGGAGATACTTCGATAGCGCTTCGAATCACCCCAACCCGCTCGTAAAATCCACCGTGAACTACGTCCCAGACAACTCGATCCCCGTTGCCAAACGTTATAAACGCCGTCCGCGAAATCTCTTTGTCGATCCCGACGACGACATCGAGAAAGCTAATAATTACTACGCGTCCGCTCCCGCAACATATGCGTGCTCGCGCCCACGCCCGCGAAACCACCGTTCCCTCCGCAGGGGACGAACGGTTAACTTAGCGCCCGCACACCCGCCACGACCACCTTCCTCTGCGGCAACTCAAGCGTAGGTCCGATCCATCGGCATGGAGCCCTTGAGCCAAGCAGCCGCTCGCGCGATACAAGTGACTGTACAATCACTAGCTTTCACAGCCATACATGACACTGCATTATACACACATTCACAACACACATAGGTACATAGGTTCTGTAAGGGACCTTTTTTTTTCTTTTTTTGCCTAGTTAGAGTAGACAAAAATTTCAGACCACTAAATACACATACACATATTCCTTCCCTCCTCCCAGGGGGCAGAAACATGTATATATGTATAGTTAGTTTAGATCGAATTACGGATAGGGAATTAGTCAGATCGCGACTTAATTGCATACGCGCAACAGTCCGAGCCGAGGTTCGGCCACTTTGGCACCCTTGGATGTTGTTGCTTAGCTTTCGTGGCTGAGTGCCCTAAGCGCTCGCCCCCAAGCCCGGTAAAGCTGTAAAAGCCGTAAAGGCTCCAGGGCCCCTCAGGCTAACAGTGTAGTCAGTTCGAAAAAAAAAAAAAAAAAAAACTCATAATGAAAAATTAAAATCATTTTTTTTTGTAGGATCAAATATATTTATTTAATCGAGGTATGTAGCTTCGTTGTCTATACATTTCTGCCATCTAATAGGAAGATCATTTAAACCTTTCCGATAAAACTTATTGGAGCTGGACTCAACAAACTGTGTGAAGGCGTTTTGTACTGCTTACTGGTAAGAAATTATTTCCGTGAAAAGATTGTCCTCGTTGTGTATATATTTCTGCCATCAAATAGGAAGATAATTTAAGCTTGAAGATGATGTTTTTTTATACTACAAAGGTGGCAAGCAAGCATACGGCCCACCTGATGGTAAGCGGCTACTTTTTTACCGGTTTAACAAGGTAAGGCAAACTTCAATGCGCGCTACTCTCTGCATATCAGTCAAATCATGAAGCACCCATTTTACAAGTTTTATAATTTTACCGATTTGCTGCAAAATGTATTTATTTAAATGGTTGGCCAGTGATCAATACACTGAGTTGGAAATATAAGTCAAAAGTAAAAATATTCATCAGTGCATCAGCCTTCAACAGGTGTGATCTGTGACCGTACGCACTTTATAAGCAGGCAACGCCCGCCTTGAAGTGATACCCGCCACCCTTGCCGCTTGCTCTCTCCTGCGGCAACTCAAGCCTAGGTCCGATCCATCGGTATGGAGCCCTTGAACAAGCAGCCGCTCGCGCGATACACTAACTCTACATTCGCTAGCTACCAACATACACTCACTACACTGCATCCCGACACATATATGCACACCACTCAGGTACACATAGTTTATGTAACGGACTTCTTTTTTTCATTTTTTTGGCTAGTTTGTTTAGACAAACATTGACAGATTACTAAATACATATACACATTTATGTTCACTTCTCTCAAGGGGAAGAAACATGTTAGTATATGTTTATAGTTAGTTTATATCTAATTTACTGATAGGGAATTAGTCAGATCCCGACTTCATTGCATACGCGGCAACAGTCCTTGGGTCCCTTGGAACTTGTTGTCTTGCTTTCGCCGCTGAGTGCCTTAAGCGCTCGCCCTCAAGCCCGGTGAAGCCGTAAAAGCCGTAAGGCTCCAGGGTCCCTAAGGCTAACAGTGTAGACAGTTCGAAAAAAAATCTGCTTGTAGTTAGCTTCGCTCGAGCTATCGGGTCGTGAAGACCTCCGTTAATAAGTCGACTACAAAAAACTGTGTTCCTGAGTGTCCTCTTTCGCAGCGTATTACATATTGTGCTAGAAAACAATTGCCTCCAGACGACTTTACAAATTTATAATTTAATTTAATATTTATACAATATACTTTATCTAGCACTAAAGTGCATCACGTGAATTCATGGAAAGATCTAGAAGGTATCTCTGAAATGAAAGTGTAGTAAACAGTTCCTGCTGTCATTCCCCTAGAGTTTTGGAGTGATTGTATGCCTCATTACAAGTAAACATTTTTGAAAGTAATTCGTATAATAACTTGAAACTATGGTGAAAGGTTTTAATAATATAAGTTGTATGTCTATGTATTGTTGTTATTGGTTCCCAATACAACTAGGCAGAAGAGGTTTAGCAAACAAAGGAAAGTGTACGAGTTAGATACATTTTGTTAGATAATGTCAATTAACAGCGCCTTTCAGTTGGAAACGGAAATCATGTTTCTTCTCCAAATTTTTATAATTTGAATGATATTAAATAAATTACGACCGCGACGCGAGCGCACGATTCCTGTCTGTCCGCGGAAAACCATGTACGGTTAAATACGTTACGGAAAACGATGGAAAACCGCATCTCCGAGATTCATGATAGCAGATGGGGTAACCTTAGAGGGTATCCAACTGTTCAGTTAGTCGTACTGGAAGCGACAAACAAGCGGCTCCTTCTGAATCGCCTTTAAATAAATCCCGGATAGGCTAGTTAAAATCATCCACGTATATTATCTCTCCGATCGGACCTTTCGCTACCGAGTGGAAGGTGCCCTCTCCTTAACTCATTCAATACGCTCAGGTGTAATCAAAGACTTCATTCTCGCACCCTCCCTGTTAAATCTCTACATCAGCGACCTTTCACGCCTCCTGAGGTCGTGGTAGGTTGTTACGCTGACGATACTGTCCAGTTTAGTTTTTCCTGTAATAGGTATTTTCTTTCAAGAGGCCGAACACCAGTCTTGGGAAGGGTTCCGTAGATGGCGTATAGAAATTAACTCCGATAAGAGTAGCTCTCTCTTCTTTCACTCAGACGAAATCTCCTCTCAAACTCTTTAACGTAGAAATTCCCTGGGGCACCCAGTTTAAATATCTGTAAGTGTTACCGTTGATAACCACCTATATTTCAAAGTGTATATCGATAGAGCCCGGAAGAATGCCTCTTTGGTCTCAAGCCGCTTGCATTCCTGATATACTCTAATAAGCTCACGCAATATAAGACATGTGTCCGCCCGATTTTAACTTCTAGTATCTCGTTCTCGCCGATATGGCGAAACACGTTCTCCATATCGTTCAAGTAGTGCACAATCGATTCTTGCGTAGAGTGCCCCGCCCCTAGTTCGTTCGCAATGTAGACCTCCATAAAGACCCATTTGAATAATAAGCTTTTAATTAAATAATTATTTCAAGTAGCATTAATTGTTGCTCGTCTTATTCGCCTTTACAGTGTTATCGAACGATAATCTAAGAAAAATCTATACAATCGTTAAAATGTAAAAACATTTGCTCCTTTTTTTATCGTTATAGGTTTGGCATAGTGGCCACAATCTCACCTGATGTTAAGTGACGATGTGGCCCAAGATGATAACATGCTAAACCTAGTGGAAGACTAGCTCTCAAGCGCAGCTGCCGGAACACACTTATTGGTGTTTGGCGACAGACTTTCAACTTGAGGGTGGTAGCTAGCCAGGCGGGCATTTGAAAATACCCTACCACCATGCTATGGTTTCCTCACGATGTTTTCCTTCACCGAAAGCTCAGGCTCATTGCAGGGTTTCGAACTCACGTCAGTCGACGCGAGGTCGTACACGCTACCACTGAGCCATCATTGCTTCTACATGTTTATAATTTATACAATACCTACCTACTGATTGGAAACCTTTAGCAAAGTCTAATCGAATCTCTACAACAAATAAAAAAAAAACTTTTAAATTCGTAAAGTAGTTTATAAAAAAGTGTGAACATTGCCTTTTAAACTAATAACAGAGCGAGGTGTGGCCTTTTATGTATGATGTTATTTTGTAAACATTCATAAAATACTTATTAATTACAAGCAACGCTGCTTCGCTTGTTTCTTACTCAATGGCATCTCTCCGGACTGCGAGCTGCCGTTCAAGTCGGGAAGCGATTCACAAATCAATATGTGGAGCATGTACGTACACCTCGGATCGCAAAATGGCAATGGCTTTTAGCTGCGCTGCCTGACTAACGTTTCAGTATAAATATTGTGAGAAAAAGGAGTCAAGCGCAACTGTGACCTCGAGCGGAAACCAAACACAGGAACATTAAATCTCCTTGTTAACAACAAAACAGGAATCTGTATCTCACCGACGCGCGACGCGAGATGGTTTAGTGGAAAGGGACTCTTTCATTTTATCAGACTTTTTTATGTCGAAATAATAATCGACTTAGGTCATATTATTTTATAAAAGAAGTAAAAAACGCGTTTATTGTACACATCAAATTTATGAAAGAAAATAATCTAGTATAATTGTTTTTTTTTTACATGGCATAATATTCACACACGTAGACGGTGTATGTACCTATGTAAAAAGTAATGTATAATGTAGTGATTTGAATAAAGAATACTTTTTGATCGTAATGTTGCAATGTGTGTGCCAGCGTGTACGTACGTACCTACTAGCTGTACTAGCTTTAGCTCTCAATTTCTTGAACAGTTAATTACCGATAACAAGCAGAGACACAACATTATAATTAATGTGATTTTACAAGTTAAGTATCACAGATATAATAGCGATACCCGATAATCAAATATTATTTCATTTCTGCGTTTAGCAAGAAATCGTGCGGTATCCGAAAATCATTTATTCACATCTCACCGGCTCACCGGGCTGCAAAAACTAATGGAAATTAAAAGGAATACACAAGTGATTGTCGGCCCTCACGTTTACAGAAAAAAACCCGAGCAGATGCGTGCGCGCAGGTAGACGTGCATGCAAATGTGTGCGCACTTAGCATGAGTCCGCCGCGCCGCGAGGGTAAGCTGTACCTACAGTACCTGCCTACCCCGCCCCCGCACCCGCCGCGATCCTGCTAATTGTTATACTTGCTTTCATATTTACAATTTAAAAATTGTTAGAAGTAAACTTACGTTTTAATATAATAGGTAAAGAATAATTTACAATTGGATTGAATAATATCAATATTTAAGTATCAACTGGATTGTCAAACATGTGCAACAACCAAAAAATAAAAACCGCGCATAAAGTTTTCACTTCACAGTGTACATGTCGAAGGGATCAAAGAAAACATATACCTAAATACATTTCGAGATGAGTGTAACAAGACGTATTTGACGGTAACAAATATTTCACGAAGACAATCGCATCGCTCCATAGCGTCTGCGCACTATAAGCAACTTGTCTTATTATAATTCGGTTTAATACTACATATTTGTAACTATTCAGACGTACGAAATATTCAGCGCAATGCTAACACACATAATATTCTTATTCTATGCTCTTGCCCCGCGCCACAGGTCACCTCTACATCTTTAAGTCTGATTTGGTTTCTTTCGCCTTCTGAACGCTAGTCGCTGCTATCCCTTTGTATCGTCTTCATAACTTTCCTTTACTATTTTTATTGTACTAACTATTGGTGTAGTTATAAAGGGCCACTATAGCTTCACCGGGCTTTGTGGTGAGTGCAGAAGACACTCAGCCAGATTGGCAACAGGAGCAATAATGTCAAAAAGGCAGTAATACCTCCGCTTGTGCTGTTACCGTTCCATCTAATTAGCTATGCATATACAAATAAAAAATAAGTAAATGTATGACCCGTACTTAATTAGAATTCTCATAGAGAGTGACGTCGCGATGCGGCGCAGTGCTCGCGATATGCTATGCGAGTACAGTTGCTTGAATAAACACTGGTAATTGGAAACAAAGCTTTCATTATGGTCTCTATTTGCTCCCTAATAGGTCAGTGTGAAGACGTGAGAGAGTGAAGGCGAGTCGGTGTGGCGCGTGTGGTGGTATCGGGTACCGGGCACCGAGTAGCTTGAACGTTCATGATGAGCCACGCGTGCGGAACGGTCCTCGCCGCCGCCAGCGCCGCGTCGCCTGCGCTGCCGCTAACTGCCGTGTAATGCAACCAATCACTTAGATAATGCAGTCACCACCGGCACGGACGACACTTTTCTTTTTAACACCTAATTCGATTTGATTTTTATTGCAAAATGAAATTTTAATCGACTTTGAGTGTCGCTTTAGTTTAATTTATTTTCCACGTGATTGGTTCACCCGCGTTGCGCTGCTCTAATTTCGAAGTTTATATTAGGTCTTTACCTATGAAATTGCCGTTTTGTATGAAAAAATTTAAACGATGTTTTTTCATGTAATTTTTATTTGTATTAATCAAAGTAATCACCCATGCAATCAATGCATCTTTGCCAGCGCAGTGGCAGTTTATTGATGCCCTTCTTAAAGAAATCAGCTGGACGGGAGGCAACAAATTCTTCAAAGGCATTTTGTACTGCCTCTCGGGTATTGAATTTTTTTCCCGCCAAGGAGTTATCCAAATTCTGGAAAAAGTAGTAGTCTGTAGGCGCAAGGTCTGGTGAGTAGGGCGGATGACGGAGAACTTCCAACCCCAGTTCTTGCAACTTGGAGACCGTCTGTTGTGCAGTATGAGGTCGCGCGTTGTCGTGCAGGAGCAGCGGAGACGAGCGATTGACCAATGCTGGTTGGAGATGTGCCAGCTTCTCCATCATTGTGTTCAGTTCTTCACAGTACACATCTGCAGTAATGCTCACCTCGTTTGTTAAGAAGCTGTGATGAATCACACCGGCGCTAGACCACCAAACAGTGACCATCACTTTTTTAGGGGTAAGTTTTCGTTTAGGGCATTGTTTAGGTGCTGAACCAGGATCCAACCAACTTGCTGAGCGCTTGCGGTTATCAAACAGAATCCATTTTTCATCGCAGGTAACAATGCGGTTCAAAATTCCTTCATTTGTGTGTCTGTTGAGCAGTGCAAGGCACGTCTCGACGCGTACTTCGCGCTGGCGATCATTGAGTTCGTGGGGTTCGCACCCATTTGTCAAGCTTTTTTACCTTGCCAATTTGACGCAAATGGACCAATATTGTTTTGACGCTAACGTCGAAAGCTGCTGCTAATTCAGCCGTAGATTGTGTATCATCAGCTTCCACAATCGCCTTTAATTCGTCATTGTCGACCAAAGTCTTCGAACGATCGCGAGGTTCATTTTTCAGGTCGAAATTCCCAGAACGGAAGCGAGCAAACCAATAACAGGTGGTGCGTTGGTTTGTAGTATTAGCTCCGTAAACGTCGTTGATGTTGCGTGCCGCTTGTGCCGCGTTACTGCCACGACGGTACACATATTCCATAATTACTCGAATTTGTAACGTATCCATGATGACAAAAAAGATTGAAATGCGATGAAAATGTAACACTAATCAATAAACAAATGACTACTTTTGGAAAAAGAATTCCATGTTTTTAAAATAAAATTAATATGAAATTAGAATTCTTAGCCAAACAAAAATTATTTTGATTTGAAATGGCCAGTACAGCAGAACGGCAATTTCATAGGTAAAGACCTATTATATCGCAACTGCCTATTTATTTGTGTGTTGTACTTGACATGTTAATGTTGCTCGGCTACGTGTGCGAATCACTCGCCATATTTTTTCCACCACATTTTTGTCCATATAAACACTTGCGATATATATAATCATTATTAGTCATTTGATTGATGTTATTATGATACGAGCTGCGCCCGCAACTCCGTCCGCGTTTAAGTACGTGATTGAAGAAAAGTGATTTAGAAAATAAATCTCAGATACGTAGATGTTTTGAAAATGAAACATTGGCGGCTCAGCCGTGCTTCTTTTTCTGTGAATATCTCAGGGTCCTGAGACATGACGTCACGACATCACGTTCAGCAGTCAGCCGAGCCGATGAGTCGCGGCCGTGCCTCACGCCCCTCACTACTGTCGTTCGATGAGAGGCAACCACACACCTGTCATATAAAACTATCCTAATATATCATTCGGTATCGGTTCCCGCAGAGCATACATTGATTTGATGGGCTCATTCGGTCGCGATGCTCAACAGGCAGAGTCTTCTTTAGTTTCTTATGAAGAAGTTTTTGAGCTCTGGGGTACTGTGAAAGTCTCCTTTACACTTTTATCAATCATTTCACCCAAATTCAAATTACAATACGATTCGATAATAAAGGTCTACTTCAACTAGGTCCTACTTCAACTGCAAAATTGACGTAACATAGAGAAATTCGTAACAGAATGAATCGATAGTCCTTCGAGAATAGACAAATAAATTAATTTTACATATTAACCGATACTAACCAGAAGATTTAAGAGTAAAAGCCAAGTACATAGTTCAATAGCCAATATCAAGTATTACGTCCTTACATATGAAATTAGCGTTTTGTACTACTGACCACTTTGTTCTGAAATATCTATTTTTATTGTTTTTAAGTTATTAATTTTTATTTTGTTTGATTTGTTTATAAACTATTTATTGACAAAACACTGCGAATACCCACACTTAAGTTATTGAGGCTGCCACGCATTGCTAGCAAGACGTTATGAAGAGTGGACAGGGACGAAAATAGGAATTTTATTAAAGAAAACGCGCACACGCGTTTTCGTGGAAAACCCAACCAAATTATTTGCTCCTCATATAGATACGCGGTTCAATTATTGGTTAACTTTAATGGCATGTTCCTTACGTCTCTTTACTGTTTCTCCCTAATGACATGAAGGTTTGCTGTAATAGCACACATGAATGGTGCTGTTACCTGCATAGCAATGAGTATAGAATTACTTACAATTACTTATGAATTCGATGATAGAAAGCTACGTTCACCGGATGGTTATAGGCTATGCTTGATTGTAACTCATTTTTACATTATAATTATGACAACGCGCACGCTGTCGCGCCCACTTGTTACTAAATATATAAATCTGTAAAACACTCAGTAACTTTCAAGTTTTTTTCTCGAAATTGTTTTTTGTGCAGTTGTCTTAATACCTAAAATGCAATTAGTCTTGATAATTCCTTCGGCTTGTCGAGATCCTAATCACTTGTCTTACATTGTATACGTGGTATTAGCTTAGATTTTAGCTTTTAGAAATTCAAAATCACACGTCCGAGTATCTTTCAAAATTAAAATTAAATATAATTAAAGCAAATTATGTTTCTGATGAGTTTAATTATTTATGATGCGACGTGTACATACATTTATAGCCGGGGTTAATAATTATAATGTTATCTCGTGTGTATGTACGCCGCGTCGCACCGCGCCGCGCCGCTGTCAAATAAAAAACAGTAATTGTTGTTTGTTCGTTAATATAATGTGTTTATTGAATATAAAACAATGCATTGAATTATTATTTGTGGTTGGTAATTTGATCTGATATCAAGAAATTAACGGAAGAATACATATTGCTTGTTTAATAAAGTACCCACCCGTCAACAGTAAGCATGTGAACCAGGAAAATATTTAAAAATGCTCCCTTTATAATATAATAAATAACACGATGACAATAATGTTTGATTCTGTCGCGGTCTCGCAGTCGCAGTCGGTAGGTATACAGAAGGATGAAGCGTTGACTTCGCTTTGTCATCGCGTTCGGAGACCGGAGTTTTTATAAACGGCGATGGTTACCAGCAGAGTTACTTACGGTGCTTGCATTATTAAGTTTTGTCGAGCCTATCGTACAATCGCGTTCGACATTCAATCTACCACGTCAGGAGTTCCCTGGACGAACTGCCGAATGCGAAATATTGCCGACTCGTGTGTTCGTGGTGTCCACTTCTTTAATGTGTATATATTACCATCGCTGGCGAGTAACGAGATGCTAAAAGTGCTAACCTTAACTTTAGTAACGGGAATCGATCCTCGAGTACAGTTGACGGAATACGACGCGACGCGATGTGACGGATAATTTTAATAAATTACCCGCTAAAGGGTAGTAGGTAGATGGGTAGAAAAGTAAGTAGGTACTACTCGTCCAACTGTACCACATTAAAATCAAAATAGTACCGACTCCCAGAGGTGGTCTCGGGAACTAAAACAACGATATTATTATTTGTATATCACTTAGATATCTATAATAGTGAGCCTGTGTTATGTCTGTATATGTATTTTTTTCTCGATATACATGTTCTTTTATACATATTATATGTTCTTCTATACATATTAAAACTCTCAATGTCTCTCTGTTTGTCTGTTTGTATTCTTTTCACTCGAAAACCACTTATCCGATTTACATGGTTTTTATATTAATTCATAGCTATTTTATATACCCAGGTTACAGGATATATTTTGTTAGAGAAAGTAACATACGAAATAAGCAGCGACGATAATGGTGGATCAATTCGGAAAAGCGACGTACTTTGAGCGCTTTAATAGTTTTAGCTTAAGTAAACCAAAGGTTTTTTAGTAGTCCACGCGAGCGGAGCCGCGGGCACAGCTAGTACTATATAAAGGACACTGATCACGAATATGCCTTTAAAAATATTTTGTCTGTTAGTATGTCCAGATTTAACTCAAAAACGCCTTGACCGTTTGTTATGAAATTTTGTACGTTGATGTTTAAAATACTTAAATTTAAAAAAAAAAACATTAAAATTATTTCGATCAATCCGGAAGTATAAATCATACCATGATTGATGGGCTATAAGAATTGGTAATAAATGTAAATATACTTTTAGAAAGCGCAAAAATTATCAAAAAATTAAATTTTCATTCATTTTCAACCAATTCTAATAAACATTTTGTACCTACACGTGAACTATTTATTTTATTCCATAACGAGAGGCAATAAATAACAATCGTCTATATTACTTTTAGAAAACGTAAAAAAATATACCTTTTGTTCATAAACGATTCTTGTGAAATTTTGTAAACTGGAAGTATTTAATAAAATAATTTAACTGTCATTCATTATCAACTGATAAGCTATATAAATTGTCAATAATATGAGCAATAATAATTACTGCATAATAAACGCGTACGGAACCGCGGGGCACACAGGTGGTTAATTGAAAGTTCTTAGTAAAAGACATAAAAGTGGTGTCGTGTCTAAGAAGCATTAGACAGTATATAGTACGAGTAAATAATAATTACAATTGATTAGGATCATGAAATGATTATGGAATTGGGTTAATCGTTAGAGCCAATCGGTTTTGTTGTAGTGTGTAGTCTAATCGTTTCGAACAAACGTTCATTTAAAACTTTTTATTGGCGACAATGTATTAACATTATCGCGCTCACAGAATTCCTCGGTCTGGTCTCCGCAGCTCCGCCGCGCCGCGCCGCGTGAAGCGTCTGCGCCGTTTTTTTTCGTTTCAAGTAAGTCCAGATTTCCCGAGAATTCTCGCTTCAACAAGCGAATAGGACTTCAGAATATTTTATGGATATTTAGTAAGTATTTAGTAACGGTATCATAAAAAAAAACTAAGCCAACAAGTGGTAATCTTACTGATAAATGTAAGTACTAGATCACTATTAGTAAACATATAAATGAATCACCGTCCTCGTGCTACCTTCAGTCCGCAGCTCCCGCCCGCAGTGTCGGCCGCTCGGACCACACAGCTACGGACACAGATGGAGAGATAGGCGTCATTTTTTCCCCTATTTGAATAAAATAGTATTGCCGATGCTGAGTTCCGTGAAGCACGCGCAGAGACGCGCAACACAAAGTCCCGCCCCGCCCCGCTGCGCGCGCGCCTTGGCCGCGGCCATACAACACTTTTTACTCGAGCTTGCCCCATTCATGGCGTAATTAACGCAAGTAAAAAATGAACTTAGACGAAAATTAGAAATGTCTCGGTTTCGACGAACGAACGACAAAAACTTGCGTCGCCCGTAAATTTATATTAATTTAATCAAGTCGTTTTGTTTCGGTGTCCCGTGATTCTGGGCGCGTCACTGCGCGTCACTGCACGATACCGCACGTCTCGGATGAGTGCAGTGCTGTGGTACCGTTGCGTTGCGTTACTGTCGCCGTTCGATTTTGTTTTCAACAATGATACGAGTACCTATATAGAATGTCCGGTCGCAGCCGCTAGCCGCCGCCGCGCCGCCGTGTCGTGCCGCGACGAACCGCACAAAAACATAATTATATAATTCGGGTATTCCAAGATCGCCTTCCGTAATATTCAAATGAGAGGGCGCGGGACGGTGCGATCGGATGTGCACCTTATTCACTCACCGTTAAGGTCGAGCACCATCTGCGTGTTGAAGAAGCTGGTGACGTCAGCGCGCCCGGTCACTGCAACAACAACATTACATATTATAATCATAGTTATGCTTTTTCAATCATCTTAACTATAAAAATTAATACAGTTTCTACTGTAACATGTATTTGCTTTTCATAAATACAAAATAATACATAAAATAAACAGTTGTATAGAAAGATGAAATGTCGATGGGCTCGTGTGTCCCACGAGCATGTAAAGCGCTGAACTACACATACACAGTGCAGTGATGGTATTGCGGCGGCACCTTCAGGTACAACTAAATTCTTACCTTATCGGGGTTTTAAATTATTAATTTAATAATTAATTGTAACTTGAAGCCCACGTTGCTTTTAAGAGCCGTGTCCACCATCTCTTTTAGGGTAATGGCCGCGTCCTTAAGGATTTGGATGTAGTGTAAGTACAGGCAATTGAAATTTACAAATTATAAAACTTAAATAAAATTGTCTATTTTCGACTTACAGGGAAAGTTATACACTACACCCTGCTGTAGTCACTTAAATCAGCTACACAACCAGAGACACAACCCAACCCAGTCACATCTTAATAGCACAGTAATGTACTCGCTAAGATTTGGTGATCATTTACTTTATTTGAATACAATTTAATGTGCAGTCATTACTAAAACAGCTAGAAACCTTGAGGATCTCAATGTATTTAATATCGAAACAATACTCATCGCTCAAATAAACTTCATTTTTTTTACAATTGCCGGTAGGTAATCTAAAATAATGTAGATAATAAGTCATGAATATAAAAAACGATTCTGTGTTATACGTATGAGTAATTCGGCGATCACTGTCACGAAAGTACACCCAACAATTAACGCATTAGTGTTCGACAATAAAGTGAGGCAGCCGGCAGCCGGTAGCTCACACAACCGGCCGCCGGGTAGCGAGGGAGCAAGACGGACACGCTAATCGTCCATAGTTGGACGTACCGGACATAAGATTGTGTTCGTAAGAATAAAAACCAGAGAGCAACACAATGATGCTGCACACCCACTGTTAATAAAATCACACCTACATTTCACATTACCTGTCAAATTTGCAAAGGTTCCCCTCACTGTATGTAGTGACACGAGCCAGGTGTCTCCACAAATCAGTCCGGACTGTATAAAAATCTATAAATGAGTTGAATGTCCTATATAATATACGCCAAATATATGTAGACACCCGCTGAGTACGGACCGTGATACGAACTAGAGATCGTGATAAATCAGCGAAGCTGGAAATTTTCATGAACACAGCTGTCCACTCTCATTGTCTGTTAAAAGCATTGTCAAGTGACCATTATGAAATATAACGTTTTAGGGATTCGCGTACGCGTCAACGAAACTTTCGGATTTATGCAAGAACGCAAATAAATACTGACAAAACTTTATAAACAAAAAGGATCAACAGAAAGTTACAACTAGAACAAACTTTTGAACTACGATCGACTTATTTTAAAGTGGTATCAGTTTATATTTTATTGAAAACGACAACCTCAATGTACTGAGAGAAGGTGCCGCGGCTCATGCCGCTATGTGTATCACCAAAGTAATTTTATAAGAATCTATCGCAATGGCCTTCGGAAGCTGCGGTTTGAGAGCCACACCGAGTATCGACACGTACCGCGCCGACGTAATCTCTTAAATTACCTATAAACATTGACTAAGTTATTTCATATTCGAGTGCATTATACGAGGTTCCACTGCCAAGTGCCAATCGCTATACATTAATTAATATAATCTTGCAGTTCTTCAACTCGCTTCATGTGACGCATACGCCATTAGTTATCCAGTAATGCGGTACCTACCTGCCTACCTTCCAAAATCCGATGCATAACTATTATATTATTATTAACACGCTTATATTTTGGCTTCACTTGTAACTGACTAAGTAACAAACAATATAATAAAATCTTAGAAGTCAATTTTAACCTACTTCTAATTGTCGTATCGAAATGAAACTTTGTATGTATATGTATTTCAGATTTAAGATAACACTATAGTTAGTTATATTGGAGCTGATCTGATGATGGAGCCAGGAGGTGGATAATGGAACACTTCAGTTGCTACTAGTAAACCCCCTATGATTTGCTTTGACAAGTCCAATAGATTGAGCTTGGTAACGATGGTCTAGTGATAGAACCAGGAGGCTGATAGTGGAACTCTTCAATAGTTACTAGCAAACCCCTCGAGTTTAGGCTCATATGATTCATTTTGACAAGTCAAATAGATTGGGCTTGGTAACGAGATGTTATTATAAGACTAAAAAAAAATTTTTTTTAGTCGCGATACTTAAATAGTAATCGCGATCACCATACACATTGTAATAAACTCATCACTGATTTTGTTTTTGTTTTCTCAATACCAATATTTAAAAATATACATTATTGCCTTTATTATTTAATCGGAACAATCATGGGATGACCAACACTTACTGGATAGCTTAATTTCCCCATTTTTGGAGGAAATTTTAATCACTTGCAATATCATTCGTGCATTTGTGTTTGAGTTGGCAAGTGTAATTATATGTCGCTTAGGCACACTTTTATATAGTTTTGGGTTTAATTTTGAGCGGCAAGTTGTATGAAACTATCACTCTCAGCGTAATAACTCAATTCCATATAACTTCATGCTACAACCCTAAAGAGCTTAGTAGTAACCATGAACGTCAAGTAATCTGGCGGCAAGCTGTAAGCAAGTAAGGGAAGTGAACACTGGTCACTGGCCCGACACGAGTCACCCAGTAATAATAAATCAGTTGCGAGGGCGCGGCGCGGCGCGACGTCACGAGTCACGAGACACGCACTACCTGACTTCTTCACTAAGTTTATATAGTTTAATGGCATCGTCGGACATTGGTGAGGCCAGTACACTATTACTGTTACCAATAGTTAGCTTGAATCTGTTACCTAAAAACATTTCCACGAGTACATTCCATTAAGATGTGGTAAATGTCCTCTAAAATACCACAAACAATTAGAATTTAAACTTAGGCTATTAGGCTTTTTGTTTGTTGGTACATCCAGAGCGGAACCGAAACTCTGTTATATTTTGTCTGAATAAAGAACAATTTTCGATCCAAGAGATGACTGGTTCAGGTTCAATAGTTTTATAACGTATACTTTTTTTACGAGGTCTTTCGTCAAAATATTCCTTCCGAAAAATCTGGCATTTTTATTCGATAATACCATTTAAGAGAAGAGTCTAAATATGAACCCAAGTACTTGATCATTCCTAACATAGGTAAAAAAAACGCTGTTTATAGATAATCGTTTATAGACTCGCAGCGCTAAAAATATTTGCCATGTAGACTGACATCGAACCGCATTTGCCTCTCGACACTTCAACATTTTAAGCTCACACTTCTATCTATGCATATTACAAAATAAATTCCCACGTCGCGTCTGTCTGTCTGAACGCTTATACACATAACATGTACACAAACTACACATATATCACATTTGCGTACACAAGTTTTACATACAAGTTTACATAACTTACACCAACCTCTTACTGTTCCGATCCCGAGTCACAGGCTTTTGCCTAGTTCGGGTACCGGAGTTCTACTAATATTCAAATTTTGGTTTGGAAAAAAAAGAGAACACAAAAAGGAAACCAAATCTGTTCAACATATCTTTGAAATTTGGTTAACTCTCTTAAGTGTTCTTAAGTCTAAGTTACCTTGTGTCTTAAGTGTTAAGCTTTTCGCAGTGCTCTTATACGAGAGATAAATAAAATTTATTAATTTTAGATGTTATATTAATCAAAAACATATTTATAACAAATTCAACTAAATATCACAATAAAATTTTTAATAAAATGTATTAAAATTTACAGCTATCCGGATTATGTTGAGTGAGAATGATTGTTTTAATTATTAAATATGAACTAAGAACAACAATAAGCCTAAATTTTAATTAAGAATAATTAAATTAATTATATCAATTAAATGAATGGAAAAAAATTCAATTTCAAAATTTTAACCGCCATTATTCTTGATTATTTGGAAACAGATTCTTAATAGCCGTAATTTCAGATACATATGCAACTATTGACTGTATACACCAAGCAACAACCTTGTTAACATTCAGCATTATGTTCTTTACACAACTGGTTAAAAAAAATACATCTTTTGTCTTGTCTAAATACTGCTTAATATGTGATTCTAGTTCCTCTCGTGTTTGTTCCGTATGTTTACGTGTAGAAGAGCTTTCATGACAACTAACATCATCTTTAGATATGTTCTCGGACTCTGATCTTGTACACCCGATGTCGGCAACAACATTATTACAAATGTAATAATACAGGTTATTTTGTCTTCTTTAATTATGATTTTTTAGTCTACAGTTTCGTATGACCTCTTGGTATCATTTATTTTAAATTGAGGGCTTTTTCTTTGTACTCGCAACACTTGCATAAGTATTTTCGCACAACGGTTCTCCATGAGAAGACGTAAAATGTTTCATTACCTGTTGATATGTACGGTTTTTACAACTGTTTCTTTCTGTTCATATGGCAATGGGGATGGTGGCATATACTCTCAATACAAATGTACATTTAATTCTAAATGTGAAAACGCTTCAGAAACTAAAAATTTCTTTGAGTATTTTTATTATCAAATGTAAGTAGTCGTTTTAATTTGTTAACATCCTTCAATATTGTAATTCCCATAATAATATTGACTCTTTAATAATTTATCCAAAGCGAATTATTTCGGTAGTTTATTGAAACTGCACACACATATTTGTTTCTCACCTTTTGGCACCCATTGAATATTATTATAGTATTTAATCGAATTATTCTTTTCCTCACTTGTTGCCAACATTCTTCATTTTCTATATCAAGTCTTCTTTTGTTCTTTAATGTATTATTTCCTATCTCCACATCGTCACCTAACTATATTTGAAACTCCATTGTATTTTCACCTGATCTTAATTCATTATTATGTATATCTGACGTATCTGACATGCGTTAGTATCCTACAATGAGTCTGAGGTTAGCCCGTCGGGCTACCTAGTAGCTACCATCCGTAGATTAAAAATTGGTCCCAAAGTATATAACACATATATTCCGGTACTCGGCAGTTGCACCCGAGGGCCACTCGGGGCCACTCAGAAAGATAGTAGATACTCAGAAAGATATCATCAGGTGAGATTGTACTCAAACGCTACACATATAAAAATTCAAAATAACTTGAACGAGGCAGCGACAGTTTGAGTAATAGCAATATTTTTTCCATTCAAATTGCTCACTTTGAGTACTGTTTTGCAGGTTTAAAGATAAACTTTAAAGTGAATCATATAGTACTTTGTAAATTACTATGAAACAAATAAAAATTTGATATCCATCAATCCGTCACACATAAACTTAGTCTTTACATTTGCGGATTCTCTGTGCATGTGTTTTTGTGTGCGCATTTGCTGTAACGACAACGACTGTCAATTAAATGTTAAGTCATAATTGTATAAAAGCTCTACCATTTTCTTCGTATCAATAAAACAGTAAATTAACGAGAACGACACTGAATGTCTGGAAACTGAACATTGACACTGGCAAAAGCATTTGCAGTGCCAACTAACGAAGCAAAATCAATATCGATATTAAATATGATCAATCGTATGTTAACGCGCGGCTTGTAAACTTAATTGTACTTTACGTAAAAACGTAACGTATTCACGACAGCATTATAATTAGACAAAATTAATCAGGCGCGCCCTGGTCACACATAACATGTACAGTGTGTTTTCAAAAATCAATCAGCATAAGAAGTGATATTAGAAAGCGGGAGTCCGTCCGGTAGGTAGGATTGGTCGCAGTTCGCGAGCGCTCGCTGGCTGAGGGGACGCTGAAGCGGACGACCTCCAAATAGAATCCATTCTTATCGACCTTGTAAGAGATAGCATCGCATTAACCGAATGGGGTATAAACGGGGTTGGTTTGTATTTAAAGTGGGGTCAGGTGCCCTACGCGTACGGTGCGCCGTGTCGCGTTGAGTAACAGCAGTGCGGGGTTGTAGCTGCTTTATTTATATATTTAAATTACGTGCCCGTGATTAATAAAAGTAGGTAACACAGGAACTATAGTAAATAGTAATTTTCAATTTTGCAATGATTTTTCCAGCGATTTAAATGTAATTATATAAAAAGTATTTAATTGTACTATATTACATATGAAATATGTAGAAGCAACAAAAATTTAATTGTTAGAAATAACGACCGCTATAAATTAGTAGAAACTCAGTTTAATTGCAACTTAGAATGTATAGCACAATTTACAAGCACTAGGCACTAGGAGTAAGTACTTAAACACAGCTATACAAGAATATAAAACTTTCTGAGAGTTAATCAAGTAATAATGGAATTAAGTAGGTACTCTAATATTAAATGCGAAGGTACCTACGTTTGTTTGATCAATCAAGCTCAAACGGCTGGACGGATTTTTATTGAAATTTGCCATAGAAGTCGATTATATTGTGGACATATGATACATTTGTAACGATATAAAAATAAACTTACGCACATATAAGAGAAGGGGCAACAGTTAGTATTGTTATGAAAAAGCAAATTTAAGACCAGGAAACAAACAGCGATCAGAAAAAAAGAACACCAGAGGACCGTGTAGGTACAGGCGCGAGGAGGCCTCGCCGATTCACAAATCAAAAATTGTAACACCGTGGATTGGACTTGGACTTGAGTAAGGGGGAGTTCGAAGAGAGGTAGAGCATAGAGAAATTTCTTTGGAGATTTCTCTCTACTTGGAGCAGTCCGAGTGGTGGAACACCTCCACGTTACAGAAGATCGCAACCAAATAACCATATGTTGTGTTCTTGCGGTGAGTAATGTTTCCAGAGCTCTTTGGAGTAAGGGAGGTTCAAGGTTGGCAACGCGCTAGTGATACGTATGGTGTTACAAGCGTCCATAGGTTACACTAGCCGTTTAGCCGTATGCTTGTTTGCCACCTCTGTTGTATAAATAAAACTATGAAAAATCAACTCGAAACAAAAAAGGTAGGATAATTTAAGATATAATTAATTATAAAAATATATTTAACCGGTATATAGATTTCGCAACTTTATCTAACAAAAGTGTTATACAAAAATATATTATATCAATTTGAAAAAGCCAGCCCTAATGGAACGCTATCAGTAAGAGAGGGTGCGCAGTAAATCGCAAGGTCCCGTGAAAGAGTGCGGCGGTGGTCGGTCGGTCCGTCCGTCTCCCGTCATCCGACTGGTCCCGCGGGAGGGACTCGGACACTCCATAAATCGTCCCCGTTTGACCAACCCGCGAATCAAACAATGGTAATTCACAATGTTTAAATCCAATTTATAGAACGAACCCTACGCCTCGCTGCGCGACCCTCGCGACCCTCGTAGCTCAACGTAAAGCCAGCCTGTTTATTATTATGTCAACGCTAGGAACGACTCTATTATTCTCAAATATAAATGTAGCATTTTAAATTACCTACAAGAAACAATTAACATTAATAGTCTTAGGGAAAGTAAATTTCTATTACATAATGAGACCAGCCTGGCGACCACTATAAAGACTCGCCAAATTAATAACAAAATAGCTTAGTAACCATAATAGTTACAGATTTAGTTCATTTAGTTAAACATTTTTCTTATGTCAAGGAATTGGTAACTCACACGATAATGAAGACTGTACATGTATTCAGTAAAAATAAGAAACACACTGAAAGAGAGTGCAATCACAATTACCAACAGTCCCGTACTGTAGGTACTAACAACTGTTACCTTGTTACTGCCGCACTGTGTGATGCGTGACGCACACGACGCACACGACGCGACACACAACGCACCGTGCCCTTATCGTTAGTTAGGTACAGACTATGCTAAATTAATATAAACAATCAGAAACGGTAATCGCATACATAACAACAAACATACCACTGAAAAGTAATATTACTGGAAGACAAGCAAATGCGCAATAAATATTGTCATAGAGTTATGTACAAATTCATTGCTCTAACCCCGGGTCCGAGTCCCGGGGACACGGGACTATACCGTGTACCGCGCCGCACCACTACACTCTACGTAACGCCGTGCACCGCCGTTCTATACGAGTATACTGTGAATTGAAGGACAGTGTACCTCTGGCTAAGGCCTGTACAATGGCCTATCAACATGGTATATTCTGAGATATGTTCAGTGTTGTGGCTGGGTGCTGAATTGTTATACGTCGTCAAACAAATGGTAATGTTCAGTTAATTCAATATAAGGAAATAGTTTTTTTTTAATAATCAGTTTAACCAACCCTAATAAATAACTCTAACGGGGACGCCGTTTGATGAATGTTCGTTTTTCAGTCAAATCTATCTGTGAAGATGATAAGTAGGCGAGTATTTCGTCGCGCGTCCAAGTGGTGCGTTTCTATTGCGATCGCGGGTCGCGGGTCGCGGGTGCTGGTCGCGGATCTCTGGTCGCGGGTGCTGGTCGCTGTTCGTGTGAGTCGTGTAGGTTTATACCTACGATGATATTGCGAGAGATATGGCGCGAGGCGTTGCGAGAGGAAACGTCGATTCATTGTCATCTAATAAGATATTATTCAAAAAGCCACCGGAAAAATTAACCGGAGCGACCGCGGTCGTCACGAGCTCATTTATTTACCGGCACAATATACAATGGAGTATATAAAAACAGTTTAACAATAACTTAGTACTGGTTTTCAAAATTATATTATAATTCAACGAACAATAAATTGTCTATAGCTGTTATTATTGATATTTTTTTGTAAACTTGAAATATTTGGGATCTGTATAATAATTATGTATACATGGTACTTATACAGTACATTTTGTAAAAAAAACCGTACTGAGTAGTTAACTACACCGTTATAAACAAATACAGAGGTGAGGTGACACTAGAGACATATTAATACGGATAAATATTTTGAAATACCTACTGCTTTTTTACGGAATATTTTAATGTGATCGATTCATTCCCCGAAGAAGATCTACGCAATATTGTTTTTCAACAAATGGTGCTCCGGCCCATAATATAATTTACACGGACCATTATTTTGGTTTTGATTGGCACCAACGAATCTATTAGATGGCCTGTAAGATCTCCGGATCTATCGCCACTAAATTTTATTTTTTTGGGCCTATGTAAAGGATTTCGTGTATAAAAATACTACGGGTCAGTAGACGAATTAAAAACTGAAGTTCGAAATATTATTTTTAATTTTCATCATAGCTCGGTACAGAAGGCGACGCAAACGAATTCGAAGAATAAATCTATGCATTCGTGATAATGCATTTTGAGCAATTGATAAGTTATTATTTACTTAAGTTCGTAAGTAAGTACCAACATTTTATCTTTTTATGGTCTGCCTTTCATTTAAGGTACTATGTTATTCAGAAGAAATTGATTCTTATCATTTATCCTATCAATTGATATCATAAAAGTATTTTAAAGTATTTATAAATTATTTTTCGGTTTTTAGCCCATTTGATTCCTCGGCAACACAAGACATTTATGAAAAATATTTGAATGCAGTTTCACTTATTTTAAAAAATAAAGGAATTCTTCCTTTCAGTTAAATTTGTTATCATCAATATTTAGGGCTCTTCCCTCCAACTACCGCCTTGTTCCACTCTGTATATATTATCGTCTAACTATACAAACAACTACTACCTCCGGAAAACTCGCGCCAATGCTCAATGCAAAACAAAGCAGATTCGATTTGACGTTGCTTCGATAAGAACAAAGTGAAGCATTAAATTTTTTTATTCGAATATAAATTCACATTTAACGTCACTATTGCAATGTTTCAAAACGGCCATCATAGCGGAATGTAATTATAGTATTATTGTTCCTTCACGCCACGCCACGCCTGGTCCGCCAGCGCGGGAGCGAGGGGATGGGGAAGGGATGAGCTAGAGACGTAACAGATATTTACCCCGAAACACGTGTGTGTCTATTGTAACAGAGTAATGTGCGACGTTTCGTAGGTCATCGACCGCGGGTGGTTAATTGCACCCCCTTAGATCTCCGGCCGGTGAAACCCCCGCGCGCCTTCAGCCCCGTCCCCGCACCGCTCCGTTTCGTAGTCTCGTCTCGGGTCGGGTGGACCTTCGGGGAGAAAGACTTGCCCTATATAGGAAAATCGATGGACAAACGGGCACAAGTTCATGGCACATGTGATTAGTAAATACCTATCGGTTGTAGGTAAACAAACTGTCCTTCTTCCAGGTCTGCGGTGCGCGTTGCTTACACATGTGTTACTACATATTACATCTACATAGTTTGTATCTTCACGCGGTTAGGGAGCGCACACAGTTAACACGTTTATGTTTATGGTACAAGAAATCAAATTAGTTTTTTGTTTAAAATGGTTTGTTATCAACACAACGTAAGGTAGCTCAGTAACCCACGTACGTACAGTAATATTCAATCAAAATTCATTTTGACACGAGAAAGATACCTCCACGCGGCTCTTAGTGGTAACCAATTAGTAGAAGGCCATAGTGCAGTGCTACACGCAGTGTAGTGTGGCAGCCATATTATGCAGGTTGGAAAAAACGAATGGGACATGCAGGAAAAGTTCATTAAATATTGAAGATAGCAAATTTTACTTAAAATAAATATTCTTTTTTTTTTTAATAACATTAATCACATTCACAGTTTTTCAAAAAAGCTTAAGTTTAAGGTTAACTTGCATTTTCAATGGAAATGTATCTAGGTATCCTTCATGTTAATTTGATATGTAGAATTCACCTTTATCATAGGCCCTATCGATTGGCACAATAACATAATGAATGTCTGTTTTTTGCATTTTAGTTGGTTCGATTCCCGGAACAGGTAAGCTTTTAAAAAAAATCTGTGAATGCAATTTTATTATTCTTATTTTTAAAAACAAAAGAATGTTTCCTTTAAGTTAAATTTGCTATCTTCAATATTTCATATAATTTTCCTCCATATCCTATTCATTTCCCAGCCTGTATATGTTGGAGAATCGTGTCTGCGTGATTTTACTGAAACCGTACTAATGACCTAGTATTCGTACTAATAACTTTACTATTGACTGGGTCCTATATAAGCAGATAACAACCGGCTTGAAAGGATATTCTTACTCGAATCGTCGAATATTTTATAAAATTAACAAATTATATTTAATTTAGGTCCCTAAGACGGCATTCACGAACGTCACGACAAGTCCAGCAAAGTGGTTCATAAATCATCCCCGCCACCGCCATCTAGACAAACCAGTGAGAAACTCACCGGATGCGTTCTAAATTGAAATAATAAATAGTATTTCACTTATTAGTCATTATAAAAAATGTGATTACCTACTGGTAAGCTCATATCAAATGTAAGTGTATTCGTACTCACTACTCAGATATTTTACAAAGATAATTAATTATAATGGCGAAATAATAAATTAAAATATACCTACGTACATGTAAAGTGCACTTTCAAATAAATTATTTAATGATTATGATAAAACGTTGTTGCATTAGCTGAAACGATTCCGCTTGCGAGATAATTATTATATCCAGCATTGTGTTAAAAGTTTAAGATGTACTTTTAAATAATATTACTAAGTATTATTCACAGCTATAGTATACCTACGAGTCACATACTTTACTCTCATTAAATATAATTCACTTTTGCATCGCGCGATCGCAAGTCGCAAACTGAACGGAACATTAAGTTTACTTGCCGGTAACAAGTTATTATTCTAACAACACACAAATTTGTGTTCCCCTCGCTTCTGTCAAAACTTACGTCTCGGTAATTGCGTTGGACGAGAGCCCACAACATATTTATTATCTCTCGGTATGTACTCGTATACGTGTACATATCACTACCTACGGCTTTACCGACTGACACATAGACACAAATGTGTGAAGTTACTACGCAACTACATTACAACCACAATAACTTTCAGTACTTAGAACATAGAAAAATATCATACTGATAATGACTCTTTAGCGTTTTTTATAGCACAGATTACCTTATGATTATTAATTGATGGTAAAAAACTATGGGCACCGAATACTCACCCAGTGGAGTATAAGATGGTGGTAGTTATTTTATAAATTCATTAAATATTATATATTCATTTATTCCACAAAAAAAGAGATCATAGTTTACGCTCCAGTGAAATTTATTAATTGAATTAAAATTTGTACGATTTTAAGGCGTCGGTTTCCCCGTTAACATTGCCAGACGCCATGTCTGCTGTGAATGCCTCATTAGATCTATATAATTTTAATTAGGTAATTTATATAAAACAAGTACAAATGTGATGTTTTAGGCTGATGTCCATTAAAATACATTTGACTTGTCGCGTTCATTGAATTAACCAGTAACGTTACAATTGTATGAAGTTATAATAACTTTGTTTAGTAAGTATGTATGTATATGAATTACCGGCGCAGCAATATAGCCGTTGGTACATAGTGATGTGAATAGACTAGACAGAGTCAAAAGTGGAAATGGTCAGTTTCGTTTTGACAGAAAAATATAACTTTATCATAATATTATTATTATATATGAGTACCTGCATACTATGAAAAAATAAACATATTTATGGCACTGTTAGAATATAAAAAAAAATATTACATTTTTTTTATATTTACTTTATCTATGGAATGTAATACCTAGTTATAGTAAACATTTATTTAAATATACACTAATACGTTTGCAGACTGTATAAATACCCTTTATTTTGTGCGTAAACACGAATGTCAGTCAATAAACGCACTGAAATGAATTACATTACAATCAATTTATTAGTATCACTTAGTGTCACAATAAATGTATAACATAAAAACTTGACTTAAAAAATTGAATATAATTTATTTCATTTACATAAAACGACATATATATTAAATTTACACAAATCAGTTATTGTGTTATTGAGTCAAATTTTACATATTTTTTTAATTAATCTTGCAGGAAAAAGTTTAAATGAAATTATTTAAATACAAATTAATAATATTATCTATGTCTATCTAATGTCAGTATTCCATATCTTGACAGATATTTTACAAGTACCTGTATAACTAACTATGTAGGTATATGATAACATGCAAATAGGCGAGTGAATTCTCAAAACTTGTGACTGATATGTAGTTTTTATCTAAGTACCTACCTATTCATTAAAATAATTTTGTTGTCATACATTATGCATGTATGGGTTATCTTTTGAAATAGTTAGAACGTTTATGTATTTTTATGTTTATGATTTATCGAATATAATCTAAATAGCTTTCAATTAATATTAAAACATCAGATTAGTGTCTGTCATTACCAATTGTAAATCTTTATCATGTAGCTATATCTATTTTACATTAAAATGTCGCGTCGCGTCGTGTCGCGTCGGTAACTAGTTGCGCTGAAATATTGTATCAGTACTCGTATGCTATCGAAACGCGGTTTTGAGGGTTTGTAATTATGCGAGACAGGTGCGCTGCTGCCCTGCTGCCAACTGGCGAGCCCCGGACTAAGCCCTGCTGCCGAGCTAAAGTTCACGTCGGTCACACCGCCACTCATTGCAATCAAAATAACGTTAAATATATTATTATTAGAGCCGTGAACAAACCGTGACGGCGCCCACTCTATCACCACCTAATTCACTAACTAGATGACATTATTATACACGCATTATCTACACAAGAACACTTCAATTTAACTCTGATGCCAATTCAATTGTAATTTAACTGTAATAAGTTGGAAACGTGATAATAATACCATCATCGGAGCATTGTCTACGAGATATCAAGACATTTGTGACGAATGCGGTCGCATTCATCGATGATTAGCGGTTGCGCGCTTCTCTTTCCTAAATAATTGTACGTAATCAATGTTTCTGTTTAATTGCGATAGGAAAACGCCCAAATATTTGCAAACGATAAAGTAAAAATTTCGAAAGGAAATAAATTATAAAATAGGAATCGCCTCGGGAGCCCGGGACACAATAAAGATGTGAAGTGCGTTCGGCCGCGTCAAAGGAATCATTTTGCACATGAGTTGCGAGAGCGGCCGACCTGACAAAAGGAGCCTATAAAGAGAGTTAATACATATTATTTGCGGAGGGTGTTCTGAGACGGCCCGAGGGAGACGAGGGTTAACCCTTGCCTGCAGGTCTTATTGTATGTCAGCCCGCGCTTAATCACAATAGGCACCGCGCCGAGCCGCGCCAAGTACACCTGACCCTAACACAACTTCCGATAAGGGATTATGTCCAAGTCGCTCCTTCAGTTATTTATCGTGTCGGTGCACTGCTTGTTTATTACCTTCAGGTTTTAACGTGAACTTGTTATCCCTGTTCCAGTTAGTATGTATTCTTACATTTGTTACAATTAAATCGTTTGCACGATAACAAACTCTCACATCATCATCATACTGATTGTGAAAACAAAAACAATTCTACAATATTATCCTACCAACAAACAACTAACACTAAATCGTAATGTTTTTATCGTTATCGGTACGTTTGTATATTTTAACTTTTTGTCTAAACATATCCTTCGTTTTATCTCTACATCTTTATGATCATCATAGCAAATTACACAACTTAATTATTCTTTTTAAAATGCATCATTATACCTATTTACTTTAATGTTGGAACGAATTAACTTGTATTTAAATGAATCATATGTTCAATAAATGATACCTAATCTATAATGACAACTAGTTATATGCAAAAATGTTCATTTTCATGGTGATTAAGAAGGTGAATCACATATCTGAATATTTACAACAGAGATGTGGTCACAAAATGCGCCTACACTACGAGTACATTAAAAAAGAACATAACACTGCGGGCTCTCAGTGAGCGTGATATCAAACCAACTGCTGTCAGTTCCTTTGATATCGTTCAAATTTGTATAACTCACGCCAAACTTAGGGGATGACAATAATGGGGTCGCCAAATTTGACCCCAGAGACTGTAGCGCCCTTCGGGGATCGACGGATGATAAAGGACTTCGAAGACGGCAGTAGAGACAAGGTCCGAAAGCGCGGGCCGGCGCGGTATGGCGGAGGTACGGGCGCGTGCAGGAGTCACCGCACAGATCACTAGGGCACTGGAATCGATATCGACACTGTTGCTTGCTTGCACTACTGACCGTGGCCGTGGTGGTCGTGCTGGGTGAGCGGCGGAGGCCAAGCGGGCAGGTCGCGCAGGCGCATGGAGCAGTCGAGCGGCTGATCGCGCAGAGCCAGCGCGGGCATGGCGCGGCCGCGGCCGCCGGTCCTGGGTCGCGCCGTCTCTTTAATGCGAGCGTCCGCCCACTGAGCGCGTCCGTGAGACACTGCCGTGCGACACCCGCTTTTTTCCAAAGGTTTTTTGCGCGCGGGCGGGGGCGGACCGGGGGCCGGCCAATGGCGTCGATCCGCCCGCCCCCGCCCCCCTCTCGCGCGATCGCCCGCCCGCTCTTATTTACGTGCCATATATTAAAAGGGTTTTCCGCGTGCCGCTATGGATTTTCCTCGGCGGGCCGATGTTTTACATACGGGACGGACTCGGTTTTTAACTTGTGGCGACGAGACACTCTCCTATGTAGGCACCTATGTCACTCTCGGTTTTAGAATATCGCCTGCAAAAACAAAATCATCATCGTCTATTGACGTTGGCGAGCTTATGGGCAGGTTTTGTAAAATGAATATCCATGCGGTGATGGTGATAAAGTTTCTGAAGGCTCGTGTTTACTCTTGTGGCAATGGGTTCCGTGTCGTGCGTGGTACGCGGTGCGTGGTGCGTGGTTACGTCAGAGGAGAGGTTTCGTCGGTGTTGGCGAGAGGTCGACGACCCTCTCTGTTCTCTCAGACGCCCCGCATGAACTTGAACCCTGTAACGAATACTCGACGCAAATGAACGTCCTCCGTGGCGTTCACGAAACGAAATGAAACGTTCCGAAACGTTCACGTGTCACTCTCATGCAACACTATGATATATTATTCATTTATAATTTTACTAAATTGAATCAATCGTAGGTACAAAGACATATAACTCGGCTCACACCGGCACATACCCATAATGATAAATAATTATCTACTTACTTACTTGTTCCTGTTATGAATCGTCAACATTATAATAATTACGTTTTACAACTTTTTTGTCTAACCACATTATTAACAATTGGGAATTTTGTAATTATCTTCTGTTTATTTCTTAACGAGAAGCTACTTAACGTGAGCTACAAGTTCATGATTCCTTAAGCCTACACCTACGAGGATGTAGGTACCTAACTACGCGCTGAGACATGATATTGAGAAGAAATGTATATGGGAAAATGTATTAGGTATTTGGTGATTTGTTTAGGTACTTAATATAAAGCAAAACTACTAAAATCATTTACTCTCAGTATGTTAGTAGCAATGTCTTCACAACTTCTTATACTAAAAGAACAACTTAGTGCTTACCCCTTAACTGATTATGAAATTATAAGACTTGGTCACTTTAATTGACTACCAGTTATAATAAGGTATATTCGTATTACCTCCTGTACGGGTGCGCTGTTCGAAATTTGAATTAGTGAACCAGAGTACTACATAATTTTTTCATGTACCTTATCTAAAGTGCATCCCATGCTCAGCCTCAAATAGAACCTGCTGAGCAGGCTTATCCTACCTTTCTGGAAACAGGAGCCTTCCATAAAACTTGTCGTCATCAGACTGTATCTGTCCACTGCACCCTATCGGTCGTTCGGTCCTTCGCGTTCAGTTAATTCTATCCACCATACGCAGGTAGTCGCTCCATCTTATAGAAAGATGCCCATACTTAATTTGACTAAACACGGTCTTCACTCTATAACTCATTTACCCCATCGGTTCTTCGACATATGTGGCAAATCCATTGCCTGTTGCTTCAGCGAGCTAACCCTTTGAGCTGTGTGGATAACCCCTGTATGATTACATCATCTCTGTTTCTATCCTTCGAAGAAACTCCGAGCATGGTTCTTTCTATATCTCTCTGAACGATGTTCAATTTGTGAATTAATCTTACCGCGAGTTTCGGTGTTCCGGATCCATAGTTGATGGTCGGCTGGTCACACTAATCAACACTGTTGTTTTTTTTTGAAGTCAATCTTTGCAATGTAGAATGGGAAACGTGAAGACTTCACGTAATTTTCCGAACGCTGCCCTACGTAACCGGGTTTTCCTGTAGGCCTCCTTTTCAAAGTTCTAGATACCTACCAAGCTGTAAGGTTTGTCCAAGTTAAACATAAGTATTCTTGTACAATTTCCAGTGAGCTGCCGTCAACTTTAATTGGTCCCGGATGACGTGGGCATTGTACATTATGTTGCTTTTATACAAAATTATCTCAAGAACAACGTGGTGTCTGGAGACTTCGTTAAGACTTTTCAGCATTTCGACCTTTTGAATTAAAAATTTCCAAGTGCGTGTCGTGCCACGCGTAGTGTAGGGTTCCGTAGTTGCTCGTCACAATATGCAGACTTAAGAATAATTTATATTACGCCGGGCCGACGCCGGGCTGTGGCCAGGCCAAGCGCCGGCCGAGACATGGTCATACATTTATAGTATACTATTGTATAAAGTATTTCATGCCCGGCCGTGGCACGGATCTAGCCCGGTGTAACAAGGATCTTTAAGTAATTTTCAATGGGATTTATACGAAATTACTTCTCCAAATACATTTTACAAGTTGATTGACTATTACTCGTTAACTTGTAAAGCCTACTTACCTTTAATAGTTTTCATTTTAACTTCATTATGTTTTTAGGTATACCATTAATTTTTCACATATCACAAAAACAACCATTTTGCTGGCAGGGGTGTGGGACACTTGACTCTACCAAAAATTAATCCTTGAAAGCTTAATATTTCGCAAACGTATTACTGAATCGGAAAATGGTTTTCACAGACCCACAATATTTTTATTTTTTTAACGACCTATCCATCGACATCCCACATGATGGAATAGACGAGAAAAAAGAATACATTCCCACTTTACGTGCTGGGGAGGTTTTTTTATAATTTTATTTTATCACTTTGTCGGCGTGATTAATATTTATACACATACCAAATTACAGCTTTTTGGTACTATGAATCTTTGAGCTAAACTGCGGACTGTCAGATTAACATAGGGAAATTATAATGATTCCCTTTGACTAAGGAACCCTACAAAGGTTACGTATAAATAAATAATGCTATTCAGACGCAACCATTTTAACTCCAAAAGGTCGATCTGTTGTAGATTCTGCAGCGACTTAGCCATTGTAATTATGTCATCGGTGACTACATTAACCAAGATATCGGCATTGATTGTTTTTGTATATTTAAAGCTCATTTGAGCTGATCAGTTGAAATGTCGACATTATATTATCGACGCCGTATTATTGTAGATAAATTTCATAACAATTGTATGATAATGATATAGCTGATTCGGAATATGAATCCAAATAAAAAGCATATAATGAAAAAATTGAAGAGCAGTGCGACAACAAGACACGCTGATTAACCGTCCATCCGCTGCAGCGCTTGTTAAACAAACCCTGTACCCATGTGCAAGTATTTTACTAAACAGGATACGCAATGAATGAATCATATTATACCAGACTCTGCAATGTTACTCGCCACTGCACCATCTTGCTGAATCCACGATGTACCTATTTCATTTTATCGAGTCCGCCCTCAGCAATAAGATTATCTATGTGCTTATCACGTGAAAATTAAATTAAATATTAGAATTAAATACCGGTCGCGACTTTGCTTTTATTATACCAGTTTATGGTAAAAAAATAATTGAACTAGAATGGAAGTTAGGTGAGATATGGATGAAAATTCAATATCAACATAGTTATCACACTAGTATTAACTCTGTCTCCCTGGCCTGAAACGATTGCAGATTGCAAAAGTGCATGTTTATAATTACAGGTTTAAATAACAAAAAGGACAATTAACTATTTGAAGTCACACCAATTGAATGTAAACACTGGTTGTTCGGCTGGTCTATTGTGTTTGGAGTATCGTTTGACCCGGTGTGGCTCGGCTCGGCTCGGCTCGACGCGTGCTAAGCGTCTGCCGAACGAGAAACAAACGCGCGCACACCTTGCGCTCTATTCGCGAACGCGTAGAGTTGCGATTAGTACGTTCTATTAAACTTATATATGGGTCATAAATGCGACGACGTCATTGTTGGCGGCGACATCTGCCGCCCCCGCACCTGGACCATATTTCACCCTCTTCCACCTCTGCCCCCACACCGCACTACCGAAGCACGCATGCAGATTTATGTCCCAACCGAATTGCAAATGTTACACAGATATAGAGATTTCAAAAATGGCACTGAGGTAGAGCTACGTTCAAGTTTAATATAGGTGTTATATCTGAACATGGGACATTGCTTAGAACACTTTATTGGATTACATTGGAAACGATGACGGTTCATTTATTGTAGGCACTACCGTCGCATCAAAATATAAGGTTTCAGAAACAACAAAGCTGCCACTGACCAAAATATATTTTTAAATATATGTATATTTATAGCATTAAGAAGAAATGCATAGTAATTGCACCAGAATATAAAATCACTACTTAAACCATTTTTATAAGAAACGCAAATTGATAATTAATTATTCTCTGTAAATTGCAACAGTGTTCCGCTTCGTGCTAAAAATCTTATAGATAAAACCAATTTTTATATTATAAGATGTATGAGGATTAATAACGTCGTGAAAATAAAATGTGTTTTGTACTTTATTTACTAGGCTCTTAACATTAAAATACTTAGAAACTGACAGACAAACAAGTGTCAATGTCATTTGACATTTGCTGATAGTTGATAATTGAGTTTTAGAAGCGTACGAACATTGATATGTAGTTAGGAACATAGGTAGATCATGCTGACATAAATGTCAAAAGCACGCCCAGTAGACATATCTATCGGACTTATATCTATGTTAGTGTCAGATGCGTTGTGGCAATCAATTGTACGAGCATGTGGCCGTGCGGTTGTGCGGGCGAGTGGCGAGTTAACACTTCGCGTTTAAGGTGAATGTAGAGTGTCGGTCGGGTACGGACACGGGTCGGGACGGGACGGGACGGGCCAGTAGTCACAGTCGCAGCCGGGTCTAATAGCTTCATCGCGCAGATGGAGATTAGACGATACAAATTCTATTAACGAATAATTGTTAATACTTTTATATAGGCACACAAACTATCGAATATATGTACATACACATATTTGTACTTCTGTATCAGAATCCATTCTATTTAAAATGTAAAGAATAACCTATATTAAAGTACCTATTGGTTTCCATTTCGTAAGTACGTAAGTAGCAGTCGTGCAAGCTTGCAATAGAGCATAACTAAGTTACAGCTATTTAAAGAGAACATAATCAATCTGTTTGTAGGAAAATGTTATCTGTATACATCGAGTCGTTATACCGTGTCTCGGACTCTTCACATTTTGAGAATGCTAGCACAAACGCAGTCCCCCGGACGTTTCGAAACGCCAAATTATTACGATATAACGATGAAGACGCAGGTTCGAGCTCTGTGACGCTTCTGGTAGTACGTATTTGCATGATCGCACTTGTATTTGCATGTATTACCTATGATACATACTGTTGTATACTTATTATAATATTTAAGTAAATACATTATAATAAAATATTCTATTTCAGTTGATATAGAAAGTAACTACATATAGATATCAATTGAGGTAACTTTTTATTAATTATTACAACATAACATAATAACAGGAATTGTCCGAGTATTGCGCCGTTTAGCTTAATGCTATTTAAAAGCCAATTTTGGAAGTACTCCAATCCACCGACCGACCGGCCGACCGCTCCAAAAACTGGCGAGAGCCTTATATCGATATTTATCGCTCTATTCATCGAACTAGTGTGGGGCTATCTATGCAATCTATCGATAACTTACCTATTATGATTCGCGTTAAACGTTTTGTGTTATTTATATTGAAAGATATACGACGTGCCCGTTCCCTTTATAATTCCACAAATAGATATAGTATTATATTGTAAAAAACTTACACACGATCAGCATTACAACAGCATTACAAAAGTCGAATGCAGTTTGCATTTTATCCGACAAATTATTAACAAATTCCCGCAGATTTTAATTACATTTTAAATTGAAACGAGATAAACATGAATTACGTCATAAGGTGTCGAGGAAAGAACTGAGTGATTGATTGACGTGTTGCAAGCGTTGCTAACACACAATTAGACCAGAAGCTGTAGCGCTCACTCTGAACAATGTGTCATCCATCAAAGTAAACTCAACTTACAACATTCTGTGAAAGGTTACTTATACATACATTAGAGTTTAATTCCCCGGAGGTCGTTTGAAGTGTCCGTACGGAGACGGACGTACAGACGGCATGATGATGAGCAGCATACTTACATGTGATGACGGAAGGTCGCTGTGAAGAGTCTGTAGGGCAAGCCTTCATCAGCAACTGTTGTAGTCTGGAATCCGGGTACACCAGCCATGACGTCGGCTCCCGTCGTCTCTGTATCATAAAGGACCGTTTTGAAAACTAATTAGGTATTTATCAGGCAATACTGACAGACTTTCACTTTTTTTTTTATTTGGGTCAATGATATTTATGAATCAGTTGAATATATGAGATTTCCGGTAGCGCATAATTGCAGATGGGCGAACTACTCATATGATATTAAGTGGTCACTAAACAGTAAATAAATCTTATACTCGCATTAGAACATTCATAACATTAATACTTGATTATTAATTATTAATAATACTAGATGAAATCTCAGAGTAAACGCCCTAACTTTAAATACTTATATCAAACTGACAAACTCAATGATCAGCTATTTTAAAAGCTTGAATACAATTCAAGTCTTCATAAAAACTCGTACCATTACTCTAGTTCTGTTACCCGTACCTAACTGTTATTTTATTATTGTTATCGTAGCATTGTGTATAGCTTTCTACCATGTTTTGTTTATTTACCATAGCTTTAAGTTTATTATTATATTTTACTTTAACATTTCATGTTCGGCGACATCATTAACCAATCATCATCCATTCATTATTCATCAATCATTTCACGGAGTACAGTCGCAGATGATAATTATAGCCATAGGTAAACATTTTCGCGACTGTACCACGCCATTTACTTATAACTTATCTTTGCTATATATCATATTAACAAAACATCTTGTTAACAACATAAGAATACGTGAACAAATTCATCAATGTAAAAAACTATTAGACCTAAAATAAGAAACAATGTTATACCACACGGTTCTGTGGGCTACAACGGTGATTTCAAATATTTGACGTCAAGCATTTGGAACGATAGTCCTCCTTCATTGCTTTTTAAAGATAATTTCGCTTTTAAGTAGCATTTAAAAATAGTCTTATAAAAAAACTTTACACACTTAAAACTATTATTTATAAATTAAAAACCCTTTGAGAATACCCAAATGAAATCATTTTAATTATTGACCGATATTATCAAGACAGTATAAAATTCTTACTTAGTACTTAGTGAGTTCAATATAAAAATTTTAGTGTTGGCAATCCTTTAGGTAAAGCTAAATTTATTTAATAACTTTAAATTTATTTACCGTTAATATCTAGTGAATAATGGTGTAATTATGCCTGCTTAGTATTATTTAATAAAAATCTTGACAGCGCAAAATACCAAACAACGATACATTTAACACGGAGACCTAAGTGAAAAGAACATAAACGGACAGACAGACAGAGAGATTTTGAGTTTTATAATAGATATAGATGTACAGATTTCGACTATTTACTGTTATATATATTTTGTGACAGTAAATAATTTTCTTTCTTCCTTTCATGGTCATCTTTCAGACAGGTTGTTTCTCCTGAGGACTCAGTGAGATTCTATAACTCTGAAGTGCGGTAGGTGTAATACAATAACAATTAATTACGAATAACAACATTAACTGGTAACGTAACCAAATTATTTAAAACATACGTTTTATTGATGAATTATTCTTAGAATATACCCGAGCCGTAAATGTCACGATCAGTTCCGAGAATTGAAACAAACGTATGATCAGCAACGAACACTTGTTCAATAGTTCAAATACAGTAGAGCTATCTATGTGTCACACATACGAATACCCGGGTCCGCATAGTGTGTGCTGGTGTGGTGATGGCGCCGCGCCACGTGCGGTGCTTCTAACCCTTCCTTCACAGGTGTGACAGTATTATACGTAAAAACTGACAAAAAAAACGCGCGACGAGGTGGCGCGTGCGCATAAAAACGTAACCCTTTATTGCGATCTCTATCACGTGTTATTAGGCATCTAACGCAGAGCCTCTGTTCGCTCCAGCTACCTCCTACACCTGTTCCTTTGAGCACCGACTGCGTAGGACTGTTTTATCGTTAATGAACGACAAGCTTGTGCGCCTTCTACAGTGCCTACATACGTGGATGTGTATCATAAAATAATGTTTTCTGTTGATTTATATTATACAATATACATTATGATAAATCAAAATGATATAACAATCTCACTCTAAGGTTATAAGCATATATTTGAATTGTAAAACAGATTGGAAAATGGTTATTTTCTTTCTATACTGGTTTTAATGGTCACCAGCGACAACGAAGGAAAGAGATAGACAGAAACAGTGAGGACAGAGTGCGCGTGACGTAAACTAACGGATCGCGTACCTATGTTAGTTATCGAATGAATGATCCATGGATTCATAAACTACTGGATTGTACATCACATGATCTATTTTTAGAGAGTAAGGTGAATTATGGCATTGTAAATATTGTATAAGAAGTATAAACCAGATCAGATCATTAGATATAGGTGTGCAATTCTACAAGGCACGTGGACCATTATTTATAAATTACAGAAATATCTTGACATTACAGAGTGCGTGGTTGGTACTTGTATATTTAAAGAGTTGAACATTTAGTATGCAAATCGGGGTGAAGGATATATTAATTTCTGAAACTAAATGTTATGTTATAATCAGACACTTTCTATGATCTAAATTACTTGTCAAATTGACAAGCAAATACCATAGCGTCGCTAACGCTGTTCGTATCAACAGTTTGCGCTCAGATACGGCAGTATTTATTTCCAGAATTACTAGTATATAATCCGTAGCCGGTTGATAAGCTAAACCGCAGCTAACTCCACGGGCTCTGTAGTGAGAGGAGGGGCTTGGGAGTTGAGGTCGTGACGTAGCGAGCACGTACACTTGAATATTCACGGTTCACATGTAAATACATTATTGAGGAGGCGCAACCGGCCCTTTTTCAGTGGAAATGAAAAATATAAAGTGGTGTAAAGACTGCGGGCGGGCGGGCGGAGCGAGTCGGTGAGGGCAGTGAGGGCGGCGAGGGCGTCGAGGGCGGCGCCGCTCGTGTCTCGGTAATGTATTCACATTTTCCGAGGCGCTCATTTTTTATCGCAGTCGCGCGGCACATTTCAGTTTCCAGGCGAGAAAACCTCGCGCACGCACACACACACGCTCCGTTTCGTTCACTTCAGCGCAAACACGACTTTATCTTTAAGCGATAGAGTTTTATATACGGCGAGTGAACTCAGTCCGACCATGTCTGCAGCCGGGCGGCGCGTAAGGTGTGAGGGCGGGGGCGTTAAGGCTCGGGTACATTCAACATTGTAAATTCGCGCGGGGAAATTCTATTCGTGCAGGGGGGGGGGGAGTGCGCGGCGCGGGATGGTGTCCGCGGGCGCGACGGAGGCGGAGGTACGAGTGTGGGGCTCGATAAACCTCCTGGTGGTGTTCCGGTCGGGTACGCATCACCGGAGGACGTGGCCGCAGCCGGCCTCGACGACTCCAGATTAACAATTTAAAACTGTAACATAAGAAAACGGTCGCTGGACCATAGTTTCGTCATGGCCTCGCTGTCTCTCTTATAGAGCGGTTACAATATATTAATAGCTTTAAACTGTATCTGTTCACTCGCATACATAGTGAATTGAAGCGTATGTTGCAATGTGAAGGGACCAGCGCCTGCTAGGCTCTGCTCTGAACAGTGTGCTTACCAACACTAACTGATACAGGATCTGTAGCACCTCAGTCATTAATGGTTGCCATTAATGGTCAGTGACTGAACTTGTACAAAATCGTGGTTTCATTGGCACATTAGAAAGAAAGAGGAAAGAAAGAAAATACATTTATTACTGAGAACAAACGGGCACACAGTTCTTAAAGATTAAATTAACATCACATAAAAGTTAAAAACTAAATAACATTACAATTTGATATAATTAAAAAAAACAATCGTTGTTATGTAGGTAGAGATCAGGCGCATCGGCAAGGTTTGCAGGTTTGCGGGTTTCAAATTAGAACAGATTAGTTTGTTAACAAGCTATGACTAGTAACGTAATAGTATTAGCTTTCTTCTTGCAAATTAATTCAAAACGATAAAAGTAAGATATGATAAAAAGAATATAAGGTACGAGTATGTTAAGTTTTAAAAAAATTATAGTAAAGAGAATTCTGAAAAGAATATTCTAGAAGAGTAGTTCTTAGCGGCACGTACGAACACTACTTCGTATAAATCATCAATTACATGTTGATCAACCTTTTATTTTGATTGTTCGTCCCGAAAAGCCATTCAAGTTATGCTTAGCCCTTTTTCAAGTTATGCTACTGCTATGCTATAGTTTCATTCATAATGTTACAGAAAACATTAATAATTTTGTTGAGTCGTTTCCTAATACGTTAGGAAAATCTAAGTTATTTTTAATTATTTTATTTTTATTAACTGAAATTTCAGTAAATATTGTCAAAAAATATAGTATGTCTATTTGGTATTACAATTTAATAACAATTCTTTTTGAGGTCTGCCAGCATTATTGCTTTTGTAAATACTTTACCCACACTTTGCTCTCCCTGAATTATATATTCATGCACTGCTTGATAGTAGCCATACACTAAAGTTATATTAAAATAATTGAATCTAAGATTATTACACACAAAAGTAAATTTAAGGCAAAAAGGTAACACATTTTTACAAAAAAAAACCTTTTTCGTATCCCTACAAAATGCGTATTGTCAGAAAACACATAGATGGATGGGCCTTTGATCAGATTAAACGAAACGTAAAAATTATTTATTCGAATAAATGACATCTAACCTCTCCAAAGTGTGGGCATATTACTTGATTAACCCGTATATGGCGTTTCATAATAAATGATAGGCTATAATGATTGTTAATAATATGGGTAAAAATAAAATTACTTAATGAAACTCACAAATGCGTACGGACCCGCGGGGCACCATTAATATGTATATTGTACTATATAAATGTAATGTATGAAACAATATACAATAATATTTTTATTTCAACAATAACATTTTAAAAGAAGCATCAGTAAAGAACTATAATTGATTTATCTAAAAGCTTTCCCAGTCTACTGAGAGGCGTAACGCGCGATTGTCCATAGTCCAGACGGCCGCAGACGCCGACTGAATGTTAACAAGCCCTGTATTGGACCGAGTACCTACCTACCTCCCTCAGCATGAGTACACTTATGCAAACATATTTATCGTAAATGTACGGGTACCTGCGCATATTAAGACTCTATAGAAGATATATTGACGTGTTGGCGTATTGTAGCGTGTGTGTGTCTCGTCGATAAAATATTGATTTTCCGTGTTTAAACCACCCGTAATTCATTTGTGTACGTAAATAATAAAATTTACTGTGTAATGTATCGATAAAACTACAATAATAAATAAAAATATTATCTTAAACTATATGTCGACAGTCCTTGCGTATAAAGCGACATGTCAAAAATGTCAAGCCCGGGTGAAGTTGTGGGTGGGTGAAAAGCCGTCTGAGGCTTCAGGGCCCTTATGGCTAACAGTCAAAAACGGCAAAATTGCATGAATTGCTTTATTATATCGAGACGTATAATTCTGAGAACCAAAATCTGTTTTATATTGAACATTTCTTCTAATTAATACACTAAACGTATATATAAGACGGCAATTCTGGTAAGTTTGAAGAATGGATGTCGTATAGGATGCCGACACCTATACATAACGTTTTGTACTGGGATATGTCAATGCGTGCGACTCGGTTTAATCGTGAACATGTCCGACTTAATATCATTCACGCGTAGTTAGTTCCTATGAGAATGTCTGTTCGTGTTTATTATTTTACATAAATACTAAATATTATACTTTTTTTACAGATAGGTCTTGCTTTGTGGCCACAATCTCATCTGATGATGTTAAGTGACGATGTGGGCCAAGATGGTAACACGCTAACCATAGTGGAGGACTGTCTCTCAAGTGCGGCTGCCGGAACACACCTTATAGGTGCTTGGCGACAGATTCTCAACTTGAGGGCGGTAGCTAGCCAGGTTAGAAATCTGAAGCCAGCCCTAGCACCATGCTATGTTTTCATCACGATATTTTCCTTCACCGAAAGCTCGGGTTCATTGCAGGTATACGAACTCACGTCGATCGACGTGAAGTCCGTACACGCTACCACTGAGCCATCGTTGCTTCAAAGCATCAATCATTCAACTGATCAATTATTGTCTCATACTATTTTCGTAAATTATTGTACCTAATTATATTGCAATACTAGCGGTACCCGCGATTTCGTCCGCTGGATACCAACCTTACTAAATTAAACACTTGGAACGTAGATATTGAAGAGAAAACCAAAATAGAAAGATAATCAAAATTTACTAAAGAATATAAACTAACCACAAAAGTTAAATAATAACAGTCGTTAAGCCATACCATATACTGGTATAAAAATTATCCTATGTGTTAATCCAGGTTATAATCTATCTGTGTGAAAAAATTCATCCAAATCCGTTAAGCATTTTTTGCGTATTTAAGTAACAAACATCTAAACATACAAACTTTCACATTAATAATATTAAGTAGGATAACTATACAATATGCATAATCTTTTTATGTGTAATGACCAATAGCAAAACGGAGCGCTATAAAATGCATGGCTAGTTGTATGTTTTCTTTTAATAGTAACAGAGATGAAAATTGGCATAAAAAATTCGTTTTTGGTCTGTATGTGGGCCTAAATCGCAACAATATTGTTTTTTCAAGTACTTGTAAAACGTTTAAAATAAATCGCGTCATCGTTTCCTAGAAAAAAAAAACACATAATCATCTAGAATCAGGCATATAGTGTTTATACATTGATAGGACAGACATCTAAAAATTAACTTGTTTATAAACCAAATGTATGGTGGTATATGCTAGTTCGTCGGGCAAAGCAAAGGGCTCCTTCATATGAAGTGTTAGAACTTAATCTAAACTAAGTGTTACACTTGGCTGCACACTAAAATTTAGGTTAGAAAACTCGAAGAAAAACTCCTGGAATAAGATAAGATAATTAAAAAAAGTATGTAAAATAACTGGACGTTGTTAATGGGAAACATAGATAAAAGAAGAGGAGAGGTGATTGGACACTTGATATAGCACGACAAGTTCTTTAAGACTATTTTAGAAGGAAAAATTGAAGAAATGCGCGCTAGAGAAAGACTTAGACGAAGCTTTCTTCAACAAGTGAAGGATAAAGTGGGTGTTGTGTCATATCAGGAGGTCAAGAAAGACAGAGGATAGGGAACAGTGGCAACTGCTCCACGACAAGAGTTCAACTCATCAATTAAAGAAGAAAGAGAATAGAGTTTAAATACAATTTGTCTGAAGAAACATTGTATGATTGTTTATCAATCATTTTTATCTTTTAATTATATATATATATATATATATTTTACCTTACTTGTTTCCTCATTACTTGATTTATTGTGTTTTCGGTCGCTTTCCGAAGGTATCTATAGATCATTTATTATTTACATATTGTATGCCAAACTTCTTTTGCGCTGTTATATATTAGGAAGGCCGTATACAAAGACGGAATTACCGTACGTAATACAGCCAGAATTCTTCTGTAGGTGTAGTATGTAACTGTACTCCTCCTAAACGGCTGGACCGATTTTGATGAAATTTCTTTGTGTGTGTTTGGGTGAATCTCTAGATGGTTTAGATTCACAATTGGACCCGGCAGGTGGCGCTGTGGTCAAGTTCCAGGTTTTTTTTTTATTTATAGGCAAGCCAACGTCCGGGCAGGACGTTTGTTGGTTTCGCTAGTAATATTATAAAATATTAAATATAATATAAAATATATTCATTCGAATTGAGAAACTCCTCCTTTTTTGGGAGTCGGTATTTTTTTTTATTCATTTAAATCTGCGAATTCGAAGAATTTGTAACTACTCACCCATAACTGACAAGAGCAAACAATGATTAATAAACTAAAGAAAACCTGATAGACGCTTTCATTCATGATGGCTTGGCGATGTCGCTATAGAAATGGAACGGAATGGATATCTAATGCTTTTTGCCTATTTCATATACTCACAAGTTTCTTAAGACGGATTTTTACAAGCAGATCTGGTAACGGATAGCCGCATAAACGTGGACTAACTTTACTAGTGAAGGTTTAGTAAAATTAATATGCTATAAAAATTAAGGTACTCTGTATTTTATATTTTACTTTAATGTTAAATGCCTTCGGAATACACATTTAAATCTACTTTGAATTTCATTTCATTAACCTTTTAATATATATTTTTCGGTATTTATCACTACACAATTGTCCACGCGACAACACGTGAAACCTTTACTTGTGATATAAACTTTGAAATCACAAAAGGAAAAAAGAGCCCCAAATTTACAATAAAAAGATTATATAGAGAGCATATTCCCGTATCTACATAACGAAGCATAAAGATTTAATGAATTTATGTGATACAATTACAATTCCCAAACAGCATCATGAGTGCTATAAGAATATTAAGCACAGATAAGGCATAGTGGTCCAGTGGTTTAGACAGGCGAAATATCGATTCGATTTCCGCAGGTTCACCACGGAATGTATCAACGAATTTTTCAGAATCCGCGTACATTTACTAATTTAAATTGGTAACACTGTTGGCTGACGGTGAAGGAGAATATCGTGAGGAAAGCTGGGATATATATTGGGATGTCATATGGAACGGGATATGGCTCTTTTAACTTTACATACTTAACGAGCGATGTCTGATAACTTTTACGACGTATAGAGATTTTTTTTTTTTTTTTTTTTTTTTTTTTTTTTTTTTCGAACTGACTACACTGTTAGCCTGAGGGGCCCTGGAGCCTTTACGGCTTTTACAGCTTTACCGGGCTTGGGGGCGAGCGCTTAGGGCACTCAGCCACGAAAGCTAAGCAACAACATCCGAGGGTGCCAAAGTGGCCGGACCTCGGCTCGGACTGTTGCGCGTATGCAATTAAGTCGCGTTCTGACTAATTCCCTATCCGTAATTCGATCTAAACTAACTATACATATATACATGTTTCTGCCCCCTGGGAGGAGGGAAGGAACATGTGTATATGTATTTAGTGGTCTGAAAATTTTTGTCTAATCTAACTAGGCAAAAAAAGAAAAAAAAGGTCCCTTACAGAACCTATGTACCTATGTGTGTTGTGCATGTGTGTATAATGCAGTGTCATGTATGGCTGTGAAAGCTAGTGATTGTAGAGTCACTTGTATCGCGCGAGCGGCTGCTTGGCTCAAGGGCTCCATGCCGATGGATCGGACCTAGGCTTGAGTTGCCGCAGAGGAGGGCGGTCGTGGCGGGTGTGCGGGAGCGAAGTTAACCGTACGTCCCCTGCGGAGGGAACGGTGGTTTCGCGGGCGTGGGCGCGAGCACGCATATGTTGCGGGAGCGGACGCGTAGAAATTGTTAGCGTTCTCGATGTCGTCATCGGGATCGACAAAGAGATTTCGCGGACGGCGTTTATAACGTTTGGCAACGGGGATCGAGTTGTCTGGGACGTAGTTCACGGTGGATTTTACGAGCGGGTTGGGATGATTCGAAGCGCTATCGAAGTATCTCCTGGTGAGATATTTCACATAGGCTTCTATCGAGGGAAGCCTCATGTCCCTGTGCAGGTCCATGTTCCTAACGAAGGCTGGAGGGTCAAGCAGGCGACGGAGAAACCGATTTTGGACTCTTTGCATGCGGGCAAAGTTATGTTTGGACATATGTGCGAACGCGGCGCAGCTATATGTCAAGATCGGACGGACGCACATCTTGTACAGTGTGAGCTTATGTCTTAAGGACATTTTGCTTACCGAACTGAGCAAGGGTCGCAAGCGGGAAAGGATCCAGATGGCCCTATTCCTGACTATAGTAACGTGTGCGTTGAAGTTAAGCTTCGAGTCGAGGGTGACACCCAGATATTTAGTCTTGGTGGCCCAAGGGATATTCGTACCGAATAATGTTAGAGGTCCTACCGTGCGTGGTAGTTTACATGTATGCGGTTCGAACATAATCGCGGCGCTCTTTACCGGATTAATAGCTATTCGCCACGTTCGAAACCACTCCCCGAGAGTGGTTACGGCACGTTGGACTGCGCAGGCGAGATTTTTTCTGTGTCTGTTTGACGCATATATGACTGTGTCGTCAGCGTAGAGCCCTACCTCGACCCCGGGGGGCTTCGGGAGGTCGCTGACGTACAGATTGAAAAGGCAAGGCGCCAGAATGGAACCTTGCGGAACGCCTGAGCGTATAGGGTGGGCGGTAGATAGTACTCCTTCCACTCGGTAGTGGAAGGTGCGGTCGCGTAGAAAATCGTGAACTAGATGAACTAACCTATCCGGGACTTCTAATTGATGTAGCTTGTGGACTAGTCCGGCATGCCAGACCTTATCGAAGGCCTTAGCTACGTCGAAAAAGACCGCAAGCGTACGGGCGGGGGCGATACTACTTTTGGCAAAGTTGCTCGTGATGTGCTCCGTGAGGCGGTGCACTTGATGTGTACACGAGTGTCGGGCGCGAAAACCGAACTGTTCGGGAGGGTATAGATTTTTAATATCTATAACGGTTTTGAGACGGTTCAGAAGGAGCCGCTCGTAAAGTTTCCCTAGTGTGTTTAAAAGGCTGATCGGGCGATAGCTATCGGGAAGCGAAGCTTTTTTGCCGGGCTTGTGAATACCTATAACTATAGCTTTTTTCCAGACGGCTGGAAAATAGCAGTGGGCTATGGCTACATTGAAGATGCAGACCAAAAGAGCTATGAGGTGATCGGGAAGAAGTTTAAGTACTTCATTCCTGATACCGTCGGGGCCGGGGGACTTTCTAGGCTTAAGGCCTTTAATAACAGAACAAATCTCGTCATGCGTGACCGGGTTTAACGTTTCCGCGGGGGGAATCGTCGTTAGTTCCTGGACGGCGGTCTCGATGGTTTCGATGTGGGCAGTGTCTACGTTGTCGCAGTTTGGAGAGCACTGGCTCTCCAAGCTTGCGGCAAGGCATTCTGCCTTATCGTCACTATCGAACGCGGGTGGGAGATCGGGGCCCCTTTCGAGGGGCGGCATCAGGGCGGAAGCTTCTAACTTCAGAGAGCGGGCGAGGTTCCAGTAAGCCAGATGGGACGGCTTGAGACCCTCTAGGAGGTTATCCCACCGGTGACCTCTGTACTCGCCGATGCGAGTTCTAACCTCTCTCTGAAGTCGCCGTAACCTACAGGTGTTATCCCTCGTCGGATAAGAATCGTGTGCACGTGTCGCGGCGTTCTTTTCAGTGATTAACGCTCGTAAGCCGGGGGGGAGTATAAAACGGCGTTCGTTTGCCGCTTGCACCTCTCTCGAGGCCTCCCTTACACCGGTTTGGAGGTAGTCGACCAGGGAATCGATCGCTAAGTCGGCGTCTGCTGTTGACTCTAATACGTCGGGGATCCTAGCTAAGCTGGACGGGGTAGCATTATCGGTTAGGTAACGATTTAATATCGCGTAGTCAACTACTTTGACTTTTGGCGGACTGGGGTCGAACGGTTGCCCGAGTTGTAAGATAACCGGGCGGTGATCGGAGTCCAGTTCGTGTACGACTTCTATAAGTCGTAACCGAAGTGAGACACCTTTGAGGAGGGCTATGTCAAGTACTGTCGGTTGACAGTTATCTTGAAAGTGCGTGGGCTCTAGCGGTGCTATGACGTCAAAGCCGAGCACATCGCATAGTAGGTCGAGAATAACCCCGTTAGGGGTGTTACGCGAGTTGTTGAAATGGGTGTGACCGCTATTGAGGTCGCCTGCTATTATTACGGATTGACCGAGTGAAAGTAGCGCCTCCAGATCGGACTGAAGGAGTCTTTTACTCGGGGAGAGATATGCAGAGACAAGCGTGATTGACGGATGGCCAGTCATGCCTATTCTACAGATGGACACTTCCATATTGGTAAGTGCGGGAGGGTCTATTGGCATGCAATAGAGGGAACGCTTGTAGTAGATGAGCGTGCCGCCTCCTCGGGTGGCACGGTCATTTCTGACTATATTGTAATTTGCTATCTTAGGGTCGCGCCTACTGGGTTTTAGAAGTGTTTCTTGTACTAGAAATACGTCTATCTCCCGTTCCCTAAGAAAGGTGGATACTAGGTCCCGTTGTGGAAGGAGGTTTCGCGCGTTAAAGAAAGAGATGTTGAGACTCCTAGGTTTAATGCGAGCCATTTATAACCGTTATCTATTTCCCGGCACGGGCCAGGCGCATTAGCGTCGCTGTCATCAGGGGAAAACGCCTGATGGATTCGGCGGGGCCGTACTCAGCGACGCACTGGTCGTATGCCAGTACTTCCTGAGGGTCATGCTCGCGGAAGAGCATGACCATGTAGTCAACGCCGCGGCGCGTGCTAACGGGCGGGGAGGCCTGAGCCTTAGGAGGCTGAGGGCGGGGAGTAGAGACCCATGCTGCCTGAGCGGCTCGCATGGCCGGAGGGGGTGCGCGGGGTGCGGGGGTGGCCGCCACCGGGGCGCGGGAAGCGCCCGGGAGGCTGGGAAAGGCTTCTGGCGTGAGCAGAGGCATGGGTTGACTATTGGCGGCGGGACGTGCCCTCTGAGGAGGGGTGTGTCGCTCTTGCCTTGGGCGCGTAGGGCGCATAGGGCGCGTGGGACGCGGGGCACGGGGACAGCCGCGATAGTTCGCGGGGTGACCCGCGTTGCCGCATAGCACGCAGCTCGGAGGGGTAGACGACTCGCGAGTGCGCGTGCACTCGCTTGTCGCGTGGTCTCCGAGGCACTTAACGCACCTGGGACGTAAATGGCAGTTACGGGCCGAATGTCCGTACAGCTGGCAGTTGTGGCACTGCGGAGGGCTGCGGTTTTTGTGTGGGGGCTCTACGGCTATTCCGGAGAGCTCGCACACTTTCCTGACATTAAAGATGGCTCTGCCCTCGGGGGTCAGATCCAAGATAACTACGACCATATCTAATGGTCGGTTTTTGGATTGTCCGCCGTGCATTCTATGCACTTCGCGGACAGGGAGGGCCTTCGCTAAGAGGTCAGTTTTGACCTCCTCGGGCGTGATTTCCACCGGGATGCGGCGGATTACAACCCGGAGGTGACGCTCATCGTCTAGGGTGTATGAGTAGTAGTGTAGGTTGCTTGCTCGGAGCAACTTTGTGAACTGACGGTGTTCGTCAGAAGTGGTTACTTGTACGCGGATACCGTTGGCCGTGTTACTGGCCGAGGTATAATTAATTTTTAAGTCTCTAAGCTTGTCCGCGAGCTTAGTCCAGACCGCCTTGTTTTGGACTACTACCGGCGGTGGGCGACGCGCCTTTCTGCCGGCAAAAGTACCGGCAGGCGCTGAGGGCGCTGCGGAGCGGGGGGCGTGGCTGTTTAGCCCAGTTTTCTGCGCCTTTTGTGGGCGGGACTGAGTCTCCGGAGACTCGGGACGCGAACGCGATGCCCGTTTGGCGGGCTTGTTTTTTTGAACGAGGGTGAAGCCCTCGTTATCTGTGACTATCGCCGTGTCCATTTCGTTGGACTCGGGTTCGGGATCCGGATTAGTGGGCGAGTAGCTATTGTTCGTAGCTACTAGCGTCGGCGTGTCCGCTTCGGGAACTAACGACGCGAAAGAGTTCTTGATCGGCAGCGCAGAGGGCGCTGGGATCGTGACTTGATTGCCCGGGGAACGCGAGCGCGATGACGGCCGTTTGTACGGCGTCTGACGGTGAGCGCGGGGTGCCGTTGAGCGGGAGCGCGAGACGGGCTTCTTGTCCGTCGCGTGGGGCGCGGCGGGGTCGCTGGTGGCCTCGGTGGCCTGTGCGACAGCAATGGCGGGTTGCGCGGCCGCGATGGCCCTATTGAAATCCGTCCATATCGACGGGTGTAGGCTTGTTGCGAACGCAACGAAGCTTTCCAAGTCTGCCATTCCGGCGGCGGCGGTTGGGCGGGCGGGGGTGAAGTTAAACCTCCCTGCCGGAGAGGCAGGGGGGTGCGCCGAGTGAATTTAAACGGCTATCCCGAGCCGTGTAAAGGGACCTGCGGGTCACGGTGTAATGACTCGCAGGAAAGAACCTACCGGGCCCTACGTGGAGGTCCCTATCAATCCCGAGGCAGAGAACGCAGCCGGTATAAATACCTAGCTACGCCCAAACAGACACTCGGGGATGGATGTGTAGCAGGATCGGAAGGGTGGGAAGGAGACACTCAGGGCTTGACTATGACTCTATCAAGGGCCAAGATTCCTGAGCCCGACCAAGTACTATCGTTTGCCTCTGAAGGAGGCAACCGAGGGGCGCTTGGGTCACGCACCCACTTGCTTTAGTTGGCACCGTCAGGTATCAGGCAAGTGACCACTAAAGTGTGGATTTCGTCGAATAGAAACGATTTGCTCTTAAAAGAGCAGTTTTATGGTTGTGCAGCGCGACACAATGGGTGCGAGCGAGACGGCGATACGCAGGTGCGGCGCAGGTGCGATGCAGGTGTGCAGCAAAGCCGGTCGGTCGTAAAACTTCACAAAGGCGGCAGAGAGCGGTCGTAAACACGTCCGTTCCCGCCGGCGGTCGTGATCGGTCTCCCACGTATAGAGAATTATATCTATATTAATGAGAATTTCTACACAAAGTAAAACACCTAAACTATTTGAAGATAATTTTCTTCTATATCATATCTAACAAATTCTGTAATAATTTTTTTATTTTGTCATAAAAAGATGACTTGTTTTTTCTAACGTATAGACAGACATGTTACATTTCACCGTTATGCATTTTATTAAGGTAGAAACGATTATCTGACTGATTTTCTAAGAAAATATGAGTACAAAATAAAAGTGATTATACCTTTATAAACTCTATAAATCAGGTACTGTACAACAATAACAAAATCATTACATATAATTAATTACAGAATCATTTGAAACTTTATAAAGCTCTCATGAAAACAATGCATTTTGGTATGTCGTTTCGTACGTCGATATACGAGTATAAAGGAATAAATATATTAAATTTTCAATAAAGTATTCAACGGAACAGTTAGACCTTGAAAATTCGTTAGGGCATATGAACAAGTGTCGACAACAAGTTCCGAAGTCAAGGACACGCCGATTAACGGACCGACAACGTAAAGGTTAGCCAGGATAACGGGACAGTGCGCTCGCGCAGGGAACGCAAATACAGCGCAGCGCCCTCTGCTCCCGCACACCTCCGCACACCCATGCACACAATAACACCATATTTTATTAAACAACTTTCTTTTTTTAAATTATTATTTCGACCATATCAACACTCGAATGCCAATGGAATAAACTCCAACTGAAATAAATTGTTAGAAACCAACATGTTTATATCATGAACACGGCAACGCAAGTATCGTACAGCTATCATTATATATTACATATATTGCTTTACTTTACTTGTGATGAAGCGTTCTTCAAACGTATTTTTTTTACAATATTTTATCAATAAGTCGGTCTGGCTGGATTCGTCGTATAGGCAGTTTTATAGTCAATCAGGTAAGTTTACTGAAAATTGAAGACACTCTTGTTTTTTTTTCGTACATATCATATCAAAAACACAATTTAGCAAATGTAAAACGCTGTGCTGAAATTTATCGCGGTCTGAATAAAATATATGGAGATATGTCCAAAATACCGCAAAGTCTCAAGACGAAAGTATTTCATCAGTGTGTGTTACCAGTGGTTACATATAGTGCTGAGGTATGGTCGCTAACATTGGCCTCCGAAGAAAGCTCAACGGGAATGGAAAGGGCTATGCTATATCAATAATACATAAAATCTTAGATATTCTTCCAAATTTATGTTATCGCCTACAAAGTATGCTCCTTCAGAAACGATACACGTACGCCAACGAATAATCCAATCGTTAAAACGTTTTTAAACGCTTTTTCGGAATTAAGTTTAGTTCTCGTCGCGAATTCTCCTTTATGTCTTCTACAGAATGAAAATGGGTGCCACGAAGTGGTAATTTGAGTTTAGAAAAAAGATTGAAGTCGGCTGGAGCCATATCTGTGAATAAGGTGGTAGCTCGATGGTATTTGTTGAGATTTTGGTCGAATTTGCTCTCTTAAACGCCGCATAATGATTAAATAATATACTTTATTTACCGTTAAACCTTCCGGTAAGAATTCCGAGTGCACAACACAGCGATAGTCAAAGAAAACAGTCAACATGACTTTGACTTTTGATCGACTTTGGCGTGGTGTTTTTGGTTTCGGTTCAGTTTGAAGGCACCACTCTGAAGCTTGTTGACTAGTTTACATGTCAAACTAGTAAAAACACGTCTCGTCACCAGTAACAATGCGTTTCATGAACGGGTCGGAATTGACTCGTTCTAGCATGTCCTCAGCGACTCTTATGCGATTGAGTTTTTGAAAAAAAATCAGGTCTTTGGTGACTAGCCGAGCGGCAACATGTTTCATACCCAAGTGATTATTTAAAATGATATGGTTCGACTTTTGAGACACAGAAAGTTCAGCGGCTATCTCTCTCAAACTTGAATGAGGATTTTCAGTCACTAGGTACTTCCTTCACTCTTGCGATGTTAACGTCAGTTGAAGACGTTGATGGACTACCAGGGCGAGGGAAATTTTCCAGCATATCTCGACCGCTTTTGAACGCTTTGTACCACTCGTAAGCAATTGATTTTGATAAAGTCGATTCACAATAAGCCTTCCGTAACATTTTCGACAAACTCTTTGTTCGAAGTTTTTGTTCATTAAGAAATTCGCAATATACCTACACTAGATATGATCTAACTAAAAACAGCACTGTATTTAATATAAATGACAGATGCAACTCAAACTCCGCACCAAAATGAAAAACAAACGCCAATCTAACAACAAAAAAAAGGTGTGTGTGCGATTCACACACGATAGAAGTGAAACTTCATTTTAAAAGATATTTTATATTTTATTTAAACAGTGTTCAATATACATACACACAGACACTTGCTCTCTCGCTCTGGCTCACACAAGGAGGAGAGACCGATAATGTGTGTTAAACGTACGTTTAACGTGTTGGAAGTCGCATAAGAAGTTTCACTTCAAAATATTTGAATTTGGAACTATAAACAAATCGATTGAAGCGATGATGGCGCAGTAGTAGCGTGTACGACTTCACGTCGATTGACGCGAGTTCGAATCCCTACAATGAGCCTGAGCTTTCCGTGATGGAAAATATCGTGAGGAAACCATAGCATGGTGGTAGGGCATTTTCTAATGCCCGCCTGACTAGCTACCACCCTCAAGTTGAAAATCTGTCGCCAAGCACCAATACGTGTGTTCCGGCAACTGCACTTGAGAGCCAGTCTTCCACTAGGTTTAGCGTGTTACCATCTTGGGCCACATCGTCACTTAACATCAGGTGAGATTGTGGCCACTACACCAAACCAACAATGATAAAAAAAAAATTCACCCATTCACGATACTTTTTTGACTGAATGTACGCCAGGACCTTTTTCTTATTTTTGCCTAGTTAGTTTAGATCAAATGATAGGGAATTAGTCAGATCGCGACTTATTTGCATACGCGCAACAGTCCGAGCCGAGGTTCGGCCACTTTGGCACCCTCGGATGTTGTTGCAAAGCTTTCGTGGCTGAGTGCCTTAAGCGCTCGCCCCCAAGCCCGGTAAAGCTGTAAAAGCCGTAAAGGCTCCAGGGCCCCTGAGGCTAACAGTATAGTTAGTTCTAAAAAAAAAAAGACTGAATGTACATTAAAACTTTAGCGAGGAGATTAAGTTATGACAGTTACCAGATATTAATAAACAGAGATTAATCTACTTCATCATAGTTTAAGGTACTTTGCTGTGGGGACCAGCAGCTGATATAGATACTATATGTAATTGTATGCTAGAAAAATGGGTAGTTCGAGCAATATATGACATGGAGCCTCGCGATTTGCTGAGCAACAAGTTTCAGGAATATAGCCTCCTAACTTTGTCCTCCTAATACTTCAAGCAGTACATCTATCCAGTATCCGGAATAGCTCAGGTGTTCAGTTGTGGTGACATAACCAGCTTCTCCCCCGATTAGCGAGGTCTGAAGCACATATGATATTCTTTGAATGACTAGCACACCGGAACGTATACGTTATTTATATCGATACGATCAGCCGATTGTAAGGGTCATTACAATACATTAGTGGTGTCTGTATTTGATGCGCGTGGTGCGCGTGCTTCTGTTACAATAGTACGCGCGTCGCGACGCATATCAAGCGGACGTTCCAGGAAGGAAGCGTCTCTCGGAACCGGCCACCTGCGCCCGTCACCGCCCCCCGCACCTGCCCCCGTGTCCTACACCCGCGCCAGCTCATGACGCATCATACACGCCTCTACTCTCAACCAACTTGCCGTAAGATAAACTCAGTCAACGATATGGCTTGTCTACTAACTATTCTACAAGGACATATCTCGTCAAATGCGTGAAAATTATAACATGCCTTATGTAGGAACATACTGTTCAAAAATGCAGAAAATAGCAACACTGAGCGATTTATAACAATAAACTGTAATTCCATAGTAGCTTTGATATGTAAGCGGTTTACACGCAAACACTTAAAGTTGTTTGTATGCACGCATCTTCCATTGAGAACAAATATGTTCAAAATAAACGTGGCCAAACGTGTCGTTATCTCTGAAAAAATAGTGCGCGATGTAAGTAATGATAAGTAAGCATGTGGTCAGTTTTTGACGTATTCTAGTGTATTATAGTTTGTTTCATTAATAAACAATATTGTTTAAGATGTATTAATTATAAGAAAATGCGTCTTTATTCTCAATTGTAATATTGCACTTATGAAATAAAGTAAAATAGAACAGGATTGCAGTTTTCTTAAAATCGCTACAACCGCGTGGTCGAAAATAGGCCGTATAAGGTCTAACTAGGTTGTATGTGTTATCTATTTTTATTTTAGGATAACAAGTTCAGATACTTATCAGATAGAAAAAAAACTCCCAAAGAAAATACACCTGCCTATGAAAAAATGAACTGAACAGAATGCGACAGCGTTCTTATTTCAGATGTAGAAGATACCAAAGGAAAAATATAGGGTGCCATAAAAGTGTGTCCGATGGTATCATTTAAAATGTTCGCCATTTTGGGACTGTCGTAATCCCAATTTCGATTCAAAATCCCATCGAATCCCAATTTCAAACCCAATCAGCGATCGAATGGCGTCTGCGTGTTAGGTACAGCCTACAGCATAATTACTACTAGGTGATACTATTGTGATATACCTATTGAGTTTTGAAGTAGGCAGTAGGCACCGACTGTCCTACTGTCGAAACTAACTTTCTAGATAAAAACTAATACAAAACTAAATGTTTTCAGAATTTGAAAATTATATCAACAATTAGTTTTTTGTCATTTATGAATTAAAATTTTCCACTTTCTTTCATTTACTTATATCAAAAAATCATAACGTCACTTAACAATCATTGAGTGCACTATATACCCGCGTTCCGATTTATCACTAGTTAAGAACCATTTAATATGTGTGATGTGTTAAGTAACTTAACATAACAGACAATGGGCTTCGCTCTATATACATATTCAACGGCTTCCCTGTAATGTATTCATGAATAATCGATAACACAAACAAATCCTTTCGTCAAATTAATAATTCCTTGAAATCAATCTAATAAAATCATTGTAAACCCTCGCCCGGGCCATGTTGAATCTCATTATATTGAATATCTACGCCGACATTAATGTACCTGTATCCCAATGTCCCTGATAATAATAATGTACTTGATTTCAAATTAATCTTCTTATTCTATATGACATAGCTCGTCACTCATTTTGAAACCAAAATAAACACTTCCTTAAAAAGGCTACGCGCACTAGGTCCCCATGGTCCCGGAATTTATACTTTAAAGGGCACAAACATGTAGCCCTTACCAAGAGCTTCATACTGGCGCCGCTTGAGATCCTCCGCTGAGGCAGCTGCTGCACCAGTTGTCAATGAAGTAACTGTAAGATGGGACGGTATCAAAGTATCCACGCCCCTGGTATCCTATACCAAGGGTCGACCCATCTTCCAGAGCATAAGCGTCATACCGTCGAGTCTTTTACGATCGTCACGTGATATAGCTTAATAAATGAATAGTTGATTGTAAACATTAATGCTTCCACAAAGTATACCAGCAAGTACTGATAGAGTTAGATTCCGGCGGCGACACACTCGCGCCCAGTAGGAAAATGTTTTACACACATACGTATCATCGTTTTATTTTTAATATATAACAAGAATAGTTTTATAAAATGTATTTATTAAGTTCAGACAGCGTACAATAGTTTTTAGGAATTAGATAATGAACGTTGATATGGTAATAGTATGGTATGGTAATGGTAATCTTCAATCAGCATCATACGCACTGCTCAGTGTCTTCTATCGTTGAATTGTCGATGTGCAACTGTCGATGGAGACTTGTGACACAACCGAACATGCTCCATATTACTTCTGTTGTTGTTTGTTCTTTATCGGGTTCTCATTTGAACTCGCTGTCGTATGAAGACATTCCAATAATAAAAATAATACTTATTTCCAAACTACAATATAAAGATACAAATAATTAAATTACCTGTAAAGTTATATTAATAAATTTACTATATCCTATTGTTTGTACAATTTTTTTTATATAATTTTTTGTTATTAATTAAAAGTACAAATTTCTTAAAGCAAAGAACTTAATCTAGGCATCAGAATCTTAAACTTTGTCTAAATCTTAAAATTCTTAAAATTGTTTGTACAATGACAAATATCAATTAACATATAGGTAATAATATAAAATTTACTATAAACCAATATACATACGCCTAGCATAGCTTACTTTCAACAGTTATGCGAAGCCAATTTAATTACTGAATAATCGTATATATCTTATACTTAATAATTAATTAAAAATATCAATTAATATATGTATGTATAGCTTATATTTTAAAACTAAGTACGACATTTGAAATTGGAACTCTTTGGCTTTAAAATGCGGTTTGTTCATCTATTTGTCACTTGTTTTTAAATTTTGGCGCTATTTTAAATATTGCGTGTCTACGTTACCATGGATATTTTCCTAGTATGATTTACTACGATTTTAACTTTAGTTTGACGCCTCAGCAGAGTGTCGCTCGCATTCAAACTGCTTTTGGCAATGAAATACCATTCAAGTCGATTGTGTATAGTTGATTTTTAGAATTCCAACATCTCAGTGATGAGTTTCGTGATGGTGTCCGTCTACCGCTGTGAACAACGAAAACATCGATGCTTCACGCCGTATGATCGAAACAGATGAGCATGTGACCTACCATGAGATTCGGCCATCCATAGGAATAGGCATGAGCCAGACACAAGCAATCCTACAAAAAAACATTTGGGGCGCGAAATGCTGAGTTCTGATGGATCCCTCACAATTTAACTGAGGCTCAAAAAACGAACCGCGTCACTTGCTACAATGCCGTGCTTACCAGATTCAACGAAGGAATGTCAAATTTGGTGTGCGACATAGTGACAGGTGACGAAACATGGATCTACAGCCAAGATCCCAAAACAAAGCAGCAACCGCCTGTTTGGGTCTTTCCAAGTGAGTCGATACCAACCAAAATGGAGAGTGTGCCTTCTGCCGCTAAGCTGATGATTGCTACGTTGTTTGAATAAAACTGGATATGTGGCTACTGTCGCTTTGGAAGATCGTCGTACAGTGAATAGCGATTGGTATACTGACCATTTGTATACCGGAAGTTATTGATGAACTCTGTAAATATAACCAAAATCGCCGTACCATCTTGCACAATGATAATGACAGCTCTCACACGGCCAGAAAGACAAACAAAATTTTTTCTATGATAAACGGAGATATGACGGGTCATACTGCCGGCCGACCTGGCACCATGTGACTTCTTCCTATTTTCAAAAATCAAGTATTATTTACACAGACAACGATTTTCAACACCAGAAGAGACGGTATAAAAAGCATGTTTTCAAAGTCACCACGGAGGAGTGGCATAAATGTTTTCAAAATTGCTTAATCGTATGAGATAGTGGTTTGAAGCTAAGGTAGAATATTTTGAGAAACAATGAATTGATTTTACCAGTCACAGTAAATTTTCTTTACCCATTTAAAAAAAATTACCGCGCCACTCGTAGCGGCTAATAAAGTAATAATGAATGGAATTATTTGTTCATCAAATATAAAAATTGATTATTGAATTCGTAATCAGCATTTTAATCGGCTATAATGTAAATCAGAGTTTGGTAAGGTTCAGCGCGTACTCTCGTCACGTGTGGCACAGGTGTGCTGTGCATGCGCTGAATACACAAACCCAACGGACCTGCCCAGCCCTGCCCAGTCCTGCGCAACGCCAGCGAGGTACGGTTCATACGAGTATAACCTCTACATCATATGAGCTTGTGACAGTATGGGACGCATCGCGTAATATTGTTTCAAGACTTGCTTGCTGATGATACTGTCCACTGATTTTACATAGAACTTTTTACATCTGATGCGTTGAATAAAAGTCCGTTCACGATACGTCCCGGGCCCGGCTGATTAATGTTAAGGTAATTCAAACGTGCGATTGTGTTGCATCTCACAATAGATTTTTTTAACTAAAAAAATTCTTTTCAATATACGAGTACATTCAGAATAAGAGCGCGGCGGCGGCGCGGCCCGGCGCGGCCCGGCGCACTTAGCTGATTCCTTACACGTATAATAATTGATTTTTATAATTGTTGTTATCGTTCAATCATACATATCGCATCAGTTAGCTGTGAACACGTTTTGTGTAATATTTAAACACGGCCTTTTGACATATTTATTAGTTTTTTTTCTTTAGTTTTTAGTGGAGGTATTTTAACCTCTCCTAAACCTATGTCACCTAGTTTCAGTGACGTCATTGTACGCAATAAAATAAATATATTGTATAGTGCTTATATACTGTATACTGTTGTATACTGTAGAGTGCTTTATTCGTTTTATCTGATTATTGTTATGATTACTAATTACGGAATGGATGGAAGTGGAAAACTATTTTATAAGTATTGTAGTGTATCTATGTGTATGTATATACTATATATGTTCTATGCAATTTAGACTTCAGTAATAGCGGTCGGTTGGAAAAGAACTTAGTATAGTATAACATTCTCACTGTAATATTATAAATACGAAAGTAAGTTTATTTGTTTGTTACTTAATCACACAAAAACGGCTAAATGGATTTAGATGAAATTTGGCACACATAGGTACAACTTATAACCCGAATTATAACTATGATACTTTTCATCCTGGTAAAGGCCCAATCCTGAAGTCCACGCAGACGAAGTCGCGGAAACAACTAATATTTTTATAATGAATAGACGTTATATATAGAACATAACAGAGAAGATTCTTAGAGACGTTCAGACGTGTACAATAAAATATTTTAACAGGTTTATTTCCTATTTAACATAAAAGTATCCTGGACTAAAGGAAGAAAGCTCTTTTGATGAGTCGTACACCAGGTGTAACACTCGCTATATTGGCATACTTAGGCGTGTCGAGATAACCCGCCAAGACCGCCCTCCTCCAGGGCTCCTAAGGCTAACAGTATAGTCAGTTCAAAAAAAAAAAGCGGGTCGAGTTCCGAGATCAGCCGTTGTATATCCAGAAATCACGCTGGTTAGTAGGGCACCTGTACCCGACTGGATCGCGACCACAATACACATGTTGATAAACTCGTCACAGTGTGTCCTTTGGTATGTCACATTTCGGGAAAAGCCAATCCAGCTGCTAAAAGGCTCACAGGCTGGCATGACAGCGACGACCAACGATAAATCGCCATAGATATCAATGGTCGCCGTTGTTTTAGGATTGTACTGTACATACCATCAGGAACAGTTCTGTCATTTTGTTGTGCTACTATAAATAACGATAAAACTTAAATACAATCGCTAAACTATAAAAACACCCAGTAACTTCGCTTTTATGTCAAACTGAACGCGTATTTGGACGTCACGATTCGATTTGACCAATAGCGTTACGTTTTACAATTTTAAAAATCACTCGTATTTTTAACACTTTTTATTGATGAAAATCTATAAACGAAAAGGGAATAAATAAAAAAAACGTTATATGTATAATTGTACATTAATAAAGATTCAAAATAAAAATATATTTGACCTATTTTTAAACTACATGCAATACTCGTATGTGCATAGTGTGAACTCATTTTACTGGTTTTTATTCATTGTTTAAAAATTAATGAGCGTTGTTTTAATCTAAACAATTTTATTTAAATCATTTATACAACATTAAATTTTTATGTAGGTATCTATACAATACAATAATTAATATCATAAAAAAATATTAAAATGAATTTTCATTATTAACGTTGATGGTTATAGCTTCATGATGTTGTTGGCACACGAGGCAAACTATTTGGAGCTATTTTTTAATTTAATAATATACTTAATATCTATAGCTACAACCATTAGGTGTTTGTTTTATACTTCTGCAAATAAAATGATTGAGGTGTGCCATAGTGCGAGCATCACGCAAAAACTATATGTGCATTTAATAAACAATATTAAAGATTTAAGAAATTAAGATTTCTTATATCGTCCACGCGAGCAGAACCGCAAGTACAAGTACAAGTAACAAGCACAGCTAGTTATTTAATAAATGTGAAGTATTCGCAAGCAGTTGCAGTCGAATGCGTTGTCGGGTATAGTATGCACGCAGTTGACCCAGCTCTTACTGAGGTAATACTGTAGCCTTGGGTTTAATCTTACTTTAATCAATGAACTTATGTAATTAGTTAGCCAAGGTTGTAAACGTTGCATCATTCAACTAATCAATATTAAAGAAAACGATTGCATCACAACTACAAGGCATCCGATGAATGTAATTAATATTATTAACACCTAAATATCATTATGTGGTAAATTAAAAAAAAAGCAGCAGAACTGTTCTGTACAAAAATGTTTTAGAACTATTTAGATACCTACTAGTGTTAATAATAGCCAATGTATCTTTATTCGATTTCATTTATAGACTGAAAACTATAAGTGAAATGTCATAATATATGTAATGTTACATAAAAATATTTGTGGACGATTATAATACGTCCTGTAAAGATAAAAATAAAAGTGGAATTGAAAAGATAAAAATTGTATAGTTATAAGAAAACGAACGCCTCGCCGCCGCCGCGCTGTGTCCACCCGCCGGTTTATACTAAACATGAATAAATTGATTTCATCAAGTTACCCGATGGAAGATAATTAATGAAATTGCATGCAATTTATTTTGCAAGCATACTTTAATTACGTACTCGTTGCTAGAAGACGAGAACACGACATGCGGCATACTTACTTTAACGTACTACCTATTTGTTACAAATGGGTAAAAAACGGTCGAATATAATAATTATTCTACTTTACTATATATCTAATATTTTTTCATATTATATACTTACAACATAAATATCTTGTTGTGTCCCGATGTTTAGTTTACATTTATTACATCAACTTACATTTACATCATTCAGGATCAACTGATTTAGGCATAACTTTTAAAACTTTATACAAATTTGTTCATTCCTCAGCAGCATATAGGTATTAAAATCCTGTAATGTCTCCAAAATTTGTACAAACTTTAGATTTACTTTTAAAACATATGACATACCTACCGTTTTATTTTTAACCTTAAACAGTTACATATTCAGGATAAAGTAATAGTAGTGAGTTTTCAGTAACTCGTGACGATATGTCGACTGATCGAGACTATGATCCCGGCGCTATAGCGCTGCTGCGATGAGCAATACCACAGATAGGTCACAGTCGATATGAAGCGATATTGGTCGGAGCGGTTCGGTTCGGTGCGCGTCTCGCGCGCGGCCTTGCGGGTGGGTTGTCTAGGGTAATAATATATCGCTCGTTCGTTCCCCGTTTTAATTACATGATATCGAGAGCGCTACATCTCTTCAGACACGCAAACATTGCTGCACCAACGTACGCATATACTACGTAACCATATATTTTTAAAACGATTATCAATCAGTTTGTAATCTGCTTTAATTTAAACTTGTATTAAAAAGTATAAGAGCAAAGATGACCGCCCAAAGATCTTCTTTCGGGAGTTACTGTCGACACCTCAAGCTACTATACTGTACTCTGCTACTGTATGTCTATACGGGCATGACGAAAGCCCTACTAATAGTAGAGGTATAAGAGTAGATATAAATTGATCACATATTTAGCATTAACTCTACAGTCTGAACGACACGTTATTATTGTAAATCATAAAACTAATAATATACAGTTGTGGTCATATATTTAAGAACGCTTATTTAAAGGGAAGTTTTTTTTTCAAACTAACAAGTATATCTAATTGCAAATATATTTTTATTTCTCTCGGTATCGCATTTTTTTTTTATTCTAGCGGTACATTCACATATTATTGGCTAACAAAAGTTTATTTGTTATTCAAATTTAAATAGATAATACTTTGTGGCTCTGTGGTTGTAGGTTATTATTCATGTAATTTTGGCGCCATTTAGTGCTGTAAAAGTCTTAAAGGTGATTGCTTCATATCGAAACAATGGGGAAAAATAAAAGTTGTGATAAATCTACAAGGGAAGTAATAATAAAACTTCGCGAGAAGAATTGGTCGTATAAAAAGATAGTCGACCATCTGTAATGCACAAAAACGATGGTTTTCCACGTTGTGAAGCATTTTCCCACGTATCAAACTACTTCAAATATTGCGTAAGCCGATAACATCATTTCGTTGAGATGATCGAAATATCTTTCTGTTGGCAAAACAAAATCCTTTTAAAGGGTCTAATGAGCTGAAAAAAAAATATTTTGCGATATCTTGCGAAATGTCAAAAATTGGTAGATTCAATGCCTCGCCAGTGTAAAGAAGTAATTAAAAGCCATGCCCACGGCTAAAAATTAATTTTAACTTAAAATGCTTAAATATTACATTGCTTTTTTTCTTAACGTACTTCACATTAATGTGATTTATTTAATCTAAGTTTCACATATCCCTCGATCTCATATCTCTCGAGTAGTTTCATAAATTGTTTTCAATTATTTTTAACTACTATTTGAATTTGTTACTATAGAAAATAAATAAAAACAGGTAATAATTTTATTCTATATTTCTAATACCGTTTGCTCTATTTATTTGGCTATTTCATAACATAACTAGTTACTTTTATGAAGGAACACATAACTAACTACACATGACAAGATTTAGATTAAAAAATTCTAAATCGTTCTTAATTATATACAATATGACAATAAGCTGCTTCAAACTGAACCAGGAAGATTTTGTAATATGTATTCAATGAAATTGCTCTTCACTACTACTAACGTTTACTTGTCCACATTTAACTGATCATAAAAGCACCCTTGCAATTTAAGCTGGAAAACGCATCGAGGCACATTGCCAAGACATACGAGTACATTGTCGACGAGTCAAAGTTGTAGGCAATCCTCATATCGTTATTTGAACACTTTCTATAACTATTCTATTAAATACTTAACACTTTGACGATAACTTCGAAAAAATATGGACGATATAATAGGCGAATAATTAACATAAGACACACTTTATTATAGTGATTATTTGTTATTAAAAAACCCAAAACCATTTGCTTCTTAAAAATTCTTCTAATCTTAATCACCATTGTCAATCTTTATCGGCACATCACTTAGTATAACTTCTTCAGACTCCTGAGTCATGCCCCTAACCTTTATCTCTGTCTTCAATCGTTCATTTACTTTCCAGATGCCTTTTCGTCGCTTCACTTAGTTTAGGAGCATTCTGCGCGACGCTTCCAGACTAATCTATCTTCCAATATTACTATTCTTCTACTCGAACGGCTGTTGATTCTCCAACAGATGGGATCAGATCAGTCAGATCAGTCCTGCTACCTTCATAGATAGCCGATTGATCGTTAACTTATGAGCCAATTTCACAAACTCACTGCCTGGTAGTAGATACAGGCATAGATCCTTTCAGAACTCGCCGATGGACCTTTAACTCGTGAATCAATCTTATAGCCTTTGTCAATATTCCTAACTACCGTATATCATATGTCATAACAACACATTGATTCATAAACTTTATCTTCAATCACTGAAATATAAGTGAAAACAAGTTATAACGTAATATTCTCAATATTTCCGACAAATCCTTCTCTAAGTTGTTTTTGACAGACTTTATAATTTAATCGAAATAGGCGTATCGTTTAACAATTCCGGCTGCTCCGCAGCACACTATCGACGCGTGTTGATCCCGTGATGATATGGTGATTAACGACATAAGTCGTATCCAATTCACTTTGTTGACGATAATTCATGCTAAGATAATATGTAAGTGAACATGTCCCCCATTATATCTATCGTAATGAGAATATCATAAGTAAAGAGTAGGTGAGAGTTGTACGCGCTGGTCACGTTAATGACCTATTATTAATTGTTAATTGATATCGTTGCATATTATATGTAAAAGGGGATTTACAAATTTTGAAAGTATAATAATAATTTACTGTGTCTTGTCTGCCTGGCTGCATGTGCCTTAAAGATAAATAATGGGAATACTGTAGCGGCGAAAGGTTGTGTACGCATGTGTTACTGCCGAGCTACATGTGATGCGAGTCATCAGTCACGAGTCACGACACAGCTGAACGCCAACTATCGCACGCAAATCATAACACACATTATACTCAACTCTCTAAAGCTCATACAAGTATGTACGAGGAGTAGCGTCGCGTCGCGATCGTGTCGCAACTGTGCTTTCACAGTGCCGTCATAGTGCCGCGACCGGCTCGTGAGATCACAATGACCTTATCTAAGTATTGTAAATTCTATTCAATTATGTAAATTTGTTTCGCAGAATTATTTTTTATAATTACTTTCCTATATACAAATTACAATTTATACATTTTAAATGATTACAAAATATGAACAATTTTCTATAAATTTCTTATTTACTCTTTTCATTACGATAAGATTTACGAAAACAAAACCAATTTCGACAATAGTTTCAAAAGAACATAACGTAAATTTGTTGTAAGAGTTTTTCCTACCGTACAGGAAAGAACTAGTTTACAACACAAACACTACAACAGACAGACAAACAAACTCTTATGATTTCGAATGAAATAAAACTTTATTTGAGTAATGTAGAAATGTCGACACTTTATCAGGTGATGCGGACGAGATTCCCACGAGATGCAGTATCTCGGCACTCGGCAGTCGGCACGTCGACACGTCGCAGCCGACGCGAGACCAAGACACAGTGCAGCAGCCGCGACCGAACCGGGACAATGCCTCACAATGAATATTCATATCTTGAGATAAATACTACGTGCGCGTGCGACGAAAGTGTCTTCTATGAGATTCATTTTTAAATAAAACGTTCGATAGAACTGTGTATGGATGTGCTGTGAATATACTATGTTATACTTAGCAAGTGATACTTGCTCGTGGAAGACACCGAGGCGCTAACGACACGATCACTGAAAACCTACAACACGTAAGCTATCAGTGCTTTCTACCAGTAACTGTTCCGGATTTATGATAAAAACAATCAAAATGTAATACACAACTAGTGCGAATATGCGCATTGGACAGAACGAAGCGGCGCGGCGCGGCGTGGTGCGGTGTTGGAGGAAGCCGAGTACAGATGCGCGTGCGCAGGTGAGATAGCTCACGACAATTGACTTCTAGAATAATTTATTAGAAACTGTTTAAAGTTCATCAAATGTAAATACTTGTATAATGTTTATAGTGCGGGGGATTTCTAGAAGCCTCTTTAACAGTTATAAATTTTCTCACCCCGTATTTTTGCTTTCTTTTGTTTTGAAAGTAGTTAACATAATATCTAAATTTGGTATTTAATTAATGGTTTAACGTCGCGTCGTCGTAAACATATCTATTAACAAAAAAGTTTCTGACATATAAGGGATAACTTTGGTGGGTATGTCTAATTTCAGAAGATTGTAATAATTGAGTTTTATAAAATCAAAGTTGCCTCTTTTGATAAACAAATAAATAACAATTGTATCCATTGTCATAGCGAATATTTATAGTCACTATGCCGTGTACAATAAAAAAAAACGTTATATTTGAATTAACAAGAATTTATACGACTCAAACAACAACAAAGTGCGAGATTCCGAAACCACTGTTTATTTGACTTCAGTTTTTTCCAATCGGCTTCTACACGAAAAGTTTAGAAGAGATCGCACGTTGAACGAAGCGATCATAAAAACAATTGTAAGCTTACAAGGGTACAATTTGTTGTTATTCTATACAGTAGAGCGTGTGCGGTGCGGTATAGCGCGGGTGGCGGCTGAGCGCGGCGCTACTCGCATCCACACGTTAACTGCTTATTTACACTAACGTAAACAAATTAATAACAGTCAATAACAAAAAACTGGTAATCAATAGATCGTCGAGTCGTTTAATTAGCTGCCGGCCGGGACCACAGCGCCGAGCCGGGGGCAGCTCGCTCTTATTTATGACCTTCTGTAGCGCAACGGGACCGCTCGTTACAGCGGACACTCTCTGCAGAATGCTCACTTTGTTACAGGTTAGATTCGAATTTGAACTATAATAAATATATATTTTCAAATTCGAACACATTTATTAGATTTCCTTTTAAATTACTTTCACTAGGGTAACACGTGACAAGATAATCTTATAGTTATTAATTTGAAAATTTCTTAATAAAATTTCTTAAGTAGTTGCCTTGGTAAGTTAAACAAGAAGAGTCTTTTTGTGATAATATGTGGGCAAGAATTTTAAAAAATCTGATCGACGAATAACTTGGATCATGACATACATCATAGCGAGAATGGATGTTTATTTTATTTTCAATTTCTACTTTAAAATGTTTTACCTCTTTTGTTAAAGGTCTGTAGGTCCATTTAATTTGCGCTCATTTATTGATACAGTGGTTATTATTACTTTCTTAAAATTTAAATCCAAAAGTACTTGAAACTGAGATAGATACGTTACGTCGCCTGCTTCGATGGCTGCATTGATTGATGGCGGTAATGTAATTACAATTTCGTGAACTAAATTTTAATTTAAAAAATCTTTAGGAAACATTGACAATTTAATTATGAATATAAAATTATCAATAAAAATAAGTATTAGCCCTAATGTAGAGTACATATTTCATTAGAGTTTGAAATTGTACTGGCTTACAATGAGTACCTATCTGACAGAAACAAATGGACATATGAATGATTTGTTTAAGCTGTGTTGCATGTTATTATGGGGAAGTGGTCGCGTCACTCGCGTCACACGCCGCGGCCATTATCGTTGATTTCACGCCCATCTGTCGCTCCGATAACGAAAATGTTTCAACCGAATTAGTACAGTTGTTTTAAAAAAGTCATTTTCACAAATTTTAACATAGGTGCTAAAAATGCCAATAGCAGAATATTTTGTTAATTTCGGAATCGTATCTTCGGTTTTAACTAGCAAACCTTTTAACTTGGAATATAACTTGGTAGAGATGTGAATACATCTATAATATGTAGGTTTTGTTTTGGTAATACATACATTTATAATAATTATGGCTTTGCTTGCGCTTCTATTATAGCTTTATAAGCACACAAAGAAATATCCTTAGTGTTTATAAATATAACTAGTAACCGTCCGTGACATCCGTCACATCTTAACATTCGCATATCTTCCACATGTAATCTTCTTTCGTCTATCTCTTTCGTTGCATAATAGTCAAATACATACGTTCATCATGACAGGTCTATTGCATAGTTTTCTTGAATTGTAGAGGCATTCGTGGACCTCATGTGATTCCTGAAACCTGTCGCCATTTCGTCGGAAATCGCAGCAAATTCATAAGGATACACTATTGAACACTATATGAGAAAAACTGGGTTGAATTCGCAAAACAATGTTCAGTTTTTGTTCTGCTGATCTTAAATCCAATGTTCTCCAGTGTTTGTCAGCCTTCTTTGGACCTCAATTGCTTCTTCTCCAATAAGGTGGTTCGTCCTGTGGGTCCTACCTACGTGGCTACGTTAGTGCATCTAATACAAGAATGGATAAATAAGTAAGCGCTTAGAGCAGATCCCTGACATTACCTAGTCTAGAGTCACATTGAGCTTGTCAGTAAGTCTAGCCTCGGATGGGTAAATACTAATTCGACTTTGCATAGAACGGATAAGCTGGAGTTATTTCCCAGATACAATTTTCTCTTTCAGAAACCAGCGCACAACCTTTCGACGTTTTCGTTTGTATAGGTACCTTTTCCAGATGAACTAACACCATGTAGAAGTTTTATATAACACCTATTATTGATATTTGTATACTTTCAAATCACAATTACATGTTGATGTAATTGACACTGAACTCGTATCGTCGCGTAGTCGTGGTCGGCGCTACTCATACTCCATAACTCCACATAAATACTCGTAACTATGTAATAACACAAGACTGTTTGTTCCAGTTTGAAGTGCGGCATCACTATACTCGTATGTATAACAAGACTTAAGACAGTATTGTGATTAATTATTATTCGCGGACACAGAGCGAGGCGCGGGAGGCGCCCGCGTTCATTGTCGGCGCCTTATTTAATTCCGAGCAGGCGGCGCGGCGCGGCGACTTACAATCGCCTCAGGAGTGAGGGGACACCGACACTAATCATCAAGCCACAGCGCAAAAAATTAACAGAAATTCAATTGTACATGTTCCACTATTACCTAGTAACGTTTCAATAACAAAAACTTTTTGTCTATAATATCGAACACGAATTTACTAATATGTATTTTGTAATCATTCATTTAGATGTATCGGTTGGCTCACACTAGAACCATCAACAATATTATTTATAATGACAAACCTTTTATTTCGTAATAGATGGCTTTTTCCTTCAATAAAGATCAGAGTCGTCATTGATTTTAGTTTTGTTATAGTTCATTTTCTAAGTTTATATATTTACTATTGCTGCACTGGACTTACAGTGAGAGAGAAGTGCTGGTCGTGACATAACAATTATAATTATTACATTTTTATTGGTGGTGCTATATGAAGCGATGTTAAATGTTAAGTGGCTCTCTTAAACGCCGCATAATGCTCCAATAATATACTTTATTTACCGTTTAACCTTCCGGTAAGAATTCCGGGTGCACAACACAGCGATAGTCAATGAAAACCGTCAACATGACTTTAACTTTTGATTGACTTTAGCGTGTTTTTTTTTTCAGTTTTTGTTTAAGTTGGAAGGCGCCACTCCGAAGATCTTTGAATAGTTTGCATGTCAAATTCGTAAACCCACGTCTCATCACCAGTAATAATGCGTTTCATGAACGTTGGGTCGGAATTGTCTCATTCTAGCATGTCCTCAGTGACTCTTATGCGATTGAGTTTTTGAATAAAATTCAGGTCTTTGAAGATTAGCCAAGCGGCAACATCGACTCGTAAGACACAGAAAGTTGAGCGACTATCTCTCTCAAACTGGAATGAGGATTTTTAGTCACTATTTCCTTCACTTTTGCGAGTTAACTTTAGTCGAAGGCGTTGATGGCCTACCAGGGCAAGTCAAATCTTCCAGCATATCTCGACCGCTTTGAACTCTTTGTACCACTCATAAGCACGTGTTTTTGATAAAGTCGTTTCATCGGAAGCCTCCCATAACTTTTTCAATGTCACCGAATATGAAATTCCATTGGCAAATTTTCCATTGGCAAAATTTAAGACATACTCTTTGTTTGATGTATTTCTCTATTATGAAATACACACTAGATATGATGTAGCTAAAAACAGCACTGTATTTAATCTAAACTGACTGATGCAATTCAAACATACAGTTGTGCCAATTTAACATTCATAACAAGAAGTCATAACAACCATTTAAAAAAAAAATTGGAGCCATAAAACAAATATCCTTTCCCGATACTTTTTTGACTGAATGTATGTCATAAATCTTGCCAAACCTACTTTTCTATGGTATGGCCTATGGTATCTGCCTCATACACCTACTCATTAATTACTTGACTCCCGTGGATGGCATTAATGCTAATTTTACGCGCTTTTTTTGACGTTTGACGCTGAGAGCCAATGAGTTAACTGAAGTAAAGATTGTACTGTTTGTCAAGTAAGTAACATAACGATACTGAATAATCATATATTTTGTCTGAACTCCCTCCAACCATTATGTAGGTATCTGTATTTATAAGTTTTTGTCAGTGTTACCAAATCACAAAAATATATTATACACTAGTAAACATATGTCTATAGACTATTGCAGTTATAAATCAATAACGTTAAATCTCCGTATTTACGTATACAAATATAACAAATGAGGATTTAGTTTGATCTGAATTGTGTACCACTGATCCGTCCAGAAATGCTCTATGACCGAGCGCTTAACTCTCAGGGCTTTCGCGCCGCGCCGTCCTATTTCCTTTTATTTCGCAAGTGTTTGAATTACTTCGGATTAGTATCTGAGGCGCGGGCGCACCATTGACGACGTTTGAAACTGTGTCATTGTTATTTGGAGCTTCATTATAATTTAGCCTATTTTTAGATGAGAAGCATCAATGGCGTTAGCGCCAAGACGTAATGACTTCCCTCGCTTTGGACCAATAGTACAGATTATTGTTCTTTGTATTTGACGATTTTTAATCATACAATTTATAAGCCAAAACTGTCACCTACTGAGAGTACTTGGTTGCTTCCAGTTTAAACTACTTTAAATAATCTTGTCGCGTTAATTATATGAATCAGTCTGTCGGTACAGTGAACACGACCTATGTATGCTATGCTTGCGTGTCCGTGCCACGGGTTCGGACACCTACTAAAGCCAGAGAGCCAGGGTACTTGAACGATAGTGGTTTAGCGGTGGCGCGACGGACAGCGAAACGAAGAATATGTGTTCGTATTGTAATTTACATGATTAAATTATGGTAGTGATCCAACAATGGCTTGGTGAGCGGCAACTCTCTTGTTCTCGTTTGCCTAACTACTACCCTCAAGTGGAAAATCTTATGACACACACTCGTATTCCAATAACGGAAACTGCGTGGCAGAACAGGTACTTATTAGTCCGTCGCGCGTAATCGTACACACCGCGCACATCGCGACCCTCTTTTAACAATGGAATCGCAGCTAAACGCTATATTTGTTTTTTAACATCTCTGGCCCTTATGTCGTATTATCGTATTTTTTACTTCCAAGTAGCTGTTCACCTTTATAACACTAAGTTAAATACGAAAGAAATTGTCCAAATTCCGAAAAAAGTGTTAATTTGTTGGAGCAAGGTCCGAGGAAAATTGTAGGAGTCGAAGACATTCCAACCGCAGTTCCACTAATTTGGCGATCTTCTGTCGTGAAGTATGGAGTCTAGCATTGTCCTGAAGCAGCAGTGTGCTAGAGAGATTAACCAGTCTTGGTTGTTTAACGGCTAGCTTTTCCATCTTGGTTTGCAGTTGTTGACAACACAGATCTGCCGTTATCGTCTGGTCAGATTTTAGGAAGCTGTAGTGTATGACATCAGCACTGACTACCAGTCATTAACCAATACCCTTTTCTGAGCCAACTTTCGCTTGGGACAGGATTTGGTTGGTGCTCCTGGGTTCCACCACTGTGATGAGCGTTTCCGATTATCATAAAGGATCAAGTTTTCGTCACAAATAACACTACGATTCATAATTCCCTCGTTATTATGACGGTTGAGTTACATTAGTAACGCAGCACTCAATGCGTGTTGTGGTGTGCCTTTTTAGTCAATTCATGCGGTACTCATTTCACGAGCTTTTTCACTTTTCCAATTTGTTTCAAGTTCATTAAAATTGTTTTATCACTCACACCGAAGTCTACCGCTAACTCTGAAGTGGTCCACTTCCACGATCACCTTTAATTCTTCATTATCAACTAGGGTCTCCGACTGTCCACGGGGTTTGTTTCATAGGTCAAAATTTACAGAAAGAAAACGTTGGAACCAAAAACGTACCGTGCTTTCTTTTACAGTAGCTTTCCCATACACATCATTAATCCTTTGAGCTGTTTCAGCAGCGCTGATGCCATGGTGAACTTATAATCGTAAATAACGCGATATTTAAGTTTTCCATTTTGTGGGAAGGACGATGTCAAAGAAAAATACAATGGTGCGAAAACAAATGAACCACTAAATTCGAAACACAAATACACGAGCCTAAATTTGAAATAAATTTGAATTTGGAGTCCCTAACCAAACGCCAGATATTTGAGATCAAGGTGGCCAGTTCATCAAAAAGCCAATTTTATATGTAAGGAAATAATATTAGTCAACTGGTTTTGATTTTCTGCAGACAAGAGATGAGCCTGCACTCGTCAATTACTCAAATCACAAGAAGCGGCAGTGCATCCAAGCGGACGTGGAAGCGGATGCGCGTGCTTTTAGCGGGGTTGCCGGTTTATTGTATGCAAATGTACCGCGCAGTATCGCCATCATCAGGTCACAGGACAGAGGTCCTCATGTAAGTAACACTTCAAAGGATATAAACATTTCATAGTTTCCACGATCGATTCTTTATATCGAAGAGAATGTGGATCGAAGTAAATTGATGAGAAGTTTCGGCGCGCCATGGTCATAGCGCTATAGCGGAATCACCTCTACAATTTACAAACCGTTTATTATTATCAGACTTTCATTTTTTTCATAGATACGTTAAACCTTCCATTTTATTGCTTTTAATAACATTATATAGTAGGCTCAGTGGTAGCGTGTACGGACATCGCGTGACGCGGGACGTGAGTTTGAATCCCTGCAATGAGCCTGAGCGTTTGATGAAGGTAAACATCGTGTCGAAACCATAGCAAAATCTGTAGCCAAGCATCAACAGGTGTGTCCTGTCAGCTGCACTTGAGAGCCAGTCCTGCCACTAGGCTTGGTTTGTTACCATCCTGGGCCAAATCGTTACTTAAGGTCAGGTGAGATTGTGGCCACAACACAAATCCTAAAATGATAAAAAAGAGTTAGGTATCAATCCAATGTATTGTGTTGTCACACACATGTTTTAACATTGTTTGTTAATAAAATATTATTTCCATATTATAATTTTTTTTCCACTAACACTCTAATATATCCTCACGATTCCTTATCCGAGTAAGAGCGAGTAACTCGTTGCGCAACTAGTTGAGTATTATAAAATCAGGTTGTGACATGGAACACAAACACAATACACCCCCCATATCGGCATATAAAAATTGAGTAATAAAACGTATTAAAATTCATAGTATAGGAGGGAGTGCGCTGTGCAATACCGAGGAGTTTGGTGCCAATTACAACGGCGGCCATCAGATAGCGCTAACAAGCCGATGCGTATCGGCCCCGACGCGACGCGGCGAGGCACACTGCACCGAGCTGCACTCTGCAGTGTGCAGTGTGTGCAGTGCATGCTGTGTGCCGTACTGAACACAACCAGTCCCATGCGGCCACGTCTTCGTCCGCACATACTAACACGTTGCTGCCGTCTCACATGCTAATGCGAAACCAAGCGATATCTGAGAAATATTATTCATTCCATACAAAGTTGTTCCTGTTCATGGCCGTAAACAATGCAAATATTATTAATAAAACTTACAGAATCTTAGATCCTTCAAATTTTAAACTAATACTAGGTTTATATAGTATTTCTTTATTTATCATGTAGGTATTTAGGTGCCTCCTTACGGCATAAATCTCGACATTTAATGTCCGTACAAGTGTACGCAATACGAGAATATAACTGTGTACTCACTCTAAATGACAGTGTTGACTTAAACTTGCAGATTTATTTATGTCTGTTCCTAGGTTCTTAGATTACAATTTCATTAGATAGGTACTATTAAATACAGCGCAGTCATTATGTCATATCAATATAAAAGGAATCGAACTTGCCACTCTTTAAATTTTACTCCATAATAACTACAGGTGAAAGTAACACAGTCGCTTCACTGAAAATGCTGTACTTACTTATATTATGCATTTTAAATAAGAAAGGTACTCCTAATGATAATATCGCTAAGTATCAGTCAGGTAGGACACATAGAAAGCCAACGCTAGTAGGTAGGTACTTGGACGTAAATATTTGTAAAACAATACAATATCAACTTTAAAAGCATAATAATAAAATAGTATTTCAGGTGGGATAGTGCTCTCGGCCGCTTTGCATGATGAATGCGGTGGCGTGAATTACGCGGCAGCAGCTCCTTATTATCCGACAAAAATACTCTTACCACTTAAATTATGTTAAAATGGTATTTATTTTGTAACTCTTAAAGTTGAAAGTTGGTGAAATGTAAAGCGATGTTTCGAGAACGGAGCTGTGGAATATTTCATGCAGATGACGCGATAGAGCGGCGATTGTGCGAGCGCGGGCGATATCGCCGTCCCGCGATCCCGTCGCGTCGCCTAACCGCGACCGGCCGGACACAGTCCACATTACAGGAAACACAAACAGGAGCTATGAATCAAGTTAACAATGATGCTCTGGCAGGGCAGCATGGTGCGAGGATGCGGGGGCGCGGAGAGATCTGTACACCCGCTTTTGTTGCACAACAATACAACAGCCGGGCCGATGTCGAACCTATGTAGCCTGTAGGCATTAAAAACAAATAGACACTAGTTCTCTTGTCGCCAATTAATGCCGGATACTATAACCAAGTGTCAGGAGCCACGTGATATACAACATTTCAGCACGGGTACACTGGAACACGTGTACACGACTCGGGACTCGGAGGGAGCGATGGCAGTACTAACATTTATCTTACGAAACGATGTCATCTAGTCACTCGCGGAATAGATAATCGTAATATTACTTGTCTTTTCAATAGGATTGTTTTAAAATACACGGTGAAAAGCACACATAAGTGCATAGTATAGCTTGTATTACCGAGAGCAAACAGCTTATATACATACATTTAATCCCCAAACGCAGAACTGCTAATCACGATCATTACACAAAAATCAGTCCTGAGTGTGATTGAACCCCTGACCTCTCGAGTAATAGAAATTTCTACCACCGCTACACGAGGTCTGGCTGGTTGTTTGTTTGGAATAGTTTTTAGTGTATTGTGGTTATAACAGATATTTTATCAATGATATAAGCCCAGATAAAATGAACAAGCGATAGGAGCATTGGTTACAGCACATATTGGAATTTGAAATCACAGCGCGGCGCGGGCGGCGCAAAGTACTGCGAGATTTTTTTTAACAATTCAATAGAAGTTACACATTTTTAATCATTGTCTAAATTTCATTAAACGAGGACATGCTAATGATGCTTATGGGTCATAATAGATTGCGAGAGCGGTCGATATAACTGCGCCTGCGCACACGAAGCGGTCCCTTTGAATGCATGATCCACGGACGACGCAACCGACGAGTCGGTTGATTTACGATGTCTAACCATAGAGGCGAGCGTCCGACAATTAAACAATTTGCCTACGCCCGCGCCACGGCGCGACGCACCGACCCGACCTCGGCCACGGCAGAGACGGGAACGCGACTGGCGCGGACGTGCCGATTTATGGCCTCCGAAAAAGCGGTTAATCACACAATAATGTTTTCGCAAAAACAAAAAATAGAATCCAACCTATTATTTGAGAAAACACGTTAATAACGGTTCGAGGTTTTTGTTTTTTTTTTAGGATATATGTTTTTTTTTGTACAATAGGATCAATTTACATTTAGAAATAAATAATAGTTTGGGTAGAGCAGGTAGACACTCAACTACTTTGTTTTTGCTAATATTACACATTAATCAGATCGATTCCTTACATAGCTGGCATATTTAAAAAAACATACTAGTTGTGCCTGCGGCTCCGCTCACGTGGATTATAGATCTAAAATGAAAAGTAATTAAGCTAATCCTTCTGACTCAGCTATCTGTCAGTAAAAGTACCGTCAAAATCGGTCCAACCGAGTCCGAGATTGGCCGGAACACAAAGACAGACAACAATTTAAAACAAAAGTATTTTATTTTAAGTCCCATAAATATTTTCATATGCATTTAGTAAAAAGCTGTTAATTAGACATTACAAATAGACACTTCATATGTTATATGTATAGATAGGTAAAGTACACAGTGAAAAGACTAATTCACGATTAATAAACACAATATATAACTCATAGTTAATAAAATAATAATTAGAGATGTTTTTTTTTTCGAGTTTCCTACACTGTTAGCCATAAGGGCCCTGAAGCCTCACACGGCTCTTACAGCTTAATCGGACTTTTAACTAGAGATCTGACGGAGTTGTGTTGTGTGGAACTTGTTACTGTGATCAGTATTCATACTTAAAATACTCGTTGAGTTAAAATATGTTCAGCTCAAAGATGTGGTTTATTAGAGGAACGGACTAGCGCGTCCAGCGATATTGAATTGTTGTTATATTCTGTTTTACATTTAAAATAAGTAAAGTACTACAACGTGAAAACAAATAGTTCAGCCGTGTAGGTAAGTCGCGTAAGCCGCTATATCGCGGGGGTGCGGTGCGGTGCGGTGCGGTGCGGTGCGACATGCGATGAGCGACGCGACCGCTCCACATAAACTACCCACTTGCGGGTAAAGCGGACAATTGTATAATTAGCGTGTTATCAATTGGCGGTGGCGTGAGAACTTGCACACGTCATCACACCACGCCCTTATTCTGTTGCCGATCAAGTTCAAATTATGTTCATCCGATACAACTAACATTTGCATAAAATGTTATTATATATTTAACTATGGCTAATAATTCACTTCACTGGGCTTAAGCGTATACCTACTCGATTTTTAATATCGTAGAGTAAATTTTTCAAACTCTAATGTGAAATTTAAAACTTATGTTGTCACATTAACTTATCTTGAGTTGACAAATTCTATCCTGTATTGGTGGTAAAAGACATATGATAAGCACCGCCGTGTATTTGAGTGTAGTTTATCCAGTTGTCTGACGTTGGTGGCACTTCGTATTGTCTGTTCAGAGTGTGAGTGAATCATGTCAGAATAAGTGGTCATATTGTTCTTTTAATAGCGTATTTACATGAAGTGAATGTGTTCTGTTGCGGTGCAGCGAGTAGTGCGAAAGCGTCAGGCGTCTGATTCCGAACTGGAGACTCGCAGCACTGCACCGCATGCACCGCACTGCCAACCCGCCATGCACCGCGCCGGTCGCTGTCTCGTCTTTCACGTAGGTATACTCTTCAGTCCTACTTTCTTCACACACTTCCACTAACAATATAATTGCAGTATAGGAAACTTATAAATTTGCTTTACCTACATCAGTCTCAGTGACTGGCACTCTTACAAGATGGCAACTGAGGATGTAGTACAAACCGATGACCGTCACCGAGACATGTGTCTACATCAACAGCCGCCGTCCTTGTGTATTAGCACGCAAACGGCATGGTTCCCTCGAGATATCAAGCGCTATCATCACTTGTCAATGTTGCACCAATGCAGCACGAACTCTTGCCTCTTATTTGACATTTCCACCGAGTGCAGACGAGTCCGTGAGGCCTAATAAATATGTTTTTTTGCAAACTAGAAACATGATTCTAATAAGACTGTGAACAAATCAGAATGAGTAATAAAAGTATTTATTATAACAAGGTTGTGTGCAATCGTTTTTGAATATATTTTCATAGATAGTGCTCAAATCTTTGGATTTATGCAAAGTATGTACATACTATCCAATACTAATAATAACAGTCGCCTGTAAATATAACATTAATGGGTAAAAATCCCTTAACGTGGAAGAAACATATCAGATTTCAAAAGCCGAGAGATCTGTAGTTCTATAAATACCACTGTATACCTACACGCTGGTGATACGAATATTTCTCAAGTGTTCAGGTTACGTCATAATATTTTCCTTCTCCGTCAGCCGATAGTAAGTCTAACATAATTCTTATGAGTAAATGTACACTTATTTTATTCAAGCTGAGGCTCAAATTTGCGAACATCAGATCGATATTCTAATGTTATTAATAATTCGCCAACCATGCCTTCAACTAAAAAGTTACCTCACCTCGAAGTAAAAGCTAATAAAACGTCTAATTGAAACTCATTTAAATACACTAATTAGAATTATTTATTCAGAGGTAATTAATAGTACCTTAATATTTAGTGGGAACAGGTGAAAGGATATACTCTATATTCATAAATCTGTAATCTTTCAAAGTAATCTTTAATTAAATATTTCAAATTTCCAGAGTCAGTCTGTTTGTATGCCCGGATTCAACAAACTCAAAAACGGCAAGAATGATGCTTATGAAATTTTGTAAGTACACAGAAAGTGATCCTATAATTTGTAGGCAACAACAATTGTCAAGATAACTTTTAAAAATCGTAAAATAATATTATTTCTAAAAAGATTTTGATGAAATTTTGCACACGGGCAGTATATGTCACTTTCTTTTTTAATTGATGACTATATGAATCATCGATAATATGATTAAAAATAAAATAACGGGATGATAATAATTAAGTACTTAGATACTGAATAATAAAAGCGTGCGGAACCGCGGGGCACTGCTAGTACAATATAAACGTAGGAGATCCCACAATTTAGTTATTTGCAAAATGTTATAGTAAATAATGTTCCGTTTGACCGAGAACATTGTTAGGTATAATCAACGTGAATCTAATAAGAATACGCTCGCGCTCTGAGAGAGATCACAGATAAGAATTCGAGTAAGTACCTACACGTGTACCAACGTGTTCGGTGTTCGGTGTCCGGTGCAGTTTGGATGCAGTGCATGCTATGGACGCTGTAGACGCTGTAATTTCCTAGTAAATTTATTAGAAAAGCGATCGGTACTCTCCGCTCGCCAATTTACTAATCGTAACTCATCGCCGATAAGCGTGTTTTAAACGAGTTCAGAGCTGCGCCGGCGCACACGATCTTGCCAGTTTTAAATATTATTTTTAAAACTGCGTAGCATTTTTTCATATTTCTCTCGTCTTATTAGAATTATTTATTTTATAAGAATTTCACAACTATATTTGAATACAGTGTCAGTATTTAAATATATAATGCTAATTACGAAATAATAACATTTTTACATCAATAAACTGTGTGACAGAATGATGTTTATCTAATAAGATATGTGTATGGGTGTGTGTGTGTTTTTTGTATATTTGTGTTAGTTATGTTTTTATTTTTTTCTGTATTATTCCTGAAATTAACTTTGTAGAAAAATGAATTATAGGAATATACAAATCTGAAGATAAAGTAAAGAAACAAAGGTATCTAGTGCGTATGGTAGCCGGTATGTAGGTACCTATTTTGAGATCATATAGAAATTCCATGTTGTTCATAACTCGAGTGTATTTCATCACTACTAAACAAACATACAAACAAACAGCATACAAATGTAACTGTGTTTAATTAAAAAGCGAATACGTACTACGCAGGTGTCACTTTCGTATTTGCACGTTGTAATATACGTACATATTTTTGATTTCATTTAAGGGCATAATACTTATCGGCTCATAGTGTAAATCGTAAGAAGAAGAAGTTAAGAAATCGATTACATACAAGAAACGGTACAAAATGTCACAATACGTAACTGTCGTTTAAATTGGAAATACCGATGACAGTCTATTGTTCGGAGGCTTGCGCGGTGCGCCTGCGCATTATCGATAGCGCATCTCGTATCGTAATGGCGCGCGCAGATTGGACCGCTTAAATAATATCTGTAACGTTCATCGCGCCATCTACCTCATAAGAGAGTCTGTATTTATAGGGAAAAATCGTTCATCATGTTAATTTTAGTTTTACTATAATTGTATACTTACTTTATTACTTATGAATTAAACCAGATCAGAAGGAGGCAGTTATGCATTACTCGACATTATCATTTGAATGCAATTAATATATCATTTATTAGCAAAATGTATGTATGAGAAGTGTTGAATTTATTATTATTCATGTAAGTGTTAAAGGTAACTCTTATGCGTTCATATGCAATACAGTGAAAAATCTAAAGGCTTAATTCAATTCCAGAACCAATAAAGGTAAAAAGTCCTTCGAGTCCTTCTAAGATCAACTAATACATAACTCAAGGAGTGACAGCTGTCATGCACCAAATCAAAAAAACATGACCCTTTCGACCAGAGGACTCTGCACAAAAGGTATTGAGAACTCAGGCACTGATATAAGGTAGTGAGGAATCGTTGGGTACTTGTGCCCCCACTTCTCGTCGCATGACCGAAATACTTTACTCTGGGCAATTTCATAAAACGCATCGCGCGACATTTTCCGGATCGAAAAAATTCTAACGCCACGATTTCATATTATTATGATAGGAACAACTCTCTAATGATAGGTATATGTATACAAAATATATAAAACCCCTAAAAAATTCTCCTTCCCATCCCTTCATGTATTCCAGTATCCGCGACTGTTAGAACCTATGTGGAGTTCAGGTATACAGGTTCAAATACTACATCATTTTAATTGACAAAGCAGCAGGCCAGCAGTAATGTTCTAGTCATAAGTGTATGATTGGCGACACACACGCGCACAAAAGGATCTGAAGATGCAGCAATATTAAAATGTAGTTTTGCACTTCTATTAACAGTGCCATAGATAGTGTTTGTTTTAGCCCATTTATAAAAGAATTTATATATATAATAATGTTTGGAGTCGTCCATCTTAAGTATTCCGAATTACGATAATAAAGCGTAAATAATAGTCACCAGATTTTTTTATAATGGCGGGTCGTCGCTGCGCACTGCGCATGCACGGCCTTCCATTTTTAATTCCACAAGAGCGCTGCGCCCGCGCCCGCGCCCGCATCCTGCTCTCAGTGACATGTTAATTTACGGGCACACAACTAATCAAAGCTTAATTTACGAAAGTTATTGCTCGCGAAAGACTTTGCATATTAAAATCAAAATAAAAAATACTTTATTCAATTTAGGCTCTAAGAAGCCACTTATAAAAGTCAAACACTACTACACTACTACCGGTTCGGAAAACATCCCAGTCATTGAGAAGAACCGGCAACAAACTCGATTGGGCGTATCTTTTTCTTACATTTCTTTTCCAACTGTACAAATAATATTTACAGTTAATAATCACTATCACAATAATAATTATGATTTTTATAATTTAGTGGCTGCACAGAGAGGGAGTCACATCCAGACATCACTATCATTCACATAATGATCCACCCTATAATGACCTTTCGACAGTAAAACCTGCTTTACATGGTCCTTGAATTCATTGTCTGACAAATCAATAATGTGCTTCGGGATCTTATTATAGAACCTAACACTTTTACCCATAGGCATAACCAGGATTTTGGTCAGGAGGGCAAGCAAGGGAAAATTACTGTAAAAGTACGGTACAGCCCAAAAACAGCCGCGACCGTCGGTGACAGATTTCATCGTCAGTCCTCGTCTCATACTGGTGCCTCAGCCTGGTGAGCTGGCAGCTGTCCCCCCTGCTCGGAACTGGTTATGCCCATGCTATTACCTAAAAAACTTTTATTAGACTTACTAACTCAAAAACACGGCATAACTAATTTATGTATATTTCTAGTATTAAAACTGTGCCGCTCTTTGACAAAATCTAGCCTGTCAAAGTTTTTACGAATATACATTATATTATCAAGAATGTATTGAGAGGGCAAAATATTGAATTCCTGGAACTTGTTATTTAGTGATTCGCCAGGTCTCATGTTGTATATTGTTCGAATTGCCCGCTTTTGTAATATGAATATGGTGTCTACCTCAGCTGCTGAACCCCACAGCAAAACACTGTAAGACATTAAGCTATGGAAGTAAGCGAAGTAGACTAATTTAGTAATGGCAATATCTGTTAACTGGCGAATCTTACGTACTGCGAATGCAGCAGAACTTAATCTTCCCGCCAAAGTTTTAATGTACGGACCCCCACTGTAATATTGAATCAAGCGTAATATCCAAGAATACAGTATTATCAATTAAGCCTACTAAATTCCCTTCTATCTTGATACTACTATCGACACGCCGAACATTGGGCAAGGCAAATCTCATACATTGGTTTTATTTGCATTTAGCAGTAAACTATTTAGAGCAAACCATTCACAAATTTTAACTTAAGTATTATTTAAATGCCTATCCTCTGAATCTATTCTTATCACTTTGAATATAAATGAAGTGCCATCTACAAATAGAACCATTTCAGCACTGTTCTCAACCACTAGCGGTAGTTCATTTTTGTATACAAGAAACACAAACGGTCCCAAAATCGTTCCCCGAGGAATGCCGATTCTGATTAATGATCCTGAAGATGTTGCCCCAATTTTACTTAACTTCTGACAGCGATCTCGTAATAAGAGCTTAGCAGGTCGAGAGAAGTTCCACACACACCATAGTTTTTCAGCTTAAGTATAAGCGTACTGTAATCAACGCAGTCGAAGACCTTTGAGGGATCACAAAATACACCGATTGCATCCTCCGACTCTTCTCAGGCTCTAAACATTTGTCTTAGCAACGTTGTTAAGACAGTGGTTGATTTTGATTTCATGGAACCATACTGTCGACCATCCAGAATGTCTTGTGCATTGAAATATTCTACAAGCTGCATTAGCATATTTTTTTTCGAAAATCTTACTGATCTATAACTTCCAAGATAACTTCTACAACCTTATTTAAACAGAGGAACTACTTTACCAATTTTCATTAGATTAGGGAAAGTTCCTCTTTCTATACACTGATTAAATATATTAGCCATATATAGTGAAAGATTAACAATTAAGGGCTGGACTACTATTACTGACATTCCCCAAATACCTTCAGTGTACTTAGAGTTTTATTGTTTAAAAGTCCTTATTATTTCACCTGCACTAACGGATACAATAAAATTTTAAATATAGGTTTAATAAAATTTTCCAAGAGTGACGCGGCTCCATGTGTTGATGATATTATATTTTTTGTTACTTCTAAGAGTATAATTGTGAAATAATCCCAGAAAACAGTTGCTACCTGTGAACTGTTTAAGATATGTACTCCCACGACGTTTAAATTAAGCAAATTATCAGTTTTTCTATATTTTCGTTATTTATTATTTGACAAACAGTTTTCTCTTATTACTAGATTTAAGAACTTTATCGATAGGGGTAATCTTTTTTTAATATTTACAGTTAATAATCATATCATCATATTAATAATTTAGTGGATGCACGGAGAGGGATTATGACACCTTGCGAGTGTTTCAATACTTTTTTTATTCATTTATTTTAACGGCTTGAATTTCATTCTTCGATTTATGTTTCTTTTTATATTGAGCCATAAAAAGATAGTTGTTTGCGTATTCGGAATCAACGTAAAAATATGTGTAAGTTACCTTCAGAGATATGCTATACAATAAAGAGTAAGCATCCATCCGAATGCGAATGAAGGCGGGAGTGAGACGGGCTCCCATTAGTTAGGTTACCGTTAGGTAGGTACGTTCCTCCGAGATAAATTATTAAAACGAGTATATTATAGCCTCATACTAGAGTTTAATAATATTCTGGCAATGTCAAAAATTTAATCATTAATACTGGTTTGTCGTATAAGTTACTTACTTTAAGTAAGCGCAATGTTTGAACAGTTACTGTAATAATGATATTTTATTTAGTGTTAGTGTTACAATACATACGTAACTGAGTAGATATTTGACGCGATAGAGTTGGGAGGACGTAAAAATCAACATGTAGGTACCGTATAAATTCGCGGCGACGTCGTTGGTCGCGTCGATCGCATTGGAAGGCGTCGCGGCGTCCGCGTCGTCGGGCCAGCGCGCGCAGCTCGCAGGACGTCGCCGCGCCGCTCAAGTCGCACAAGACGCCTGACGAATCCGTTTGCTGCGGAACTAATGGCGGGATTGGCGCGCGCGCACATTATCGAGCGTTACCGCTTTATTGCCACTTTTAATTTTTAACGTCCATCAGCGATGCCTGAAATGCTTGGCCCGTGGGATACTCGCGGTTACAAATAAAAATTACTTTATTCCATTACAATTTCTCAGTAACGACAATAACGAAGAGTCACGCCTTCACGCCTCTTACAAGAGCCGCTCTGCACGAATAGCCGCGCCTCGCCGCGCCGGTGGAACTAGATGGTAACTCTGGAGGATCAGGTGGTGAATTAATATACATTAATTACCGTCCTTTATACATTCTTATCGTCTCATAAACATCATAAAGACTGGTGAGGTGAAGACGTTTCAGTGTACTTCTATCTTAACATGTAATTATTATTTTTTATTTCCTAATAAGTATCTATTATACCTGATTACGAAAATGACATTAACAATTTGTTTTGTCTGTTAGTATGTCCGCATTTAACTCAAAGGCGGCTTCCTAGATTTTTATGAAATGTTGTTCATGAGATGATTAAGTAATTCATCAATTAATATGTTTCAATTGTCAATAACACTATTAAAATTCGTAAAAGAATTATTTCAAAACAATTAATCTTTAAGTTACTTCTCAATCGATTTTTAATAAAATTATCTAAACGGCACAGCTATATATATATATATGTATATACTAGGTGTGCCCTGAGGTTTCTCCCGCGTATATTTTAAAGGAAATCGCTGATTGATGCTTTATAATGCTTCAGTATAGACAATATTTTTATCGGACGGCCAGGGTTATGCGTCACAACTCACACGGCTCGTTCGCGCCACTATAATCATAGAACTGTGCCGAGTGTTGAATTATTATAATTTTACATTATCTCCCAAATAACATGCTATAACGGGCAAAGTTAATGCTATACAGTCTATACTATTCCTCGCTATCATATACAAAAATATTTTGTCGAATCCGACTGTTAGTTTCAGAGAACAGCGTGTTTAAACAAACAATCAGACAAAAAACTTTTCCGCTGTATTATATGAGTATATTGATATACCTATATAATCATCGTTCATATTTTTTGTTTTATATAATTAAATTTGAACTTATGTGTTTCTAATGGACTAATTTCTATATTAATAAAATTTAAATTAGTTAATTTATTAAATTACTAAATTTAATCAAATAATGATTACATTTAACTTAAGTATTTGTGTTAGACTTTGATAAAATTAGTATGACTTTAATACAATAGTAATTACAAATATTCTATTACTGTTATCAAATCTAAATTAATAAAAAATATCTATATAATATGTATGGTATGTATATCAGCTGTTTAGTCGATATAATACAAGCTGCGTCTACAACTTTGAATTTAATGGCCGTGTGTGAAATTGTGCCTCCAAATTTATTTAAATGTTTAATAGTTGTTACGTTACTACTATGTACTTGTTATTATAATAACATTCTAACATTATTTTGTGTAAATATTTCTTGTAAAATTATGCCTAAAAGCGCCTTTTACTTTTTTTATCGTAGAGGGTGGTCAGTGTGGAGTGTAGTACTCTGTCGTAATTTGTTTACCTCGGGTGACATACGAGCATATTGAATTCCCCTCGCCGCGCTCAGAATGTTACTTCAGGATGATTCCCTACATTGAGGACTCAAAAGGCGTTATCGTCTTAAAAGTATTACTTTGATCCCTTTTGATACAATCTACTATTTACTGTAACTACGAAATTATCGATTAAGTTAAATGAAAAAACAAACGTGTGCGTCTCGGGACGCCCCGCACCTGACAGAAACTAATCTAAGTTAAACTATTTAATATTGAAATTGTTTAACTTGATAAAAGCTTAGGTTATTACTTAAATTTTAGGTTTATTATAATGTAAGGAAAGGTTATTTATCAATAAAATCTTTTATTGATTATAAAATATATATATTGAACATGACCGTGTTTGTGTTGATTGTATTATTTCATTACGACTGTTGTTACGTCTGTTGCTGATGCTGATAAACATCTGCAATGACTTCCATTTTAATAGCGCTAAAATAATCATTTGTAAATAAATATTGAACGTTTAAATATGTAAGAGAGAGAGAGAAAGGTGCGTCCATGTATACGCGCGTCCATAGAATCGTTGTGTGTATTTGTTTTGAAAGTAAATTTAAAGATTTCATTCTGTTTTGAATACATATTGTTTACAATGTAATCGTATTATATTATATTATTAAACTTACCTTTCGTTAGGAGATTCTGTAATGTTCCGAGGATCATCTTCTGCCTGTTATTTTTTTAAATCACTTTTGAAACGGTAATAGTTTTAGGTTATATGCTCACTGTCAACAGTATAAGTCATATCTCTATCATAAGATTAAATATATTGAATCTCTCCCATAAGTAGTTATGACTTCAAAATAAACTCCATATATGATGATATATTCTAAATCGCATTAGTAATGAAAAGAATATGTGCGGACGTTTCACCGAATAAGGACATGCTGTGATGATAAATACACTGATAAACTTCTAAACTTGTAAGCAAAACTAGTATATATTTAAGCAACATTCACACGTAAGTCATTACAAACTTATATTTTGTTTAAAGCAACGACAGCTCAGTGATAGATTGTACGGACATCACGTCGATCGACGTGAGTTCGTATCCATACAATAAGCCTGAGCTTTTGGTGAAGGAAACATCGTGATGAAACTGTAGCATGGTGGTAGGGCCAGGTTAGCTACCACTATCAATTTGAAAATCTGTGGCCAAGCAGCTATAAGTGTGTTCCGAAATTCCAGCTGCACTTGAGAACCAGTCCTTCCACTATAATTAGCGTACCTCCATTTTCAGCCACATACTCACTTAACATCAGACGAGGCTATGAACAAAATCTAAACCTAAAATATTAAAAATAAAATCTACATAAACATAATGATTAAATAAATAATAAAAATATTTAAGAAAGCATCATTGTATAAAAACATATTTAGACGAGGGCTACCATTGCCCGCATGCGGCATGTGCGATCTGAACTCTCACTAGCCAGTAGTGAGTAGACCCAATGTATAGTACACCCCTGCACGCACTCTTATCAGTTTATAACACCTAATGGAAGGAATTTAGGGTTGTGTCAGTGCGGGCCGCTGTCGCACGCCTCACCCCTTTTCTTTTTGAAATATGACCACGGGCCGAGAATTTTTAAGGTTCCACGAAATATTATTAAATTTTCTCCTACTTGTATAACTTTTTATTCAAATAAATAATTCAAATAAAAAAAAAAAAAATAAAAAAAATGTAAAATTGAATAGCATTGAGGGTTGTTATAGTTTTTGAAAATTATGCTAATATAAGGAATTACGAATATAAATCATACTGATAGGTATCTGATAAAATTAGCAAACTATTAGTGTTTAATTCTACATCAGTATCGTGAGTAGTGAGTGTTTTTAACGAAACATGCCTATCTAAACTTCTATATGCCTATCTAAGCACGTAATTGGCAAGAAATTATCCAAATTCCGAAATAAGTGAGAATCTGTTGGAGGAAGGTCCGGGGAGTATGATGGGAGTCGGAGACATTCCAACCGCAGTTCCTCTGATTTAGCGACCGTCTATCGTGAAGTATGGGGTCTAGCGTTGTCCTAAAACAGCAGTGGGCTGGACAGATTGACCAGCCTTGGTTGTTTAACGTTTAGCTTTTCCATCATGATTTGCAATTATGCCATAAATCTGCCGTTATCGTCTGGCCAGATCTTAGGAAGCTTGTATTTTGTGTATTTTTCTTGTAGTGTGTATGACACCAGCACTGGTCCACCAAACACTCGCCTGTACCTTTTCTGAGTCAACTTTCGCTTAAAACAGGATTTGGCCGGTTTACCTGGGTTTAGCAACTGTGATGAGCGTTTCCGTCGTAATGGATCCGTTTTTCGTCACAAGTAACAATACGATTCAAAATTCCCTCGTTATTGTGATGGTTGAGTAATGTAACGCAGCACTCAATGCGTGTTTGTTGCTGTGCTTCAGGTAATTTATGCGGTACCCATTTCACGAGCTTTTTCACTTTTCTAATTTTTTTCAAGTGAAAATTATTTTATAGCTCACACCGAAGACTGCTGCTAACTCTGAAGTGGTCTGCGTTGGTTCTGCTTTCACGCCTTTAATTCTTCATTATCAAATAGGGTCTTCGGCGGTCCACGGGGTTTGATTCGTAGGTCAAATTTCCAGAACGAAAACGTTGGAATCAAAAAGAAACCGTGCTTTTTTACAGTAACTTCCGCACACACATCATTAATCTTTCATATTGTTTCTGCAGCGCTGATGCCACGGTGCAACTCATATTCGTAAATAATGCGATATTTTAAGTTTTCCATTATATGTAAAGAACGATGTTAAAGAAAAATGAAATGGTGCGAAAACAAATGAACCACTAAATTCGAAACACAAATACACAAGCCTAAATTTGAAATAAATTTGGATTTGAAATTCCCAACCAAACGCCTGATGTTTGAGATCAAGGTGGCCAGTTCAACAAAACGCCAATATCATATGTAAGGACCTATTGTTACATAACGCAATTAGTATATCATCACGATAACATTGATGTTGAATTATGACGATTATCAATAAACATTATATCTCTTAAACTCGAATTTTGTAAGCGATTTTTGTTATTTCAAATATTTCACGGAACCCTCTGTTGTTTGTATGTTGCGCGCTGCCACGTTGTTGACGTCGCGTCGCGTCTCAGTTAATAGTTTTTATAACATTTCCACGGGGGATACTAAACGGGCAATGTGTTTACATCTGGAAGGTTGTTCCTTGATATATATTATGATGGATTGCATATTGTGACCTTGTATAGACCCTTTTCATGTTTTCTCATATGTTGAATAATAAAACTGACGTATGTTTCAGTATGTAAGTAGTTAATCCACCAAATATATGTTAATGTATAATGTAGTGACATACTAAGCTGTTATAAGTGATATATGAAAGAAAAACCCTTTACAGTTACAACACTGTAACAAATGCAACGGAATCGTTTTTGCAATATGGATTTATTAATTCAGTGCATAAATCGGTTCCCGGTTTGTGGCAGGTATAATGCCAGTATTGGTATTTCGATATAATAGTTTAAATAAGTGTTTTTCAATGTGCATGTTAGTTTATATTATGAGAATTTAATAAAACTAAAAATAAAACTTTCAATTGTGCAGTTATTAAAACTAGTCTAATATAATTGTAATATCAATAATATCACTTCACTGTCATTTACTCTGATGCGAACTAAAGGATGTTTGTTGACACGCATTGACCCATGAGCCGTCCCAGCGCAATCCTCAAGAGTTATATGACTGAGTTGAATCACAGTTTCACTGTATGCAACTTAATTCTCTTTTAATAAAGAGCGTATTGTTTAAAATCGTAAGCTCTTTAATAAATTGACTATTTACTTGGTTACCTAGGAAACGATTATCCCTCTTCCTTTTTGTCTTCAGGAAGAACTTTTACTATGTAATTACAAACAAGACGACATATTTTTGTATAATATTAAAACATACGAGTGCTGACGTTGCATGATGTTTCCTTTCAAAATTGACACAATCAAATACTAATATTAAAATTGTTAGGGACATTTTCATTTTCTGCCAGGTTTCATCCGCCTTTTTATGAAATCCGTGAAGATACACATATTTTATTTTTTGTATTTTACAATGACGGAACATATTTTTTTCTTTGATTCCTAGCACTCCTCGACAGCTTTATTCAACTGGATAACTTAATTACAGTAAAACAGTTCAATTACACGGTGCCGTGGCAATATAATCGTAATGAAGTTAGGCCCTTCATACATGACGCTACATAAGTCTTCGATACTTTTATCGACAGGTTTCGTCGACGTAGTAAGTCGGCGATTGTTCCGTACACGGCACTACGGTATCTCTATAGTTGCATCGCTACTAGGATATTAGAGTCCCTACTTAACGTGTGTCATAATATCTGACTGAAGTATCAGAGTACCAAAAGAAAGAAAAAACGCCGTAAGAGAAGATGGTTTATGGTTTAAGTTATTTTTATTTCCCTAAGAATATACAATTCGCTTTACAGAAAAACTTACAGCTAAAATTCAAAATTTCATCTTAATAAGTGATTTGATTCATCCCTATATAGAAAGAAAAATAAACTGCAGGCTGCTTCTTGTGCTGGCAAGAACTTACAACAAAGTGATGTGAAATTCTTAGCCTATTATAGAATGAATATAAACAAAAAGGGGAGTCTCTTGAACGGATTTAATGTTTATTAATTTCTTCGACATGTGGAAATTGCTGCGACCTCGTCAAACGCACCACAAGAGACTAGCGTCACCAACATGTTGTCAACTTTTTCACGTGTACGAAGCTCTATAGAATTGCACTGCAATAGCCACCACGATACTCGAGTCGTCGAGTATCTGATACTTTCGTAGCGTCGGCCCAAGAGTATCAAGCAATGAGGCGACGCGACGGACCGACGACTAATGGTGCAACTATATCGTACAACTCACACACTGTTGGCTCAAATGTTATATCCCCTACCATTGTTTATTAATAGAGATTTTTATGCTATTTTCAATAGAGTATTCAGATGAAAAAGTACAAGCTATCCAAAACACAAGCGATGCAAAGCACAAATTCGACCTTGTATGGAATATTGTTTGTGTCTGGGACGGATCCGCAAAATACCTCACCGATGCTCGGGACAGGTTGCAGAGACGTGCTGTCCGCTTTGTGCATGATTTAAAAATCACTAAGGACATCGAAAAGCTTCAGCTGCGTAAAGATATTGCCTCTCTGAGCGTGTTCTACCCTCTTTATCATGGCAAGAGCTTCAAAACCTAATTTCTTTTTCTCTCTTCCATAACAGAACACATGGTGTTCCGTAGCAACAGATTTGCGATAATCTTCTTCTTGTCACGGTTCGCTATGTCATATCTTTGCCTCACTGTGAAGCTGTGGAACTATATCCCGGTTAATGTAGGGAACACATCTACGACATCGGGTTCTTCATAACATGAAGAGTCATTTACACATGCCTAACAGTGTCAACTGGCGATTGATTCTAGATCGCAGTTATTACTGAATTGCACTGTTACCGTACAAGCAATAAAACATAAGAACCTTAGGAAAATCAACTCAATTCCCTATATAGTTATAAAAATATATATTTCTAATCATAATGATTATTATGTATCGGAACTATATCAAAAGTAGTGGTCAAAAAGAAGAGGTGCGCGGGCGCAAGGCGCAGGTCGCGAGGTCGCTCGTTGTCGGTGCGTGCGCGTGATCCTATCGCGTAACGTGTTTATAAACTGTTTCGATGCAGACCACCGTTGCCTAATAATGTACTTCACGTATATCATTTCATGTAATGATTTATACTCTAGCATACTTAGTAGCCGTCACCACGCATTGATATACTAACACGTGAGATTATGATAAATCATGTATTATGGTCTATAGCGGATACACAGACAAAAGAAAACCCAAGGAAAAACAATTCTAAAAAATCATTTTATGACTTATGAAGCCGTGATATTGAAAATTAGAAAATTTTCTATAGGTTTAACGTTTGAGTACAGTTTCACCCGATGGTAAGTAACGCTGTGCCGGAAGATGTTAACACACTAAGCGTAGGGTGGTCTATAGGTGCTTGTCGAATGTCGATACACGTTCAACCGTACGTCGTGTAAAGTAATGGTATTGTTAGCTGACCAAACGGGCAATAGAAATAACCTTACCACCAAGTTACGGCTTTAACACGATGTTTTCCTTTAGCCTAAGCAATGATGTTTCAGTAGTAATGTATATATATGGATATCACGCCGATCGACGTGAGTTCGAACACCTGCAATGAGCCTGAGCTTTCGGTGAAGGAAAACATCATGATAAAACCATAGCATGGTGGTAGGGTATTTTCTAAAGTCCGCCTGCTGGCTAGCTGCCATCCTCAAGTCGAAAATCTGTCACCAATCACCTTTGGGTGTTTTCCGGCAGCTGCACTTGGAAGCCAGTCTTCCTCTAGGCTTAGCATGTTACCATCTTGGGCCACATCGTCAAGTGTAACTGCCGGAACACACTTAGTGGTGCTTGGCGACAAAATTTCCAACATGAGGGTGGTAGCTAGCCAGGCGGACTTTAGAAAAAGCCCCACAACATTGGGAGCGGCACACGCTGGTTGCTGTTGTGGCAAGCAGAACTGTTTTATTAATAATCACATGCCATAACGACATAATGATTTATTACGTCCGTCATATCACAATATTTATTAGATGTGTCTGTGACAAAACACGTCACCACTTTACTTGACACATTAACTCTTTAATGTATCTTCGCAATGGTTCACAAAAACAAACTAATTTACTATAACTAATTAAGTTAAAACTCATAAGAATCGAGATCTTGACCGTGTTTTAGTAAGATGTACCTTTTTAGATAAATACTTAAATACACATAAATATAAAAAGAGAAGCGATACATGACATAAGTGCACATTAATTTTATACAGAGGTTATATCTGAGATCACAGAAGGACTGCTAGAGTCCGGATTATTTCAATAGTTATGTCCTAGTTGTGCAAACTCCAAGCTCAGCTCGCACCGCGCTCGCGCGGCGGCGCATAGCCGAGGCCATATGCAAAAACATTATTTATAATGAGCTTTTATAGGTACCTACAGACCATTCATTCAACAACACACACCTAATGAATACCACACTGTATAATAATATATTCTTTATAGCATATATATGTACTTTATTGTTACTCAAACAAAATCCTTGTAGAAAAAAGTAATAGTTAAGCACAAATTTGACACCTGTAGTACCTGATCACGGAGAACAAATAAAAAACGCTCAACGTGTAAGCCACGAAACATTCGGCATCACTTATTAGTACGTACGTACGTGTGTCAAACACTCTTTCATTATGTCATGTAATGTGCTGTCAGAATGATAGGAATTGCAAATATATCGTAAATATATAACTATAGATGGTTATTTTAAATTTTAATATTTTCTCATAGTGACATTCTTAGTTGTAGCACAGTTGTAGTTTGCGTCATTTCGAACGGTTTTATTTCTGACACATTAATAAAAATTACTTAACTATTTACAAATAACATTATACACATGTACCTACACTCTATGGGTTAGATGTGGACTGTGGAAGGACATAATTGGTTATTAGATTTACCTTAGTATTTTTATTCGAAGCCGTTTTAATTACTGACACTCTTAACATTAGAAACGTTCTGACTTGGATCCCTAATGCATAAAAGATACATATGAACGTATTTACACGTCCATGGCCGGTAAAATCGCAGACTTCCAGAACTGGCCTATAAATGTATCATAATAGCAGAGCAAGCATTTCTTCTTTACGAAGAATATAAGCTAATAAGTTAATGTAATTTCGAATCTTTTAACATTATGTTTTCTAAATGGATTGTAGTTATAACGATCGCGAGTTACTTTAAAAAAATAAATGGAGCAAAATTTTATTACTTATGTGCCGAAATCGTAAGATATCGTGTCGTATAGTCTAAATCATACATTTGCACACGGCTTAGCTCGTTAGCATGCGCGTTGCGACACGGAGTCCGAAGCTAATGGTGAAGTGATATCAACAATTTTGTATTTATGAGGTAGGAGGTCCTACACGATGACCGCGCGGTACCAACTTACTGTGCTTTTCTAAGGAATGTTGTTTAGACCACTATTCACAATTTTCAGATGATCATTAAATCAAATAAGTATGAAATCGATCGGTTTTTAGAGAAATAAATTCACGTATTTTTATGGATTCTACAGAACAATTAGAAAGGTAGTAATTACACTTCAATATCGTTTACATTTAAATAAACATAACTACTGATAAAATGATGAAAAATGATTGTTTGTAGAGCGGAGCAAGTCATTTTTTATAGAATACGAAATGAAGACATCGCATCGCGTCGTGTCGATATTATTGCGGTGCGACCAGTTGATACTCGACACACCATCAACGTCGGAACTGAAGGGGCTTCTGGTTAATGCCTCCAACAATTCGTATCGGATATCGCAAAGAAGACGAGCGGGACAATGGTAGCCGTTTGTCAGTCGCGCATGCTTCGTGCTCCTCGGACGAACAGTACGGCTGTGTGCAGTGTGTGCATGTCACATTAGCATTAGCTATCGCTCGGCTAGACGCCTGTGCGGGGGGCCAGGGGGATAGGGGGGCCGCAGGGCGGGAGGGCCGTGGGGCGTGGCTCCGGCGCGCGATTGGTCACCGCATGCAAATCCATCGCACCGCCTGCGCGTGCGCAATCACTGCCATCACGAACCCACCATTGTCTTAAAAGCAAAAACCACCCGAGCTCGTTCGTCGGGAACATGAACGAGCAAAAACTACGGAATGCGCATAACAAGAAACGGCAAAAACTGCTGCTCAGACGCGGTGCTTTTTATTCGCGATTTATGTCCCCTTAGTCCCGCGAGCGGCGGCGCAGCGCGGCCGGCGCACGCACATGCACAGCACTCCACCTGCATAGCGACACGACGGACCAGTACGATAACCGAACCGAACACTACAACCGACGCTAGTCACATATAACACAATGCATAAGCAAAGCAATCAGTTACTTACTTGGTTTTATATTATTATATTTCGTATATCTAAAAACATTTCAAAACCCACCACTTTGCTTTATCTATATAAAAACTTTAATTAGACCCTTAATTGAATACGCATCTGTAGTATACAGACACGCTGCTTGAAATCAGTTTGCCTTAGACATGGGATGAATAGAACACTGGCTAATCATCTTGTACGTGGCAAGTACTTTCAAATCCCCCTCTCTCTAGTAGAAGGCATGCAAGTAAACTAATTTACCTTCATATAATAATTTATTCTACTATAGACTGTCTACAACTTCTGAACATGGTTCACTTCAACATCAATATCCGTAGTCGAAGTACAAAATGATTTCATTTTCCTTTTTATAAAAACAACGTTCCTTTTAACTGTTCATTAGCCAGCGTGTGTCGCTCATACAACAGTATCAAACATTATAACGCTCTTAATGTTACTACGGATTTTATAGATAACATTCATTTAAATCCAAATCGATTCCTATACGCAATTAAAAAATACTTTTTTTATATTCTAGTATAATTACACTAACTTTGTGTATTGTCAGATAACTCTGCAAAAGTTGAACTTAATTGGCATACATACATTTTGACTACAAGCCCGTCAAAAATAGTAACATCTTTAAAAAATATTTTATGTAGTTTATAATCTGTAATGGGTGACTTTATAAAATAAATACATAAAATATCGATGTGACGTGACTACTCAACTTCAAACTTACGAGTACATTTTTTTACAATTACCTACTTCAGATTGTTATTAAATAAAATGACTAATTCTATAAGCAGAGCCATTCTGATATCTATTGCTTGTCGTCATACTGTTCCGCACTTTACCCTGTAGGTACGCGGCAAACTATTATTCTTATCTTTTACCTCTGGAAAATTATTTAATTTTAGATTTAAAAAAAGATTGTCTTCAAAATACGAAGACCACTTAAAATTAATATATTTTCATGAATTTTCATTATTTCTGAAAGCATACTAAAAAAATGAAATAAGTAAATCGACTCTACGGAACACAATGTTTTTTTTTTACAAAACACGAACTCTTTACAAAACACAATTTTGTAGAGAGAGTGAGACACTTTTGAACAATCAAGTTTACGATGATCCGACGATGCTTAAGTATAAATTATTTGTATAGCGTTACAAAACCAACCCTCGTACCTACGGTACTTGTCACTAGCGGCTGTTGTGGTTGTCAGTTGGTGTGCTCCCGCCAACTTGCCGCCAAGTTGTCCAACGTACAATTTTTTAACTGCACAGAGTGAACATAGTCAATATTTGTTATCATAGAAATCATGAAGTATTGGTAAGTGTACCTTTACTTTATTATAGTGATTATTTTTTAATAGTTAAGATAATAAAACTAAAGTTCACAATAATTAAATGTTTTAAAATAGAAATTAAATCTTTTAGTTTTAAAAATACCCGTGGGTTAGCTTGGAGCAAAACAAAAGAAGCACATTTGAACAAATCTAAAATTTGTTTTTAGGAGAGATGTGAATGTTTCATGTTACTAAAGGAGCATTTCAATTGCATTCAAGTAAACTGGTTCAGTAGAAATCATGACAATGAAATCAACAACAAAGAAACTAATAAAGAAAGAGAAGCAAGCTGCGGCGTCTATAAAACTTGGAGACTTTATACTGGCTTCATTGTAAACAGAAGACGGCAGAATCACGTTGGCTTTTGTGGAAAAGATAGAAGTGATTGATTGATTGATAGTGTAATAGCGCCTTTAATGTAATTTTTTTCTTTAAAAAAATTGATTTAGGTAATACATTATTATTCCAATAAAAGGGGATAGGTCTCAGGTTAACATAATACTCATTTTGGTTAAACTCCGTGAGACAGATTTGAATGTTTAATTTATTTCACAAAAACTTAAAGTCTCACCCAATCACAAACTTATTTAACATAAGTAGTTATATTATATTACCAGCTGTGGCTGCGACATCGTACGTGTATTGAAATGAATCATCGGCGATATAACCGTTTTTTTCGAACTGACTACACTGTTAGCCTGAGGGGCCCTGGAGCCTTTACGGCTTTTACAGCTTTACCGGGCTTGGGGGCGAGCGCTTAGGGCACTCAGCCACGAAAGCTAAGCAACAACATCCGAGGGTGCCAAAGTGGCCGAACCTCGGCTCGGACTGTTGCGCGTATGCAATTAAGTCGCGATCTGACTAATTCCCTATCCGTAATTCGATCTAAACTAACTATACATATATACATGTTTCTGCCCCCTGGGAGGAGGGAAGGAACATGTGTATGTGTATTTAGTGGTCTGAAATTATTGTCTACTCTAACTAGGCAAAAAAAGAAAAAAAAAAGGTCCCTTACAGAACCTATGTACCTATGTGTGTTGTGCATGTGAGTATAATGCAGTGTCATGTATGGCTGTGAAAGCTAGTGATTGTGCAGTCACTGTATCGCGCGAGCGGCTGCTTGTCTCAAGGGCTCCATGCCGATGGATCGGACCTAGGCTTGAGTTGCCGCAGAGGAGAGGCGGTCGTGGCGGGTAAACTGAGGTAAGTGGTGTTACGAGAACTCCTAGAGGAAGCGGGTCCAAAGTCGGCAACGCGCTAGCAATAACACTGGTTTTAAAAGCGTCCATAGGCTCTACGGTAACCGCTTACCAACAGGCGGGCCGTACGCTTGTTTGCCAACTTAGTTGTATTACAAAAAATGTTAGCGATTTTTATTATGTTAATTTTTCTTTATTATTTTCATGAAATATCCACATTTTCTTGTTGGTGAGTGTCCAATCGTTAACACAAAAACAGTAACAACAAAAGTTATATTCATATCGAGTTTCATGAACCAGGATACAGGAGGAGGCTGACACTGAAATATTGGGTGGCAAATATCTTAATATTTAGAAATCAGTTGAAAAATTTACTATTCCATATGTGAACATGAATGGTGATTTTATTGTAAATATATTTATATGAAAAATGATAACTACATAGAGATAGCGTAGGGCGGTTCTCACGTTAGGGTGTTCTGATAATGCAGTTAGATTGTTCGCTCACTTTACACAAACTGCAACGCTATACGAAGCCTTTGGACCACATACATTCAACTTACCTACAACACTGTGTGTTTTGAAATGATTTCAGAACATTATTCAGGTCGTCTGAGCACTACATTACATTGAACGAAGCTGCGAGAATTCCTAAAAAAGTGTACCGTCTTAAATGACTCTATGGTAATTCGAACAGTATCCTGAATACATTTTCACGTTGACTCAAAAGTCTCTGGTCAAAAGTTTACTGGAAGGAACTGGTGACAATAATTGTTACCGTCAGTGAAACATCTGCTTATAAAAAATTGCGAAATGTATTCAAAACATCCGTTTTATAAGAACGGTGGTGAGCAAAAACGAAGCATCATTCGTCTTCGGCGGGAAATATTCAAGACGTAAGTTTTTGGACAAACAATTTTTTTTCTAATTACTTTTTAAATTCGTACTACATGACCAATATTCTTAACTTCTTAGTCCAGTGCCTAACAACATACCTAAAGGCCGTTAGATATAAAATTCAGAAAACATTCCATGTATTTTTTTAGTATACTGCATTTTTTGTATCCAGAGCATATCTACTTATATTGTGTAACTGACTAGTGGCTAGTATCAGGACAGTTTTATATGCGAATGAGAAAAAATAAATTTATTTTATTTTATAGGAAAGATAGACCAATAGTAGTGTTCCGGCAGCTGCACTTGAGAGCCAGTCTTCCACTAAGGCTTAGCGTGCTACCATCTTGGGCCACATCGTCACTGAAGATCAGGCGAGATTATGGCTACAATGATAAACCTATATTGATTAAAAAAAGATCCGCAGTGCAAGCAGCGCGTCGCCTCGCTAAATAGTAATTCAGTGTGAGAGGCAGCCGAGTCAATTGTCTCCGAGGCCGTTACTCTTAAACGACATTTACATTGAATGAGAGTCACCGGGGGGCTGGGAGCAGGGGGCGGGGGGAGCACGGGGCCGCGGGGCGGCTGGGCGGCGAGCCTGCGCTCTCGGACATCAATTAAAATAAACTAATAAATTAATACTACAATAGATCAGAGAGCTGTGCCGATGTCCGCTTATCCACATCCTTAGGTACATATTAATCCTCACTTTGAAATAATATTTGAAGCGTCTATCGATACACGTGTAGGTATATGTGTGTGTATGTGTATATAATAAGCGTGTGCGTTAAAAGTTTGTGTGTGTACGCTTGAAATCCAGTCCTCATTTAACTCAATATGCTACTCGTAGTATTGTATCTTCAAGTACATCGTATATACCAATACTAATCTGGAGTGCCATTGTTGGGCAAAGGTTTCTTTCTAAGAAATGGGTTTAATTGCCACGGCACTTTATGCAACATATTGATAATTGTAAACTCGAGAAATCCATAGTTCTGTATCGGTCCCGCTGGCGCTACACTGTACTCTAATACGATCATATTTCTCAAGCGTTCAGGTTTCCACACGAAGTTAAACTTCACTGTCTGCTGACAATGTTACTAATTCGTTTCAAATTAGCAAATCTTTACCTTTCTACAACGACGCGATGCCAATAAATACGATAAATGTTTAATTATAAAACGTATTATAAAACATATCTAATATTGCATATATATGCAGATAGTAATAGGGAATAAATGAGAAGGAACATCATATAACAGCGCTCTCACGTGGAACCAAGCTTTTTATATAGATACTCGTAGTCTATCATTTTTCAATGAAAGGAAATGTGATTCTTGCCGCAGTCGCTTATGTATTTCATTTATGTATAGTTAACTATTATAGTACCTACTGATTATAGTACCTACCCGTTTATTGTTTCCCATGGGCGAGGTTTTGTGCAAAACATTCATAACCAATTCGAAGTATCATATCTACTACAAGATGAGAGTTTTCGGGATGTTACGGTTGTAAAGCCCGACAGGGTCACAACCACCATTCATATTGTGAAAAATCCGTCGTTGTCCCGTCATATCCTACGCTAGATACCACTGTGTACTGTAAAAGCGGGCAGTTCGAGCAATTTAATACATGAAACGCACAAATCACTGAGAAATAATTTTGAGCAATTTAGTATGAGATATCTCGTACCCTCTCAATACATTCTGCAAAATATAATGTATGTTCCTGAGAACTTGTACATCATAGGCACAGTTTCAATAGTAGAAATAATTATAATAAATAATAGTTCATAAAACTAAAAAATACGCTTTTATATAAAATCTAACTAAAAAATAAAAATAATTTTTTCATTTTTTAGTTGAATTTTCTATAAAATCGTATTTTTTAGTTTTTTTAAACTGTTTCATTTTTATCGACATGTTGATGTTTAACTGTAATTTTTAATTATTTTTTTTTCATTTAATATTGAATTGTCATCGGTCCTTAATAAGTATGCCAAATTTCGAGTAAATCAGACGTTTTGAAGGGGGGTCAAAATCACGTTCAAAGATTCCGTTACATACTAACATACATACGTCTGGAGCTAATAAAAAGCGTATAAAAAGAGATAACATCTTATAGAATTAGTAAGACAAATAAATGTTTTTTAGGTTTACACTAATCTTCTTAAATACATTACCGATTTATCAGGTAATATGTTCAAGAATCATGTTAAACATGTTACGACAATAATGTTGTAAGGATATTATAGGGTGGATCATTACGTGAATGACGGTGATGTCTGGAAGTAAATCTCTCTCTCTCTCTGTAAATCTGTTAAAAATTATAATAACTTTAAACAATACGTATAACGTAAAAATATATACATATTAAAAAATGATGTTAAACCCGATCGAGATTCTCACCGGCTCTACTCGTTGACCGGAATGTTTTACGAACCGGTAGTAGGTAGTGTGTTGACATTCATAAGTGCCTTTTCAGGGCCTAAATTGAATATAATATTAACGCGTATCGCGTTTCGGGATCAGTCAGGTTATATCCACTTACTTCTGTTTGTGCCGGCCGGTATGTGACAGTCGCGACTGACGATAGATTGTTATTCGGTATTCGCCATATTTTATTACAAGCTTTTAATTAACCTGCAACGTTCGCATGTAACATCAACATTTGCAAACCATTTGCACCATTTCATTCGCATGTAAGCAGGTAAGTGGTGAAAGCTTGCAACTGCACGTTTTTTATACTCACCCCACGTGTACAGTGTAACGTAACTTGTGTTTACGTATTTATCAATTGAACTGTTCATGCTTCAATGAGAATCTCGAACATCTCTCTCTTTTTGCCAGATCATACAACATTTACACGTTTTTACTAAATATAATTATCGAAAACTTACTCGTTTCCCTTTTGGTCAAACGTATTTCAGTACAAAAATGCAAATGTCTTTCGGGAATACGATTTTATGCTTCGAAAGTAAGAAAAGCGCGCGGTTAGATTAAACCATCGTTTACCTTCATCTTTCTTTCTAATAGTCATCATGGTTTGGGTGTTTGCATGTGAAATGAAAGATACAAGACAAACACCAAGTGCTCCTATGATGATCCCGTTTCAAGAACAGCTTTACAGTGAATGCCTCATTGGCTAATTATCGTATCTGTGGATCAGGTCGCCGCGCCGTTGGCATTAAACTTGTAACTCACGTCAACTGCAAGGAGCCGCGTAGCAGTAGTGCAGACTTGTTTCTTCAAGTCGGGATCATTAAATACAATTTCACAATACGAAAATATCAATGCAAATCCAGCATTAAACTAATTTCAAAAAGGCAATAAAAATATCCAATGATATTGACCAATAAAAACAGTTTCTGTTACCCATGTAAAAATTGCAACCAATAATGGTCTCTTGTTCCAGATCACCTGCACCGGTTGCAGTATTATATGTTAATAATAATATAAATCCGTCGCATACATAAACAATAGCGACACTGAATGATAGTTAATATATCTGCGCACACGCACAGTTAATTAGTTAGATAATTATCGAGATAAGTAGCGGTAGAGTCAGCCCGAGCGCTGTGACGCGGACGGTGACGGAGTATACGGGCTGTACGGGCGCAGAGCTGCACTGCAGTAGATGTGTGAGTGCCTGTGAGTTGCGCGGGCGCAGTCGCGGATTGTCGAGGATAAATAAAGCTCATTACGCGACTCATCTGAACATTAGAACCGTTCCGAGCACGCATTCGTATTCAATTATGCGCTCTTATAAAAACTAGTCGCGCATTTGAATCAGGACTCGGTGGCGGGAGCGGCATGAGTGACGCGGGGTGCGGGGCAGGGCACGGGGAACGCACGGGTGCGGCGAGGGAGCGGGAGCGGACCCCAATTTACAAATAAACCTCGGGGAACGTCCGGCCGAGCAAAAACTGACCGCGCTTCTCTGTGCATATGAATGGGCCACTTTTTTACTGCTCCACGTTAGCATTAATATGTTGCTCTCTGAATATAAGTAGGTTCAATCAGAACCAATTAATATTATAATTTATTTAAAGTAGCTTTAAATAAGATACCGATGTCATCGGCTGGCGTGGTGATTACCCAGGTGAGATCATGCCTTACGTCGGAATGACGCCAAGTTTTACAAAGCCAAACTCAGTCTTCACTTTGAAACGATAACTAACAAATATAGAAGATTAACTTCCTTTTGTATTCGCTTCATTAGCTTCTGGAAATATATTATTATATTTTACTATTTTTAAAAAGGTGTGTGTCGATTCACACACGATAGAAGTGAAACTTCATTTTAAAAGACATTTTCTATTTTATTTAAACAGTGTGCAATATACACACCGACATTTACTCTCTCGCTCTGGCTCACACAAAGAGGAGAGACCGATAATTTGCGTTAAACGTTTAACGCTTGGAAGTCGCATAAGAAGTTTCACTTCAATAAAACTTTCAATATCCCTTTTTAATATCTGATGTCTCCTTCAATTGTTCTCAATATTTTTTTAAAGTTAATTTAATTATTATTTTTTATGTATTAATAATAGTGATATGATCTGTATAAAAAAATTACTATCACTACAAAAATCAAGTATAAATTCATAGGTAAGATAAAGTATCGCGGAATATATACACATTGAAACCTTATTGAAACTATTTCCGAAAATACCACAGTTCCCCATCCTTTTAACGTCAAAGTTACTCGAGCAACTTTTTTATCTGATATATAAGCGAGTCAAATTCCGTCAGAAGAATATAACTGAATATAAGACGCTAAAAAAGGAATAAATTTATAAGAGTACTACAACCAAAGAATAGTGTAAATCACAGATACTGTAAGAACGAGCACAGAATAGTGTTTCTCGGAACTACGACTGTGACTTAGAACATTTGAATAATGAATTATCCACTTTTACTTTTTACGAATAAATTATTTTGCTGCAAACAGCGCAGTTTGATTAACCACGTGTGTAAGAATATGAAATATAATGATTAATTTATTTGATTGTGGCAGCATATTAGTGGCGCGGAGGAGGCGCGACGCGTTCGCTCGGGTGATTACGTAACGAGCGCGGATGCATCTCGGGCCGCTTTTTGCGTTTGCGTTGTCCGCGAAGGGACGCGGACGCATGGAAAATTCAACAGATTATCTCTGGAGAACCGACTCGACCGCTATAATGAACAATATCATATCTGAATTATTGCCTTATCGACTGCGCATCGGGAAAAAACTGCGAGAATGGCGACATTTCGTAGCCACTGTCTTGGTCGTTGCACTGTACCTACTGTCTTGTTTGGATTTTTAAATCCTTTTTATAATATTACGAAGTGGCATGTTACCTACAATATGTAAAAATTCAATCGATGCCGATAACTTTGATAAAATATCGATAGGTTTAAAATTTTAAATGTGAAACTCCTGAATATCAACTATTTAAAAAAAAAATTTACACAACAACCAACTTCTGGTGGATTTCTGGTCAGATGGAAAAAAATAATTTTTTGGAGTTAATCACCGCGTTGAATGCGATATAATTTTGAGATTTAAATTACCCAGTATTTATATGTATGTTTTTGTAGTTTTCAAGTTTTATACATTTTATTATAACATGAATAAAGAAACATGTACCTATTGCTTATCGATATTAGTTGAAACAATTCGTTTTCATCACTTACCGACAATATTCTACACATTATAAATGTAAACCTTTGAATAATTGTTAAGCTAAAAATAACTAGAGAAATGGGATCAGTCGCGCTCCAGTGAGCTTGACTACACCACGACCACGACCACGAGGCATCATGAGCACGGAAAGCTCAATGTACAATAAATTGCTCGCCGTTAATTTATGCCAATAGCTTTCACGGATGGCGTGACTCATACGTTTTAATTAAAATTTTGTATATTTTTCATAATAATTTAAAATATAGCAAACTCGTGACCGGCCGGTATCGCGGATCAGTGCGCGGGCGCAGGCGCACAGGCGGCCCGAGCGGGAACGAGCGCACTCGATCATTGCCGAAGATATCGCGCGACTGACTTATTGATTCGGGCTTCAATTAGACAAGAGACGCGCGCCCGGCTTGGACGCAGCTAGCATATCTGCAAACACCCTAATAAATTGATACAAGGTAAATTAATAAAATATCAAATTGTACTGGCTCTTTAAACCGCGAGTGTCTTGGAAAAGTTAATCTATATTCGCATGTTTATGAATGCGACAGCTACGGGGCTGTGCGGCGTAACGGATATGACTGTTGGTGGATGTTGCTGCCTTGATTAGTTCTGCATTTATAGCTCCTTACAGATAGCTTCCCAAGGAAATCATTGTAAGAATACCCAGAAGTCGTATAATTATGTTTAATTAGCGTTTGCAATTTTCTCGTAGGTCGCGTTTTTCACAAAGAACACATGAAAATTTCTACTAATTATCGCCAATGAAGTATATCCCTTATTCCTGAATTTTTTTTACGTAAAGATAATTTATGATGACAATATATTTTCGCTTGTTACATAACCTTTACAAAGGTGATAAATTACGTAACTAATCAAGGTGTAAGATCCTATCTTAAGTAGCTGTGATCACTGCTTACTCCCTAGTACATAGTCGTAGTTCAACAGGTTACTATTATTATAAATGAAAGTGCGAAGTAACGTTCTCTATTCTGAATCTAACAGGAGCTGCAGGGCATTGCCACAGACATCGCCTACGCCACCTCCATGTTACGAGGAATATTTTTATATAAGAAAGAACGAAGAAACTCTTATTTATTACGCGACCACAGTCGTGGTGAAATTGGTTAATCGGAGACACAAAAATATGGCAAACCTTGTATGTATTATTCACGTCTCGGGATCAAATATTCAGGCTCTGCTGCTTTTGTACTTCTTATGTAATACCGGTAGAGAAAGTGCCAGTAAGATACTCGTTAATAGGACTTGCACGGTTTTTTTCGAACTGTTAGCCTTAGGGGCCTTGGAGCCTTGCGGCTTTTACAGCTTCATCGGGCTTGGCGAACTTGTACGGCAAAATTTCATTTGGCAAAGCTTGATACATCTAACAATATACACAATTCTTCAGGTTCTTAGTCAGAGTGTGAATGAGGTCAGAGCCATCGTTAAGGACAAATTAATTTTGCCATATAGATCTCGATCAAACTTAATCGTTACGAAAAGTTTCAGTTTTTATGACAGACCAACAAAAATAATGGCAGCTAGGTATTTTTTTCAGTTTATTACTTTTTTGTATAATTTGCACAGTTATCTTACCGTCAATCAAATTAAAGTATTCTTTTATATAATCCTCTTGCTTCCAGATCCATTGTGAAAAAAATATGTTATAGCCATCTTTACTTACAAAAAATGTAAAAAGTTAATTAACTTGAAGTGCATCGTTCGTATTTAAAATTGCATTTTTATTATTCTATTACACAATGCTGCATTATTAACGCTAACATTCTGATTTATAATCGTGTTTTCGGTTTATCACAATCTTTAATTTGAAATCTACAGATGGATTCTGGTTTGGCTTCTCTTTACCGGTGTCTATCGTACCAACAAAGTTTATTGACATCCTGATATTTTGGTTTCACAATACAAGCATATTCACAAAGGATTTTATCCTAAAAAATCCTCAAGAAGATAAAAAGAATACATTTCGAAGCCCAAAATTATGTTACATCTTATAGGATCTTAGTAATAAAGTAACAAATATTCTAAATATAAAAATGTGCGTAAACTAAATATCCTTTCAATTAGTTCAATGATAAATAGTGAAAAAGGTGGTGAATCTACTAGCAGAAGCTATGTAATTAATATTAATGATAAAATACGTATAGTCCATATATAATTGTCCCAGTGAGTTACGCAGGTCCCACATAACTCCTTCTCAATTTTGTAGTTCTTAGTGAAATCCAGTAAATTCCAAATCGGTGCTATATACATGATACCTTATTTAAGTATTTTCATTAAATGGCAACGTTCTCCAAACAGTTTTATCAAGTCCTATAACTTTGTGAAAAGCCTACCAACGGCACTCATGACTGATAACTTGTGTTCGATACAATTCCCAGTTTTAGCCTTTAACTCCGAGTTTGGTGCACTAAACTAACTTTTACTACTTCAGATATTATTTTTAATCGAAAAGCCATTTAAATGGTAAACAAATAAACTATGTCATTTTTGCAAATTGCTTAGCAAACATTGAACAACATGAGAAATCAAAAGTCACTATACTTTATATAAATTTTTCACGAATGTTTTGACAATACAAGTTCTTGAAAAATGTATATACGACATTATTATAATTTCTACATATATCGCTATCTGTCTACCGGCAATTAATTAATGTTAACCGATTTTTTTAAATGGCACAACAATAAAGTAGACGACATTAACAAAAAGTGCTAATGTGGTCCCTATAGTAAAGGGTCCGTGACAAAGTGTACCGAAGGACGCGACGCAGCGACTGACCACACGCGCTACTCACCGTTATAATCACCAGACCGGAAATGATGTTTCACAATCACTAAGACCAAGTGATAAAATATCTTTACATATCAGATAGTTTTATCGCATAATTACAATGATTAGATGGAATTTCCTAACAAACAAACAGTTCATGAAAATAATATCAGTTGTTCATTCACATTTTACCGTAGTGTTTCAAGGTCCTCTGTTCACACACAAATTCCTATTAGTCTGGTCAACAACTTCAAAATGGTGTTAATTCAAGAGAATGCTCCTAAAAATATGAGCGATAGCTCATTGGATTCGGAATTACATTTAGGAAGACTTTCTCAGATGAGAGTAAACACGAACTTATCAAGGCGTAACGAAAGTCCCGAAAGTCATGCTCTATGAATTAGTTTGATTCACGAACGCTTATCAAACGAAACCGAGAAGTCATGTTCTTAGAAAACTAATGATAATAATAATGTGAAATTTTATTATTATATCTACAGTTAATGTAATTATTAATTGATGTTGTTAAATATCTACACATTGTTAATAATTTTGATTTAATTTCGTATTATTTTATATAATATATTATAGTACTACATATACATTAATTCCCTTTTAGGGTTCTTACTTAAAAAAAAAGAACCCTTATAAGAACAACTTTGTTGTCCGTCTGTCTGTCTGACTGGCTGGCTGTCTGTGCGTGTGTCAAGACACATATTCTCGAAAACGACTGTAGGTATAAAGTTGCAATTAATATCATATACTAAGGCCTATGGTCTCATGCTGCTGTAAAAATATAAATTTTCTAGATTAATACATTAAAGAGATACGGCAATTTGTAGTTAAAATAACGTTCACGAACCGATTATCAAAACCTATAGGGTCCCGCAGATCTAAAGTCTTAAACTTTGCCACTAAGGGAGTTCTTTTTACAAAAATTTAGGAATAAATCCTAAAATAAGGAACTTCCAATCAAGTATGAAATTATAATGCAACAAAATTATATTGTCTTTTTTATTCTCGAAATTTGCTTATCGTATACAGTTAAAATTAATATCAAGTATTAAGATCTATGACCTCAAATTGCTGTAAAAAAAAATGTTTCTTGGTTGCACATTAAAAAAATACAGCCCTTCATAATAAAAGTTTATAAGTCGCACAAAGTGCAAATTATCAGAACCTATAGGATAATTTCCTCATTCCTCAGGTCTACAGTCATGCGATTTAGTACGAAAGGAGATTGTTCTATCCCCCACCAAAGGCTCGGGAATAAACATTTGTGCGCAGTGGAAGACTTGGTCATCCGAACCTTCTTTGGTCGGGATAGCGATAGAACTCCTGCCTTCGATACGCAGGACTGAACAAGATTTACAATTCACTTGGGTACCTATATCGGCGTCCGTGTTGACGGCAAAAATCCTGGAGGTCAATCGTCAAAGGCATAGGAAGGGGAACCGTCGTAGTTAACTCAAAGTCAGTCAGGTTCAACTCCTGCTTCTCACAAACTATTTCGTCGCGTGTCTAGGTACAAGGTTCCACCACAATGTCACGTTACATAGTTCAAATGTGAAATATTAAAGGTTCAAATTGCCGAAACATGAGAAGCTCTCATCCCGTGGCCCAAACACACCGTATTTGTCAAAACAAACAAACTTATCGCACGCGCAACTCAAATCGCCATTCACCATCTACCATACATGATGAATTTTGATTAAGATTTCAACATGGGCCATGAATCGTGTTTTTAATAACAACTTCATGCAAGCTTGGATCTACTTGTACATCAGGAATTTCTGCAGATATGATTTGATCAACTTCATTTGGTCTTATTTTCTCAGTAAGCCAAATCAAAATATTAGCATGAAGGAAACGTGGGTTACGTATCTGCCACTCCACAGAATACATCCAGCAGCGCGTCTCACCAAACACACTGTGTTTCACAATTAAATACATTAAAGATTTCAACTTTAGTCGGAAGACTCGTGCAGTAATATCATGGCGTACAATCGGTGATTGGCCAGGCAATAACTTCTGTTTGATTTCTATCCACTTAGGATTGCATGTGAATGTAATTAATAAATCTACGGTGCCATAATGACGCACATATTTCATGGCATCTTGAGCGTATTCATACATGTGCGGAGGACTTTCAATATATGTTGCTGGAAGAATTGTCATCCGGCCGACTTTGTTTGGATTCCATCTGTAGTAATTGCATCTCGAAGGTGAACATTCTTGCGCATATGTCCTTTTTTTTATTAAAACTTTACGTGTGCCTTAAGAAACATACTAACAAAAAATTAGCCGAAATGGTCGTGCTGTTCTGGGGTTTAATGTTTAGCAACACTCATTTTTATTATTATAGATTTTTTTTTATTAAGACACTTGCAAATAAAGACAGGATTATTAAAATAGATTTGTTGTATGTTAATCGAATAATTTGCATAAGACCCGAAAAATAAATGTTCGAATTAAAAAAAAATGAATATTTGCAAGCCCTAGTCCTGAAAATACCTAACTACTTATAATAGTTTAATGTCTTCGAGTATAATTAATTGTTATCCTACTTGCTATATCTGTTATTTACTTTTTGTGTAAAGGAAAAATGAAACGAACAACATAAAATTAGAAAAAAAATACTTTATTCAATTTTAGCCCTTTAAGAAGGCATTTATGAATCCCTGTCACCGAGGAGAGCCGGCAAGAAACTCGATCCTTTTTATATAAAAAATGTAATTTTCTTTAAACTACCTATACCTATCATTATAGTTTGCAGTTCATTATAATTTTTAGTTTATTTACAGAGGCAGTTACTTCCAGATATCATTTCTGTTAATTCCAGACAGATATCACTGAATGTCAAGATGACATCAATAAAAATCAGGGCCATCCACAGTCAACTCAAACAGCATTGTGATCCTAACTGAGGTCACTCTCAGCTTATAAATATGTTAGTAATGTAAGTTAGAACACATCGTATTGCAATAAATCTAAATCTCTCAGATCGGATTGAGGCTCTATCAGAAATGTTTATACATATTTCTATTTAATGATAATCAATCTATTTTCCTGTCAGTATGTTCTCATTTTATGACAACTCTTACCCTTCCTGCCTGTTAAAATCCAAACAAATAAGTTTAGGAATGTGCAATCAGTTCCTTGGTTAGACTGCTTGAAACTCGGAAACTGAACTTGATAAGATCATTTTATTAAGTACTTATATTCGTTAACTTAACAAAGACATTATATCCGTTTTTTTACACAATATATGAAAGTTATCTATAATTATAAAGGTCTAAATGAACTGAAGCAATAATGAAGTGCATATTCTAGTGAACATATCGCAAACAAATAATGAGAACGCAAAAAACGTAAACTCCGAGTGCGACCATTAGGGCGCGACCTTAACAACGGTAGGGATGCCGTTTTGCAATTCATTTGTCGATAGAATATTTATTTATATATTAGCAGGCATGTCGACAATCGCCCATAAATTATTCTTACAGAGTTGGAATATGTTATAGAAACTAGTTCTCGCACTCTACTTCGTTCTCGAAGTCTTCGTAATAAATCGACTCTCGCGCCGCTAGTTGTGAAGTAATTGAATAAATACAGAAAGCATCACGGAAAAGAGTACAATAATTCACCAAGTTTTATTGCAATCAGATGAATAGTATAGGAATGTATAGGGAACAAACAGGAATATTAATTTAAATATATATAATATTAATTGATTTAATAGTTGCACATTATGATATGAAAGCTAGTATATAACATAATGCAAGATTTTAGATATAGTTAGCCAATAGTAAGGATATTGAAATAGGTTTAACCGTAAAAATGTGAATCTATCGATAGCGTTTGAGCGGGGAACTCTAAACCAACACAACAGCTAGGAGTCGCAAAAACGTTAAAACCGCTGCCAATTACAGTATTAAACTAGTTTTTAAGCGAGAACTTTCTTCCACTTCCATATTCATAACAAAGAAAGGGTGAAATTATAGAGTCCGCATGAATATGCTAACAGGTGCGTGGTAAATGTTAAAGGTGAACAACACCGGACTAGCAGCGGTGCGGCGGGGCGGGGCGCGCTGGACGGGACGGGCAGGGGGGGGCGGTCTTGCGTTAACAGTTCCAGCCGAGTTAAAAGGAGCAGATTAACAGACAATACGACACGAACCTGAGATACTTAGATAGGCACATTGAATTATCCACTATATTATTATAAATTATATTACAGCGACCTGTCATGGCGGTGTCATTACTTACGAACGACTTCAGATGGAGTTAGACGACACCCATAATACATGCATGCTAAATGTACAAATATGTAAGCATCGCGTATTGCAAGCGTTCGAACCCCAGCAATGAGCCTGAGCTTTCGGTGAAGGAAAACATCGTGAGGAAACCATAGCATGGTGGTAGGGCTTTTTCTAATGCCCGCCTGTCTAGCTACCACCCTCAAGTTGAAAATCTGCCGCCCACCAACTAAAGGTGTGTTCCGGCAACTGCACTTTAGAGCCAGTCCTCCCACTAGACTTAGCGTGCTACCATCTTGGGCCACATCGTTACTTGAGATCAGGTGAGATTGTGGCTTCAACGCTAAACCTGTAACCATTTAAAAAGAACAGAAGGAGCTATAGAACCGTTTAATCGATGTTTCACCTTAATCAGGGCGGCGCCGTACACATAATAAAATTAAAGTAAAGTGAAAGTATCTAATCTGGCTATCTTAATCATGTTTATGTATTTTAGCACCTTGTGGAAGGTAACTATTGAACTAAACAAAAGTGTGTCGATCGATATTTAAGCTGCACTCGAACAAGATTTTCACATATTTATTAATGGCAAAAGATATACGATGGCTAATCCAAAAACCCAGATTGATTTGATTTATGTAGATAATAACAAAAAGTGAGCAAACTATAACCCTCGTGTTTTCATAATGTTCGCTGCTGCTAAATACATATCTACGCTTCAGCAGGTAGGTAGGTGTGGAGAGGGGAGGTGCGGGGTGGTGGGGGAGGGCGGAGGGTGCAGGCAGGTCAGCCTAGTAATGATACATTCGCTGAACTGAGGTGCGAGGTAATAATGAGTTATGTACGTGATCCAATTATTTGGGCGCGCGCTCATTACTCGCTAAGTGTGAAATATTGCCAGCTTTATTACCAGCATCGCTGACTTCTCAACTGCCACCCACTTCTTCCCATCCGCCCCGCACTCTTCTGCAGCCCAGCCGCGGGGGGAGCAACCCCATCGCGGGGATGCAGCGCTGCAACTGCTGTAAATCATAATAATTGAACGCGAATGTCGGTGGAAGTTAAGTTTTATGTTATAAAGATGAGGTGAGTTTTGTACCAAAGGTATTGAGTTTCATAGTAATAATACGACAGTGTCAACGTTGTTGCAACATGTTAAAATATTTCGAAGGCATACTGAGCTTTATTAAATTGTTTTCAAAATTCAAAAATATTTGTGTAAATAACATGTCACAATTGAAAATTTAGCTTATGTTTCGACCTCATTCTTCCGACAGCTATGTAGGACTAGTGGTATTATTGCAATGAGTCGGTAACCTGTTCTTAAATACAAATGCAAACGCATTATAAATAAAGAATAATAGACAGCACCAGTACACGAGGACGAGGACCATTAAAACTACCGTTTGTTATCATGATAGCCATGAAAGGCATAAATTATGATTAGTTAGATGATTAACAAACATTGCAACTAAAGACAGTCTTATCATATAAAATGTTAAGATTTCGCACAATTTAGAGTGCAGTAACGACGGGACGATATGGGGAGAAACCAAACCGAGCTGGAGTTATACCATTAATTAAACGAGGGGGTCACGACGCCCCTCCTCCACTCTCGTTAGAAGGCCGCGACTCACCGCCCCACACCGACAAAAACAAAGCAAGCAATAACGTGACCAGCAGGGCTACGGTATATCTAAAGTAACGTAAGGAATGACGATTTATGGAAAGAGTTGAGATTGAATCAAACTAGATATTAGGTAATTGGCAAAGAAATGTTTCACAACTATTTCCATAAGCATTCCCAAACGATAGAATTTCCCATAATAGAAGCAACTTTACAATTTGTCGATCAAAAAACTACAAAGAAATGTATCAAAAATAAGAGAACGGTTTCCGTACAATGTGGAATACAATTACAAATGTGAATTGATGTGAAATATGATTGTCAATTGATTGAAAATGCACATGACAACTTAACGAACATTTTAAATAGTTTATTATCTGCACTAGGGCGCTCCTTATTTTCCTGCTTCCTTATTTATCCTTATTTTGGTTTTTTTTTTTAATTTTCATAGGAATCGAAATAAAAATAAAACACACAGTTTCAAGTTTATATTTTGATTTTAGCCCGTATCTCTTTGCAATTTAAGTTTCTTATATGAATAACCTCGAACAATCAAACAATCGAACTATTTATTAATAGGGTTGAAGTATTCGAAGTTTCAAATTTTTAGGAATAATTAATTTGACTTAAATTGCAGACAGTACAGTTTTTCATGGTAACGTGTTCTTTATGATTATAAGGATAGAACATATTATTGTGTTCGAATATATTTTAAAATTAACGGTGTTTTGTGTGTGTCGACAATGTTTTGATTTTTATAATGTCTGTTGTGATTTTGAAGTGATTACGTTAACTACTGACCTTCACTTTTTAGCGCGTTTACCTTAGCTGACAGAGTTATCTTGGTAAAGTAGGAAGGAAAGATTTCACTTCAATCACTTATGTCAACATTACATTGCATTGATGAAGATTACCTAGCGAGACTACATCCCCCATACTTACTTAATTATAATACTTAGAGGTATTTCGATACTTGGTATTTGTACCAGGTACCCGCACCTTGAAGACCGGGTATTCATATTTAAAGGTATGTCTCATGCCTAGTTTGGGTTTTTCAGAGGTCATGCGAAACTAATTAGAATTCCTACTCGTGTTATATATTTGTTCAAAAGTCATGTTAACAAAAAGTGATATTAATTAAACAAAACATACCCACTATTCATAGAAACATTTAAATGATCACAGATTCCGACAGCCCTACATATGTATACTGATGGTGAGTAGCGCGCGGTGGTTCGCAGGGGGGGGGGGAGCGCACGCTGTTAGAATAAAACATTATTCATAAATAGGATATTAAGGCAGGTGCCGCGCTACCCGCCTCCGCCACCCTCTCATGCCCTCACCTCGTCCCCGTCGTCACCACCTCGCCACAACCCACGGGCTACAGAATGTACCCGCCCGCCCAGTGCAGCCGCCCAAGTACCAGCCCGTCCCGCTAATATTATTACAATGCACTATAAGTATATCCAGGTAAATGAGCTTCAATGTTAGTATTATAGTTATTATATAATAAAAAAATGAAATCAGACGTCTTCATTAAAATCAATTGATATGCATACGAGTATGTACACATACTTGTACAATACATGTTACACTAAATAAAATTTAACTCTGCATTACTTCATTATTTACTTCAAGTATATTTGCTTACATTGTTTTATAATAAGTTTTATTGGAACGAAGCATAATTAAGAAATTTTCGCCTTTATTCCAGAATTCCTAATATGATTACGAAAAGAGTATGACTTACAGCTAAAGAAACTGGAACCTCGAGTGATGACCAAACAGTATCTTTATTCAACATGAAAATATAAAACTTCTGATGGTAAGTTGCTACGGTAGTCTATGGACGCTTGTAATAAATACCACAGGTATCGCTAGCTCGTTGCTGACCTTGAACCCCCAGCCCTTTAATACTTTAGTTAAAATTTCCGAATCGTTTGCTTTAAATAATTTACTGCTAAATGCAAACAAAACCAAATGTATGAGATTTGCCTTGCCCAATGTTCGGCGTGTTGATAGTAGTATCAAGATAGAAAGGAATTTAGTAGGCCTAGTTGATAATGCTGTGTTATTGGGTATTAAGCTTGATTATAATTAGAGTGAGGTTCGTATATTAAAACTTTGGCGGGAAGATTAAGTTCTGCTGTATTCGCAGTACGTAAGATTCGTCAGTTAACAGATATTGCCACTGCTAGGTTAGTCTACTTCGCTTACTTCCATAGCTTAATGTCTTACGGTATTTTGCTGTGGGGTTCAGCAGCTGAGGTAGACACCATATTCATATTACAAAAGTGGGCAATATACAACTTGAGACCTCGCAAATCACTAAAGAACAAGTTTCAGGAATTTAATATCTTAACTTTGCCCTCTCAATATATTCTTGATAGTTTAATGTATATACGTAAAAACTTTTAGACATTAATAATAAGAAGAAGAAGATTAACAGACTAGATTTTGTCAAAGAGCAGCACAGTTTTAATACTAGAAATATATATAAATTAGTTATACCGTGCTTTAGACTTAGCAATAAAAGTAATAAAATAAGACTAATAAAAGTTTTTAAGTAATAGTGTTAGGTTCTATAATAAGATCCCGACGCATATTACTGATTTGCCAGACTATGAGTTCAAAAACCATATCAGGTTATTAATACTCAATATATTTACCTATTAACTGTAAATATTACTCAAACAGACGTTAGACGTTCATAAAAGCCTTCTTAAGGCCTAAATTAAATAAAGTATTTTTATTTTGATTTTGCCCCAGGGACCTCTGGAAGCCGTACTAACCACAGGAACACAACACAAGGTTAGTTGTCTGTGATCTTTTGTAGGGTGGAGTTATTCCACCAGTCGGGCTGCCCCAAGTACAAAGAAATATCCATTTAAAAACATGTATTTAAAATTTATGTATTCATTCATAATTGAAATTGTTAAAAAATATTTTACTTTTAATGTAGACATTTCACTAATTTGTTGGAACATTCTTTTATCATTGATTTTATAGTGTAGTTTTCTATTGTAGAGTCTAATGCCCGTTTTCATCACCGATCCCTTAACATACCCCTAACTAAGGGATCCCTAAGTTTAAGTGTTTTCTAAATCGGCTACTTAACTTATTTCGTTTTCACCACGCTAAGAGCTACTTACTAAGGAGACAGTTAAGTATCAATTTTTGTGTCAAGCCAGTGTTATTAACAATTTTTTGTAAAGCCAAAGTTGTGATATACGGAAAATTTACAATATTTATAAACATCTTACATATAGAAAAATGTTATATATATTTACATAAATAAAAATTAAATGCTGTTTGTTGGTAAACGGATCATTTGAGAACGGATGTCGATCCGGTCAAATCCGTCGCGATTTGGCTATTTTTTTATGTTAGCAATAGTCCGAATAAGGTTTTTAGGAAAAGATAAGTTTTTCGGAAAATTCGGGAAAAAAATGTTTTTTATCTATTGTATTTTTAATGAGCTCATGACCAGAACTCATCATAGGTACGCATAATAATTTATTATTTCTGAAAAAAGAAAAATATCGCTATAAGTGGCGCTGTGGTCGAGTTATTGAGTGCTGGAAAGGGTATCAGCATAAGTTTTCATAATAGTCAAGTAAAAATAGCTTCTGAAACTCTTGCTGCAAGTAACTACACTGATACCACACATATCTGCCACTGTGGCTAAACGGTTCCCTGTAGCAAAATATCTCTGTGTACATAGAAGCTGTTTTGGTGAAACAGATTTTTCTTGTCAAAAGTAAAAATAAAAATAAGTGGCTTTAGATGATACACTAATTTAAAAACAGGTAATTTTTTTCTAACAAAATACACTCTGTCTGGTAAAAATATTATTCGTCTTATTTAAAAAAAACATCAGATCTTTGTCTGTAAATGTGCGTGGTGATAAGAAACTTCGACTTTCTTTTAATATCCCGGTTTCTTTTCTTATTGTAAAGCTTCGAAGAGCTAAATTTGGATTCCATTTTGCGATACATAAAACGAATTAACAAGAACTGTTTGTATTACTTAGCGCTAAGTAATCGAATTTCTGTGCCTTAAAATTAAGGTAACCCTTAAGGTCCCAGGTGTCTCTTATGACATTAGTGAAAATGAAAACTCCTTAAGTGTTTACTTAAATGTACTTTAAGTGTTACTTAAAGTTAGGAGACTTTGGTGAAAACACTACACTTCACTACACATCGAATAACCATAGTGACAAACTTCTCAAACAGTGTAAGCGCGCCATTGAGTGTGATTCATTTATACATGTACCTAATATAAAGAGATTGCGTATTATCGCGAAACTGATCAAAGATTCTGATTTAAAAAAAGCTATGAGAACCTTAGAACAAATTGTCTGCCATGACATGACTTTAAAACTGTCGTTTCTAAGTTTCTAGGTAACATATAAAAGAACCTGAATATAAAAAAAATATCTAGGAAATGTTAAAAGCCTTTAAAACATAGGATGTTAACTTTTAGAATTCGTGTATGGATTGTTTCACAAAAAATCTAGCCGAATTCAATCAGGCACGCGGTAAATGGCTCCATCAACATGTAAAAGACATGCACAGAAAGTATCAAGGCCGTTGTAACGTCAATATGATGGCGGTTTATTGTTGGAACGAAACCGTGAAAACGCAGCTTTTGCTCAAAAATATATTTTATTTTTTTATATTGTGTTTGTATTTTATTTTAATTATTATAGGGTAAATTAAAGTTTGGTAAACAGAGCGAGGAATACTGTAATCGATGATCGGAATAGTGAGGAACATTTTATTTAATTATTGTTTTGTACTTATTGGTATTCATACGTTATGTTTTCGGAATCTAGTGAATGTGACTTGATGTGTATAATATAAATCTGGTTTTATATCATTTTTACAATTATTACAAATGCTAATTAATATACTTTAAGAAAAAAATGCTACGCAGGCATGTGTCATTAAATTTGCGTTAGTTTACCCAGTACGATGTGTTGTTGTTGGCGGAATATTACGTGATATTATAGTATGGTGATTGAAGTGAAGTAATTTCAAAATTACGATACTTCATCTGAATTCTTAAAATCATAGGAATATTTTATTAAAATAGCGATCACTTTACAATTATTTGACTGCATTCAACGTATTTAAATAATAGCTCAGAATTAGACAAACCTAACAACCATTTGAAAATGAGTTCTAATTGCATAATATTATCATGAAAATAAAATAATGACAGAGACGATGCCTATTGAAGAAGAAATAATGAAACGGATTTTGAACACCGCGTTTTTCTTCGGAAAGAAACATTCAACCAGTAGGGGCATGTTTACAGGAAGCTGTTTTTATTAGGTTACATTTAACAATAAAATGACATTAAAGTTCATGATAAAAACACGGCAACCCTAAATACAAGCCAAGTACGCGGCTGCAAGCACCTACGGTAGCCACGGTATATAAGGACATGTGTGCCGTGAGAATCAATGCACGTCGTACTGGACGCTGATCCATCATACCCATGGAATGAAAATGGAACGAAAACACCAAATTAACGCGTTCCATTACGCTCTCTTTACCACTTATAATAACCGAGATCCGTTTATAGCAGGCAATGTAAAAGAAGCGTTCTGTAACCGTGGAACGCTTTCCTGGGGTAATTAACAGAATGTCATTGCAAATGCTTAAATTAAAGCATGGTCTGTACACTGTGAATACACACTCGTAAGTGATCTTATTAATATTAATATCTATAGAAACACAAGAACATTTAAATATCTTTAGATATTTTTTCCAAGATTTATTAGCGAGATTAATTACTGTGTGACAATTATGTTAAGTTAGATTTTCCTTAAATGGTTAAATGCGCTTGCGCTTGCATTGACACGCAAATGGCCGCAATGAATAAATAATTGTTGTCAGCGATACCAACACGATATATGGTCCTCGTTAAAGTATGATGTAAACACTCATATAGTCTGGTATCAGCAAGATAAAACCTGCCTATGAATCTCCTACTATCGGTTAGATATAGGTTTATTTATAACCCGAGAGAAGGCCCGCAGGCTTGAACACCGTTTCGGTAATTTCAAACGCAAGAAAGTATATATTAACGTATTTTTCATCTTGACCCAGTAAGATGATAATGTTATTCATTTAATCGATAATGAATATACGTAATTTTCTTATTAATATTGAACTATGTACAACAACTAGATAATCATATCATATTACAATTATGTTAATCGGTTAGTTTACTCGTATATATATGTACGTAGTGCGTAGGTCTTAACAACTAGTTACTACACTAGGTACCTATGTACTGCTGTGAGAAAAAATCTCGACCGAGAAAATATGTAATATAAAAAACATACAACGACTGTGATTGAAAATGTATTTAAATAGATAAGATAACAGACACGTATTAGCTCTCCAACGAATAACAGTTCATTGTGCAGTGGTAGCGCGATCGAACGACATTTCGACGGACATGAGTCTAATCTTACAAGTTTAGACTTTCGGGGATAGAATGCCTAATGAGGTAACGTTGGCATGATGATAGAGCACTTTCTAATGCTCGAGTGGATAGCTACAACCGTAATCTGTAGCGATCTCTACTGTCTCTAATACATTTTTAATTTTATACGCTAAATACTAATACCTGAAATTAAATCAATTGTGCGTTTCCTATATATACGTATTCATATATTAGCCATACCATTTATCATAAGTGAACTCCCTTGTAAGTTCCAAACAGGTTAACAGAATATGTAATGCGACGATTTCGTTTGCAACAATTATCACAACCAGAAAATTCTCCCAGGGTTTTTTCCGGGTTCGCGAACACGTCCAAGGACCGGAACATCGCGTCGCAGATACTTGCATTAACATCGTACTGAGTTTATTCAGCCGGGCATTTTGGAATTTCCGTAATAAATCTTCATCATAATATCTAAGTAGATATTTTCATATAGGTATCTGTTGAAACGTACACTTCATGTTGAAAGGAAAAATGGCCATTAATACGCTTTCAATATTCGCAGTGTAAAAATTTAACTTTTAGAAGAGTTAATAGTTCGTTTCGTTTATTAACTGATAATAAAATTGTAAATGTAACTCTGTAGTAAAAACATTTTAATAATATTCGTAACAGTAATTGTATGGACATTCTAAACGCAGAAAAAGTTTACAATAAACAAATGAACAGTATCTATTAATTAAATACTAACCAGGATGTAATATTTGTATCTGGTTATATTTATGACTTCGAAACAGTGTATTCAAAACAAGTCGATCATCATAAATCTAAATAAATGTTAGTAATTCAGATGGAGCGACGCGACGTTAGATTTTGATGTAAACGGATGAAATATTAGGAATAATTTGAATCATTTACATGATTTGTTTGCATTAGAATATAATATTAAATATACCTATTTATTACTGAAACTAATTCACGAACTGATACTTCATCACTTAATTTGTTATTTAATTTAAATAGCAATACCTTAATTTATATTTTAATAATTACAGATCACATTCTAAATGTTGTAAAACATTTTATTATTATAAAAACTTTTCCACGAATACATTCTATTAAGATATGGTAAATGTCCTCTAATACACCAGAAGTGGTACGGTTGGGAGATTGGGCTTTACCCAACATGAAGGCAAATTTGTTTGTTGGTTAATATCCTGAAAGTAGCCGAAACGCTGTTACACTATTTTGTCTGCTTAAAAACATTTGTCGATACAAAAATTACTAGTTCAGATTGAATAGTTTTGTCGAGATCTCCAAAATACCAATATCGAATAAATATTTTGCTTCCAACATTTTCGCTAAATTAAGAAAAGTTACTAATAATAACAATAATATATTAGTGACCATAGTGTTTCACAAATAATTTAGTTTAAAGTACAGTTTCATATGAGTTTTAATAGACAATACTCAAAAGTTTTTAGTAAACAATACTGGCATGGAATATTCTTTATAAATCTTATATTACATCGAGAGATAAATTCATATTGTTTCTTTACAAAAGTATTTACATTTTGTCGGTTAAAGATTAACTATAGAGATAAAGTTTATTTCATTATGCTGCAATTATTTGTTACAAAGCTGCGAGAATCGATACAAAATTGATTTCATTCAAAACTTATTTTAAAATTAGCTATTATTTATATCATTTAAATTACACATAATGAATAATTCTTTGAAAATAATAATAATAAAAGAAATAAAATAAACGAATAAATAATAAATAAAAAAATAAACAAAAAAATAAAAGTAACCAACGCACATTGCCAGTTCGTGCAATGGTCCTAAACCGAATATTTTTTCACGTTACCGAAACATTTGGGCTTATTGTTGTTCTTAGAAGCTATGGTTGCGATCTCATGTCTCTTATCTTCGTTCAATCGGCGACACTTTAGTTTGATTTAAATGTGTATACATAAGAGCGGTTTGCGAAAGTATTTTTATATGTAGACTAGCAGGACCCGCGACTTCGTCCGCGTGGAATTGGGGGGTATTGTGACTTTCAGGATTTATTTATTTATTTTAAAACTTCTGTACAATAATAAAATGTACAAACAAAGGCTTTTTGCCTTAGGCATTCTCTGTCAGTCAACTTTTGTGTGATGCTGAGATAATATGGTAGATGCACAATTTTAGGGTATTCTTAAAAAACTCATAACCAATGGTATATTAAAGTACTTATTTATATTAAAAATTATTGTGGATTATGTGCCGCATCTTCTTGATCCATTACTGTATCAATGGACATGTAGTTCACGCTATCTCCTGGAAGTTTACCCAGTATCATGTTATTGATGTCGACAACGCTACTATTTCTAGCTGCCAATATTGCCTTTTGACACATCTCACTGGTAGTCTTTGTTTTCTATATGGACCATATCTGGGTACACTTTGGAGATTAGGTCTTCAATATTAGTTACTTTCTCACGTAAATCAAGGGCAATTTCAATTTTGTTTCAAAATCTAATTAGATACTGAAATTGACAAAAGTAACCAAAAAAAAAATTTCGTCTAAGAAGTATTAAAAAATATTTAGTTCGCTGAGCACAACCGTTTCGTAAGGAACCGACCGCGCGAGTGAGCCGCGCGGCATGATATCTCGTAGAGGCTACCGCCCCCTCGTCCCTCATGACCCTCACGCCCACCACATCATACATGCGCGCGCAATACTTAATACTTATTTGGCTACAACACTAATACTTACATTTTAAATATCGCGATATCTTTTGAATGAAACGTCCGAATTAAATAATTCAAAAAGTTCTAGAAAGGTATTGAATTCGTCTTGAATATGAAGTATTTTATTTCGATAGGGATTAATAGCAAGGTACAAAATAAAGAGTTTTTGAAGCGACGGCATTTCAATTAATTAAAAAAATAAAATAAAACACTTATTGTGACATAACTACAATAGTTAGACATATGGTACGCGATATTTTTTGTAGACAATTATATGTTCTATAATCATTATATAATATTCTATAATATATCATTGTTTTGTTCTGTAATCAATTTTCTGGTCATTTTTTTACACCTTGGGTTACTTTATTGGACTTTTAGTAAGGAACCCTCTTTTTTTTTGAAAATATAATATAGCCTATAGCCTTCTTCGATAAATGTACTATCCAACACTGAAAGAACTTTTCAAATTGGACCAGCGGCTCCTGAGATTCTCGCGTTAAAACAAACAAACAAACTCTTCAGCTTTATAATATTAGTATAGATTGCCTGGAGATTTGAGATGCATATTTGAAATCGGCTCAACAGCTTGTGTGCAGGCGCCGCCCGTTCGCTCCCACCACGCCGCGCCGCGCCGCGCTGCGTCGGTTATGATTGACTGTCGCTCGAGAAAAAATATAATTCATTAGCAAGCACATGTAACAAGGAGAATGTTCCGTCTCGGAGCGGGAGCGGGCGCGGGTGCGGGCACAGCCGAGGAATGAGATCGTTTGTTCACAAGCAAAAACTCAGTGACTCGCACGACCAGACGCTTGCTGAATATATAATTTATCTAACGCTTATTAATGTATTGCGTCGTGTCGTGCGGCCGCCATGCGACATTCACTTTAATAACTATCGACATTTTGATCACTAACAAATAATTGATGTTTTCAAGCTTTTTCCTTTACAAAACAGCAAACCGATTAGTTAGAAAATAAAATCTGTTTCAATTATCTTCAATGTTATTTTACAAGAGTTTGATGTTACAATTAACATACATTTAGCATTAGATGAAAGATATAAATAAATTCATGTGACTTAGAATACAATGATTTTTTTACAAAAACCAACACAAGACTCAATATCAAGGAACTTTACGTTTAAATTCTTACCTAAAATTAAAGTAAGTAGTGTCATAAAACACGTATAAAAGCATTAAAAGTAAGAATTCTTGGATGTAGTTTATACATTCGTACAATTTGTGTTAAACGTATTCATATTTTAGAAATTATAATTTTACTATTGCAATTGGAAATTTTTTATACGCATGAGTATTCGTTATAAAAATTGTCAGCCTGTAATCCATTCCTCGCAGTAATTACCCATTAGTAGCGGTGAGAAATACAACATGAGGCGTTGTCGTTCATGTTAGAACTTTAATTACATCAAATATTTTCTATTTATTGCGCCACAAATGATTATAAGTAATGTTATACGTTACCTAATCAGTCAGTATTAATTATTGTTAGTAGTCGCCTCTCAATGGACGCATAAAAATGTCATTCATCATAGAAGAAATTGACGCGCATAGGTTGCTGGAGTTTCACAGAAACGCAGCGTTTTAGAGCTGGGAACCGCGTCAATTACAGGCCGACGTGGCGCGGCGCAGCACAGCGCGCAGCGTGGCGACTGGCGACTGGCGACACGGGCGCGCGGCGGCAGCGGCGGTATGGTGCGTCGCGGTCGCGTTTTTCTGCCGGCGCCATGCCGCGCCGTGCCGCCGCCCTTATGAAAATGTAATAGAGAGTTGCGCGGTCAGTAACCCATAAGATTTGTCACGTGACTCCTCTGGGAAAACGTCGGTACACTTCCTAGTTGGCAATTTATTAAGTCATAATGTATGCGGATCGTTGCGCGGCTCTCAATCGGAAATAAATCAAACTGGATAAGAGACACGACCACTTGTACTGTCTCACATTTGTATAATTATATAGCAACCTGTATCGTTCGCATTCTTAACGATAACTGTTTATATATGTCCCAACAGAAACATAACTGTGAACAAGTTCGATAGAAATAACGTTCGGGGTTGTCGTTGTGTCCGATAAATGAGTTTATGCTTAAAAAACACGTGCTTATGAGTGGACGAGATATGCTGGAAGATTTGTCTCGCCCTGGTAGCCCATCAACGTCTTCAACTGAAGTTAACATTGCAAAAGTGAAGGAAATATTGACTGAAAATCCTCATTCAAGTTTGAGAGAAATAGCCGCTGAACTTTCTGTGTTTCACGATTCGTGTTATTTTAAATAATCACTTGGGTATGAAACATGTTGCCGCTCGGCTAATCTCCAAAGACCTGAATTTTCTTCAAAAACTCAATCGTATAAGAGTCACTGTGAAACATGTTGGAAGGAGTCAATTCCGACCCGACGAGACGTGGGTTTATGAGTTTGACATGCAAACTAGTCAACGAGCTTCGGAGTGGCGCCAAAAAACCACGCCAAAGTCGATCTAAATTCAGTCATGATGACTGTTGTCTTTGACTATCGCAGTGTTGTACACTCGGAATTCTTACCGGAAGGTCATACGGTAAATAAAGTATATTATTTGAGCGTTATGCGGTATTTAAGAGAGCAAATTCGACGAAAATGACCATATTTGTGGAAAGAAAATTATTGAATTTTGCTCCACGATAATGTGCCTTCGCACAAGGTCATGATTGTGAACAAATTTTTTACCAAAAACTCAACAAATACAATCGAGCAACCACCTTATTTACCAGATATGGCTCCAGCAGACTTCTTTCTTTTTCTTAAACTCAAATTACCACTTCGTGACACCCGTTTTCATTCGGTACAAGACATAAAGGAGAATTACGATGTCTAAACTTAATTACGGAAAAAGCGTTTAAAAAATGTTTTATTGATTGGATTATTCGTTGGCGTAAGTGTATCGTTTCTGAAGGAGCATACTTTGAAGGGGGTAAAAAAAATTTGGATTAATAACTAAATTTTTGTGTACTATTGATCTTTTCCCGGTAATTTTTTGACAGAGTATTAATGAATACATGGTGGGAGGGTACTTCGAAGATAAATAAAAATAATAATAACAGTATTTTCATTAAATTATATAAAGAATAAAACTAATAATATAATCAACAAAAAGAACATAACCTAACTTCAATAATTTAATTATTTTATTTGAGTATTTATTTTCAGTAATTAGATATATCTACATACAAAAATTATGACAGTATTCAAAGTAGACTAACTTGTTAGCCTTAAAAACATAGGATAAGATTAATAAATCGAAATCTGAATGGGATATCGTTAATCAATTCGTATCTATTTTAAATGTTTTTTTTTTTTAAATACAAGTTCATTAAAGCATCATCTGATAATCGGTTTCTTATCCTAAGTTCCTAAGTCTCCAAAGTGTCTAAATAACGGAAACCCGTTCAAATGTCTTTGTCTGCGAGGCTGGCTTTATTATTATTGAAAAAATACTTTATATATAAATTTACAAAGATTAGTTTACTCAAAGAGCTGACACTCCTTTTCTATAAATTTTCTTGTTATGTGAGCACAGTCAAGACCAAATTTCTCGAACAAAAATTCTCGACTTCTTGACACTTTTAATCGTCTCGTGTACGGACAGATTTTCTAGGAATTCTTACTTCGAGAATTATCAACCAAAAACCCTATGTGATAGAACGTTATCATGTGATGCAGCAACGGAGAAGTGCTTGAGAAAGCGCGTTGTCAAACAACCGAGATTATTGGTTATTTGAGTGCGAGCGCCAACATTATTCTTTATAATTCTTTCAATTCTGAGGCCACTGTCAAAAAGTTAAACATTTAAATAATCTATAGTAAACAGTTCCAGGTAATTTCGTCGTAGCTTTTCATTTCGGGCACTGTTTGTATAGAACACCTCACCTGAGTGTACCCACTGTCAAGTGCGCTTACCATTGCTTTATTTGTTTCCTCCGTCTGTCTTAAATATTGAGAGAGCGGCCAGTTTTCAGGTGCCCATTTTAAGTTCCAAGCTCGGTGAAGCTGTATAAGCCGACCGAGGCTTCAGGGTCCTTATGGCTAAAAGTATAGTCAAACCGGAAAAAGAAAAAAAAATTAAGCAACTTTATTTTGCTTCAATGAACCAAGATTATTATGACTCTAACATCAAAAGATACCGTCAACTCACTTGTAGATTGAGATTATTCAGCTTCCACTATTGCCTTTAATTTGTTATCACAAACCTTGATCTCCGGACGACCATGACGTTCGTTGGAAAGATCAAAATCCCCATTACGAAACCGATTGAAGTAATAACGTGCTGTTAGTTCGTTAGAAGTATTAGATTCATTCATGGCGTTGATGCTGCGAGCCGTTTGAGGCGCATTGTTCCCATCTCAAAACTCAAGTTAGAAAATTATATAAATTGTCTTAGAATAGCGTACGGTCCGGTCAACAAGTTCAAAATGATGTTAATTCGAGATAAAGATTTTGAAAATTTGAGCGATAACTAGTTCGATTTGAAATTACATTTAGAAAAATATATCTCGAGGACGTATTAGCACATAAAATTAGAAATTTTATTAAGAAAATAAGATGAAATAAAAAAAAATGAGTTTAGAATTTCGTTAATAAATCAAAAACTATTAATATTTAAGATTTTTTTATATTCCCTTAAAACTTTCAGTTAATGTCCCGACTCTCGGAAATCTTTCTCCATTATTTATATATAGGACTACGTGCGGCCATTACAGCAAAGCCGCTGAAAATAGTTTAACACATTAAAAAAATGTACTGTAATAAATATGAATATGCTGTTGTTATCTGAACACTTCAAAGAATAAAGCCTCGTTGGAGTTTTTTTAAATCAATTGTTCAAAAAGTTAAACAGTTTTAACTAACAATTTTTTTTCCAATTTCTTTTTCACATATGATGACATAAAAGTTTAAATAATAGACCTGAAATTTTTTTGCTTCTTTTTTATTGGGAATTTCCTGCTCTTTAAGTATCTTTTACTTAAAATTTCTTAAATATTATTTAGGTTTTTTAGTTATTAACGAAATACTAAATTCCAGTTTTTGTTCATCTTATTTTGTTAATACCAATTGCATTTTTATGTGCTAATACATCCTTGAAATATATTTTAGTGAATGTAATTCCGAATCGAATGCGTTATGGCTCATATTTCTAGGAGCTTTATCTCGAATTCACACCATTTGGAACTTGTTGATCAGACTAGTAGCTTTAAAATAAAGTTTGTTTAAATTTAGAATACGATTTGAATTTAATTTTAAAGGTAAAGTAGAAGGTAAAGTAACGAAATAAAATTTTCTCCAAACTAGAATTAATTTACTAAAATACTTGCCAATTTGTTCGAAATATGATGCTTATTGCTAAATCTTTGATACGATTATGAGAGTACAAATGTAAGGAATAGAAATGTATTTATTCAAAACACTTAAAAGTAGGTACTAATATATTAAAACAACAAAAGTTGTTCTGTTACTTTGATTAGAATTTCACACCCTAATGCGTTTTTAATAATGCCACCTACTGGTTAAACTCCCCACATTCCAAAAGACACCTTCAGACAACGTGTTACAATTCTATTACAATAAAATGTGTAGTGAATCAACCAGCGGCGTATCCATTAATGAAGGTGTTACCGAATTAAAGCGTTGTGTTTACGTGCACTCGATAATTGTTATAAATTAACTGTAATCGAGCTAGCAGCTACGATGTACTCGTACCTACTGCGCAGCCGCCTATTACTAAACTACTGAGGAATGTTATAAGGCTTTTGTGTCGTCTAAACGAACTTCTGAAATACTATCGGTGCCGTGACGTTGTGAAATATCTTACGATTATAGAGTTGTTTGAAACCCACCTGTAGTTTATTGTATTTAAGTATGCGCGTAACACATAAAATCGGCGAATATCTTACCACACGTAAATTTGTAATATTAAATTCGATAGAAAATTCACAAATTACTGAATACATATGCACAAGTTTCTTCCCTCCTCTCAGGAGGACGAAACATGTATATATGTATAGTTAGTTTAGATCGAACCTACGGATAGGAAATTAGTCAGATCGTGAATTCATAGCATACGCGCAACAGTCCGAGCCGAGGTTCGGCCACTTTTGCACCCTCGGAACTTGTTGCATTCACGAATGAGTGCCATAAGCGCTTACTCCCAAGCCCGGTGAAGCTGTAAAAGCTGTCAGAGGCTCCAGGGCCCCTAAGGCCAAAGGGTACAGTCAGATCAAAAAAAAAAAACAGTTGTATTTACATTATTGTCGTGTAAACAATAGATATCCCAAATCAAAAATTAAAATTCTTATTATTTTCAATTGAACGCCTTTATGTGCTATCCTAATCCTAATAATATTATAAAGGCGAAAGTACGTTTGTTTGTTACTCAATAACAGAAAAACGGCTGAACGGACACGGATGAAATTTGGCACATAGATAGTTTATAACCTGAATTGATATATAGGATACTTTTTATCCCGGTAACAAAAATTTTTGTAGTTCACGCGAGCGAAGCCGCGAGTAGAAGCTAGTAAGTATATAAGTAAAAGGTTTTTAATTACCTAACTATGATATATTTCTGTAAATTACAAAAAATGTAACGATGCGAACAAAAGTTAATACGTATACTTTTATGTACTTCATAAAAATGGGCAGCGCGTTTAACACAACACGATCAAACAAAACGAATTATGTGCTTTATTTTATCAGTCTATATACCCTTATACAACGCATTTTAAGTTACGTACATGAACTTAGATATTACTAGTGAAATTAAAATAGTACATATACATAAACTAGCGGGCGCCCGCGGCTCCGTACACGTTTGTTACACACTAGTTATTTTTACCCCGTAATTTTACTTTTACTCATATTATTGACAATTCACAATATAGCGTATCTATTAAGAAATGACATAGGTACTACTCTGTCAAAAAAGTACCGGGAAAAGATCTATAGTACACAAAATGTTAGTTAGTCATACCCAATTTATTTTATCACTTTCAAAGTATGCTCCTTCAGAAACGATACACTTACGCCAACGAATAATCCAATCATTAAAACATTTTTTAAACGCTTTTTCCGTAATTAAGTTTAGACGTCGTAATTCTCCTTTATGTCTTGTACCGAATGAAAACGGGTGTCACGAAGTGGTAATTTGAGTTTAGGAAATAGAAAGAAGTCGGTTGAAGCCATATCTGGTGAATGAGATGGTTAATCGATGGTATTTGTTTGTAAAATTGTAGGCCCATCAATCGACCAATGACATAAGCTTCCCGTGTACAAAATTTCATAAGAAACGGTCAAGCAATTTTTGGGTTAAATCCGGACATAAAAACTACACGAAATTTAAAGGACGGACTTTGGTATATTATTATTAACTTGGTAATGGTTACCATGGCAATGCTTACCATAGCAACAACAGTTACCATACAGATAAAATAATAATATACATATAGATAAAAAAAAAAAAACTTTTTTCATCCCTTAATTTAATTTAGATGCAGAATTTCCTTAATTGGAAAGTATAAGAGGTTAATGTGTGGTTAATAATTATCATCAAATCTAAAAACAAAAAGGTGTGTGTGCGATTCACACACGACAGAAGTGAAACTTCAATTTAAAAGACATTTTCTATTTTATTAAAGCAGTGTGCAATATACATACACTCCGACATTTACCTACTCTCTCGCTCTGGCTCACACAAAGAGGAGAGACCGATAATATATTGCTCTCTCGCTCTGGCTCACACAAAGAGGAGAGACCGATAATGTGCGTTAAACGTTTAACATTTAATGTTTAAAGCTTGGAAGTCGCATAAGAAGTTTCACTTCAACAACAAAATTTTTCACCGTACAAAGTTTCAACCCTTTGATGAATTTTCATAAATTGAAGAGTATGCGTGTTCATTTTCGTGTCAATAGACATGTTATGTGTGCATAATTATAAGTAAATAGTTATACATAACTATTTTTACCTAAAAAACTTTCAACTCCTATTTATACACGTTTTACTCACGAATTTTAATAAATGCTGATACACGTGTTCCATTATTTTATTAAACGATCTAAGTACACAATTTCAAGTCAAAAGACAATATTTGCACCGCATACAACCTTTCAACCCCCTTTTTTCACCCTTAGAGGTTGAATTTCCCAGTCTACAGCGCAAAAGGAATAACTATGCTAAATTTCAAGTCATGCAGACATATCGTTTCGGAGAACTCGGAGATAGATGTACGTATAGTGTAAAAAAATATAAGGTATGTAGTCGTATATATTACATAACAGCTTTTCCTTTCTAACAAAGATAACGAAATTAATTTGTTTTTAAAATATCTTGAAGGAGTTTATCGATCGCGTCAAGTAATTTTTGTTTTGTAAAGCGGTTTGAGGTAGTTATACGGTGGCGAGCTGCTATCTTGCGACCTTCCAGTGATTGATGGGCAGGAATCAGAGACAGAGTGCGGTAAAACGCGGTTTCGGGTTACCGCAAACATACTCCTTGCCTAATCCTCATGTATATATGTTATATTACGTGTAGGTATGTATGAAGGTAATAGGTATATATTAAGCGATGATGGATCAACGGTGACGCGTTCGAACTGCAAGATAGACGGCATGGTTCTTATACTATTCGGCTTTCAAATTGCCTGTCGGTATAAAAAAAAAAATAAGTAGGTAAAAGTTAAAAACATTAGCTACATTCTCATTCACATCACCTACGTCTGAATTTTTTCAGTTAACTGAATTAGTACATTAAGTATCGCATTATTTGAAAGTGGACAAACATACATGCAATGTGTATCGTGGAAATGCAGAATATCGGAGTTAACATTAGTTATGTATATAGGCTATAGGGGCAACAATCCGGGCGGCAAATAGCTACACCCATGGCCCCCGAGCTCGGCCCTGCATAAATGTACATGAATACTTAGCAAAAATTACGAAAAAATTCGTGACACGCGGAAGAGAAAACTGGGTTGTAGTTTGTTCCTCGGAACCGTCAGAAGTGTTGCGAAATAATTATCTAAGGATACCCGTGAATTAACCCTAGTTCAACCGTACGTTTATCAGTGTGTGACTGGCTGATTGGTAGCGAAAGCAATTTCAATTAATATATAGGGACACAATTTCACACTCGGTCATTTAATTCCAAACCAAACAAAACTTATATTATGGTAACTAAAAAACTGGTGTACATACTACACACAGTAGTTTAGTACATACTAAACATTTAACACCCAGACACTAAATTATTTTCATCACACAAAAGGCAACACTCAGTACAACAGTTTACTAACAAACACTACGCCACACATTTATACTAACAAACGCCGCCGCTTAACTTACAACTTAAAGTCGTTAGTTTATTTTTATAATTTTTTGCTGTTGCTAAATATAGTTATTAATCGAAGGTATTCTTCTATTGTGATTGCCCGGTCGGCAGGCAGTCGCGTTGTGTTCGCACGGTACAAACCTCACTAGTCCCGAATCTCTTTATCAGGTATGCGCTCTAGAACCGATCGCTCTCAAACCAGTGTATGCATGAAGAAAGTTTAGAAACTCACATGATAACCCTGTCGGCGCCAACTAGCTCCTACCAGAACGCAGAACCGGTGAGTTGGTATGTCCTCTGTACGTTCTTAATCTCGCTGAATTCATTTTGCTTTCAGCTCGGGATGGTGGTGGCCGTTGGGACGATGGTAGCCGTTGGGATAATGGTTTAAGTTTTACTTCAATCACGTATGACCGTTACACGCATTTTTATTTTCAAGATTTATTTAATCTCTTTATCGGCGTAATTTATATGTATACACCTACCTATCCATACCTAATTACAGCTTTCTAGTAGTATGAATCTCTGAGCTAAACCGCAGATAGACAGACGGACACAACGAAACTATAAAGGTTCTTATGACTTCGGAACCCTAAAAACAATAATCATTTTCGTCGTTCAATCGAAGTAGGCAGTGGCGGAGAGGCGCGGGGGTTGCGACGCGGGGCGACGCGGCGACTCCAAGCATCTGAGACTTGATAGCGATGATATTTAAATGATCGTCGGCTGTTTGCATTGGGCCCTTTGCCGGCTGCCGCGATGCATTCCTAACAAACAAACGTTTTCACTATTCAAAGTATTACGAGAAAAAACTATGCAAACATCAATTCAATTTTTTCTTAGCATCCCAGACATTCACCTGTAACTTGTATTTACTTCTATGTTTTTATTTTTTCTTTATTATATACATTGATATTAAGTTAATAATATTATATATTATACAGCTTTAGCGTTTCTATTTTTGATGTGAAACATCTCACGCGGCGGATCATACCGGCTGTTGGCGTGGCGACGCACAGTAGTTTAGAATTTGAAAAATAAGGGCAATCGGAAGTCGGAATTTTCAATTTTGGTATTTTTATTAATAAGTCATCGAAATATCGCTTCTATTTTATATTATATTGTAGTTTAAAACGCCGTTAAATCAGGAATCAGCATCTTTTTTCTTATCGTTATAGGATTTGGCGTAGTGGCCACAATCTCACCTGATGCTAGGTGACAATGATGATAACACGCTAAACCAAGTGGAACTAGACTGTTAACACACGTAACACTGTAACACACGTATTAGTGCTTGGCGACAGATTTTCAACTTGAGGGTGGTAGCTAGCCAGGCGGGCATTAGAAAAAGCCCTACCACCATGCTATGGTTTCCTCACGATGTTTTCACCGACAGTTCAGGCTCATTATTGCAGGGATTACGAACTCATGTCAGTCGACGCGAAGTCGTACACGCTGCGCGCACTGAGCCATCATTAGTTCAAATTTTTTTCAAATGTGTTTATCTCTATAACCGTAAGTGTTGAAGCTCTGGAATAATAAATAAATAATTATGTTATGTTATTCGTGACCTATCTAAGCAAAGCTTATATAAAAATATAATTAAGAATACTTATATGCATAAAAAAACAAATATTCGCCTCTGTTGAAATTTCAAACTAGTTTTACTGCTCTTTATCGATGAAAGTTATTACATCGTATGAAAATTATACCATAAAATTTCAATTTTTAAACTTTATAGGCAGATTTAAAACTTAAAATTATTATTTAAAAAGTTTTGAATCCCATACTTCCGGAAAACGATTGTTCATTTCACTCGGCTACCTCCGTCTACGTGTACAGTGTCCATACAGTTAAAGTATCTATTATCTATGGTCCATACTTTTAGAATTTTATAGAATAAAGCAAAGGTAGGCGTTGATTGCAGAGGTTTCAGAATGTTAAAATAAATTATTGCGACAATGAGGTAAGGTTAACCGTGAGGGCCCTGAAACCTCAAAAGGCTTTTACTATTTCAACAGGTTTTTTTTTTTTTTTCGAACTGACTACACTGTTAGCCTGAGGGGCCCTGGAGCCTTTACGGCTTTTACAGCTTTACCGGGCTTGGGGGCGAGCGCTTAGGGCACTCAGCCACGAAAGCTAAGTAACAACATCCGAGGGTGCCAAAGTGGCCGAACCTCGGCTCGGACTGTTGCGCGTATGCAATTAAGTCGCGATCTGACTAATTCCCTATCCGTAATTCGATCTAAACTAACTATACATATATACACGTTTCTGCCCCCTGGGAGGAGGGAAGGAACATGTGTATGTGTATTTAGTGGTCTGAAATTTTTGTCTACTCTAACTAGGCAAAAAAAGAAAAAAAAAAGGTCCCTTACAGAACCTATGTACCTATGTGTGTTGTGCATGTGTGTGTATAATGCAGTGTCATGTATGGCTGTGAAAGCTAGTGATTGTAGAGTCACTTGTATCGCGCGAGCGGCTGCTTGTCTCAAGGGCTCCATGCCGATGGATCGGACCTAGGCTTGAGTTGCCGCAGAGGAGGGCGGTCGTGGCGGGTTATTTCACCAGGCTTGGAGGCAAGCGCTTAAGGCACTCAGCCGCGATATCCCCGCTCCTTGTGCGCTACGCTTTATATATCTTTCTACTCAGTCCGACCATTATGGTAGCTATAAATATACCACACTGTATATAATAACAAAAACAATATACTAAACATACTTATATATATATATATATATATATATATATATATATAAACATAAATTAACAATCATACTCATATTTAAAATGACATTCATCGACAAAACTGACGTACTCTACGCTGTCGTGTACCACATTACAAATACAAAGAAATCACGCCCACGAGTTTAACATCATAATTTCACTTACGCAAAAGGTTCGCTAACTATCCCACAAGGTTACACGCCTGCTAGGTACTGCAAACAAATGAAAAACGAAAGTTGAGGTCGGTATTCGTATCCGCGGGTTAAGATAGCGATAACCCATATTCGTATTCGTATCCGCGAATCCACATTTCTAAGAATCCGGGACATCACTCGGTTTATATATAAGTATAGGGAACTCGCTGCACGCAAGCCAAGCTCATAACTGACTTATTTTTCGGTATTATTGTTTCTCTTCAAGTAACGCACGTAAATCCTGACAGCTAGTAATATACTACAAATAAAAAATAAATAAATTTATGATATATGTTTTTTTACATTTCTCTAAAAAAATGACATAAGTTAATTACACGTACGTAAGTGTTTATAAATCTCAAATACATTTAGTATGTTTACGTAAGTACCGTATTCACCTTATCGACGACTAGCCGATATAAATTACGCGTTACGCGTGCTGCCGCGGCCGCGAGCGGTAGTCGCGACTCCATTGATTTTTATTTACGCTTGGATACCGCCTTAAGGTGTTCTGAATATCAAATAATAACAAACATGCCCACCCGACTGCCACGCCGCCACGCGACTTCTTTAGAGAGTGGTTGGGCGTCGCGACTACCATACACATAGTAATAAAATAAACCCCTCACAGTGATTTTATCTTTGTTCGTTGCTTTTCGGGATCAGCCGGTGTATATACAGCAATCAATTTAGTGATTATGCCATATTTATTTCATTTAATATAACCATCTTTTCATGCATTTTTTTTATATAAAATAGTTTGATATTTTAAATCTGCCAGGCGCCTCGCGATGGCTGCGATGGATTTTTTTAAATTTATTTATAGTAGTTTTTTTAACTCATTTATGCTATAATCCCAAAGATATCAGCTGTAGTGCTTTACAGTTTTACCCAAAGACTTGATTTTTTTTTTCAAATTAATAAAGCTACATAATCATTTTTTTTCAAGAAAATTTCGTTGTTGGGATATTATCTAAGGTGGAAGATAAAAGAACGTTAATTGAAAACTAACTAATTTGTGATAACAGTTTAAAATGTAAAAATATTTCAGAGACGTAATTATCACCATTAAGCTCGCGAACTCACAAAGCGAGCTGGACGATTCGCTGTCGCGTGAATGAGCCCGGTGACGTCACTCGCGCTGCGGCACTAACAAGCGCGCATCATTTGACCGTAACACTTTTTATTGAGGACTCACGACCGAAAAAGGTCACCAATATGTTGGCCTTTTTCGGCACTTTGAATAAATAAAATATTCATGATGCCATACAATGATGTGAAGTTTTTGATATGTCGACCAACAATAGATGTTTGCATTTCATGATATATAATATATGCGGAGTTATTAAAATAAATACTTTTAACTTTCATAATTTAATAGGGCTATCGCTTAACGTAATCTCGCGAGGTATTTCATTCATATTCAAGTATGTGTTTATATGTATTCAAAACTCTCAAACTACCAGTCGGTTTCAAAAAAATCTTTTATAGGAATAGGTTTTTAGCATTAGGGTATAATTCTCAGCTAGCCATAAATATAGATTTTTATTAAGTAAGTCAGAGGACATAGCGCATCCTAACTGCATCATCATGCATGCGATGGTGTAATGGTTAGTGATACATAAATACAATGTTCTTCAAAAATATTGCTCCTTAGTACATTTAAAAAAATACCATATACTTATCTCTTATACATAAGCCACAATAAGGTATTTTGTGACAATGTTTTATTGAAAAGTGATTTATGAGTATTACTATTAGGCATGGCTTATTAATCCTTACGAACGAAAGTTTCAGACAACATTAAGACAATTTTATGAAAATAAACTTGGCTCTTTATGCCATCCATGTATTTGGAGGCATAGTTTGAGAGATAATGTAAAATTAAATTAATTCTACACTCGGCTCGAGTCAATGACTACAGGTGTAGTGGCGCGTGTGAGTTGTGACGCATAATCCTGGCCGTCCGATAAAATTATTGTCTATACTGAAGTATTATAGATCATCAATCAGCGATTTATTTAAATTATACGCGAGTGGAACCGGGGAGCTCAGCTAGTAAATATCTAAAACTCAAGAGATTGTTTGTTTATTTTGTTTGTGTTGAACGTGCTAATCTCTGGAACTACCAGTCGGATTTGAAAAATTTTGTTAGTATTATCTAGCCTATTTATTGAGAATGGTTTGTTATACTCTATATAATTTAACTACACGCTACGATCCTAAGGAGCGGTTTAGTAAACATGTAGGTCAAGCAATCTGGCAAGTTGTAGGCAAGTAGGCAAATAACAACAACAACAGGCTGCAACACGGGTGCGTTGATGGCGCGGCGGCGGAGCGGCGGCGGCGCGGCGGCGTCGTAATTGACAGTTAGACGAATAAATTTGTGGTAACCAGATGCAGCGTAGAGAGTGAATATATATATTTTATATAAATATTTTTAATGTTTTTATGTAGCTGTTCTGATAAAGTTCCACTAGCCCTCGGAGCGTTAATCCGCAAGCTTCTATTCTTTGGTCTGAGCCGCAAGCCCTTTTTTCGGTCCGTTACCTGTCCGCCGCTCACGAGGCTAGACGTCGCCCTCGCTCCGCTCAGTGACTATGGTTTTTGTATCGTGATAATTTGTATAAAAATCTGTAAGTAGACTCAGTGCCTAAAAGGGGAGTTATTAATCCCAATTAAAATTACCAATTATAAAGTAATTGTCTTCTCTTTTGAATTACCTTACTATTGAATTCGCAGATGCATGGAAATTGGAAGGTTTTTTTTTTAAGTATAATATCATTTACTGTTATCCTTATTTGGTTACTTTACAGCGTCAACGAACTATAATTGTTGATGTTGTATGTTGTTGCAGTTTAATTTCCTCCACGTATTCAACAGTAGTTAGTTCGAACCGTATTCCTGGCAGTATGTGAAAATCGCTAATACCCATTAATATAAAAACATTTCTTCAATGGAAGTCCAGGAACACTTGAGCGAAACATGAAAGCATGTGCGTATAAATTAGACTCAAAGCCAGTCTAACTAACAGCGTAGTATCCTCGCGATTACATCAGAGTTGTGGGCCTGGTGACGGCTACAGATCCCACGCGAAGGGCGCGGAATGTGGGGCGCGGGGCACGGGGCGCGGGGCGCGGGGCACGGCCGGCTACGCGCAAAAACCATACAGACACACAGTACAGAACATGCAGTTGTACTAAATTATCAACTAATTGCGATTTATTCCAAGTCTTTATGTGTATTGATACTCTATCATCATTGATACTCTTATAGGAGAAACTTGCATAAAGCTCAAACATTTTATTTTTCTCATATTGCGTTTTACTGTGTACATTATTTCATGTTATGTGACGTGATGTTGTGCTCGGTGCATAGAATTGTGTTTGATTGTATTATACAGCAGCCGGACTATACCGATGGGTGCTTGGCAACAAATTTTTAATTAAAGCCTCGGATATAGGGGAGACAAGCCAGGGACCTGCCTGCGGGAGTTCAATTAAAAAGGTGCAAAAAAGTTTCTTCACTTAAGTACCCAGCATTCAAAGGCGTTAATTGTTAAACCAACTTAAGTTGGTTATTGAACCAGGTCAGGGCAATCCCCGTCGCATCAAGAAAACCTAAATACTTTTTTATAATACAAAGGTGTCAAACATGAATACGGCCCGCCTGATGGTAAGCGACTACCGTAGCCTATAGATGCTTGTAAGACGATAGGTATCACTAGCGCGTTGCAGACCTTGAACTCCCCTACCACAAGGAGCTTTGGAAACCCTACTTACCGCAGGAATACAACACAAGGCTATTTGGCTACTTACTTCTATAGGGTAGAGGTATTCCACCAGTCGGACTGCCCCAAGTAGACTAGAGAGAAGAGACGTCAAATGTTTGCTCTGGTTTCGTTTATATCTTACCACAATCGTATCTACTATCATTTCTATAGAATATAGAATAGAATATATATATAGAAATCTGCTTTTGTACGCTACATAAACCTGAACTGTGGTCTCGAGAAAGACGTCCGGAGTCCGCAGTCCGGTGGACGGGTGGGAGAGGCGAAGGGATGATTCGAGTGTCTGCTGCATGCATACTGATACCAAGTAATTGTCGCGAACAAAAACTAAACGCATGGTAATCGAGGAAATACCGCGACTCAGTGCCGACGATTCAGATCCCACGCGGACCCAACGTGGGACCGACACGGGATCGACATGATCGCGTACCTTATTGTTTTCCATCGTGTTCTAATAGACTCACCTTATTACCAAGCCCCGTAAAGCTGTAAAAGCCGTAAAGGCTCCAAGGCCCCTAAGGCTAACAGTAAAGTCAGAAAAAAAAATTATTACTCTCAAAATAAATTGAGTGATCCTATGCTTTAATTGTCTGAATGTGGATAATTTAATAATAAATTTTTGTATTCTTTATAAATATTACTTGTAATAATGTTTTCATACACCGATACCATATTATAATCATCATCAAACAATGGTTTACTTCTGTGTTTAAAGAAATAAGTCTGTATTTATTTAGTTATCGCATGAAAAGAAATATTTAAATATCTCATTACCGTACAAAAGCTTCTTTCCGAGATAAAGTATACCCATTATTATGAAGTCAGGCCGCAACCCTATGGCTTATATCTAATTTCTATATGCCATATATTTTTACACTTAAACATGTGAATAAATTAGTTAATGTTAGGAAAAATATTTATGAATTCTGTTTGTTTATTAAACAAACTATAACAAATTGAACATTAACTTATATCATAATATGGTTCAGAAAACATAGTAGAATCTCTATAAGGTTAAATTGCGGAAGCATCACTGCACAACCAGCTTTGTAGGTATTTGCCGTAAAGCAATAGTGCCGCGAAGAGTATGTTTGACATTATTCACTTACATACGAGACGTTTCCTCACGGTTTTAGAATAATTTCATATCATTAACTAATCGCATTTAAGACAGCAATGACCACTTATTATCAAGTGGACTGTGTTCCATTTTGCTACTTCATATTCATAAATATATGATCCAATTACTAAAAGGTAAATAAAAGCAAACGGACAGTAGATACAAACAGTAGATGGAGCCGACGCGCGTGAGTCCAATCGAGCCGCTACTCTCTGTGCTCAAACAATACTATAATAGCTATAATCATCGCTTATCGTTTGCCTGCCGGACTAAACATCTGACTCGGTGTTTTTGCAACTTCTGTACACTTTGAGGTCACAATAATTTGGTGACCTTCAGCGATAAATAATATTTAAGCACCTTTTAAAAGACAGTCCGTAATTAATGCCTCGTAACCACATCAAGCAGTACGTATATTTGTGTACCATTTAGCTGCATCAGGGAGCCAGTATTCATTATATCTAATGAGCACTCGTTTACTAAACGTAGTACTGGTAGTACGACAGTGTACTGTCCCGAGCATCATCACTTACCGAAGTTAGACTTCAACGCAAACAATATTTTAACGGTATGTCAGTCTTAGAAATGTACTTACAAGACGATAGAAATATCATAATCTGTACGGAAGCTTACTAATATACTAATTATTTAAAATGTAACTATGTGATATTTCTTAATTCCTCATACTACTGATAGATAAACACCGAGAATATTTTTTTTATAGTATCACAACATAGTGACGTCACTGTAGCCGATGGTAACCATAATACAATTCAAAAACAACGACGGCGCTGAGAGATCGGTAATCCAAGGGCGGTCGCCGCTGTCATGCCGGCCTGCGAGCCCCTCGCCACCTGTATATATGTACACTGACTGATCCCGAAACACAGCAAACCAAAATAGAATCCATGTAACGAGTTCATCACCTCGCATGCGTGTTTAAATACGGGATATACAACGGATTATCTCGAATGTGCCGCTATTCCGGTCCGGTCTTACTCACTCAAACACAATTGTCGCGTCTTATCAACCGGCGAAGCAATGAAGGCTCAGTGGTAGCGTCTACGGACATAGCGTCGATGGACGTGAGTTCGAATCCCTGCAACGAGCCTGAGCTTTCAATTTAGGAAAACATCGTGATGAAACCATAGCATGGTAGTAGAGCTTTTCTAATACCCGCCTGGCTAGCTACCACCCTGAAGTTGAAAATCTGTCGCCAAGCACCTATTGGTGTGTTCCGGCAGCAGCACTTCATAGCCAGTCTTCCACTAGGTCGTTAGCGTGCTACCTATCTTGAGCCACATCGTCACTTAACATCAGGTGTGATTGTGATCATAACTCTAAACCTATCAACGATAAAAAACTAGCGTTAAAGATAATTTATATAGGTATACTATCAAAGTGATCTTTAAAATCTCAACAGCTATAATCTACTTGTGTCTTTCGGTTCGTGGACAGGACGAACGTCCAGCATCACCGCCCCTGCACCACCGCCCCAGCACCCCGCCCGGAGCATCTCGCACTATAAGTATACTTTGTTGGGTCAGTTTTGGTATTAGTCATTCATTATGTCATTGAAATTTCATGTTATTACGTGCACGTTATAAATAAGATGTTGTTTGATTGAAAACAATGTATGATGTTGTATGTCGTAAGCTATGATTACATACACAGTTTTGGTGACAGTAAGTAAACTTAAAACTAAGGTATTTGTAAGGTAGTTCTGGAGTTAGAAGTGCACTGCAAAAACTTGTACAATGGCTTTAGTTCGGTCGCGTACCTGTGCCACGAAATCATTAAATTTTCAAAATAACGGTACAATGTTTTATTGAACACCAACAAGCAATGAGCATCGGCCGCCAGCGCCGCGCCGCACTCTCTCCCGCGCTGATAATCTAGTTAAATTTATTTATTAAGGGTCTGCGAATTCACCTGCACATCGCACCGCGTGAGTGCCTCGTCAGGCTCGAGACCCCACGCCGCGCCCGCGCCCGCGCCCGCGCTCGCGCCGGTTGTTGCAATAAACATAAACAAATATATAACAAACTATGCATGTAACCTTTACACGTGGTGAAAGTGAAACCTCTTTGAATTTGAATTTTATGCCATTACTTATGATCCGTAACACAACGCGTATTGTAACATAACGTTATGCCAATTATTCCTTAAGCTGTTCAAAGAAGATGCGCTCCAGTTATATTACATTATACACTCTATTATATTCAAATGATAATTTTAAACTTTTATTTTGTATCAGCAATAAATAGTGTGTTTTACTACTCTAGATCTAATCCTGCCTATGTTCAAAGTAAATTTATTTGTCAGAAATATTAAAGAACAGAACCACATTTATCAAACCAGAGCTAATTTAAGCCAAAGTAATTGTAATACATGGATTATCATTTTCTATAATGTACGTTCACAATCTAAAACTTTAGATTGTAATAATATATCGAACACTACAGAAGAAATTCACAAAGGAATGCCATAACTAATTAAATTATTCTCAGCGCGTAACTTGCTCAGTAATACCTCCGTACCTTTTAGTTTTTGTATTATTTAAGATATAGTTTTATGTAGAGTGTGGATTTTATATTAATTTATAACTTATCAACTAACATTGTAAATACAATTCAAACTTTGTATCAACGATTATTTTATTTACCGTTTGAAGAGTCATTTTGATAGTATTCTGTGTTTTGTGTGTTCTAGTGTTTTGCTAGGTGGTGACTGGTGGGACACAACTTACACGACTCACAGGACAGTTGTGTCTGGCTGGATCGCGACAACAAGACTGTTGTACTACCGATCTCTCTTGGTGGTCCCTGTTGTTTTTGGATTGTATTGCACTTGTCATCAGCCATCAGCCATCAGGTACAGTGAAATCACTTTGCCGTGTTTCTAAAAAAAAGATATTCCTTCTTGACTTAGCGTGTTATCAGACACATCGTCACTTTACGAACAGGTGGCAATTGAGCCAATTATAAATACCTATTAAAAAAATAATCTCTACTCTTATAGCGACTATTATTCATTTAAGACTTGCAACTGTGTTTGGCAACAAAATATCTCGGAGTTCAAAGGTTCAAATAGTTATAAAAATAAACACGAAATTAGATGTAAAAGCAACGAGAAATAATATTATAGCAGAGCAAATTCCTACATCGAACGATGATTGAAGGTCGCTCCGAGTTCGCACCGCGCCGCACCGCGCTGCACCGCGCTGCACCGCGCTGCACCGCGCCGCCCGCCGGCTGTGGGTCGCGCTTAGGGCTGTAGCTACACCAATACAATGCATCAACATATTTTAAATAAACCCCCTCACATGATACTTAGTTTAATATAATATATAATATTGTTTTTGTTTTTACAAAAAATATATTTTATTGTGTTTGATTACACTATTGTGCGATGTTAAGTCAGGACGTGCTTCAGATGGTAGGACGAAAGTCTGCGATGGGCACTAGCTCTCAAATGCAGCAGAGCAAGAACGTGTGCTACGCTTGATCATACAACAGTGAAGTTGAAAAGCAACGTTGAACACCGAATCATTTTCCTTGCGTCATTCTTATAGTCGCAAACTATATTGTCTTATCTGGTAGGAGCCACTGTTTTATCTAAACATAGAGCAGTGTATCAGCCCAGTTCCGAACGGGCGCCACTGGTTAGTGTGTATATAGAACTATATTTACACGAACCATTTCAAGCTACTTTCGACCCCCCCCCCCTATAAGTCAAATACTACTAGACGTATACACATGAAATTTTTTACGTTTGATAAATCTCGCTTAAAACCTTATAATCCCAAATTTCACGAATAAATCTATTATTGTTCTTGAGTTATTAGTGTCTGCAAAGTAGAATTTTGATCACTCACTGAGTGAGTCACTTATCAAAAACCTAGATCTCTTCTAGGTGACTCAGGAACTTGAAATTTGACATCAAATACAAAGGATCCAAAAGAATAAACTTCAAATAAAGTACAATTTTCACCGAAATAATACTTATGAACAGCGTTTCCATCCATCTACCAATAGATGGCGTTCTACTAAGTTATAAATAATAATGAGGTTAAACTACAATAGTATTTCGTTCTCTAACCGTTAGATGGCGCTGTACAGCTTTTCAAAAGTAATGATATCCCAACAAAAACATAATTGTGAAAAGTTGCAGTTCCGTTAATTATAGCTGTAGGAATATACGTGCCTCAATCAATTCATTTACAAAGCATTCTGTTACTTTTTTTTAATACGAAATTACTAACTGTCCAAGTTATAAAGACAGTAAATTAATATATGCGTCAATTTCTGATTCAAAGAGTCTATGTAATATAATTGATGTAATTTAATGAACTGTTGTTTATTAAGGTATATATTATGCAGATTATTATATGGCATTGAAAATATGTTTTATCAACCCTAGTTAATATCAGAATCGCAATGCACCGCTCACGCGCACCACGCCACGCCGCGCTACGCCACGCCGCGCTACGCCACGCCGCGCTACGCCACGCCGCGCTGCAAATGTTTTAGTGAGTAAGTGCTCTGCTATTGTTGAACTATTTTTTGATAAGTTTATAGAAACATGTGACATTTCTTAACGTCGCGTCGATGACAACATTTTATGAATCACAATAACAAATGCTGTGGTGCGATCGTTGTTAAATCAATGGGTCCGATAGAGAGAACTCCCGGTGTTGTAGTCCAACTAATAATAATTCCTTCTAGTTCAGAACTTAAAAATGTATGGTAAGATAGAACAAAATCCAACCCGGGTGAAGCTGTAAAAGCCGTCTGAGGCTTCAGGGCCCTTATGGCTAACAGTATAGACAGTTCGAAAAGAACTTAAAATTACACAGCGTAACACATGAAAAACTACTGGATAGGTTTTTTTTGTTTTATATCTTAGATACTTGGTCCTTATCAATTATCACGATATCTTCATTCAATAAAAAGTTATTAAAGCAATAAGAAACTTTTTAAGTACACGCGAGCGGAGCTGCGGGCCCAGCTAGTATAAAATAAGAATATAATTATAAAAACACACGTAATAATATTATGAAAACTTTCAGAGTTTGTTAAAAAATACCAACATATTTACCATTATTTCTTTTTAGTTTTTGCTCTGATATCATTATTGTTTTCAGTTTTAAGTGTAAAAAACTGTAAGGTTTTTTTGGATGAAGTATTCCTAAAGCACTTTATTAACAAGTGCATATGAACTTTTTGAAGGAATAGAGTAGATAAGTATATAATTAATTGATAAATAAAATATGTTTACTGAGTGTTCATGAGCCGTTCGCATCATTGAGCGGATAAGAACAGATAATGGACTCGAATAAGCATCTGTTTAAAGGCAGCATTGAATCGTACCAGATATTCGTTCAACGGTTCACAGTTGTATTCAAAAACAATACGAAAACAGTTTATGTTAAGTCAGTAATTATTTCCACCCGCAGCGCAGCGCAGCGCAATAATAATTAAGACGGCGTGCATTCCGAAAGTAACCCTTGCAAATGATACACACTTTCGTTTGTTCACAATTACCTCTCATTAAAATTAATTCAAGTTGCAACAAAGTGCGCCGCGCTCGTCGCTCACTACAATATCACTAAGTACATTTCGGTTTTTCTTTTTCTGTCAACTCGATTAATAAAATACAAAAATAACACAATGACATCGCTTATAATATATCTATGCGTTGTTTTTTTGAATTTATTTGCAAAACTAAATCTCATATTATTATATGTTAACTATTGTTAACGTCGAGATTTTACACTTCTTATATTACATTTCTAGTATTTAAGTCAATTTATTTTATCATTTCGTTAACTGTAAGTAGATAATTAGAAAAGCAATGATGAAGGTGGTAGGTAGGTGAAATGCATAGCGGACTTGCAATTTCCTACTAATGTATTCGTGATGTGATAGATGAATGATTGAAGCAATGATGGCTCAGTGGTAACATGTACGGACATCGCGTCGATTGGCGTGAGTTCGAATCCCTGCAATGAGCCTGAGCTTTCGTTGAAGGAAAACATCGTGAGGAAACCAATAGCATGGTGGTAGGGCATTTTATAATGACCGCCTGGCTAACTACCACCCTCAAGATGAAAATCAGTCGCCAAGCACCAATAGGTGTGTTCTGGCAGCTACACTTGAGAGCCTGTCTTCCACTAGGCTTAGCTTGTTACCAATTATTTTTTGTTCAAAATTATATTTTACCACTTTCTCGGCGTGATTAATATGTATACTCATGCAAAATTACAGCTTTCTAGTACTAAGAACTTCTGAGCTATGCCACGGATAGACAGACATATAAACATGGCGAAACTGCGGTACCCTAAAAAAGACAGATCTTATGATTTCAACATTCGTTTGTTTTTGATTTGAACAAAACCAAACTGTAAACCACAAGCATTTCACATCAGCGAAATAGACGACAGTTAAGTGGTACTCAGAATTCAGAAGCCTCGAAACAATTACTATATGTGTGAACTTTCGGTAAAATAAACTATCGCGAAGAAATTGTAGCATAGCATATCTGTTCTGTATATTCTACGTTCTCATGTCGACATTGTCCCGCTAAGTATTACTATTACCTAATTGAGAGCTAATCCTCTATTTAAGCAAAGCGTATATTACAATTCTCAGTCGTGATGATCGCGTAACATCAGGTTAGGTTGGGTTAATTGCATTATTATGTGGAACATCTATTGACATAAACGGCACAGTACCATTTGAAGTGTTTAATGAGCGACTGATTCATGCACAAGTGAATAATAAATAAGTGACAATGGAATCGGTCGCGTCGTGTTTACATTGTTGATAATCTGCCTGCATAATGTATAGGTATAGTTAAATAAGGGCGCGTCCACACGTAACAACAATGAGAGTCCACTAGCGCGACAAGTTGCCTCAACAAATTTGATGTCCGATTCAATGTTCAATACACAGTTGCATGATAATACTATTTTCTTTTAGATACATTGGGTCTCTGCTTGCCTTTTTTATAAATAAAATGATATTGTGTTATAGAATAAAAGGGTTGCAATAACTGAAAATAAATGATACTTTACTTAACAGGATTTGATTCAAAATTCAACTATTTAACAAAGTTCAATGTGAAAGTAGCAAAGTGACTATGCAATAAATAGCAACAACAATAAAATGTCCGCTTTAAAAACACATAAGTATATTGTCACTGTCCTCGAGCGGGTATAATTTATTATCGTTATGTTTTATTTATCCTGAGCAAATATGACGAATTATCTAGTCACTGAATTACGACGAGTGTTTATTGAAAGGAAAATTTTTAATCAATCAGTAAATCATACACTTGTTGTTGAAATGTGTTGATTATACGCTAAACGTTGTTAGGTTTGTCTGTTACTTCATAGGCTACGAATGAAAAAGACATGAAACCGATGAAAAAGATTCTATTTTATACAAAAAATCCTACCTTTCGTAAGTTTAGATGAGAGTCTTCTACAATGTATAATAAAAAGTGAATCATCCAATAACTAGTATTCACTGATCTTTTAAGATAGCGACAAACACTCTTCGGTATAGAAAAAGCTCCAAGCGAAGTTGCAGAATGCGAGAAGAGCATATCAAGGGAAGAATGTAGCGTACCTGCTAAATGTAAATATGATGAGAATGCAATGGTGCTAGCATTTGGCATTGTCCTTCAACATTATATTTAAAAAAAAAACCTGTAATATGTTACAGGATAACGTTTAGCCATAATCACATTTGATGTTGTGTTCATGTGAAATGAGCAATAGGAAATACCATGTTTTGGTTCCATCATAACATTATCTTTCATTTATATATCAAGAACAATGTTGGATACAAACCCAAATTTTTCGCTGAGTTATTTAGATATTATTTCATTTGGTACACATTTCATAGATTTTTTTTGTCATTGAAGATCTTGCTAAGGCTCACGTCGTGCGAGTTAGACTGGCAATATTTCTTTACCATAGTAATTTAGGGGACAGAGCGAGGGCTCTCGCGTCGTGCACCCGCTCATTATGAGCGGATATAATGCGCGTACGCAAATCACGGCGACCCCGCCCTCGCTTGTACGGATAAAAATAATTACATCCGCGACCGGCATTATCTTGCTCGGTTGTTGTACGATGCCGGTACCATGTGTATCAAGGGCCGAAGACACTACGAGTCGCGCATTCGTCTCTTTTTGTTATAACGCATCAACCTGCACCAAAATCCTTTACATCTAACAAGCCAATTGTTACTATTAACCCTAATTATGATAAGTCTAATGAGCTAATATTCAAATTGTCGTACCAAGCACTTGTATAAAAAACCATTATCGGTAATTCTCAAGCATAGGTATACGAAACAATTAGTATTCATTTAAATTGTTTACCCGATATTTTTAGTTTTGTTTATTCTTTATTTATGTATTATATTGTATTTGTTTATTAGTAAAATATTTGCATTAGAAGTAAATTTTTAATTATTATGTCATGTATCGAAATTATATCGTCTGGATAGTTTAAGCTAAGAAGCGCGTTACTGGTACGGGGGGAACCATACGCTGCTCTTATTATAATATTAATGAATGCTTTCACATCTCAGTCCGAGTGAGGTTCGAGGTTGCAGACCGGGGAAGGGACGCGAACGAATGCGCACGACGCGCAACTTGTCGACAGGGATTCACGTCTTGATATTAGATGCTCCTCATAATGCGCGGTTGTAAGCACCAAAATAACTGAGCGGGTACGAGGGCCAGTGAAGGAGCGCCATTCACCAGCTAATGGTGTTCATTATATAATATCAGTTCAGTTATAGAGTAATTTTTGAGGTGCAATCACAAGTAATGTTAAAGAATAATGTGCTGGGAGTTAGCGATGTCCCCGGCTGGAGCTGAACCGAGACATGTTTACAATGGAATCTGGGTCTCTACTGCAACTGCCGGAACACACCGATGGGCCCAGATGTTCTGACAAATCATAGCCAACCGATCAATTCTGATTGGTCCATGTGACAAATATTGCTTTATATGATAACCATCATATTATTTTTTAGTTTATTAATTATGGCTTCTACCTATGTAGCCTATTACGCCAACGTCAATAGTGACATATACACGTTTTATAGTTTAACGTCTTCCTGTCAGTCTGTCCGTTTATGTTATTTTCATGCAAAAACCACTTATCAGATTTACATGTTTTTTTTTATTTAAATTTATAGCTATATTATCAGGCCAGTTTATACGATATGTTTTGTAAGATAGAGTTATATAAGAAATTAGCAGTTACGATAATGATGAAGTCATTTCCATCCAATAAAAACGCATTTGGGGCGCTTAAATGGTTTACTCCGAGTAAACCATAAGAGTTATATCATATTAATGTACTACATAATAGTAGATCTTGAAAAGACCTATAAAAAGTCAGCGATAGCATATGCATTTTTGTAGCATTCTGTAGTCCACGCGAGCGAAGCCTCGGGTACAGCTAGTATTATATAAATATTAATAATTTTTATACCTTGTTATATATTGTTATACCTTTGATGAATATATTAGACAGAATTTACTTATTCAAGATGTTATATTAAAATGTCATGTATAGATAATATTTTAAACAATTCATTTAATATTCTAATACTCTGTCACATCTACATACATATACAAAAAAATGTTAATTTATATACAAAAATATTTCTAGTAGGTATCTCTACTTCAATCAATGGATTGGACATACAAGGTCAGACGGTCATCTCAATGCAATTATATATAGAATTATAAAGAGAGTGTGTGCATTCGATCATTATTTAATTTCATAATGACGGGGCACCGCGCCGCGCCGCGCTGCAAGCCTGCCCGCCTGCCCGCCTGCTCGCTCTCAGTTACAAACTATTATAATATGAAGGATCTATACCGTGGCCGTGAATGCACGCGTATCTCTATATAATTCGCAATAGTGATAAGAATAACGAATTACTAGTGCCGAATAAATATATATACAAATCTTTTATAACAGAAATTTATAGATTTTATCAACTATAGCTTAAAAATAAATGGCTTCATAATCTAATTTTTATAGTAAGCTGCGAGTGTTTTTTTGTGTTGTTGCGATGTTTTAATAGACCTACGAGTATTATGGATTATTGGTTTTCTTTAAAAAATCTTTAAAATTAGTTTCAAGATGTTTTTAAAAACATAATATATATTTTTAAGAGTAAATGTTAGCTTTTATATAAATTTATATTTGAAATATACTTGATTATTTTGTGTAGATGCTATCCATTAGAATCTATAACATTATTTCTAAAGTTTTGTGTACATTTCACACGTGAATAGTTGCTCAATTTTTTTTTAAATATACTATTAAAGATGTACGCAGCGCATTATATTAGGCAGCATTTAACTTGATGACATATATAATTCCAAAATGTACATAAATAAAAAAGTTGAAATGAAACCATTACATGTTTGTTTTAAAAACCCAGCACCCTGCTTATAGACTTTTCATTAAAATTTGAAATTCTCTGTTCGTCGCTCATCGTGTTATTACCGTACCATACCTAAAGCTAGCCGAGTCCCAGCTCTAATGTTTCATCTCTCACGGGTGCGGAGGCGGCGCTCAGTCGATCTTTGGATTTAGTTTAATAACTATAAAGCACGCGCCGCTCCAGACTCTCATAGACTACAGAAGATATCGTGTTCATCTATTCATAATTCATTATAATTATCGGAACGGTTGATTTCAACCATTTAGTAGCTTTCGCTGTGGTAGCCGGTCACTTTGGCCTTTGTCTTTAACTTTCCATCAGATAAAGTGCAGTGATTTTTACTGTTCGGTTGGCAGGGTATTAAAGAGTACTTAGTATGGAAATAAATGAGGCTGTGCGAATTAAGTAATGCGAAGTAATGTATCAGAAGATGTGAAAATAGTATGATATTTCTCTACATTCTGACATCTACGCGAGCGGCAGCGCATCGTGGAGCTGTAGCAGACTGATTGACATGATTATTTCATTATTGAATCGAGCCCCTGAACCCATAGGCGCACATTACCCGTACGGAGCTATTGTAATAATTCCTTAACGTCAGAACATTTCAAAAATAGTGATAGAGGAAGCCGATGTGACTAGTGCGGCCAATGCGGGAACCTCAGTCCGACATTTTAATATGCTTATTTTAATAAACAGAGTACGTGAGTCCATCCTGCTTGCAAAACAAATTTGATATTGTTGAAAGATAAACTTTTTTGAACTGAACTGAATGTAAGATACATTGACAATATTAAGTGAATAGCCGAGCTGCTGATCGCGCGTAATGTTGATTATTAGTGAAGGCATGGGGCAGGGCAGAGTGAAAACCAGCCATTGTGGTAAGGTAACATGCCACATGGCATTAGCTGAGTTTGTCCCATTGTCAAATCGTGTATGCAGGCTTATATAATGTTTAAAGTGTTTTTTATAAATTACTTTTTAGGGCAATAAATGATTCTATTAAGTTATACCTAGAAATATATGTTTCGACATAAAGATATTATAGTGGAGTGGTTAGATCCGAGCTAAATATTCCAAGTTTGAATTTAATAATTAATTTGAGGTGATTATTAATTTCCAACAAAAAGCTAATCGCAAAGCGTATATTCGGCATTTATTAAAAGACTGCGAGGCATCGCGCGCCGTCATCGCGCAACACCCGCACCTGTGTGGTCACCAGTACGATTCCGTGGCCTTAAACAAAGGTTACTAACCTACAATTTCTATTTTAGTGAGTGAACGGCAATGATGTGATCAGGTTATGAGAATAATTTGGCCTATTCTTTCTTAGCTTATCCAATTTTTTTCTAGATACTCGAAGCCTTTTCTGTGTTTTTTATTAATAATAATGAATATTATTAAAATCCTCGTCGAATCTTTTCTCGTTACTTTTTCCAGTCATATATTATTATTTGATAATATTTGTTTATGAGACAAATGCATAAATGTTGTTCCAGAATTTATTATATCATTATTTTACAATTTAATCACGTTATGATAGTGAAAATGTCTATGTTTCGGCAAAGATTCGCCGATTGGCGAATTGTTTAATTAAATGAAAAAACAGGTGTTAAGATACAGAGGGCGGATTAATGAATAAACAAGTACCTCATTGACGAATGATCAAAAACTTGGAAGTCCAAATTGATCGTCATTGAGTGTTCATTTTGAATTAAACATCAATAATTGTCGACCGTTCCCGAGGTGGTCAGGTGGTCAGGTAGGTGGCAGCTGTGCGGAGGTCCGCGGAGCGACGCTATACAAAAACATGTCGCTGAGGCACAAGCAAGAAACTAAGAATGCGCCGGTATTTGATTAAGTTGGATTTACCAAGAAATGATGGAAAATTTCCCTTTTCGGATTTCGTTATGCACAAAATAAATTATTCAAATGTATGTATAAAAACTTTGCCTTTGTTCCTTTAAATACGTTCCTTTTTTATTTAGAAGGTAAGTATGTTGTGAGAGTTAGGATTTTAAAGCGTTTTATCGAATAATCTTTTAACTTAGCCTAGGTTTAACTTAACTGTTATTTTAATTTTTGTTTTGTTACATATATACGAAGAATCTTTTAAATAAGAAACAAATGATTTCTACTACCGCTGTAAGTTGTTAAAAGTAACTAAATATTTATTATAGATTTCTTGATCCGGTCTTACAATACCTAACCCTGTCATCATGATGCGTCTCCCTGGTGGCGGATACATTAAGCTTAGTTTCCTATGTAAAGCCATACTTATATAAAAATAATGAAAGACTAAAATTTAATTTAATTAAAGAGTTTTTTATACTACAAAGGTGGCAACAAGCTTACGGCCCGCCTGATGGTAAGCGACTACCGTAGCCTATGGACGCTTGTAATACCATAGGTATCACTAACCCATTGATCCCCTCAATTTCAAGGAGCTCTGGAAACCCTATTCACCGTAGGCATACAATACAAGGTTTTGCGATCTTCTATAGGGTGGAGGTATACCACCAGTCGGGCTGCCCCAAGTAGAGAGAAATCTTCAAAGAATTTTCTCTGTGCCCACCTCTCTCTAGCTGTAATGACTAAATTTATTTGCGTCTATGTTGTACTAATAATTATGATAGTAGGTGTTCACTAGGTGTGTACTATGTGTTAGGTGTTGTTAAAATACGTTTCCTTAAACGTTTCTTATCAGTTCTACTTAATAGAACTACCGGTAGAATTTTCATTAAAAGATTCTGTTGGTGTCTGATTTAAATCAAATGTTATTAAGTTTGGTATAAAGTGGCCACATCACTTTCGCAGCGTTTAAGTGCTATCATAAGTTTTTATATGATTGATAATTTTTTTCTTCATTATCTCGTGAAAAGTAATACACAAGGCATTCGTTAAATTTTGAGATTCTGATTCGATTGCATGTGCTAATATATTGCTTGATTCGAAAACAACAAAAACAAACATACCTACTAAATTGTTAAATAGATGTGAACAATGAAACAATTGGCAGTCGCCAGTTCTCGATAGGGGTCGCTATTAACAGTCAAGTTTGTACAATTAAAAAGCTATAATGTGTCATTTGTCGCATGATGTCATCAGGTATTTAATTGAGAACGATTGGACAACGGATGGTAGGGGAGCTGCTAGTGTGGGAGTGAATTTAACTATTTTCTTACCGAGTCGATAAATGTTTTATATAGCAACTGTTTGCGAATGCGTCCGCTATAACAAACTAGGTTCGATTCCTGCTAGAGCTGATCTATTTACATTATTCGTCTGCTTTGATTGGGGCACGGCTATTATCACTACATAGTATAAAAATAAAATGTTGTTTATTCGAATTAAGCAAATCAAAACAAGGCAATCGTAAAGTTAAGATTTTACACACTTTATTATAATATAGACGCGATAAATACCTAGGTACTTGATGAATCATGCGGTATTTGACATAGCCTTATTGTTAATTCAGATCCCGCGCTCTTACGAACTTCGATCTCAAAATTGGCTTTCAATCAATAATTCAATCAAAAAATCAATAAAATTGTAACATTATATTGGTTATATTACGATGTAGAAGTAGACACCAGGTTTTTGTAATATTTTCCGATAGGTACTCAAATTATCGACAAATAACTTCCTTAATCTATTCAACAAACAAACATTCATATCAATTGTAAAGAAAGTAATTTCGGAATAAACATCCATCGATCAACTGCAATTGCAAGGACATTAGTGTAATCACTTACCATCAGATAAGGATATTAATCAAGAATATTAAGTGAAAAGTGAACATACAATCAGTTAAGCCGATTAGAACGATAAACGTGGGTATATTGACTGTTAGCGGTAGATTACAATTAACAAAAGTAAAGAAGATGGTACCGTTTTCTTTTGTGTAATTAGGTATACTTTATTGCCTATTTGATGGGAACTGGATGAAGGTGATTCACACTCACTGAAACAGAGATCCTAATGTTCCCTTTTTTAATTCTACTAGCGTTTAAACTCTATCTTCTGCTATCGTGCTAAACATAAATAGAATAGAAGGCTGGCTCTCAACCTTATTGCAGCTAACGTAAAGTCACTCAACACACCGATAAATATTCAGTGTCAGATTTTCAAGTTGAGTTTTGTAGCTGAACATAGTTTAATTACAATGTACTCCTTCGCCAAGAGCGCATGCTCATTATTTTCGAAAGCACCATCACACAACTTGGTGATGAAGCGCATTAACCACTGATCCATCATCTCTTGTACGGTTGTAAATTAGTCAAAATGAAAAATAATGTCAAATTCTTCGTTTTAATAATATAAGGTTTTTGTAATACACTTACAATTTTACGTGACCATTTGATTACAAACTAAGTCAAAAATCAAAGTCAAAAAATACTTTATTCAATTTGGCCCCTAAGAAAGTACTTATGAACGTCAAGTACTACTACCGGTTCGGAAAATATCCAAGTCATCGAGAAGAACTGACAGGGCAATCGATCGAGCACATCTTATTTTTAATATTTTTCTTTAAACTGTATAATTAATATACATAGTATATATATATAATATTTTTAAATTTGACATATTTATAATTTAGTAGATGTACTGAGAGGGAGTCACTTCCAGACATCACTATCATTCACATAACGATCCACTCTATTATACCTTTTGACAGTAAAGCCTGCTTGACATGTTAGGTTACGATGACGGTAACCAAAAAAACGATTTCATTGTCAGACGTCCACTGCTGAGCATAGACATCCCCTAATGGTTGTCACAAGGACCGGCCCTGGGCGCGCTTGACCACTTGAGCACTCCGGGTTGCCACAACGTTCACCAGGTCGTCGGTACACCTTGTGACAAGTCTGCGCGCGCTGCGACTTTCAGTATACGGACTCCAGTTGGAAACTCTTCGGCCCCATCGGCCATCCGTTCTACGTGCAATGTGCCCCGCTCACTTCCTTGTAAATCTAGCAATTTTTAGAGCTATGTCGGTGACTGTGGTTCTTGTGCAGATCTCATTTCTGATTCAATCACGATCATGTCTACAGACAAGATCTATGGATACATTAGCTATATCGATGATAAATACTTGGACATGGATGTCACAATCAAGTAATCCTACATGAAAGTTCATCGTATGCAGAGATTGAACCCGAGACCTCTGGACTAAGTAGTAGGGCTGACTAGAACTGCGCTCCGAGGTCTATCGATCAGACTTGTCACTTTATTGATATAGCTCTCGATCGTATTTCATCTTTACAAGTGATTATAAACGAAGTAACAGCGTCCGCTGTGATTACACGTAACAATACAATTGCTTGACAGGTATTATTATAGAAAAGAAACTTTCATATTCTTAATTATACGTTATCTCATTACAATGGAAATCTAAACGTTATGGACACAGATCGGATGCGATCTGTGAGGAGTTACCAATAGTACTAGATAGAGTTACCTCGGAGTGAACAAATAGCGAGTGAGACGGTTGCGCACGCGCCGCCCACTAGACACGCCTACCCTCTCGCGATAGTTTACGTACTATGTGCAAACAGTATCACAGTTTTATTATTATAATATTCACAGGAGGAAAATCAAATTAGCTCTAATTGAAAAATCAATAACACATGATTTAGTTCACATCCACACACATATCGTTACATTGAGGAATAGGTTTGAAAATAAAAAGTTTCCTTATCATGTGCATAAAGTTGCTTTTATAAAATAACGAAATCACCAGGACGCAGTAAAGTGCGTAAACAGCAATAAATACTAAGTTCCCAGAAACAACATCAGCAAGTTCCGTTAATTTATTAAGAACTGTATCGACATCCATAACTAAATGTTTACAGATTTTACTTTGCTACGGTTTAGATTGAAACATGCGGTTAATACTTGAGATAGATTGGTTTTCATCCAAAGTATATAATCTTATACGGAAATCATAATAGGTAATCTGTAAGATATCTAACTTAGATAAAAATATTGCAATACTCAGGTACACAGTTGTAATAAATATATATTGATAAAGTAAAAGCTAATTTATAACAAATATTTTAATTCACATGAATTAATAAATCATAATTTTGGAAGTGAAGCAAATGCAAATATAAAATAGTCTAGTACTTGCCTAGTTGCCCATAGGAATAGGTTTACGATAAATTATAATATGGTCGGTTTTAAACATAAAGTTCTCAGTAGGTAGGTTGAACGATGGTTGTAGTACTGTAGATCTCAACATAGAGTGCTGTGAGCTGTGACAGGCTCGCGCCTCACGCCTGTCAACCGACTGGTTATGAAACATAACATCTAAACCAGACCGCGACCGCCTCTAACGAGTTCATTATAAAAATATTAACTTTCTCTTACTTCATATTACATCGTTAACATTACAAATACCTTATCAAAACGAGCTGGCAACACCAGTAAAACATGACTTAGTATGTAAGTATGAGTATATTTACATTCAGTCAAAAAAGTATCGGGAATCAATGATTTGTTTCAGAACCCAAATAATTATTTATTTTTGTTAGATTGGCATAACTGTTTTTCATTTTGGCGCAGAGTTTGAGTTGCATCTGTGTTTCAGATTAAATACCGTGCTGTTTTTAGTTAGATCATATCTAGTGTGTATTACGAATTTAATAATGGACAACAACATCGAACAAAGACTTTCTGTTCGGAGACATTGAAAATTTTACAGAAGGCTCATGGTGAATCGACTTTATCATAAAAACGTGCTTGTGAGTGGTAGATAGCGTTCAAAAGCGGTCGAGATATGCTGGAAGATTTACCTCGCCCTGGTAGGCCATTAACGTGTTTAAATGAAGTTAACATCATCACGCAAAAGTGAAGTAAATAGTGAGTGAAAATCCTCATTTAAGTTTGAGAGAGATAGCCGCTGAACTTTCTGTGTCGCACGATTCGATCCGTATCGTTTTAAATAATCACTTGGGTATGAAACATGTTACCGCTCGGCTAATCCCAAAAGAATTGAATTTTCTCCAAAAACTCAATCGCATAAGAATCGCTGAGGATATACTAGAACGAGTCAATTCCCACCCAATATTCATGAAACGCATTGTTACTGGAGTTTGACATGCAAACTAGTCAACAAGCTTCGGAGTGGCGCCGCGCAACTGAACCGAAACCGAAAAAACCACGCCAAAGTCGATCATAAGTCAAAGTCATGTTGACTGTTTTCTTTGACTATCGTGATGTTGTGCACTCGGAATTCTTACCGGAAGGTCAAACGGTAAATAAAGTATATTATTTGAGCGTTATGCGGCGTTTAAGAGAGCAAATTCGACGAAACAGGCCAGATTTGTGGAAAGAAAATCCTTGGATTTTGCACCACGACAAGGCTATCATTGTTAACGAATTGATGACCAAAAACTCAACAATACCATCGAGCAACCACCTTATTCACCAGATATGGCTCCAGCCGACATCATTCTTTTTCCTAAACTAAAATTACCACTTCGTGGCATCCGTTTTCATTAGATAGAAAACATAAAGGAGAATTCGCGACGAGAACAAAACTCAATTCCGGAAAAAGCGTTTAAAAAAAATGTTTGATGATTGTAATATTCGTTAGCATAAGTGTATCGTTTCTGAAAGACCATACTTTGAAAGCTTTGAATAACTAACATTTTGAAGTGAAACTTCTTATGAGACTTCCAAGCGTTAAACGTTAAATGTTAAACGTTTAACGTTTAACGCACATTATCGGTCTCTCCTCTTTGTGTGAGCCAGAGCGAGAGAGTAAATGTCGGTGTGTATGTATATTGCACACTGTTTAAATAAAATAGAAAATGTCTTTTAAAATGAAGTTTCACTTCTATCGTGTGTGAATCGCACACACACCTTTTTTTGTGTATTATTGATCTTTTCCCGTTGTTTTTTTTTTTCAGAGTAGTATGTCAACTGCTTTAACAATTACAACTATCTTTTGTGTATTTACAACAGGGTTATTACCTAGGTACATATCTGTGCGAACGGGAAACAATTCGCGCAGTCAACAGACTAATGACTTGTCTTCGTGTCAAAATCTGACAGGTCAATAAAAAATGACTACACTATGTGAATAAAACTAGTGCACGGCATCTGATAATTAGTTTCATTTGAGATCATGATGATATTTCCTCCCACAGAGTAAAACAACCAGCAAAGAACAATCACTTGTCTCAAACAAGTAGGTAATTTATTTATATATTTAAAATGATTAAAGTATTCGCAGAATGTATACACAGTACCACAGAAAGAGATAATAAAAGTTATCAACCAGCTGAAAGACTTGATGTCCTATGAAATTATATTTCAAGTTGACTAATGCATATAACACGAAACACTTTTCTTGTGAGTTGATGAGCCATCTTTTTCCTGTTAAACAAATAAATTATCGTTATAAGTTTGGCGTAAAGGTCACAATATTAAGTCACGTTGTGGCCAATATGATAACACGCTAAGCCTCATTGTATTGCAATGAGCTCAGGCTCATTGCAGGGAATCGAACTCACGACAATCGACGCTATGTCCGTACAAACTACCACTGAGCCATCATTGCTTATAACAATATTGTACAGTTATAATAACATACACAGGTAGGCAGATACCTACAATTATGAGTGACTTGAAACACATGAAGCGCAGTTGTTGTAGCCTCCATTAACACCACAGATAAAGAAGAAAGAAAATATTCATGTACATAAAAAAATTGAATGTAAAATCCAGACATGGTAATATAAATTATAAACACATGAATAATAAAAGCCCTAACAGTGATATTTATTATGAAAGGTGACAAGTGGTGAGCGTTGGCTCGTGTCGCGTCGTGTCGTATCGTATCTCCTGATCGACATGTACTTGACGTGTGAATGTAATTTGTTTGAATGCGGTGATAATTTAATTGGACTATGAATATAAAATAGGGTGTAAATTATCATAAGGGTTGGAAAAAGTAAAAATGTTAAATGATATTCTGAATTCCACTGATTTATTTAAACGAAGTTTTCAAAAATAACGAATTTAAAGAATCAATGACGATCATAAAAAAGTTTGGAGTCCTCAGGATGAGAATGGTCGTGTAACTTTAACATGGTGGTAGTGTGGTAGTGCTTTGTTCTGTCTTCCACTGCTTATTATTTTTAATTTGTATTTCTATACACAAACATTTATCGATGAGTTCCACCAGCTGAACTTTAAAAGCAATCCTACTTCTTTGATTTAGACCTTGTTATAGCAAATGGTACATAAAAATATATTATGGAAGTGACTACCCAATACGAAACAAATTGTATTTCTAAAGGATAATTAAATCCAATCCACTTAGTTAAATCACTAATATTAATATTATAATTTTAATTTTCTGCTTCGTCTCTTATGGAAATTTAAACACGCGAGTTGATTTTATGAAACGATTTGACAACGATACTGTTTCGATAAAGTGATACCTGCGTCCGGCTTGCCAAGTGCAGAGTGCAGAGTGCCAAGTGTCGAGAGCCGAGTGCCGAGTACCGAGTGCCGATTACCGAGTCACCCCAACGCAATTATTCAAATATATTTAAACTGTGTACTCGTATAATGATAGTTGTTATAGATACAAATAATTTGTTGTTGGCGAAGGAATTCGACAATCTCGTTACAGATCGTTGAATTTTATAACTTTTTGAGTTGATTTTGGTGCTGTAATTTTAGAAACATAATTTCAGATATAGGTCCATACATACAAATATAATTGGTTTTATCCTCCTCATATGACTACATAAAGTTTTAGCTCAAAGTACAGAGCGAGTAGTGGTTAACCTAACTGAGCTATTGTGACGAGTTTTCTAATAATTTTATAAAAAACTGTAAACAGTAATTAAACACGATTCTTATAGACTGATGCTGAGTACACAAGTGTACTTCTTCAATTACATAGGTCGGAGTATGTTTCGCAAAAGATGATTAGGTAGTGTTTATGTATCTGGAGTTACAATGTCAATAATTTTACAAACGAAAACCCTCGCCAAGATCAAGATTAGTACGAATGATTACAGTGTTCAGTCGTAATTAATAAAATGTATGATGTGAGTCTGTTTGACGTATGTCTAGGTCTAAATGATAAGCTTACACGCTCAATGAACGTGTTCAATTTAATTTGAATTATCTATTTGTTGATTGTTCCGTTTGATCGTGTTTTGTTAATGAAACAATTTTGATACCTTATCATATAATTTTTTTCATTCAAAAACTTATTGCACTCGCAGTGAGCGGATGAATAAGGACAATGGAATAGTATGCTGATGTAAATAGGTTCGAAACTCGAAATGTAGCAAAATTATTTTCTGAAATTCGCGTAGGTACATTTATCTGTTTGAATTTAATCACAACAACAATCAAAGTATCAACATTAGAAGAAAAACTCAGAACTGTGGATTTCTCGGTTTGTGAAAAGGCTAATACGCGGTGAACTAGTAGATGGTCGACAACCAGAGATTCAACTTGAGGGTAGTGGCCAGCCATGCGAGTGCTAGAAATATCCCTTTCGCCATAATAATACGACTTGCTTTTTTTACAAGACACAAGTGCGGTCATGCATATAATTGTGTTCGTATCTCTTGGACGGTTCTGTAAAATACCTCGTCGATGTTCTGGACACGTTGCAGAGATGAGAGACGAACTGTCCGCATTGTGAATGGTACAGACATTACTAAACACATCGAGCCGCTTCACCTGCACAGGAACATTGTCTCGTTGAACGTTCTCTACTATGTACTATTCACCTACGTATATCATGGCGAGTATTCTGAAGAGCTGTTCAACGGAATTCCCTCTTCTCCCTTCAGTAACAGAACAACACGCACCACACCATGTAGCCACAGCTTTACGATAGATAGCCTCTATCTCATGTGGTTTATGTGTTTGACATTATATAGTGACATCGCTTCCTGCAAGCGAAACCTGAAGAAACGAACGCAGGCCGGTATGACAGCCGCGACTGGTGAAGAATGGTTACTCTCTCGGTGGTCACCAACTCGCTAATGTTTTTGCACCGTACTCTGCCGTCAATATTCAAATCCTACATGGATTCAGCTTGTAAAGTAAATGTTAACCATGTAACGTCGGTATACGCGTATACATGCCCGGAACACGTTATGCTGATATTGACAAAAATCATGTGAAGTATTTACAAAAGATAACAATTTCCTCGATATATACTATATAATAAAGAACTCTATGCCGATTGAAATAATTTGGTATAAAACAAATAATTCCTTCAGATAACAAACAACTCTATGCCGTTATCGTTACAAAAAATGTAGATGGGACCGAAATTAATATTGTTTTAAGCATTTATATATTTTATATAGTAATCATTATTTGACTAATAAATGATTAAACGTAGATAATATTTGTTATTTTTTTATGTATCTCTTAACATATTTTTAATCGAATTATTCTTTCTAAAATACTTTCGCAATCTCTAGTTGCCATAGAATCAATTCTGCTTTATATTTCTTTATGTATATATTGTTGTTGAGTTTTTGAACGTTTTTTTTAATTATTATTATTATTATGTACCTATATTGAAAACATATTTCTTACAACATGGGTTACAGTAGCGTAGGAGACAAGAATCCATTTTGTGTGTATGAGACAAACTAATTTATAAAAGTTATTGTTATGTGTATACATTCCTTCAATGTAATTAAGTATGTATTTAAAAAGTTAAATAAATTATGTTAAAACATAAAGAAACGTTTGAGAGAAGTGTTGAAACATCGTGACGTCACCTGAATGAACCCTTACAAAATGTTTTAACATATTATCGCCATCTACAAAACAAATACAAAGTTTTGTTGTTTATCGTTATAGGTTTGGCATAGTGGCCACAATCTCACCTGATGTTAAGTGATCATCTAGCCCAAGATGACAACACGCTAAACCTAGTGGAAGACTAGCTCTCAAGTGCAGCTGCCGGAACACACGTACTGGTGCTTGGCGACAGATTTTCAACTTGAGGGTGGTAGCTAGCCAGGCGGGCATTAGAAAAAGCTATGCTATGGTTTCCTCACGATGTTTTCCTTAACCGAAACCTCAGGCTCATTGCAGGGATTCGAACTCACGTCAAACGACGCTAAGTCGTACACGATACCACTGAGCCATCATTGCTTCAAAGTGACGGAACTGACAGTACGATCGTAAAATTACAGAAGATCGGCAATCTACCGGCGGTCGTCGCTGTCCTGCCGACCTGCATAGATATTACTTCACGTTACTTTTTAAGATTCCAATGTTATAAGAAGGAGGGGGAACTCTCTGGTCGCGAGATAACACAACTTTAAATTGCTGTATTATTTCAACGTTTAAAATCGCCAGGGATTATTGAAAACATAAAATTTAAGTTTTAGTAGTTTTAGTTTAATGAAGGATATGTATTATGTATTATTGTGATAACAATATTAACAGGCTTTCTAACAGAATGATAGCAATCCTATTGTTAAACCGATGTTGTAAATTTTGCTTAGTATGAAATTCGAGTGGCGTGTGGTATTAATAAAAACAAATCTAAAGATAATCTCATTGTAAATGTACAAGACACACGTAATATCTTGTAATAATTTAATAATGATAATGAATGTGCCGGTATCAATGGGTGGCGCCTGGTGCAGTGACGGAGTGACGGAGCGGCGTCCCTTCGGCAACAGGTGCGCCTCCTGACCCACATAACTGGAACACCTGACGTTATCACACGATGTGTTTGCACATACGATAAATTTTTGAATACCGTGAATATATTCCCCGCAGCGCCGCAACACATCGCTCCGCGCGTCGTGTCGCTGCGAATTTCTTAGAATAATAATTTTTTTGTTTGTTTAGCGATATCACTCGAGTGTGCTATATTCAGGTCACATTGATATATGTCACGGAATATTTATTTGCTTAAAATATTTTTTTGTATAATATGTCGCCTTATCCCTTAAGAAGGTAAGCAGGTTAAGTAGGTTTGATAATTTTGGGCGTAACAATAAGAAACAATCACTACCTCAATCTGAACCACACAAAGATTGCAAAACGTATAGACAAAGAACAAACTGCGCCGGAGATTTCGATGAAGAAAATTAATATAATAAGACAAGGCATGATGGTAAGTATAGTTTCTTCATTCATAATTTTCGTCTGGACAGCCGCCAAGCTTAACGTAGACTATTAAATCAAGCATCTATTAGTGAGTTACAGCAGCTGCACTTGAGAACCCATCTCCTCAGCATGTTGCCAATTTCGAAAATGTCGCCACTTAATATCAAGTGAAATTATCTCCTTCTTGGAGATATCTACTTAGGGCATTTCGACTGGTGGAACAGCTCCACACTACAGAAGATCACAGCCAAATAACCTTGTGTTGTATTCCTGCGGTAATTAGGGCTTCCAGAGCTCCTTGAGGGAGGGGAGTTCAAGTTCGGCAACGCACTATTATTTGTATGAATGTAATTAATAATAGGTACATATATTTTGAAAAAAATTGAAATTAGGACAATGTCCACAATTAAACATAAATTAATAAGATTGTGGTATAAATAATTACCAATAAATATGTACATAGTTATGCAGTCTGTACATTTCCTTATTAACACGTGTTAATCGGTACATACATATGGTACATGTATACGATATATAAATACGGTACTTACATATGATACATATATACGATACGTACATAGATACATAGGATTGGTGAAACCACCTGTTGTTAGACTAGACGAATTGCGACATGTTTTACCCTCTCTTATTACGTCGTTTTAATTGGTACATAAGTAAAAATGCTGATCTTCGTTTATTTTCTCAGGATGTTTAGACTACACTTTGAGATAAGCACCTGATATTTTGTCTAGACATATTGCAACATATTTTTGTCATTCAATTATAAACAACACCTGGTGTTTACAGTTTAAGACATTATATATAAGACCATTGTTAAACCATGTATTCATTCTGTAGTAAGATTCTGTAATAAAATCTCTTAAGAATCACTTGTAAATAATTTTTAAAAACCCTCGACGTCGACCACGACATTTAACTACATAAAAAACAATGACTCGTATGAAACAAATATTGTGAAACTTTTTGTCGACATTCATCACGGTAGGAACTAAATAATATAATTAAAATCCCTTGCGTAGTATCACATAATCAACATTCAAAAATGCAAAATGATTAACATTTATTGTTCTGTGTCAACTGAATAATTTGATTGTAATTTTATCATTGACTAATTCTCCGATAAAAGTGTTATCGCATGACAACGACGCTAATGTAAATAGAAATTAATTCAGTATTATGATAAGAATATGGAAAAACTCAATTCCAATCTACATAATGTAGATTTATTTTTTTAAAAGGATACACACTCTTTCAAGTCTAATGCTGTCTGCATTCTGAATGTGGTAATTAATTTCGTTGTACTAATTATGCCACTACTGAGGAGAGGCCTTTTCCTGAGGAAAGGCTTGACTCCACGTCTCAAATCCCCAAAAATTGAGGTTTAGGCTTTTAGGTTTCATCGCGATATTATTTTTATTAATTCAAATAAGTTATACATTAATTCTTGGGCTTTTTGTCTAAAACATTGTTTGACCATAATGAAAAGTGTAACTGACTCTAAGAAACGTGTAAAATAGATTTTCACCATAACTGTAGTATGCAGTCTGCTGTACCTATATTAGAAAAGGCCCAATTCACATCCACTGGTCTTAATCATTGTACCACCATAACTTTTACGTTGACTTACAATCTAAATATACAAGCGAGAGATTGAACCTGTGTCAATTTCACGGAACTAGGTAGATACCAGTGTCCACTAGGCAATCAAATTAATAAAATCCTACCTGACTCAAATCCATAGATACTGCTCGAGTGTAGGGATGTAGAAAGAGTGGGATGTAGGGCGTCACACAGCACTGAAAACTGTTTTGTCGAAGTCTCACCAAGTAACTATACACCCAAACTAAGCACTTCAACTCAAATAGTTAAAATACAAAACAAATATAATTCTACGAGATACCCTTGTAAGTGACATAACAATTAGACCGTAAACTTAAAATCCAGTCTTATCTGAGTGATAAATCGTTAAGAAATTAATACCTATTACGTTTCTAGTGTGTAGGTATGTTTGCAGTTAGATATATTTACAAAAAAAATATGATTTAGGCTATATTCATTATCACTTTTAGTAATAACGTACATAATTATGCATATGTTAAAATATATATGTAATATACTTTATATTACGATTATAATATAATTATACAAATGTTTATATATTTTTGTATAAGAAATCGATTTGCAAAATATATTTCCATAAAATTATTATTCAAATATATATTTTTTTACTATTTGTAATTAATTCCATTGTTATGTATCACTTACAAAAACACCTACGTAATAAATAAGTCCGGTTTCGCAAACTACACAATAATTTTACACAAAACGACGTGTACATTAAAATATCACGAAGACCTGAATGTATGAAAACTGTAAAGAATCCCGGACTTTAATAACGGACATAGCACGTAAACTGTTAGCGTAAAATATTCATCGGCAGATACCGGCTGCGGCAGAAACATGTTATGGATTGATAAGCATTTTTAAAATAATGAACTTAATAGTTTTCAAACCCAAAACATTTTCTTCACTGACTACAAAAGAGTTTCTAACATCGTTTACTCAATTTTAGTTCCGATAACGTTTTTTTATGTTTTATTTATGAATAGATATTTTATTATAGAATAAAATGTTCGCTACGATGTGTTGCTGGATTATAATTATGATTTTATATATTTTAAATGTAGTGTGCGCATGGGAATAGGTTCGCATATCTGAATTAGATTTAATAGACAATTTATAAAAACGATAATGTGTAGTATGCGTGCTGTTGCCGGCGCCGCCGCGTTGACTTTATTACAAAAATAAAGACTGTTGGAACACGATTTCACCATGAGGTCAGTTAACATAAGTCATCTGTAGAAATCAACCTCCACTACCTTCAACAAGGTATTTGAACGGACTATCACTAAGCTAAAATCACTAAATGACCTTCATGTCAATAAAAATTCCAATAAAGCAATTTTAGTGAATACAATAAAATAAATATATAAATTTGAATCTTACGATATTTAATATTGGGTTAATCCATAACTTATATTTAATAATTTTGGTTAAAAAACTCTTTTACATTTACTGATCAATTTACGTTCTTTATGAAGTCGAAGATAATCGATGTTTACCCGAGAAGATAACTCCTTGATATGGAGAAAGTTATCGACAGTAAACACATTGATACTTATATGCGCCTACAACGAAACGTCTCCGCTAAATAAACAGTTGTTTTAACTTCAAGATCACGTCAGATGTTAGTTCGATTGTACAAAAGTGATTAAAGTATGTACACAGGGCTGCTTTAATGACATTACCATACTAAAATATTCATGTTAGTCTAATCTACAAATTAATAAAAAAAAAATATATTGGTATACACCGATGAAGGATTGTCAGTTTTCGACAATCTATATAGAATATCGAACATCGAATCTGTATAGAATTCCTATATCTATATAGAAATATAGTGTCTAAAACAAAATAAAGATAAACGCGACCCAAGGTTTACAATTTGATATCCAGAACAAAAGTAACCAACAGTACTGAAAATAACAAAACTTGATATAAATTATTGTAATTTAAATAGTGTTTGGTTTAATTTGATATAATATTTTCAAGACAATAAATACGTCAGTTGAACATCTGTAATTTGAGAGAAAATTGTAACTAATTTTATGTTTTGTAGTGCTCTTAATTAGGACATTTTATAACGTATATTAATATTAAAAATGGGGACAGATATTTCATTTAAGTACGGTATGTACGCTATCTCATATAACAATCACGGTAAACGCTTTCTCTAAATAAACGTTTTTGACGTAGTAATTCCATGATAAGTATTACATGTTTTAACAGATTGAAATCGTTGGCGTACCTTCAACTAATATGTCGAGGCACAACACAAAGGTACATGTTTAATAGCCCTGAAAACAATTATGTGGATGGATATCGTAGCAGGCCGCGCCATCAACCGATATCGTTTTCAAATATTTGCACAAAACAATTACTTCGTACCGTTTTAGTTCCAGCAACTAATTGAAACCGACACTTACTTTATAATAACATCCATTTTAATCAAACCAATCATTATATTATTATTCTTATTCAGTTATTCATTTTCTTACGTATATAAACTTACGTGTACATATATCAACATTATATGAATAGTTAATAAAACAAAGTACTCTTATTTGGCACTAAAGTCCACTATTTATAAAATATATCTTAAGTTGAATGAGTTTAAGTTATTGAAAAATAAACTCTTTAAAATAAAACGAGTACCTAAACAAAGAACCAAATTTTATTGTTACTATAGATTGATAAAATTAGGTAGTCTTATACTCAGATTTTTTAAAATTAATAAGCAAGGTATAGTTTTCGTCAGTTTTATCATGACATTTTGATTAAATTAAAGGGAAATAAGTGTGACCTCCTCTTGCTGAAATCACAGCTGGCATTCGTCTGGGCGTGCTAGTGAGTATGTTCCTTAAGGTTTCTTGCGGAATACGTTTCCACTCCGCAGTAATCACAATCTTTAACTCTCTGATGGTCTGTGGAGCCGGCTGCACTAATCTCACTCGTCGCTTCAGAACCTCCCAAACATGCTCAATGGGACTGAGGTCGGGACTTCAAGTGGCCAATCCAAATAACGAATTCCACAGCGTCAGGTCGGTGGGCGCGAGCGTTATGGTTCATAAATATGGAGTTTTCGCCAACAGCGGTCAACACGAGTTGTGTCTGAGGAATTAGAACTTCCGTTATGTAATTCCGTACGAACCAACGAATTTATTCCTGCCCAAAACATAACAGAGCCCCCCCACTGTAAGTTGTGATTCCTTCAAAACACGCCTCTGAGAAGAACGCTTGTTCTTCTCGTCTTCGTAGCACTCGCCGACGTCGGTCTTCACTGTACAGGGGTATCCTGGCTTCATCGGAAAACAATACCCTATCCCAGTCTTCTTAAATCCATGACACACAATTTCTAGTAAAGCTAAGCCTGGCAACTAGGTGCTCACGGAGTAATTTAGGGCCGCGGGCCGGGCGATGACTGCGTATTTCAACCGCGAGACGCCTCCTCCTGACCGTCCAGATACTAACTTTCACATATCTTACTTCTTCGAGGTTGTTCTTGAGTTCCACATACGAAGATTTGCAATTTTTCAACGCTTGACTCACCAGAAAACGATCAGCTCGTGGTCCAGTACATGGCTTTCTTCCAGACCCAGGCCTTCCCTTGACGGAACCGGGCTCTTGATAGTGCTGCCAGGTCCTTTGGTCCTCCCATTTAGCTTCTGTGTCACGAAGCATTGGCTGCAACCCTCCTTAAGCAGCGAAATAATTTTGCTGGCTTTTAACACTTTGTCTACTTTTTTCAAGCCAGCTAAACTGCAAATAACAATTCTTTGACATGTTAGGGAAATGAGATAATTAAATAAAAATTGTGTAAAAGTTATTTAGCGTCGATATTAACTTTCGAGAATTCACGCCACGAAATGTAGCATAGAATGTTTTCTTCAAAAACCAGCCTCAGTCAAAAATTTAACTTTGGAACATATTTTTTAACCGCCACGGTTCTTTTATAACCGTCCAGTAACATGTTTAAATGATCACAACCTTTTTTTTTTGTATTCTATTTTTTCAAACAGCAAAAAAATCAAACTGGCAGTTTTTTTTTTTCACATGAGTGAATTCCAACAGAACTGTATTCCAAAATATTTTAATATAATTTAACCGATAAAGTTAACCTTTAACAATAATTTAATTGCACATCGGTAAAGTCGGTAAAATGACTAGTTATATTATGTCGTTGTTACGTTTATTAAGTCGTTATGGCGGAATATTAAAGGCCAGTGGATTATACATTCGAAGTCTGCAGGTACGAGTCTCAGTATGTACCTAAATACTTACGATTTTTTTATTACAAGTATATTTCGTTATTTATATGTAATTGATATTTGAGCTGATATGGTGAGTAAGCTCAACTTTAGACTTTTGTCCAGCAATGGGACATTTATAAGCTAATATTATTATTATATTACGATTTATAGGCGAATATTATTATTTGATTATTGATAAAATTAACGTGCGTCTTATAATAAATCTTATTTATAATATAGAAACATGCTGATATCGAAAAAAAAATAAACAATAAAAATTACTTCTTCTGTCCTCACTTGACTCAAGACTACGATGTATCAGTGTTCCTGTTCCATTAACTTCTATAATTTACTTATTTAGTTATCAAATGGCCAAGCTTTTGGTTTGTCGTAAATGAAAAAGCAAAACTTAAATAAATATCTTCCATAACAGAAAACTTTAATGGATATCTCATGCGAATTACCAATAAAATTGAAATAAAAATATGAAATGGTGTCGAAGGCCGGCGCTCGGGCGCGCTCTCTCGTGGCTCCGGCGGACCTGTAACACGGGAAGAGTCTGTGTGAACCGCTGCGTCATCTCTCATAGTTAGCTAAATGTAGCATACTTAGCGCACGGCTACTCCTACCGCGGGTAAACGCGTGTGGGAACAACGGCTGCGCGGCTGCAGCTTTCTGAACACCATAATTTCGGATTTATATGGAATCAACCTAGACAAATAGAAAATGTTCCTTTTTTATACGGCATTTCTGAAAGCCCTGTGCTGTCATTACTTATAACGTTATCTTATTCAAAAGAAGTATTAAGAGAAACTCAGTTTTACACACTGAGTAACACAGACAAATAGCGGATATCACATATCTCTTAAATATCACTAAATAACTGCGCGAAAATACTAAGTAATATTAACCTGCGGGTATATGCTATTTCTACTAGAAACAAGTATCCTTTAAACGTAGTATTAGTGAGAACATCTTAAGGAAACAATTCATTTTCAATCAGAGTAAACAATTAAGTCAACATCACTTTCAAAACTATAGACATTGATCTCTTTCACATTAGTTCTCTCAAATTCAAAAAGACTCTTAACAATTTTTTTAGCTAAATCTACTAACTCTATTTCTATGTATAACTATGTTACTGTACTTCAGTCAAAAAATTATCGGGAATGGATGATTTGTTTATAGTTCCAAATTCAAATATTATAATTTTTTTGTTGTTAGATTGCCACCGGTTTTTCATTTTTGCGCGGAATTTTTTGTTGCATCTGTCATTTAGATTAAATACAGTGCTGTTTTAGTTAGATCATATCTAGTATTTCATAATGGACAATAACATCGAACAAAGAGTCTTAAATTTTGCTTCGCCGATGGAATTTCGTGTTAGAAGACACTGAAAATTTTACAGAAGGCTTACGGTGCATCGACTTTATCAAAAACACGTACTTATAAGTAGTAGAAAGCGTTCAAAAGCGTTCAAAAGATATGCTGGAAGATTTGCCTCACCCTGGTAGGCCATCAACATCTTCAACTGAAGTTAACATTGCAAAAGTGAAGGAAATAGTTACTGAAAATATTCATTCAAGTTTGAAAGAGATAGCCGCTGAACTTTCTGTATGTCACGAGTCGATCCGTATCATTTAACATAATCACTTGGGTATGAAAGATGTTGCCGCTCGGCTAGTCCCAAAAGACTTGAATTTTCGCCGAAAACTCAATCGCATAAGAGTCGCTGAGGACATACTAGAACTATTCAATTCCGACCCAACATTCATGAAATGTATTGTTACTGGTGACGAGACGTGGGTTTACGAGTTTGATATGCAAACTAGTCAACAAGCTTCGGAGTGGCGCCTTCCAATTGAACCAAAACCGAAAAAAACCACGCCAAAGTCGATCATAAGTCAAAGTCATGTTGACTGTTGCCTTTGACTATCGCGGTGTTGTGCACTCGGAATTCTTACCAAAAGGCTAAATAGAGTATATTATTTGAGCGTTATATGGCGTTTAAGAGAGCAAATTCGATGAAAAGGGCCAGATTTGTGGAAAGAAAATTCTTGGATTCTGCACCACGATAATGCGCCTTCGCAGAAGGCTATCATTCTGAACGATTTTTTTACTAAAAACTCAACAAGTACCATCGAGCAACCACCTTATTCACCTGATATGGCTCCAGCTAACTTCTTTAAGACATAAAGATTTCTTAGACATAAAGACTTCTTAGACATAAAGACATAAAGGAGAATTCGCGACGAAAACTAAACTCAATTCCGGAAAAAGCGTTTAAAAATGTTTTGATGATTGGATTATTCGATAGCATAAGTGTATCATTTCTGAAGGAGCAAAATTTGAAGCGATAAAATAAATTTAGATGAATAACCAACATTTTGTTTATTATCGATCTTTTCCCGGTACTTTTTTGACACAGTAGTATATCTGTGTGAACTTTTAAATGGCCTGTTTTATGTTATTTCCCTATATATTTATTATTTTGTTAGCTGTAAGATCCCCTTTTATTTGAAAATAAAATAAATACGAACTCAGCACCCTGTCTGCGCCTAATAGTAAATATGCTATTTAGACTCACTCCTTTATTTTGAAGTAGGTAAATGATTTTATGGTCAATGCCGTTAAGACTCCGCTGATTGTCTTAAGAGAGCTGGTACACCTTATAGGCTCCGGGTTCTGGAAGAGGTGTATCGTGAAAAATAAGTAGTGCAAGCTAATCAACAGGGCGTTAAATTCAAAAATTATTTTTATTTACTTGTTGGTCAATTAATGTGCCCGCAGCTCCGCTCGCGTGGACATCAGAAAGTCGTCGGTCGAGCGCACGCGCGTATATTGGTACCCTCGCGGAAAAGGCGGAAAACAAAAATGCTGATTGTGGGTGATCCTTAGAAAAAATATAAACGGACAAACAGACAGAGAAACGTTGGGTTTTATAATATGTATAGAAGATGTTATTTTTCAAGATTTTAGTCTTTTAACCCTTTCGGCATTATTCCAAAATTGACTAAACTAGATAAGAGTGCCTCATAAACCCACTGTCATTTTTACAGCGAACAATTAAGTTTTATTTGCATATCTGAGTTGTTATTTAAACCATTACAATACAAAGTAGTAATGATAATATGTAAAATCATATTACAAGGTAAGCAATAAAATAAAAATAATTCTACATGATTTCAAAATATCCCATGCTATTAAAAGTCATTGTGAATCTACAATGATGTCATACCGTGAACATTTTGGCGGTAAGTGCGCTTCATGTACTCGTACCAATCATTCGTCAAAAATGAATCGTTTTTAATCTAGGTTATTTTGCTTTAGCTAAATTATTTTTTATAATGTAATTTTATGAGAAGTTATATTTTGCCGTTTGAAATGATTAAGAATACAAAAAGTCTACGTAGAGCCGACCACAGGTCGCACGGTGTAGTATGTACGAAAAAAATTATTAAAAGTAATATCGATAGTACATAAACATTTATAAATTTATACATAAATTATTTTCAAATTACTATGTAGTTTTTTCTAAGCATTATTGTTCAGGTATTCATTCGTATCAATTCAACTAAGAATATATGAAACACTAGGCCATAGTGTTAGTCCAAGAACGTCAATTTAAAATCATTCTTTTAATATTATGATAAGATACCATTTAAGTTGTGTATTTTTTTTTACTTTCCGCTACGATATCTTTTAGCAACACAGGCTACGTAACCAGCGGCGTGAATATTTGTATAATTTTATTTAATAATATGTTACTAAAATTTTGAAGTCGCGCGGTAAGCAATGCTACGTCGTGATGGGTGCATCCGAAATAGCTCAAAGCACTAAATTATAATGATGGATTTTATCGTAAATATATCTAAATCAACCATTAATACAGTGATAACTGACGGTGAAGATGATAGCACTGAAACTTATATAACACTATTAAATATGTGTTTCACACAGGTTCTACAAAACAAGCGGTGTCCAGTCCCGAGTCCGTATTTAGGAATTCATTCAGGTTATATTCAGAATGTTTTTCATCAGGCGGTCACGGCACAGGCCACGGCAACCGAATGGTCTCCACCACTACCTTGGGCGCACATATAACGTTAAACAATTATTTAGGATATCAGTTCTGTTGAAACGTCCCGAGTTACATGAAGTAATACAGAATAAATCAAAGATATCATTTTTATGTTTAGTCTTGTCGTAGCAATCACATAAATAAGATAGATGTGAAATCCGACGGTCACAGCCGCTCCAGCGTGCGACATCTCGCAGTAAACGTAATGCCACGCCGCACCGCACCGTACCGCACCGCGCCGCGCCGTCCTGATATCCAATAGATCCCAGTTTTAGCTAACAATATCATAGCATAACATAACCGGACAACTTTACCGACATTCACGTCAGAAACACACGATGCGGTAGTACGATATCGCTGGATAGTTCGTGGAGCTTTAATATAAACTGTATCGTCTGTCCTCTTACATATATTGTCAGTGTTTTAATTCATTTCTCATCTCATTTCTCGGACTATAGGCTTTATAAAATAACTAACTAGTTTTAAAGAAACGATTAGTTACTAATAAATACCTTAAGAGCTAAACACATGACAACATAATGTGTCATCGTGTACAACGTGATATTGTGTCTAAGCGCGCAACAACTCAAATTAAATATAATGTTTCATGCAAGTTTATGTGTTTTCATACTACTTATGGAAACTTACAATCTATTAATGGTAACAGTTGAGAGTCTATCGACAGATATTATCGTCATGTCGGTCTGTAGCACTGTAGCGGCAATCTTTAGGTAACTGGATGTAGATTACCTGGTTCCTAAGTTTATTGCGCTGAGATTTCCCCCTACGATGGGTTTTTCACGAGGTTTACAAGAGTGCTTTGCCATTCTGATATAACCGTATCTCCATTCGTTAGTAGCAATGGTCTGCGTACAAATGTTTAGTTTGGATGTTTGACATAATATTGCACACGCCTTACACCTCAATTAACATTATTAATAAGAAGTTATCTCGAATATATATATACATATATCTATTATACCTATGCCATGTCCAAAAAGTTTCAAAGTTACTTGTAACACGATCTGAGACGATTCTCTAAGACAAAGTGTGTTATTTCTCGCGGGATCGGTCGCGGACCAAGGGGCTGCGGGTGGCGCGGGGGTGCACTTCGCTCGCTGATAGAGTGGGGGGAGGGGTCTGCCTAGGGAGGACCATGTGAGTGTAGTAATATTTTTACGAGAGAGTTTTTATTGCGCGCACGATAAATTTGTCATCTCCGGTCAATCGGTCGAAACTTGCATCGGAATTTGGCGTCCCGCAGTGTCATGAAAGAATTATGTTTTATTGTGTCTTGCGAACGATTGCTCGGCTTACTGATGTGCTAGTTCCGAAACTCTTCAAGATATACTTGTATAAGTAAGTCGTCTGCTTGTCTGGCAAAATACTCGTGCTATATTGGATTGTAAAAACCAGCCATATAATAAAAGGAAACTATATAACTAGCGTTTCGAGAACAGCCTGTATGTTACCTGTAGCTCTATCTCACGAGTTGCTGTTGGTTTTGAACTGTTCATTATGTTACGAGCTGTGCAGTCACTTTGCTGAACTAGACTTCATATAAATACATAGATATCAAACACAAATGTTTAAGGTAATTTTATTAGTGTTAAAATCATAAACATTATATTACCTAAACATTGTCCCCTTTAGCCATAGAATAGAATCACGGTTTGTAGCAGTTTTCAGTTGGCCTCGTGTCCTCTTGCCTCAACTGTAATTAAAATAATTTATTATTTGTATGTATGTAACATAGGTAAAAATTTATTTGATGGTTTTGTTTAAGATTTGTGAGATTATTCCACAATTTCAATATTGCTTGTAAGGACAATATTGATTTAGTCTCTGCATTTGGCTGAAATTCCGAAATGTTAATTTAAAAAGTAAGTAAAAGTAATCACCTTTTAATAATTAGTAATCGTACAGAGTAAATACATTACTTTAACAGTAAATGTACATAATACAAAATAAAATGTATTTGTTAACAATTCAATTCGCGAAATAGAGAGAAACGTTTGCCTATTTTTCGGCATTTACCCAAAAGAGTATTTTTTCTAAATTATTAATTCTTGTAATGAAGTGAGACATATTCACATTTAAATATAATTACTATCAATAGCAGAAGTAGTTACATAATAGCAAAAATAATAAAACAGAAAAACAATAGAATCAATATGCTAATAGCGTAGGAGGTAAAAACAATGGCTTTGTTTTTGATGCCCACGAATTCGAATACTAATTAAGCCAAGTAAATTGATGGCACGAAAGATATCTATTGGCTTGCATTGCAACTAAATGTATCATGCTATTCTACCTTCTACTATTAGTAAAAAGAAATTTCGATGTCTACGGACAATTTCTCGATTGTTTTGTTCTGTTTTAGGGCAAAAATAGTCTTGGTATAGTTTTTTTTCCAGTTATAACCTCTCATAGTAAGAAAAGTGTACACTTATCATGTTTTTCAGACAGGATAAATATATTCTTTTGTGTAGATAACATGAATTTTGTAGAGCGACGTCTTAATTAACTAAACATACCGCGCCGGTCAGAAACAACAATATTTAGGATAACCACCTTACAGTCGATCATATACCTACCTAATTCTACACTAAACATATCTTTGTGGTATAGTAACCAAAGAGCTGTTATACGTAATATAAGGCATAATTGCTAATCATTTTTATGCAAGAACATACATGACGATTATTCGCTTCAACAGTGAGGCTATCATCATTACGCTACTAACTGTTGTAAATCTTATAATATGTGAAATGTGCTACACCTTTAAAGTGATATAGCATACGTGGGAACTATCCCCTCTTCATTCTCGTGAACAATAAACTGAAACGAGCTGATCATGCAAAACGTGTCCACGCAAAATCCATAAAGTTAGTCCCCCGGGTTCGGGTCGCGCCGCGCAACGCAGCGCTGTTCGCGTCGCGTCGTAAACAACACAATGAATACGATTTATTATAATAATTATGTACTGAAATCATTTAGTTTATAGCAAACATATCGACGTTCAAGTTTGAAATATTATTTTAATAAATAAAACTAGAGACAGATACATTATGGTTTTTTTTAACTTGTCTGGGATACAAACTTCGTTTAACTACGTATTTTAGCAGAAAGCACAAAATAAATGAAGCAGAATTCTGCATGGTAAGAGAGAATATAATAGAATCTCTAAATGAAGATTCTTGAAATACTATTCTACAGAAGCATAAAATGAATTTACTTATCAAGTTTTTTTTATCTATTTTTAGGTTTGCGTTGGGGCACAATCTCACGTGATGCTATGTGACGACGTTATCCAAAATGGTTACAAGCTAAACCTAGAGAGGGGACAGACTTTAAAGTGCAGTTGCTGGCACCAGAAAACCCTGGCAGGTACTTCAACTTGAGAATGATAGCTAACTAGAGAACTATTAGAATGACCATGCTATAACGACATTTTACTTCACCAAAGCTCATGCTCATTGTAGGATTCGAATCGGCTGCGTCAAGTTACTCGGTGACACGACGTCCGAACACGCTGCTACTGAACCATCATCGCTATTAATATAGATTATTTAAAGGAGTTAGTACCATTTCGTGGTACTTTATAATTTTGTAGCATGATAGTTTGAAATTCAATTGAATAATTATAAAATCTAATAAAAATAAACAAAAATATTGTAACGTCTCTTAATTAATAACTTGTTTTTATAATAAAATCATATAATACCCACAAATTCGGTGGTACGTAGCGTGCAACTAAAACCGGTCGTGTTACAGGGCGTCTTTACGATCCATATTTATGGCTCACTCGTTGGACACTCGGCCATTTTTTACGATATACATAAAAGCTGCCGTGAAAGATTTACGCGAAATATATTCCGGCTAATGCTGATTGCCGGCTCCGCGTTTCATTGTACTAATGTTATTGCTGTATATATACGTCATTCGGCATGTTTATTACAACAAGCTAAATCTAACCAATTGTTATGTTTATTCAATTATTTCACGAATCTACGCGAACAATGTCGTCGTTCAATTGTTTCACGTTGTACGCTGAGTCACGAAAAGAGACGTGTTAGATAATTACTACCTTTAATTCGTACATATACGTATAAGTATATTATGTTTTTACAATCAATAGCAGCACAATGTGGAGTTATTAACATATATCGTATTGTTTTATGACGACATTCATGAAGGGACAGTTTTCGTAGTTAGATCCGCAGCTCTTCGGCTCTATGGCTCTATGGCTATACTAGCAAAGGATACACGTGAACTCATGATACCACATTTGATTATAATCTGTCACAGTAAAAATGTGACGTTAAATTGAGTTCGATGCGAGCACAAACGAGCTCTCGATCAATTTTTTGATAATGTCAGTCGGCGGCGACAAGTCATTTCTTGCGACAACATTTGATTTGAGCCCTGCAAATTCAATTTGTGCCACAATGCCGCTAAAAGCGAACCCGAAGACGGGCGGGCCGAGACCGCGGCACGGGCGGAGCGACGTTGCCCGAGGACCTCCGGAAAATGGAAAGTAAACTAAAACCCAAATAAATATTCGCTTTAGCAACAATCGAGCTCGCAACTCACACAATTACCGTGGAATGGAAAACGTTAGATAAATAAAATCGGAAGAGCCGGAGGGATCGCAGCCGCACTCCGCCCCCTTTCCCTTGCTAAGGCACGGGGGGTGGCGTTTTTCACAGAAAAACGCGAAGGCAGCAAACGTAAACATCGAATGTAGCAAATTTCTATTGAACGAGGGGTCGGGACCGGATTCAAATCCGCGCGATTTACAATAAATTTCAAGCGGAGAATATGTTCGAGATGTAGGTGGGGGGGGCTCTGGGGTGCCGATCGGTTTGCCCTTTCGGTCTCCAGAGCCCGAACCAAGCCCCGCGCCACGGTACTCCTGCGGGCTTAGTTTAAACGCTCACAGCGGAATGTTGCAAGTTGTTTACAACATAATTGAGAATATTGCTTAGGGGAACCGACGTTTTTAGACTTTACCTTTAAGGATTTTATTTTCAGTTATAACTGAATTATTAGTTAGCTATGTAAGCAGATACATACTACAATAAAGTTTATATTCTTAGAATATGTTTAAATAATCTGACCACGTGCTTGTATACTTCTAATGTTAATTAGAAAAGTAAAAAATGCATCATTCAAAAAAGTTACATAATTAGTTACATCACATGTTGGTCGCTTAGACACAAAATCTTTGAAATGATACCTCCGAATTTTTCAAAAGCGTATGTTTGATCGTAAAATATACACAATTATATTAGGAACAATTAACATTTATGTGTTCTATAAAACCTAATACAATATGTAACAAAAAGTTTAAACAAAATTGGTACATTGTAATGAACATTTATGTATATGAAAACCAAATGTGATTGACCAATAAAACATAACATTATTATAAAGTGAGGGCGGGCGCAGATGTATTCATGTTTCACGTGTCGTCGTCGGGCCGACCGACCGACCGACCGCTCTCAGTTTAATGTTGCCACGTTTATATTAGAATTTAAACAAAATAAAAGCTTAATAGTTCTTTATTTCTATTGTTAAATAGATCAAAGTACATTTTAGTTACAGATAATATATCGATAAAATGACACAAAGATAGTAAACTACTACCAGTCAGATAGTTTTTTTTTTAAATGAAATTGCAATCTGAGTTATATAAATAAAAATATTTCTAAATAAAAAGAGTTTTTAAGTAACTGGAATTATATGTACAATGTCTGATTGTAAAACGTAAATAGATACCGAAACAAGTCAGTGATAGTCTTCATCCCATAACTATCCTGTACGTCTTATTTGTTCTTCAATTTTAAAATAAAAGCCGTTTAACAACTTGCAACACTGTACATCACTCGACAACAAAAGCAATAACCCGGCAGGGCGGCTGGGCGGCTGGGCGGCATGACGGCGGGGCGGCGGAGGCTGCACGGTAATAGTCACATATTTTCCCAACCTGCATTCCCTATCATGAATGAATTTAACATGTTACACCTCACACGAATTTATAAGGGTAAGAGTTGTTTTATATTATTTTATAGTGTAGGGGAAAACTGAATAAAGGAATAATGTTTTATATTTTTCTAAAGTTATCTGGCATGAACCATAATAAATAAATAAACTAGTCAAGTGCGTGTCGGGCCACGCGCAGTATTGTATTCCGGAGTTGACCGTCACATTATGCAGATTTTGAAGAGGCTTTTCAAAGTCATTTTCTTTGGAATTTATACGAGTTTTTCCTTTTTATTTACTTCTCCAGGTACATTTTATAAGTTGGTCGACTATTGCTCGTTAACTTGTAAAGCCTACTTACCTGTGATATTTTTCTTTTTAACTACATTATATATAATCTACGGCCGTGAAATTTTTCACATATCCAAAAACAACCATTTATCTAGAAGGAGGGGACAAGTGGGGGAGACACTTGACTCTAAAAAAAAATAGCACTCTAAAGCTTAATATATCGCAAACGGATCCCTGAAACGGTTTCACTCACCTGTAATATTTTTGAACGACCTATCCAACGACAATCCACACCATGGGATAGACAAGAAAAAAACATCCCCACTTTAGGAGTACTTAAAAAAAATATTTTCTAGATTTTATTTTATCGGCGTGATTAATATGTATACTAAAACCAAACTACAGCTTTCTAGCACAAAGAATAACTGCTAAGCCGCTGACAGATAGACGGATGGACATGGCGAAACTGTAAGGGTTCCTTTTTGACTACGGTACCCTAATGATGTGTATCAGATCTATTGGTATGTTTTATATTTAAGTTAACAATACCGTACTCAATGTTGCGAAAAAAGTTGTATATAAGTTCAATTTACTTGTTTCGCCATAAACAAACATGTTGTTTATACATATTAATGATGGCCACGAAATAAGAAAAAATATACCTCTGAACTGCTGAAAAGTAGAAACTTGTTTTGTATAAAAAAATGCTAATGGTATTAAATCATTATAGCTGAAAAAATCAGACACTATAAATAATTTCAAAAGTAATATTTAATAGCATAAATTTGAAATTCAATCAAGACGTGATAAAATAAAATTTAAAAATAAACGCATGTTATTTTACTCCTACGTCGGAGGTGGGCGAGCTATGTCGCTGATACGCGTCTCCACACCGCTCTACGAAGGGAGGAGCTGGACAACCCCCTAGGGGGGAAGAGGAGACCATTCGTCAGCTCTCCAAAGAAATGTTTTCATTTTTATTTCATAAATAAAGGGTGGTATGAGCGCCAGCCGCGTAATGAGCGACTTGTAAGAGGAAATGCATGTATTTTTTATTGTAAAAACATTCTTATTTATATCATTTACAATAATTGTTATTATACACGTCAAGCGAAGAGGGCTAAGTGGCAGCGTGTTCTAACATCTTGTCGATCGACGCAGATTCGAAATTACAACGCGCCTGCACCATTGATGAAGGAAAACACCGTGATGACACCCACCATAGTGTCAGAAACGGGATTTAGAAAATGCCTTACAAGCAGCATTAGGATATATAGTTGTGTTACGGCAACTACACTGGAGAGCTATCTCCTCTCTAGGCTTAGCGTGTTACCACAGTCTAAGAACAAATAGTGAGCTAACGGACTCGTCTAGACTGTGCCATAGTGCGGGAAACGCGATGCAAGAGAAGGGCGGGTACGAACCCAATCGGCCGTACACTCGCTCGGGACATACCAATAGAGGAAAACCCATTATTGGGTAATCAAAATACTATCAAAAGCCTTTCGATAGTTCATATTTTTTGTTGCATTCTTGTAAAATAAATGTATTCATGATAAAGTGATACAGATCCTGGCACGACGTTTGTATCCTTTTTGTTCCAGGTCTATAATGTTATTATAGCCTCAATGTTCGTATAATTTTTTAGCCTTTACTTAAGTAAGTGATTTATACATTGTCGGGAGACATGCTATTGGTTTCCCATATTTGGATTCTTGTGTTATTTCATTTTTCGGAATTTAGATGACCAGTTCTGTCGTAAACCATTCTTCTATTGTATCGATTTGATTATATTAGTTGACAATATATTTATAAATGTTCGTCAGATATTTTAAATAATAATTTTGTATTTAGGGTTTTCCAGTTGTATAATTTATTTAAAACACATTTTTAGTCTACCTTATATTTATGTTTTTGTATATTTTCAGCAGAGACTTCTATTTCTATGATCTAATTTTTTTTTTGTATGTAATTGGTATTGATACTAATCCTAGTTCTAATTCTTAATTAAGTAAAATTTTTAATTTCCATGTTTGATCTATTTTAGGTTTAAAGGTTTTTGGTGTTGTGAATGGTTTTTCACCATTTTTGGTGATGAAAGTACTAACTGCAGCATATAATTATGTTATGTATTTCTCTGTCTGATTTGAATGTAATATTTCCGGTAAATAGTTATTAATTCTATTGTGATTTAGATACTTTATTTTACTAAATATTGGGTTTGGTAAAAGATTATTTGCAATTTATTGAAACTTCTTTAGTTTCTTTAGTAGAAGTAAAAAATGAAGTATGAGTTCTTCCTCATTCTCATTATATTCATTTATTTGATTTTATACAGGAACTAATATTTCGGACATATATGTGTTCTGTTGAGGTACAATCGTGTCAATGGATGAAGAGCTGAGTGAGATAAATTACATTGTGCTCGATATTTGATTGTTATACAGGCTATTAACTTCTACAGGAGTATTGTATTATTGGGATGTTGTTTACATGAATTATTTCTATTTGAGCTATAGTTGTTTCTATATTTATGTTTGGTGATGGTGAAGTTGATTCAGTGATTGTTGTGAACGTTTTTGCTTTTGATTGTTCTACTAGAAGTGTTACAGAGGTTTGTAGTAATTATAATGATTGTTCGCTCTTAATTTAATTTCATTTAATACTTCAGAAGATATATTTGACAAATTACCATACTTCTTGCTTGATTATAAAGCGTGTTACAGGTAAACGTTAGGCTAATAATATTAGTTAGGTATCTTATTTAAATATTGTTGAAGTCATTTTATGTAACCTGGTCCATGTGTTATTGTTTTAAAGTAGCAAAATATTACCTCTTCATATTCTTCTTGTTACCACTTTCTTCTACTATAACTACGCTACTACGTACTACGCTTACTAAGCTTGTAGTGGTCGTATAATATGTTTTTTATATATTTGATAATGTATATATAATAATATATTTTATTATATTGTAAAATTATTTTTAAGCCCGAGATATCAACAATAAAATGGCAAGACTGTCATCCCGCTTTCCTCTAGACCGAATAGACTAAATAAAATCTTACGGTTGTTTCGTTCACATATGAATTCTCAGATTTAACAAACGTTTTTCAAGTGTTCCACTGTGGAATAAAATAGGATAGTAAAACTAATTCTTGTTAGAGACATAGAAAGTTGAGGGTCGCTATAAAATTTTTATGTGTAATTACAGGTTAGTTTAATTTAAGTATGTGTGAAGGAGACTTCGTGGGCGGAGGACACGGATGGGGGGCGGTTGGAGACCGGAAAGATTTTTCAATTACCAACTTTGTGCCGTTTGCTCCAATCTCAGATGACAGAGTAATTTAAAAATATAGGGATTTCAATATTTTAATACTGAAAATGTATTTTTAGAAAATATTTCAAAAGGTTTTTGATCCTACATTGTCAAAGTAACTGCGCTCCACCTGATGGTTAGCTGAAAGCAGCGGAGACGCCAGAGAGGTGAGGATCTTTTAACAGTTACTGCATCGGAAGCCATTACGCAGTCACACACTAGCTGATTCTCGTGTTTTATATGTACGATTGACTCTATGTATTTGCATTAGTCTGTGAAGTGTGGAATTCTTAATATCAGTCGTGCTGCTAACTACGTCCGTATAATATTGTCTGGGGGTGGGATGCCAGCGGCGCGGCTCGACCGCGTCCCCCGCCGCCCCGCCCCGCCCCGTTGGCTACTCCAGTGTTCGACCCCGGAGACGGCTAAAGATGATCATGCATCTGCTACATGAAGGAGTTAACGCTACCTACCTCCTTATCAAGGTAAGCAGAAACATATTATTATTATAAATTATTAATACAACATACCAAAAATAGTGGTCAATAATTAATTGCGGGTTATTTTAGTATTATTAAAAAGACTTTTATTTGTAATTATATTTTTAAGTTTTTTATTACAATGTTTAGTTATATTTATAGATACTCCAAAGAAAAGAAGTTTCTGATAACACATACTATAAATACATCTAATACTTAGTCCAATACTCTTCAATAGGTGATACCAACAAGGTCTTATTTAAATTAAAGTGGAAATTAAAAATAAATCTTATGAGTTGTATGCCATTGCTCTTAAATAGAGAAAAAAGAATTACACTCAAAAAAAAATTAATGATGTCAGAGACAAACCTTTGCGTAAAGGGTTAGGTTTTTTTTTTCAATATTTAACAATTTCCTAAAGTAAAATTTGATTACATCAATGTGAAATTATTAAATTATTCCGATTTTTTGTCGCACAATCGTCGGTCCTCTAACGGCCTAACCTCCTCTAACGATTACACGCCGAAGTAAACGCTACTTTTAAATTGGATTCCGGCAACTAGGACCTTTTGTTCCGACGCCCGATACAAAGAACGCGAGGACGTTTGATGCGAAATAATTCTACGACGTAGAACCTACGCGACGCGTCGCGACGTAGCCGTAACACAAATAATAAAGGAGAGAGAAGCACCGACTGAAAAGTATTTCATTTAGGATAGAATATCAAAATTTGAGGCTATTTTTAAGAGCTTATTATACTTATATAAATAACATAAATAAATTACAATTTTCCTAATACTATCGGCGAAAAACAATAATAAAGATTTTAATATAGAGGCGAAGTTAATTTATTTTGAGACATTTAAATTCTAATTTACAACTTTTGGCTTACTATCGGCGACAATGAATTTCGAGAATAATTTCAAAGAAAAAATTAGTCACAGTCTTTGAACGCTTTAAAAAAATAACAAGAATTAATTAAAAACTTAATTTTAAATTCAAGTGATATTTATGAAAGCGGTACGAAGTTGATGATCCAATATCGGATAAGCGTTGAGCATCCATAAACAAGATCGCTTAATAAACTTTCGCAAAGATGTGATATAACAGCCACCGCACCGCGCACCGACGCTCTGAGATGCACTTTTCATTATTATTGCATTTTATGAAATATTTAATGTTCCCATGATACACACTAAAACAAGAGATAGAGAGGTAGGGCACAGAGAAATATCTTTGGAGATTTCTCTCTACTTGGAACAATCTGACTGATGAAATACCTCCGCCCTAGAAAACCGCAGTCAAATAAACTTGTGTTGTGTTCTTGCGATGTATAGGGTTTCCAAAGCTCCTTGGCGTCTATAGGCTATGGTAGCCGCTTAACATAAGGCGGGCCGTATGCTTGTTTGTCACCTTAGTTGTATAAGAAAAAAGCGATACAACATTGTACACAATTATGATGGAATATTAATTATTTTACATACATAATCAGTATTAATAAGGGATTAGATTCTTTCTGGAAACTACTTCAGACACATTCTCTATAAAATCAGTTACCTACATTTTTATATACTAGTGGCTGTGCCCACGGCTGTGTTTGCGTTTATTATGCAGTAATTATGTACGCCTCGTCATTTTAATTTGTACTCATATTTTATAATTTTTGAAAATATTGTTGATCATTTTATCAATTTCGAACTGACATTTATTCCCTACATACAAAATTTCATTAAAATCGGTGGAAATACATAAATATTTCATTCTTTTAAATATTTATTGATATTAATTTTTGGTTCATGAAATTGTTAGTATTAATTTTTATATCCTATCAATTGAGGAATATGTATGTATACTCTCGTGTACAAAATTTTATTCAAATTAATCAAGCCGTTTTTGAGTCAAAACTAGATATACAAACGGACAACAACGAAATCATTGCTCGTTTAAATAGTTATTTATCACGGATTTTTTTTTATTAATATAGTATTATTATTATACAATATTAACATAGTATATAATATTATAAATATGACGCATGTACCTTATTCGCTTAACTTGTATACTCAAGGATAAAGGCATTTTTAGCAATTATTTATTTTTTATGAATTTTTATATCATCTACAGAGTCCGTAAACTACACACTCATCAGGTAATTTTCCCAAACAAATTAAAATGTACAACAGTCCTTCGCAAGATTTAGACGGTTTTTAATACTTTTGTTATTAGTGTAGCTGTTAACCGCAGTATCACGTGATTTCAAATGACATTGTGCTCTAGCTAATGGTAATACTGTAATCTAGATAATGGTGTAGGTATAGCTAATAGGTATAGCTGCCGGAATGCAGTGCTCGGATAATACCTTCCATCATGCTATGGTAGCAATATAATAAAACTTCAGAGTCTCTGGCTCAGTAGAGTTCAAGCCTACGTATTCAATGCGTTGTCTCAACACCCTACTACCACAAAGTTAAATATATTTACTAGCGTTAGTAGACTGAGTACTTATATATAAGATCCAAACATTTTTTTTAAATTATTATCTCGGTTTCATGCATAACAGACATCAATACGACCTGTCACAGTCTACGTTAAAACAACACACGAAGCGTAAAGAAGAAATTAAGATGCATAGCAAATAAGCATCCGGAGCGGGGTGCAGCAAGGGGTGGCAGCGAGCATACATTATGCATGTCAGTGCATACATCGACACCCCAGCGGCAGCGCGCGATCGATACGACGCCCTTACTGCCTTACCCTAACGTAACGCGCCGAGAATACATTAAACCCCTGTATTTGCATAAGCTGGTGAGTCCGTTCATTATGTGCGAGGGCAGATCGATGTACGACATCTACATACGACAGAGAAATCTGCGTTTGTATCATTTCGCGAAAGCCATACATAGGCAATAATGAAAACTATTTTTTTGGCAAACCATAACCTACCATCAGAATCTATCATTCAGAATACATTAATTCAAATTCAATATATTTAGATTGCTTCAAAATTTTGATGACAAAATTAACCAAAGCCTAAATTTTCGGTGAATAAAATCCATAGGATCTGAAGTTCACATGCCAACAATTGCCGGCAAGCACCTTTCAATCAATGTATTAAACCTGCAATTAATTATCAGGCTTATCGTGTCACCATTTTCGATTGTATCGTTAGTTAATGTCGAGACGTTAATCTATAAATTATAAAAATCTTTAATAAGTACCTTGTAGAACAGTAAGTATCAAGAGTGTGAATAAATAAACCAGATTTCACGGGGTAGAGCGGGGGCAGAGGCGGAGGAAGCCGACTCGGAATGAGAGGTGAAGAGGGGTTGCAATAATTAGGCCCGAGGATTAGCCTCCACCGAGAAAATTAACTTGAAAACTGCACCAAAGACTATATAAATGCAGAGAATAATTGACTTCTACATAGTTTTTAAACTTTAAAGGTATTGCATTTAACTTAAAATAAATTTTAAAAAATACTTCAAAATGTGCCAAGTGCGTGTCGGGTCACGCGCAGTGTAGCGTTCCGTAGCTGCCCGTCACAATATGCAGACTTAAAGAGGGGGCTTTAAGTAATTTTCAATAGAATTTGTACGAAATTACTACTTCAAGTACATTTTATAAGTTGATAGACTCGTTAACTTGTAAAGCCTACTTTTCTGTGATAGTTTTCCTTTTAACTTCATTATATCTACTACTACCATGATTTTTTTCACATATCTAATACTAATCATTTGCTGAAAGGTGGGACCATTTAACTTGACTGTAACAAAACTTAGTACTGTTAAGATTAATATTTCGCAAACGTATCTCTGAATCGGAAAAAGGTTTTCGCAGACCCGCAATATTTTTGTGATAGGATGGGATAGAGAAGAAAACAAAATTCATTCCCACTTCTACGTGTAGGGGATGGACCCTCAACAATTTATTTTTTCAAGGTTTTATTACTTTGTAATTGTTTAGTACTTTTGTTATTTACCACTTTGTCGGCGTGATTAATATGTATACCCATACCAAATTACAGCTGTCTAGTACTAAGAATCTCAGAGCTAAGCCACGGACAGACAGACGGATATAGCGAAACTTCCAAACCTTCCTTTTGACTGCGGAACCCTAAAAAGAGTCTGACAAGTAGCGATTAAAACTAGCGCCCTAAGGATTCCGTATTTTAAATAAATATTGTTGATATAAAATAATACTTGCACTCTCTAATATGGCTCAGACGTGCGACGGTGGGTGTTTAGGTGATAAACTTTTATTTTTCGGGCGCTTACGTAGTAATACACTGCACAAAACTTTATGCTAACTAGCAGCAAATATCAGCAACTTTATCCCATATTAATTAACAGTAAAAATCAAGCTTATATGTTCAGATGCATGAAGTTTCGATTCTGCACAAGTTTGGTTCGATCTCTCGCGACATCACCCCCGTAACACAGTATTTTAGAGCACAATAGTCCGGACAATTACTGGCGCAGACAATATCAATTAATGAAAACGGATGTCAGGTATTTGGGCCTCGACGACTGTTCACTGCTGATTGGAAAATTTTCACACTCGATATTGTTCACTAATTATTTTTTTCATCATTTATACCCAATACCCCACTGGGCATATACGAATTTATATAACATGGCATTTTCATGATATGAGTCAATGAGTAAATTATATAGCAATATATAAAAGGCTTGCTTGCTTAATTTGTTCTGGACTCCTTTCGACCATATTATGTACTATATTTAATTGTAATAGCTATATATATACGTTAATGAATACGTAACGATACTAAATAATGTCGTGCCTACTTATGTACGCACGTGACAAGCTATACTTGTCATAACACAGGAAAAATAACTACAATTTTTTATCCCTCGAGCCAAAAACATGATGAAGTAAGCCATCAATAAAAATAATGTGAATTCATCTTACTGTAGCTTTTTTTAATAATGTAAAAAATATTTAATATCTAGTAAATAAACATTATTTTAATCAAATTAAATAATACAACACATAATTTTATTATCAAAAAAAAAATCAACAATTTAATGAATGTGAAAAAATAGTTTAGTCATTGTTGGTTAGACCTTGACTTTCTTAAGTGTTTTGTCAGTCTTATTTGAATAGACAATTTTCGGTTTTTATTTTAGTTGAATTTGTCTGAGCCCGAAGTGTCAATGTGGAAACAACTTTACCCGCGTCTTTACAATGATCTCGCGAACGGATCGCACGGGAGCGGAATGCGGGGAGGCCGGTGCAACCCGTCGCCATGGCAACCGCCCCCGCCTAATCAATTGCAGAAATATGTACGAGCAGACACCAACGCGACTTGACCTACCTACCTCCCCTGAACTCATTGTAAATAGCGATACTACAGAGAAGCAAAGGTTTCCTGGAGGCTCGGGTTATGCTGGCCGATTGTACCAACGATCACACACGCTATAAGCGAGGAAAAGATGTATGAGCGGCGGTCCGGCTACCGTCCTTATATTGAGATGTAGAATTTTTATAAGTTTTAATGTAAATATAATATTGCAATGAGTTTTATGAAGAGAAGTTCTCTTGCCAGAAAATGAATACAAAACACGTCTGTCATACGAAAAGTAGTTACAAGTGGGTAAAAACGTGGAGTCTCCTTTTAAAAACCTCTACTGTTTATTAATTCTGCTGTGCGAAATATATTCATGAATTTGTTCTTGTATTTACTGATTGATTTGAAGAAATGCTTTGATTTCAACATATGTAGAATATTCGGAAATAAAACTTATTAGTTTCATTTATCACAATTAAATCAGCCTCAGATAAAACCACGAGACCACAGCTGGGCACCACAACACCTCTTCTTGAGTGAGGACTTAATCATTATCGTATACCTAGCCTTATTTATAGGTCATTTTAAGTGCACAGAAACATATAATAAAAATTATAATATTTTCACAACGTTTTCTTGTTAAAATTCAAATAAATATTAAAAATGCGCACGTTACGCCTGGTTCTTATATATAAAAAAATTAACATAACTAAAACTAAACAACTCAATTTAACGTTCTACTTTTTTCATACAAAAAATGTGACAAACAAGCATGCAACCCGCTTTATAATAAGCGACTACCATAGCCTATAGACTCTTGTAATACCATAGGTATCACTAGTGCGTTGCCGACCTTGAAGCCCCCTACCTCAAAGAGCTCTGGAAACCCTACTCACCGCAGGAACAAAAAACTAGGTTATTTGGCTGCAATCTTCTGTAGGGTGGAGGGCGGTATCCCATCAGTCGGACTAGCCAAGTAGAGAGAAATCTATAAATAAATTTCTCTGTGTCCTACCTTTCTTGTGCCCTACTATGCGTCTCGCAGATAACTACAAAGCCATTTAGATCACTTGAGATTTTTTTTTTAATTATAAATTATTTATTGGTTTGCCAAACATTGCTTATTGAAAAAAGCATACATCATAGTAAAAGCAATTAAACTCACGTCAATTGTAAAAATAAAAACTGCAATGTAGCGCGTAGCGGCTACGAGGCTCTACGCCTCACCGTGATCGCTACGCCGTAATCCGCCTTTAACTGTAAAATACAATTATATGAAATAAATTACAATTTTACAAAGCTTTTTTTGCTTAACATGATGATAATTATTGAAATTCTTAAACAAAATTTAGAGTTGACTTCGCTATTGTCTTATAAAATTCAATAAGATAAGATATAAAATGGTGTTATATTTACCAGCATAATGCCTCATCGGTTATTCTTTCTCAATCTCATTTTTTGTGTAAAAATGTATAATTACATAAAGTAGTTTAGCTAAAGGAATTATAAATTATAATAACTAAGATTAAAACATCCGTACTTTTGATCTATAAAGAGTTCCCGAGCCAGAATTTAAGAAACTTGTAAGAATTAAAAATGATTTGTTTCGTAAAAGATATCCACGGGCACGAAGATGCAGCGATGATATTCTTAGGGTTTTCTTGCTTCTCCTGTGTTCTGAAAATGTTAAAAAATAATGATTAGATATCATTAAAAAAATTAACGTGATGTTACGTAGCGTGTTGTTCCTGAGCATTTGGTTATGAAAAACTTCATGATGAAACCATAGTATACTGGACAAGTAGTTTCTAGCAGCTGTTTATTTAGTTACCCGGTAAGTTAATAATACTTAAGTTAATAATCGTTAGTAAGCACTTAACGATGTTTTCCGGCAACCACAATTCAAAGCTTATTTCTTCACAACGTAATGGTATTAAAACACATGCATTCCAGATTTTGTCATTATTATTAGTATGTGTAAATGATTTCTCGTTATATTAGTGTAATCTATTTTCTAATCTTTATCAGATAAGTTAACTTCAACAGGGTAGTGGCCGAAATCACAATATATAGCACCAAACAACGAAAGTAACCGAAGACTTTTCCCTATACAGACGCATAGAAATACGATTACCGTAGATTATTAACATAAATATGAGTGCATGTGACAGCGAGGGGGAAAGGGGTGGGATGAGAGTCGCCTCTCTAGGGGGAGGTAGAAACCCTGTATAATTACAGAATGGGCTGAGCCCGCGACCGGCCTGCTGGACCACGTCACAGTATAACATTACGAGGTGAAATATCACATGGTAAGGCTATATAGACTTCAGCCCTGAGGTCTACTGAATATCAGAAGCTGTGTGAAGTTGTGTGAAAGATCTGGGGATTATGTTGGACTCGAAGTTACTGTACAATTATCATTACGATTTTATTCATCAAAAAGCCATCAAAATGTTAGGATTTATATTGAGAGTCACAAAGCCATTCAGTAAAATCCTACCACTTAAGGTGCTTTATTTTTCTTATGTTAGAAGCTGCTTAGAATATGCGTCGTCTATATGGTCACCAGTTTTCATTACACACAATAACAGGTTAGAAAACATACAGAATAAATTTGTAAAATTTCTGAATTTTAAAAGTAAGGACCATCCAAGTGAGCACTGTAACATGTTATCATTAAAATACCGGAGAATTATAAGCGATATGCGATTTCTATATGATCTAGTCAACTCAATAACAGATTGCCCAGAACTCTTAAGTAAATTACATTTCCGAGTACCTACTAAGCGTACTAGGAACTCCAGTTTGTTCGCAATTTTCTCTGTAAAACATACATATGCTCAAAACTGCATCATTTATAGATGCACTACGCAGTACAACAACCTTTTCAATGATATTGACTTATTCAACCTTAGTCGAAATCAATTTTTGAAGTTGGTCTGTGCAAGGTTAGTACAAAACTAATACAGGAAACTTAAAACACTCAAATAATAATCACAAAACTTACATTCACTCCCTCACACACCCATACACACACACACACACACACCATATTATTTATGCAAACATCTTTCTAAATACATTCCTACACACGGTATACGAAATGTAATTATTACTACTTCTTAATTGGCACTTCAATATTATATTCTAATATTTTTATAAAATGTCAAAAAATGTGCTGTGAAGTTTGTATATAATAAATAAATAAATATTTGTTTTTTTCATTTCATTGAAGAAGTTTTTTTTCGGTAATGCATCTTTTTGTCATCAGCAAGTTACCCAGAAATCTTTTATAACAGCTTATGAAGTTTGGTTCCTAGTTATATATTCAATACAATATACACGCCGAGCGACTCAACTGTAACAACTTAAGCCACTGATATGAAATATACTATGTATATAATATTTGTAGCGTTAGAATTAATTGTTAATGCGCTCAGAAACGCAATATCGGGCGACACCTGCTGCTGAAGGCTGAGATTAACATCGTCCGTTGGTCCACAATTAATCGTTTGTTTAATTTGCCACAAACAGACCGACACACTCATACACTGAGTTATTGTGTTCGGGAACGTTTTATATCCAATGGCGATGACCATAATGTTTGTAGGTTATTGTTCATTATGCTGTTAATATAAATATGTGATAATAATAATGTGAAATTATAGGTAGTCATAACCTCATTGAAAAAATATACTATGTTAGATACTAGAAGATCAGAATAAAATCAATGTGCCATTAAAAATGACGTTTCGCATCGTTTAATCAAGTGAGGGAATGAGACTGTTAAAACATGTATCTATTGTTATTTATGAAATAAATTATATCCAAGTTTACAGCTATTCTCGGTCGCGTAGTTCAATAGTTTTCATTAGTTACGCTATCGGAATAACACATGATTGGAACAGATATATCGGAACGCCTAATCTGGTTTAATTATATATTAATACCGTTAATATTAACTAAATTAAATAAATAAAAAACGCAGGCACTTAAACAATGTAAATGATATTTAAGTAAAACAAATTAATCAATATTATTATGTTAATTAAATTAATATTATCATATTATGTTTGTAATTATTATTTTGGTATGGACTACCGGTTACCGTTATTTATTTGAGAATCACCAGCATAAGGTTACGTTTTTTTATTTTTGTCAAAGAAATTCATCATGACTACATCTAAATCTGGTAACTTGGTATTAAGTGACGATAGGCCTAGATGGAAGCACACTAAGCTAAAAAGACTTTGTCTTTCAAGTTTATCAAAATCTTATAAAGAAACAATCTATCATCAGCCACATTTTTACTGTTCCTTCAAGAGTGGTTAAACCTTTAAGTATAAAAAAATAGTTCTCGATGTATTTCATAGCGTCATAATAGCTATGAAAGCCGTAGTAATATGCGTGTAGTAAAAAGATACATCAAATATAAGGGGAGATCCCTAAAATAACTGTAAAAAGGCGAATACACTCTATTACCTGATTTAAAAATCATACTCAAAAACGGTTAGGGCGAACCGAAACGACGCGACGTTACCAACCCTTCGTATAAATTCCATCGGAGCGCAATAATAATAAAAAAAAATGTTGAGAGTATGTCGCGTGCAAAAGACGTGCGGTCACGGTACCCCGGCCTACCCTCCCGTACTCCGGGTCCCTCCGACCCTCCCCGTCACGAATATAATATGCATTATGCGAAATCCGTAACTCTTATGTTGGGTCGGTAGAATACCTTAAACGTTCACCGATCCATACGACTATGAACCGTAATGTTACAGCTTTAGCATTTGTTTTGTAATGTCCGTCAAACAGTATAAGACATTGGTCTCATGAGAGGGTTGGCTGAGGGCAGTGAGGGCGAGGCGTGCACTCTCGAGATAACGTCGAGTATTAATCATAGTATTATCGGGCAGCGGCGTCCTCTTTGTTATGACACCGCGCTATTGCAGTTTTTTCTCTATCTACCCTACAGGACGCTATAAACGCACTCCAGAGTGAATTTTCCGAGACAGATGTTTTAGTAATCCGAATAAGATATCGAGCAATAAAACATTCTATATTATTATTATGGGATATGATATGGTTCATGAAAGCGGATTATGACGAGATGCAGTAAATGAAGAGGTAGACAATTCTGAAGAAATTTTAATAAGCGAAATGATATTACGTGGTAAAGGTTTGGAAATTTATTTGTACCTAGTGTTTTATCAACGTATAGGATCATACAGGCTGCTTCACTTACTGATCAAAAACTGGACCGCAACTAGTGACGGACATATTTGTGAAAGAGTTACTTTTGTTGTGCTCAAGCATTTGCCAGAGGCAACTTTTTAGTACCATGAAACTTTTAATTCTAAATTAATTTAATATAATTGTTATCTTCCTCGATATATAAATAAATTTAACATGTTGAAGTAACATTGAACAAACTAACTTTTATGGTTAAGATTTCGAAGAAGCTGTGCAATATTACTGAAACCCATTAATAAAATAGGCTAAGGCAAAATGAATAAAAAAATAACAAAAATATTAGCATAGTGTCAGGGCGCTTTCTAGCCCTCGCTCAGTGTGTTCCAACATGCACACTTGAGAACCAGACCCACTAGACTTAGTGTGTTAACATCTTTCACTACGTCATCACTTACCATCAGCTCAGTTTGTGCTTAAACGATAACCTATTCAGAATGTAAAAAGTGAGTAATACGTTTCCAACCATGTCCCCGCATTAAACTTAAATATAGTAATTATCTCATTACTTGTTACGTAGAAGTTTGTCATGTTGGCAGTATACAATAACGCGCATTATTATCAGTTGGTTGGTTCAGCAAATTGTACCTCATAGTAACCACATAACAAAGAGGATAATAATAGCCTAGAGATAAACAGATTCAAACAACAGTGAGCGTCGTCACACTGCGCCATGGAATGGATCTTCATCTATTAATTACAAAATTAAAATTGTAGTGTAACTGGGTGAAGACTTCGCTCAGTACTAGAGACTAGAGTATATGAATGTATAGTCTCGCTTTATGTTCAAGTCACGTTAATACACCAACAAGTCATCGGAAGCCTGTTCATCATTCATTCACATCCATTGAAACCAGACTTGATATTTTCCGAGGAATTTCTCAAAAGACTCCGCGATGACTGGCTCAATCCGAGCATACATATCGGCCCCGCGACGCGGCGCGTCACGTCACGTCCACCAACAATTTGTGTATGATTAATGGTCATTTCGGAACGCGAGAAATCTCAGCGTCTCTGAGGACCGATTTCTACTAAAGTTTTGATTCGTAATAACTAGAGTGAGCCCCCGCCCCAGGCCACGCACCTATACGAAAACTTACGATTGTACTATAAATGTATTTAAAGTAAATAGATATTTTAAAAATAACTTAATTTGTACTACATAAATAAATGCCTAATATTTTCACAGTAAATAAATAAGGTCCAAGGTTAATAGAAAATATATACTCTATGCAATTTAGTAGATATTTAATTAATATTTTAAGTTTATAAATTATATTGTTGAATTCAAATATTTTCCCAATAAAATCTATGTATCGAAAGTTTTATAAATAAAGTTTTCATGGTTATCAAATAGGTATTATAAATATTATTTTTGTTGAAAATTCAACCTTCACATAAGTATCCGAAACGTAATGGATAAAATATAAAAACCGTGTCAAGCGTCTAAAATGTACCTTAACATAAATATGAGAGCATCATCTCTGCTCCGCACTCCTTTCAGTAATAACTCCCCAATCTTATCACATATACTTACACACACTAGTGTAGAGTTGGTAGAAAATGACATAGTGTAAAAATAATAATAAACGTTTGTTTCTGTTTACTTTGCGAGTGAAATGTGACGTGGAAATCTTACACAAACTGTAAGCAGCCCTGTCATCCTAAAACAAATGCTTATTGAAGGAATCAATAATTTTGGAAATTTAATTTAACTCTCGATTCTTACAATGTAATGAAATAGTTGAAGAAAAAATATGTACAAGAGTGTGAGAAGACACACTGCAAGACAGATTGTCTATGTCCGACGCAAGCGCTGTATGTGTGTGCGTGAGCACTGGGAATCATTTTTCACGTTTCATGAAGCGTTCCGGCGCGGGCCAGTGGATTAAAATACATTTCGCTAGTCGCCAGTGATGGATGGCATCGCGTCGGGAGGAAAGGGTTGCCCCCTCATTCTACCCCTGGGGTATCACACGGAGGGACGAGCCATCAGACATGACCGTTTCTTACAAACGAAGATATGTTTCTTTAAATAAAATGTTATTACTTCGTTTTTCCATTGAATATAATATTATAATATTTCAAGCGATTCCTCGTGAGTGGTATTTAGTGTTTTGTACATAAACCAAGGATGTTATGGATATAACTTTCGCTAATATCCTATATGTTTGTAGTATTCAATGTGCATGTGTTACCAAAGCTTATTAAAAAAAAAATTAATAGTAAAGCACCGTGATTTCTTATTGTAATTTATCTCGGTATGATAGAATGGAGGTAGAATTTGACCTTCTTTAGTCCGTCATCACATAATACCTATAGTGTTATATTATATAAGGGTAAAACCCTCGAAAGGTTTCTCTTTCATTATACAATAACACCTATTTACAATTAGAAGATTCCACGTAACATCTCGTAATTTGCTGGGTAATTTCGTATCCGACCTCCATAAAAACGAGTGTAGCTCATCTAATAACAGATACAGTACCAGAGCAGCGGTAACTGTCGAAAGTTGAGAACCAAGCGACAGTGACGACAGAATAGCGCCCGAATATACGAACACCCTGCTGTCATCATTTAGTGTCACTCCAGTGTCATTCCACTCACCAAAAAGTGATAAACCCAATCAGGTTTGTTATGTGGAACGAATAAAGTCATATATTTGTGTCTTCGCGTATTAGACTCACGTTTTAGAGAAGTATTATGAGGAGAACGCTATAAAGCTAAATCCTAGTAAAAAATAGAACTCGCAGAGAAATTACCATATGGAAATAAACTGACTTGGCCCATTTGAAAATTATTAAATCGACTTCGAACTCAAATCGCGCGCTGCAAGTACAATATGGTTAAATGGGGCTTTGATCAACAAAACGAAACCCTATGCGACAGCAGCCACATCCAAACCACGGCACATCTCCTATCGTGCCCTCTGTGTTGCTATTCCTGCTCTATTTATTAAACGCTATTGAAGCTATGATGATTAGTGGTAACGTGTACGGACTTCGCGTCGATGGACGTGAGTTCGAATACCTGCAATGAGCCTGAGCTTTTCGGTGAAGGTAAACATCGTGATGAAACCATAGCATGATGGTAGGGCTTTTTCTAAAGACCGCCTGGCTATCTACCACGCTCAAGTTGAGAATCTGTCGCCAAGCACCAATAGGTATGTTGTGGCAGCTGTACTTGAGAGCCGGTCTTCCACTAGGCTTAGCGTTGGGCCACATCGTCACTTAAGATCAGGTGAGATTGTAGCCATAACGCTAAACCTATAGGTAATGTTAAAAAAGAGGTAGCCCGAATACTGGTCGGACTCAATTTAAAACAATCTTCGACACGAAAGAACTCACGTTAAATATAATTATTATGGACAGATACAATTTTAACACGATAGGTCGAACGAGAATTATCATTATGCTCCACATATACAAGACAATAGTAATACAAAACCAGCAGAAACATACACCGTGTAATGCGAACCACTGAAAATTACACCGAATGTTTGAAACAAACAACGTAAGTAAATGTCAATAAGCCAAAAAACGTTTCCAAAGGAAATATTTGCTTTGGTTCATATTCGTCAAGGAAAAATCAGCTTGACAACTTTTCATATACTCGTTAAGGAAAACTACTGGAGAACAGCAAGTATATCAAAAACGTATTTGATACATTATATCAATTTGTATTTAGAATATATAGTAAAATTCTTGAAAATCACTTCACAGCGTTCTTCTAAGATCAATCTTTAGGAAGAGTAAAATAAATGAGAGAATAATCTCATATTAAAAAACAGCAAAATTTTCAAAAACCAACTGAATGCATTCTAACAACTAACCTTCATTTTTTAATTTGTTGTTTCACAAATATTTTCCATGCGTAGGCATGTTCTTGATAAATATATATTTGTAAACGCATTGCAGTTTACCCATCTGTCAAGTTCATAAAATCTTTGATCTTTGAGACTCGCATTTGAAACCGTCAATTTTTAGATTTTTACGTTTGTGACGTGCAACCAATGTATTTGTATTGGAACTATCAAACACAATCAAAACCTCGTCAATTACTATCGATTGCTTTTATAAAATCTTCTTGGTTATACAAATAAATGTTGACTCATGGATATTTAACACCCCGTAAACGAAATGCAGTTCTGCTAAAGGAAAAAACTGACAGCGGATATTTAATTTCCCCTCGTTCCGGCCCGAGGTGACACCGGTGTCGGCGTTAATGGTCGCAATTATTGAATATTTACCCGCCGCTACCGTTCCGTTTGGTTATCAGCGAGGAATCTGATATTTCCACGAACAATATTATGATACCTTATTGAGAAGTTAACTTGTGATAATGATTCCTCATTTCTATCGAGTCATTTTTTTTGAAGGGAAGCCTTATATAGATAGGCTGTAATAATTGATTTACAATCATTTTGATTATTCTTTATATATTGATATTACCTTTAGTTATTTGGCTTTATTTAATGTTTTCCGGAGATATTCCGAAGGCATCTGTTATGTCCTTTAATATTTATAAATTTGTGTATCAAATTTCTTTTTCGTTGTTCGTCTTTACTTATTTGCCATCTTTACGTCACCTGTAATGTAACGCTATGAATATTTTTTGATATATACAATTTTGACAGTATTGAATTCCTCAATCTTTTACAGCATTTTAAATAATTTTAGGATTTTTACAGCTATGTAATTCATTCCGGTTATTGGGAAAATTAAATGTAAATATACTTACAAAAAAAAAACGCACAAACCAAACTAAATACCTACATAACTCGTTCGAATACTACAATAAAAAAAATAACAACACATAAAAAATTGTAGCCCGTACCCATTAAAATACAGTTGATAAATCAGTGATAAATTATGTAAACAAAACCAGGTGTTAGTAAAAAAACTTTAACAATAAACACAAATTGTTATTTTAAACCCTTTTAAACACCTTGTAAACTACACGCAAAAACATATCGAACCGGAGCGGCACGAGTCACGAATGACACAAGACTAAAAAACAGCTGCAACCAAAAAAGGGTTGCGGAAGGGTTGTAAAATGGGGACAAAGCGACCCTAGCCACGCGCCTGTCGAATCTCTACCTTATAAAAAACCCTTTAAAGCAAAGCACCAATAAAAAAGGCCGGCGCGTGCATGCGCGTTTGATTTTAAACTTATTTGAATATAGAACATTTACATACTACGTGAAACGGGACGCTATTGGTCGGTGATTTGCGTATTGTCTTGCGCAGTGCGAGCCTATGTGAGTCTTTTAAAGTGTCACATTTGATTCGCTAATATTTTACCTCTAGATATGCATGCTTATAACTTGTTTTGCATAATGTAACACACCTCTCTATTATGCTTGTGTTACTTTAAACAAACAGATAAAAACGCCCTAATTTATCTATCTAAACCTTAAACCAATTGTTGGGATCGTTCTAAAATATCTATTTTTTAAATATATTTATAAAAGTTTACAGTACATCAGTGGCCAGAAAAAATTAGCTGTTGCTGACTACATACGTTATACAAATTTTCAATATATGAATATATTTTTTTATCAGCACTAGTTTTTGAGTTTCACCGTTTATGGTTAAAACAGAAAAAAGCATATATTTACTAGGTATTTCTTTATTGAAAAATTAAATTGTTCATTGGGTTTCCAAAAAACTACGTTTTACATCCCATTTCTTATGTGTACTTAGGAAAATGACGTATCAGAGACCAGCAATAGTCAGACATCATATTCGTATCCCAGAAACTCTGATAACGTTATTCCATGACGCGTAAATCCTGATGCATACGCTCTCCCTGCTCATCGCTCACATTTCCTAAATTTTCTGGGGACTTGTCCAAATGACTATAGAGTTTTATGGCCATATTTTTGCATTGTAAAAGAAGGTCTTTCACAAGTTCATATAATTTTCTGAATTTCTATTTCCGGGAAAGTCCTTAGTTCATTCATAAAATTTCTAAATTCAGTTGCTTTCGTAAGTTGTCTAATTTGGGGGTAATCAAAAATACCGGCTTGTTGAATCTTTTCAATAGTGAGCTGAGGAAATTTTTGGCAAATGTAAAGAAAGCAATCTATGTCTAGTGATTTAACAATGTGTTTCATGATACCCAGTTTTATATATAATGGTGGAAGGATAGTTTTGTCACGAGCTAATTGTTAATTCTGGACTATGTTTTGCTTGCCGGGTATCATATTTTCTCTCAACTTTATCGTTTATGCCGCTATGTTCACACTATAAAAGTAAAAGTCATCGAAAAATTTTCAGATATTAATCTTAACACAGTAAAATACACACGTTATCGATTAAGAAATACGCATAAATGATAAAAAAAGGTGTGGTGCGATTCACACACGATAGAAGTGAAACTTCATTTTAAAAGATATTCTATATTTTATTTAAACAGTGCAAAAAATTTAATAGGTGTACTTTTGTGATATTATAACGTAAAATGTTGCGAATGCATTCTATTTTTGAAGTGAAACTTCTTTCTTATGCGACTTCCAAGCGTTAAACGTTAAATGTTAAACGTTTAACGCACATTATCGGTCTCTCCTCTTTGTGTGAGCCAGAGCGAGAGAGTAAATGTCGGTGTGTATGTATATTGCACACTGTTTAAATAAAATAGAAAATGTCTTTTAAAATGAAGTTTCACTTTTATCGTGTGTGAATCGCACACACACCTTTTTGAAGTGAAACTTCTTATGCGACTTCCAAGCGTTAAACGTTAAATGTTACCTAAACGTTAAACGTTTAACGCACATTATCGGTCTCTCCTCTTTGTGTGAGCCAGAGCGAGAGAGCAATATATTATCGGTCTCTTCTCTTTGTGTGAGCCAGAGCGAGAGAGTAAATGTCGGTGTGTATGTATATTGTACACTGTTTAAATAAAATAGAAAATGTCTTTAAAATGAAGTTTCACTTCTATCGTGTGTGAATCGCACACACATCTTTTTTTTTTGTCAATCTTCTTTGGTATATTATTTATCCATTCCAATTTTTTGTAGTTAAACTTCTTATGCGACTTCCAAGCGTTAAACGTTAAATGTTAAACGTTTAACGCACATTATCGGTCTCTTCTCTTTGTGTGAGCCAGAGCGAGAGAGTAAATGTCGGTGTGTATGTATATTGCACACTGTTTAAATAAAATAGAAAATGTCTTTTAAAATGAAGTTTCACTTCTATCGTGTGTGAATCGCACACACACCTTTTTGATTATTTATTTTAGTTTTAAAAACGCAATAATATATGAAATTATATAATAGGTTGTGTAAAATTGTCTTATGATGTGTAATGGGTACGAAATTTTTTTTTAACATTAAGTAATTAAAATATATCTATTAAATTAACAGTAAAAGTAATACAGTAAATAAATGTGAGTTAGTTGTTAACAAATGTTGTGTAATTTGAACCGAACATCGTACTCTGGGCAAACAACGCAAACTTATTTTAGTGTAAAGGTCGCAGAGCCTCATTAGGGGACAGAGCCTTTTGAACAATCCGCCGGGGGGCATCATTATCGAATTGTTTAAAATAACGAGGGAGTCGGTTTGTGTTGCTAGTTACTGTCAATACGTATGTTAGTTTTAAAGCCTTGTGTACATTCGTGTTACTAGTATTTTCGTTAGTCGATGTTAGTCAGATGTGTAACCAGCTTAATGTATCTTCTATCCCATGTATCAGATGATTTCATCATAAAAGGGTAGAATTATAATTATTTATCTAAACGGCGACGATGAGGATAATATCCTAACTACATAAGCAGTAGTATTATTATTATTAGGGATATTATTTTAGTAAGTAGCGTATAAAATAGTAGATACTTACTAAAATGTTTATATCATTGGTTATTTACCAATTTAGAACTAATTTTAAAATAACAATAAATTGAAAAATATTTTATTTTACGCTAGTTTGAATATTAAGAATGAATCCGTAAAAATGAAATAAAAAAACTGCCTTCTTCAACGCTAACACAATGTTAGACAATGCGATGTTTGTTCGATTTACAGAGACTAATTTATTTTATTGTTTTCTGAGAAGATATCCCAGAATTGTTATTTTAATTTTGCCAATTATTTTTACATATTTCCTATTACTATCCAACACAAAAATATTACCTCATTTTTTCGTGCTTTCCAGGAACGAGCTTAATCGAATTCCGACTCAGCTATGAAACTTGAAACCTATTGAAGTCCAGTAGTCTCCGCTCACATCATAAACGGCCTGTTTACACGGCTCAGGAATCACAAAAAACGCTCCATTTGGTAATTAAATTGTGCCCGGGGGCCACGTAGGGACTGCGACGAGCGCTAGAGGGCCAGCGAACTGTGGGGACCCGGGACAGCAAACTTAAAGAGCAAACACAGAGCAATGTTGGTACTCTACGAAATTGCTTGTCAATTTAATTGCTTCCGAAATGTTTGGTCTTTGCACATCATTTTATATGGAGATTGTAAAACAAACTGAATATATATTAAATAATTTATGTTATTTATGTAGGCAAAAAGTTACATCAAGTGGGAATCTTTAAGAGAATTATTATAGCTACATTCCAAAAATAATAGTTATATGATACAACATATTAATTTATAGGTATAAACAGCTATTGCAATGCAATTGCATACATATTATAATACTCAACGTCTCTCTGTCTGTCTGTCCGTTTATGTTCTTTTCACGCGAAAACCACTTATCCGACTTACATGTTTTTATTTTAACTCATAGCTATGTTATCTGGCCAGGTTATACGATATATTTTGTAAAGTAACATACGAAATAAGCAGTGACGATAACAGTAAATCAATTCGAAAAAAATACTGCTAAATGTCTTACGCTAAGTAAACCAAACCAGATATATCAAATTAATGTAGAACGTTATTGTAGATCTTGAGAACTACAAAAAATTCTGCGATAGCATATATACGAGTATATCTTCTAAGGATCCCTCACAATAAGCATTTTTGTGTTCCGTCATTTGAGCGGGGGCAGCGCGATTGCGGCAGCATTCTGTAATATACACGAGTGGAGCTGCGGGCACAACTATAGTTATTTGTTTGATTGTTTGTTTAAATGCATTAATCTCTGGCAGTACCAGTCGGATACGGACAATTATTTTTGTATGTGATAGCCATATTCATGAGGAATAGTATAAGTAGGCTATATAACTTCACGTTACGACTCTAAGGAGCGGAGCAGTAACTATGAACGGGAAGTGGAACAACTATAGGACAACACGGGCGCGATGGCGGGGCGCGGCCCTGAGGAGAGCTTGGCGAATAAATTTATCACGAACGAAACCGCGGGGCACAGCTAGTTAGTAATATTTTAAAGTGAAACTTTTATTCTATCGCCACAAATTTTTTCGTTCATATATCGCATATCGCATTACAGCTGACCGTGGAGTAGGGAACTGTGAGACTCAAGGCGAAGATGAAGTTATTTTTATATTTTTTAAGTTTCATTTGCATCATGGTTTCATAAAACCACACAATATTTTTTTTTACTAAAAGTTTAATAATAGGTTCTTAGATATGAAATTAGCGTTTTCAAGTAAAACGAAAAAAATATTATGAAATTATACATTTAGTCAATCGAATCACGCAATATAATTATCTATGAACTTTCGCCATTTTATAGGTAATTCGTTGATGCCATTGCTGAAAAAAATGTGGGAGCGAGAATCAATAAAATCTTTGATGGCGTTTTGGACAGCCTCATCGGAATTGAATTTTTTTCCTTGCAAGAAGTTGTCCAAATTCCGAAAAAAGTTGTAATCTGGAGCAAGGTCCGGGGAGTATGGTGGGTGTCGAGGACATTCCAACTGCAGTTCCTCTAATTTAGCGACCGTCTGTCGTGAAGTATGGGGTCTAGCGCTGTCTTGAAGCAGCAGTGGGCTAGAGAGATTGACCAGTCTCGGTTGTTTAACGGCTAGCTTTTCCATCATGGTTTGCAATTGTTGACAATACAGATCTGCTGTTATCGTCTGGCCACATCTTAGGAAGCTGTACTGTATGACACCAACACTGGTCCACCAAAAACTCACCAGTACCTTTTCTGAGTCAACTTTTGCTTGGGATAGGATTTGGCCGGTTCTCCTGGGTTCAACCACTGTGATGAGTGTTTCAGATTATCATAAAGGATTTATTTTCTGTCACAAGTAACAGTATGATTCAAAATTCCCCTTCGAGCTGTTTCTGCAGCGCTGATGCTACGATGGAACTCATATTCGTAAATAACGTGATATTTTAAATTTTCCATTTTGTGAAAAGAACGATGTCAAAGAAAAAACAAATGAATCACTAAATTCGAAACACAGTCTAAATTTGTAATAAATTTAATTTGGCATACCTAACCAAACGCTAGATATTTGAGATCAAGGTGGTCAGTTCAACAAAAAGCCAATTTCATATGTAAGGATGTAACACATAATAATTTATATTAATTTGTAGTAGTTAAGTACTAGTAATAAGTTTAGCTTATTGTATCTTATTATAAGAAACTAATTATTTTTATACTACAAAAGTGGCTAACAAGCATATGGCCCGCCTGATAGTAAGCGGCTACCGTAACGTATGGTCGCTTGTAATAGCATAGGTATAACCAGCGAGTTGCCAACATTGAACCCCCCTACCCCAAGGAGCTCTGGAAACCCTACTCACCGCAGGAACACAACACTAGGTCATTTGGCCGCGATCTTCAGTAGGGTGGGGGTATTCCACCAGACGCACTGCCCCAAGTAGAGACAAAATCTACAAACAAATATCTCTGTGCCCTACCTCTCTTTCTCTTACTTAGTATACGAAAGTAATTATATAGGTGCATATACAATAAAGACATGTATTTGGTGAAAAGTTTGACACCAAGTGACTACCGTCTAAGACGTACGTTTATATAATTAATAACCAAAGCATATCAACCAGTTACGTAGTTATTCGCCATTGTATTTCCAACCCTATATTTATTGTAACGGTGACTGTTGACTGCGGCCGCTGCTGTACTAGGACTTTACTTTTGCCAAAACAAAAATTCAGAAAACTAGCAGGATTTTATAATAAAATACAATCATAAGTGTTGTAATCCAGTCAATTCCAGTGTGCAGAAACCAGTCAAGTAATAAACACGTTTGTTTTTCGCTCGAATAAATTTTAGCTTTAAACAAACGCGATAAAAACACAAATACTAAAACGGAATATGGCAATTAGTACGCATTACGAGTGGAAGCCTTTCTTCGCCCTTGACTGAAGTAAAACGCAGACCAGTTTAGAATAATTTGAACTTTGTCAATAAGGAATTAACGGTTATTTCAATTCACTTGCCGCTTGTAGAAAACAGTTACATTATGGTGGATTGAAATTAATTAGGTGAAAGTTCAAAGTAAGGGATGTTTATCGGTGTAATTAATAAGCAACAAAAAAGAGCGACGTAAACAGTGAGATAGGTAAAAGCTGCCACTTCGACACGTAAAGGTCAAGTTATATTTATATTGTTTCAATAAGTCATTATGTTACCGTATACCTATATATAATAAATACATAATGACCACAAATTCGTTGTTATTCCTTCGATAATTTTTGAATATAAATCAGAATAGAATTTCATTAGAATATAATAAGTATTTTTCAGATAAATATTATGTAAATTAATATTAGATTTTTGATGTACACTAAAATGGTATTATTGAGACAGGTTAAAAGAAAATAAGCAGAGTAGTGTATCAAGGCGTCTTTCTGTAAAGAGACGTGTTAAAATAAAGGAGTACATGTCTGACAGTCGGTATTGAGATCGGTTGTATACACAAAAATAGAATGCATTCGCAACATTTTACGTTATAATATCACAAAAGTATACCTATTAAATTTCCTTACATCCACGGCCGCTTTCTACACCGACCCGCATAATAAGAATACGTTCATCGTCAATTTGCATCCATTACTCGCGAGGGTCAAAGTTCGATGGCTTGGACCTCGGATCTTCGATACCTATGCTTTTTTAAATTAATCCATGAATCACTCTTAACGCTCGAGGATAAAGCAGATAATCCTATGCTATTCTTTCATTGTAAGTTAAAATTATTTAGTGCTTGTAACGTCACGCTTAGACTTTATAAATCAGGTATTAAAGTTGAAAGTGCTTTGCAGTCGGTGTGTTCTTTGATCGAAGATTAACAAGTCCAATTCGCCAGTAGTCTGACGTGGGTATGCTAATTTGCGTAATTGGGAGCGAGCTGTAGCCTGTAGCGGCATACTGATGTCTGGGACAGACGGTCCATCTAATGGACAAGTCCCTTATTTAATACACAGAAGTTTTGTATTATTTACACACATCCATTATGAAAACACGAAAAATAAAATTAGGTTTATTAAAGAAACTTATATAAAAAGTTATAAATGTAAATGTCAGGAATATAATGATATGAGAGAGCAGGAGTTAATTAATATACTTTACACAGCAACCCGTACTTTCTGTCCCGTAGGTCCGGTAAGCTCGCGATGGTGCTGTTTAGTTCGGCTCTCGTTGGTATTTTCTTCGATATCAATATTGCAGTGTTGACTTCATTGTCCGCGTATCTGCCTAATGGAGCTTCATATTGAACTATATAATTATCATTTACCGGCATAAACACTAAACGAATGGCCTCCTTGTCTCCGCAGGTACAATCTTTGTATTGCAACTTGGACGGAACTTCGGCAACAGTTTTCGCGATAATCGGCACAAACTCCTGGTTGAAGGTCCCGGGTATTACCATGGCCAGGAGCGGAATGCCCGTTGCGCCGCCACACGAGCATGACCCGGACACCCTGGTTATATTATATTTTACACAGTTACCTGGAACTCTTGAAATCATCGGAAACATGGCAATCGGCGTCATCTCTCCCAATAACACTGTGACATCGTCACTAAAAACAGGATAACTGGCAATTGCCAGTATAACGGCAACAAAAGTTATTTTCAGCATTTTGTATGTTTCCCTTGTTACGTGCAACTCCTCTGATATAGATGTATGTAGTGATGGAGCAAACGTGTTACTTTGTTTAACTCGACCTTTAGATAAGACGGTTACTACAGTTCAATAAATATCATATACAACATGAGCCCGCCGGCGCGGCTTGCTTGAACTTCTGAATATTGCTTTTAAACATTTCATGGTTAATTTTATACCTAAATATTTGATTGCATGACCTCTTTGTACAAAATACTGAATAGAGGTAGGGCACAGAGAAATGCCTTTGTTTTTTTTCTAACTGACTATACTGATAGCCTTAGGGGCCCTGGAGCCTTTACGGCTTTTACAGCTTTACCGGGCTTGGGGGCGAGCGCTTAGGGCACTCAGCCACGAAAGCTAAGAAACAACATCCGAGGGTGCCAAAGTGGCCGAACCTCGGCTCGGACTGTTGCGCGTATGCAATTAAGTCGCGATCTGACTAAATCCTAATCATTCGATCTAAACTAACTATACATATATACATGTTTCTGCCCCCTGGGAGGAGGGAAGGAACATGTGTATGTGTATTTAGAGGTCTGAATTTTTTTGTCTAATCTAACTAGGCAAAAAAAGAAAAAAAAGGTCCCTTACAGAACCTATGTACCTGTGTGTTGTGCATGTGTGTATAATGCAGTGTCATGTATGGCTGTGAAAGCTAGTGAATGTAGTCACTGTATCGCGCGAACGGCTGCTTGACTCAAGGGCTCCATGCCCATGGATCGGACCTAGGCTTGAGTTTACGCAGAGGAGGGCGGTCGTGGCGGGTGTGCGGGAGCGAAGTTAACAGTACGTCCCCTGCGGAGGAAACGGTGGTTTCGCAGGCGTGGGCGCGAGCACGCATATGTTGCGGGAGCGGACGCCTAGAAATTGTTAGCGTTCTCGATGTCGTCATCGGGATCGACAAAGAGATTTCGCGGACGGCGTTTATAACGTTTGGCAACGGAGATCGAGTTGTCTGGGACGTAGTTCACGGTGGATTTTACGAGCGGGTTGGGATGATTCGAAGCGCTATCGAAGTATCTCCTGGTGAGATATTTCACATAGGCTTCTATCGAGGGAAGCCTCATGTCCCTGTGCAGGTCCATGTTCCTAAGGAAGGCTGGAGGGTCAAGCAGGCGACGGAGAAACCGATTTTGGACTCTTTGCATGCGGGCAAAGTTATGTTTGGACATATGTGCAAACTTATGAGCTTATGTCTTAAGGACATTTTGCTTACCGAACTGAGCAAGGGTCGCAAGCGGGAAAGGATCCAGATGGCCCTATTCCTGACTATAGTAACGTGTGCGTTGAAGTTAAGCTTCGAGTCGAGGGTGACACCCAGATATTTAGTCTTGGTGGCCCAAGGGATATTCGTACCGAATAATGAGAGGGGTCCTACCGTGCGTGGTAGTTTGCATGTATGCGGTTCGAACATAATCACGGCGCTCTTTACCGGATTAATAGCTATTCGCCACGTTCGAAACCACTCCCCGAGAGTGGTTACGGCACGTTGGACTGCGCAGGCGAGATTTTTTCTGTCTGTTTGACGCATATATGACTATGTCGTCAGTGTAGAGCCCTACCTCGACCCCGGTGGGCTTCGGGAGGTCGCTGACGTACAGATTGAAAAGGCATGGCGCCAGAATGGAACCTTGCGGGACGCCTGAGCGTATAGAGTGGGCGGTAGATAGTACTCCTTCCACTCGGCAGTGGAAGGTGCGGTAGCGTAGAAAATCGTGAACTAGATGAACTAACCTATCCGGGACTTCTAATTGATGTAGCTTGTGGACTAGTGCGGCATGACAGACCTTATCGAAGGCCTTAGCTACGTCGAAAAAGACCGCAAGCGTACGGGCGGGGCGATACTACTTTTGGCAAAGTTGCTCGTGATGTGCTCCGTGAGGCGGTGCACTTGATGTGTACACGAGTGTCGGGCGCGAAAACCGAACTGTTCGGGAGGGTATAGATTTTTAATATCTATAACGGTTTTGAGACGGTTCAGAAGGAGCCGCTCGTAAAGTTTCCCTAGTGTGTTTAAAAGGCTGATCGGGCGATAGCTATCGGGAAGCGAAGCTTTTTTGCCGGGCTTGTGAATACCAATAACTATAGCTTTTTTCCAGACGGCTGGAAAATAGCAGTGGGCTATGGCTACATTGAAGATGCAGACCAAAAGAGCTATGAGGTGATCGGGAAGAAGTTTAAGTACTTCATTCCTGATACCGTCGGGGCCAGGGGACTTTCTAGGCTTAAGGCCTTTAATAACAGAACAAATCTCGTCATGCGTGACCGGGTTTAACGTTTCCGCGGGGGGAATCGTCGTTAGTTCCTGAACGGCGGTCTCGATAGTTTCGATGTGGGCAGTGTCTACGTTGTCGCAGTTTGGAGAGCACTGGCTTTCCGTTCTGCATTCTGCATTCTGCCTTATCGTCGCTATCGAACGCGGGTGGGAGATCGGGGCCCCTTTCGAGGGGTGGCATCAGGGCGGAAGCTTCTAACTTAAGAGAGCGGGCGAGGTTCCAGTAAGCCAGATGGGACGGCTTGAGACCCTCTAGGAGGTTATCCCACCGGTGACCTCTGTACTCGCCGATGCGAGTTCTAACCTCTCTCTGAAGTCGTCGTAACCTACGGGTGTTATCCCTCGTCGGATAAGAATCTTGTGCACGTGTCGCGACGTTCTTTTCCGTGATTAACGCTCGTAAGCCGGGTGTGAGTATAAAACGGCGTTCGTTCGCCGCTTGCACCTCTCTCGAGGCCTCCCTTACACCGGTTTGGAGGTAGTCGACCAGGGAATCGATCGCTAAGTCGGCGTCTGCTGTTGACTCTAATACGTCGGGGATCCTAGCTAAGCTGGACGGGGTCGCGTTATCGGTTAGGTAAAGATTTAAGATCGCGTAGTCAACTACTTTGACTTTTGGCGGACTGGGGTCGAACGGTTGCCCGAGTTGTAAGATATCGGTGATCGGAGTCCAGTTCGTGTACGACTTCTATAAGTCGTAACCGAAGTGAGACACCTTTGAGGAGGGCTATGTCAAGTACTGTCGGTTGACTGTTATCTTGAAAGTGCGTGGGCTCTAGCGGTGCTATGACGTCAAAGCCGAGCACATCGCATAGTAGGTCGAGTATAACCCCGTTAGGGGTGTTACGCGAGTTGTTGAAATGGGTGTGACCGCTATTGAGGTCGCCTGCTATTATGACGGATTGACCGAGTGAAAGAAGCGCCTCCAGATCGGACTGAAGGAGTCTTTTACTCGGGGAGAGATATGCAGAGACAAGCGTGATTGACGGATGGCCAGTCATGCCTATTCTACAGACGGACACTTCCATATTGGTAAGTGCGGGAGGATCTATTGGCATGCAATAGAGGGAACGCTTGTAGTAGATGAGCGTGCCGCCTCCTCGGGTGGCACGGTCATTTCTGACTATGTTGTAATTTGCTATCTTAGGGTCGCGCCTACTGGGTTTTAGAAGTGTTTCTTGTACTAGAAACACGTCTATCTCCCGTTCCCTAAGAAAGGCGGATACTAGGTCCCGTTGTGGAAGGAGGTTTCGCGAGTTAAAGAAAGAGATGTTGAGACTCCTAGGTTTAATGCGAGCCATTTATAACCGTTATCTATTTCCCGGCACGGGCCAGGCGCATTAGCGTCGCTGTCATCAGGGAAAAACGCCTGATGGATTCGTCGGGGCCGTACTCAGCGACGCACTGTTCGTATGCCAGTACTTCCTGAGGGTCATGCTCGCGGAAGAGCATGACCATGTAGTCAACGCCGCGGCGCGTGCTAACGGGCGGGGAGGCCTGAGCCTTAGGAGGCTGAGGGCGGGTAGTGGAGACCCATGCTGCCTGAGGGGCTCGCGCAGCCGGAGGGGGTGCGCAGGGTGCGGGGGTGGCCGCCACCGGGGCGCGGGAAGCGCCCGGGAGGCTGGGGAAAGCTTCTGACGTGAGCAGAGGCATGGGTTGACTAGTGGCGGCGGGACGTGCCCTCTGAGGAGGGGTATGTCGCTCTTGCCTTGGGCGCGTAGGGCGCATAGGGCGCGTGGGACGTGGGGCACGGGGACAGCCGCGATAGTTCGCGGGGTGACCCGCGTTGACGCATAGCACGCAGCTCGGAGGGGTAGACTACTCGCGAGTGCGCGTGCACTCGCTTGTCGCGTGGTCCCCGAGGCACTTAACGCACCTGGGACGTAAATGGCAGTTACGGGCCGAATGTCCGTACAGCTGGCAGTTGTGGCACTGCGGAGGGCTGCGGTTTTTGTGTGGGGGCTCTACGGCTATTCCGGAGAGCTCGCACACTTTCCTGATATTAAAGATGGCTCTGCCCTCGGGGGTCAGATCCAAGATAACTACGACCATATCTAATGGTCGGTTTTTGGATTGTCCGCCGTGCATTCTATGCACTTCGCGGACAGGGAGGGCCTTCGCTAAGAGGTCAGTTTTGACCTCCTCGGGCGTGATTTCCACCGGGATGCGGCGTATTACAACCCGGAGGTGACGCTCATCCTCTAGGGTGTACGAATAGTAGTGTAGGTTGCTTGCTCGGAGCAACTTTGTGAACTGACGGTGTTCGTCAGAGGTGGTTACTTGTACGCGGATACCGTTGGCCGTGTTACTGGCCGAGGTATAATTAATTTTTAGGTCTCTAAGCTTGTCCGCGAGCTTAGTCCAGACCGCCTTGTTTTGGACTATTACCGGCGGTGGGCGACGCGCCTTTCTGCCGGCAAAAGTACCAGCAGGCGCTGAGGGCGCTGCGGAGCGGGGGGCATGGCTGTTTAGCCCGGTTTTCTGCGCCTTTTGTGGGCGGGACTGAGTCTCCGGAGACTCGGGACGTGATCGCGATGCCCGTTTGGCGGGCTTGTTTTTTTGAACGAGGGTGAAGCCCTCGTTATCTGTAACTATCGCAGTGTCCATTTCGTTGGACTCGGGTTCGGGATCCGGACTAGCGGGCGAGTAGCTATTGTTCGTAGCTACTAGCGTCGGCGTGTCCGCTTCGGGAACTAACGACGCGAAAGAGTTGTTGATCGGTAGCGCAGAGGGCACTGGGGTCGTGGCTTGATTGCCCGGGGAACGCGAGCGCGATGACGGCCGTTTGTACGACGTCTGACGGTGAGCGCGGGGTGCCGTTGAGCGGGAGCGCGAGACGGGCTTCTTGTCCGTCGCGTGGGGCGCGGCGGGGTCGCTGGAGGCCTCGGTGGCCTGTGCGACAGCTACGGCGGGTTGCGCGGCCGCGATGGCCCTATTGAAATCCGTCCATATCGACGGGTGTAGGTTCGTTGCGAACGCAACGAAGCTTTCTAAGTCTGGCGAGTTTGCCATTTCGGCGGTGGCGGTTGGGCGGGCGGGGGTGAAGTTAAACCTCCCTGCCGGAGAGGTAGGGGGGTGCACCGAGTGAATTTAAACGGCTATCCCGAGCCGTGCAAAGGGACCTGCGGGTCACGGTGTAATGACTCGCAGGAAAAGAACCTACCGGGCCCTACGTGGAGGTCCCTATCAATCCCGAGGCAGAGAACGCAGCCGGTATAAATACCTAGCTACGCCCAAACAGACACTCGGGGATGGATGTGTAGCAGGATCGGTAGGGTGGGAAAGAGACACTTGGGGCTTGTCTATGACTCTATCAAAGTACAAGGTTCCCAAGCCCGGCCAAGTACTGTCGTTTGCCTCTGAAGGAGGCAACCGAGCGCCGCTTGGGTCACGCACCCACTTGCCTTAGTTGTCACGGTCAGGTATCCAGCAAGTGACCACTAAAGTGTGGTTTTCGTCTTATAGAAACAGTTGCACTTAAAAGTGCAGTTTGTGTTCGTGTTGCGTACTGAAAAGTACGTGACACGAAAAGTGCGAGCGAGACGGCGATATGTGCGACGAGTACGGCAGGTGCAGGTGCGCAGCAAAACCGGTCGGTCGTAGAAGGTCACGAAGGCGGCAGAGAGTGGTCCAAACACGTCCGTTCCCGCCGGCGGTCGTGATTGGAATCGAAATGCCTTTGAGTATTTCTCTCTACTTGGAGCAGTCTGACTGATGAAATAACTACGCCCTAGAGAACAACTCAGCCAAATACAGTCAAGTCATACAAGGCAAAATGACTTGTGTTTCGACGGTAGGCAGAGTTTTCAGAGCTCCTTGTTGAAAGAGGGTTTATGGTCGACGACTCGCTAGTTATACCTATGGTATTACAAGCATCCATAGACTACTGTAGCCGTTTACCGACAGGTGGGCCGCGTGCTTATTTGCCAACTTAGTTGTATAAAAAAAAAGGTGTGTGTGCGATTCACACACGATAAAAGTGAAAACTTCATTTTAAAAGACATTTTCTATTTTATTTAAACAGTGTGCAAAATACATACACACCGAAATGTACTCTCTCGCTCTGGCTTACACAAAGAGGAGAGACCGATAATGTGCGTTAAACGTTTAACATTTAACGTTTAACGCTTGGAAGTCGCATAAGAAGTTTCACTTCAAAAACATATTTCCTAAATAATGAGACCTAAGTGGATACCATAAAGGCGAAAAAATTTGATTGCAATTAACGTTTTTCATGTCGTGTTCATTATTTTTCATTTGCCTTATCACGTAAAACTAGTCATTGCTAATTTGCTATGTATAATATATTTTTACGCCCGTGGGCATGACGTCCTTGTCTCGCAGGTACAGTGTTTGTATTCCAACTTGGTGGTTTTATGGCCACAAGAGCATGACCCTGCTATTCTGGTTATGTTATATTCTACATAGCTTACCTGCGGAGGATTTGAAAACTTCGAAAAAAAAACGATCGACGTCATCGCTCCCATTATGACTTTGACATCGTCATTAAAAACAGGATAACTTACAACGCCTATATAACGGCGCCAAAAAATATCTTCTGTTTTTTTTAATTTTTCGCCTCTTACGTGCAGTTCTTTTCATTTCGATGGGCATGTAGTAGTGGTAAGACAATCATGTAGCTTTTTTCAAGTTGACCTTTAGATAAGATATTTACTACAGTTCAATAAATATCATTTTCATAAAAACATCGAATGGGTAAAACCCGAATTGTTGCTGTATACAACTGTATACTGTAAAACATACAGTAAGTAAAAAGTATTTAAAACTATTGCATAAATAATGTGAAACAGTAGCGGCAGGCTATCAGCAACCCAGTTAATTGTCTTAAATACATTTCGGCATTAGAATAATAAATTGAAACAAAAACTGTAGGCAGCAGACGAGTAGTGCGGTGCTGCTGTGTCGCGGTCATTTGTCTTACCATACTGATTTTTAGGGTTCCGGACCTCAAAATCGAAAAAAATGGAGCCTTATAGGATCACTTTGTTGTCCGTCTGTCTGCTTGTTTGTGTTTGTCCGAGTTTACATATTTAAAACTCTTCTGCTATTTAATAACAACATCAGCCTGCGTGTCTCACTGCTGTGCAAATACCATTTTCTAATGAGATAGTTATATGCTACAACTTAATTCTGCGATCAGCCAGTACTAATTTTTCATCTTTTTAAACATTGTTACTTGACAGCTCCCTAATCCTTGTTGAAATAAACGAATCCATTTTTACAGTACTATTCTTAGTCCAGATTCTTGAAGAGCCGATGTCATCTCTTCGTAAATTTTATTTGACGTATTTCTTTTCGAGGTATTTTATCACGGCTCGGTGCTCGAAATTGCGCGTTTTCAGGTTGGATCGACATGGTGTTGTTTAGTTTCCGAAATATCAATTGTTTATGAACGGAACCAAAATTTATATATATATATATATATATATATATACATATCATACTACTCCTGACTGCTGAAATTAGTGCCATCAATAACAAGAAGGAGTTATCCTTAAGTAACTTAGACCGCGAACTTATCAACCGCTCTTCGTATATCACAAAAGTTTACAAAAAAATTTTTTTTCTATACTAAAGAAATTTATTATATTTTTTATAGAAAATAATAAAGTCAGCATCATTATCCACTGATGTGTGAAAATCCTGCATCAGGCGCATAAGCCTAAGATGGCGATAGGGGTCAATATAGTAAAATATGTATATAAAGAGTGATTATTTCAAGCTGTCTCCATGCTTGCAGAGTCGGATTACTATCTGGAGCGATTCGGTGAAGTAGATCCCTTTTTTGTTACATTTCGGTCATCGTAATATTGGGCCTATTCTGTCCAAATCGGCATCGCGGCATACAGACAGCTACCGCTTTGTTACATTCCAATATAGGTACCGTTAAATTTGAATAATTTAATGTGCGGTTCACACGAACACTTTTATTATCTCTCCACAATTACAACTCGACGAACATCAGATGATAAGTAGAATTTCCTTCGCCTTGCGTATTGGCCTATTATAGTTTAAAAAAAAAACAGTTCTGCGGTATCATCATGTAACTAGTTTTCCGTGCCGTTTCTTCCACAGATATACTTTAATGCCCGATTTATATAATAAATTTAATGGTTTTTTAGTATATGCCCATAAATGAATTATTATTTATACTGCAATATACTATTAACTAATGTAAAATTAAATGTCAACATTTACTCCTAATTATATATATTTTTATTCTTAATAGGTTTGGCGTTTGGCCACAATATCACCTGATGTTAAGAGACGATTTAGCCCAAGATGGTAGCACGCTAACCCTAGTGGAAACTAGCTCTGAAGTTCAGCTGTCGGAACACACTTTATGGGTGCTTGGCGACAGATTTTCAACTTGAGGGTGGTAGCTAGCCATGAAAACATTATAAAATGCCCCACCACTATGCTATGGTTTCATCACGATATTTTCCTTCACTGAAAGGTCAGGCTCATTGCAGGGTTTCGAGATCTCACGTCTATCGACTACCATCGTTGCTTCAAATTGTACATTACTAACAGAAGTATTTACACAAACATAACACGTAGGTAGAGTAAGTAGATATAAATTAATGTCATTTATAAATTTATCTTCAGACTATAAATTTAATAATTTGCCTACATTTTGTTTACATATAGGTATATTTACGACATATACACGTCGTGATTTTACAGTGTATAACGGTAGGTATACGCTACACATACTCGTATAATTACGTAGGTATATATAATATATGATAAAAGAACACTGTTTTTCTCGATATTTGTAAAAGTTTATTATTCATTTACATTCTGTTCGAAACACACTTTACTTTGCTTGCAACTAACAGTACTTTATTTGATTTTTGAAAGAAATTTTAATTATAAGTAAATTCATCCATGGAATATAAGTGGCAACATTGAAAATAAGTAGTAAATCTATATCAAACAACAAAGTATGTTCGTGTGTTTAGGACATTATCAGTATTATAGCGGTATGCGCACGCGCGTCGACACAGACTGATGGATGACAGGTGACGTCGGCGCAGCAAAGGACCGCGGCCGCGACCGATCCTCGAACCATTCTGAACGCAACGTAGAACTCTGATGTTGGAATGTAGTGTTGCCTTAATAACCACTTGAAAGTGCAACGCGACGAATAATAATTGATCAAAGAGTTTAGCACACTTTACAACCACGAGTGTGAATGAGCAATGTCACTTAAGTAAACGCCGCCGGTTCATTCAACGACGGGATTTTTTTTAAATTATGCATCCAATTAACAATAAAAAAATGTGCTACAGTCCACAAGAAACGATATATATATATAATATATATATATGTATATATTGATCAGAGATAGAGTATTTATTCAATATCCCACATATTTAAATAATTGCAGTGATTTTGCCTGATACAAATACAATACAGATACAATTGCCATAATCAGACACTATATCCCAAAGCAGCTACCTCAGAAAATGAAAATATTCAGAAGGCGCTGTGAATATGAATCGTATAATCCGTATAGACTTAACTACCAACTTAATTGTGAAGTGGCAAATAATGAAACTACAGTCGCCATCTTGAAAACTTCATTCGACATTCAATTGCTGTCTAGTTCGAGTACGTTCTATTTATTTTTGGGTGATACAAAATTTTCACGTACATTCTTGTCGAAAGCTATTAAAAGTGACGCTCGGGAATATTATTGTAAAGGTGAAGCCTTTTTGAAGAGGAAGCTTGCCATCAAGCACCGATTATTCCATTTACTCAAATATAGAAAAAAAAACAAGCCGTATCTATACCCTAAATTTCCATTTTTTTTATATTTTCAGCTATTAAAGTTGAACAGTAGAGAATATTTGTACAAGTATTAAATAATTAATACAAATTTCTCTTAAATGTAGTTCACGAATATGTGCTTCTTTTTAGTTGCAAGTGAAGCTTTGATTACGGAAATAGTCAAAGAAAAGGAACCAGAAGAAACTGGTGCCAAAGTACGAACGCTTAAAAAATATAAAACACGTAATACTAGTTTAATTGTTGATGACTTCTATATGGGTGTTATAAGACGAAAAGTACATGAGCTTAATGCAGTTAGGGCAGAGTTTCCAACAGTCAGTAAGCTAGAATCTACTAACCACTTTACAAGAAGAAATCAATTATCAAGGTCAATGGTAATCTCTTCGTAAACTGCTCCATCAAATAGGTTTTTGTTTCAAAAAGATCAAAGAAGTTAAATAGCAACAAGGTGCCATATATTTAACACGGGATATCTTGATATGAAGGAGTAATTGATTGAACTTTATGTTGTACACTGGCGAGTTTAATACCGCATGGCATTTCCTTTCAATTGAGCAGTGGTATTGTAGGACAAAAAAAGTACCGTTGTAGGTAATGCAAATAGATGTAAGCAAAATGAACTAACACTGAAGTATAAATATTTATATATAGAAAGAGAAAGTATAAGTAAATAAATAGTACTTATACTAAATAAATATATACCCAACAAACATGCACATAGGAATGTTATAAATAGTTATCGTGTAAATCACTCTATCTCTTGTTAGCTACATAAATATCGATGCAGTTGAGTTTATTTACTTTTCATATTGAAACGATTACCAGTCCTTTGATAAGACCTTCAATAAATTACGGGCCTGAGATAATCTAACCTTTGTCCAAAACTCATCGTATCTTCTAAATAATAATGTGGCAACCCAAACAACCAAAACAATGACATTTTATCTCATTGTTTTGTAATAAGTCATTATCTAAAGGTTAATAAAAAAGGCCCGAGCATGACCCATGTATGGATAAAAAGCATATTTGTCCATAAAAAAAATACCCACGGTTTTCGTATTAGCAAAGCAGAAAATTGAATATCACCATATTTGTATTTACTGTAGCAGACATGTTTATCTATCAGCAGGGTTCCAGCGGACCACCGCCACCGCGGCATGCACGAGCGATACCCGCAGTTCGCGGACCCCTACCGACACGCAATATGCTAATAATTGCCCCTTGAAAACCATTCACAGAGTACTTATAAACAAAATTAAACAATGGAAATTAATCTTATGCTATCTCGCAAAATAAAAGTTTACAGTGAAGCCAAAAACTATTCACAAATAAAAAAACCTACATTCTTCGACAATTTTAAATTAAAAAATATGGGAACATACAAGAACGAAATCTTTTAATTTGCATTTTTGCCAACCTGTTAAAAGTATAAGATAGTAGATATTTTAAACAGAGAAACCAATAGGTACAAAATATAAATATTATACTATGATACTTATAATATAAAGTATTTAAAATGCATAGGCCTCTTTTCTTGTACGCCACTCATCCCGGTCGCGTTCCTGAGCTAATTACATACAGATCCCCAATTATCACAATACCGTCAACCCAACGAGCTGGTGAGCGTCCGGCGCCTGGTTAACCGGTAAGTAGCCACCAATCCGTCAATCTTTTAGTAAATCTGTCATCACTCTGCCTGGCTCCATCCAGGCTGATCGCCGTTTTATCACTTAAGACACCGAAAACTATAGTACCTACGAATGGTACCTATATAACTATAGGATACTTGATTCCGTTTTTGCGGCATTATTGTACAATAGGCAATAAGGAATAGTTTATTGGTTATAATAATTATTCAAGTTTTGTATGTTTTTTCAAAAACGCAATTCGTTTTGAATATTTGGACATATTGACTTCGTTACAAATGCTTAATGTACTTCTTAACATTAACTTTTTAAACCATAATGAAGAACACTTGAACTTGTCAAAAAATTCCTGATAACAGGCCAATTGCACGATTTCCGAAAACGAAGTAGCCTTTTGAATTTCCCATGCCATAAAGTCGTGATAACATTTATCATATAATTCTCTCGACTTTGCTGGTACCTAATAGATTATATTATAAGTCATTTCCATTGCCGCATATAAAATATCGGGCAGAGTCAAATTTTGTACATTCATTGTTATCAAAAATGTTTAAGCAAGAATAAAAAAAATCCCAAGAAATTCAGTACAACAAAACGTATGAATGGCGCCAAAACCTAGCACATCACCGCGCATGCGCTAAAGCGGGTGCTGCCACAGACCTGTTCAAATTGGAATTATACTATATAAACTTTCCCTGTATCGTATTGGTAAAAAAATTGTATTATAATATTATTTTGTTAGATATAAGGTGTTATAAATTTAAAAAAATCGGTATAAAATATGTCAATATAAACTTATTTTGAAGTATAATATGAATTTTACGATATGAGAGTTGGTGTAACGTACATCCCGCCATCTAGCTAGTCAACTTGGAAGGTGACGTTTGGCAGCATTCGGTGTTGGAATTATTTCTGCTGATTATGTACATTTTATCATTCAGTATTATAGTATTATTTGAGTGCTTGTTAATTTGTGTAAATAATAGGCCTTCACATATGAAATTAGAGTTTAATATGGAAAAAATAGATTTTTTTTTAATGAAATTATTAATTTATCGATGTACTTTCACCATTATATATGTAGTTCATTGATTACTGGAGAAATTGTGGGCGCGAGAATCAATAAAATCTTTGAAGGCGGTTTGGACAGTCTCATCGGAATTGAATTTTTTTCTCTTGCAAGAAATTGACAAATTCCAAAAAAGTGGTAATCTATTGGAGCAAGGTCCGGGGAGTATGGTGAATGTCGGAGACATTCCAACTGCAGTTCCTCTAAATTAGCGACTGTCTGTCGTGAAGTATGGAGTCTAGCGTTGTCCTGAAGCAGCAGTAGGCTAGAGAGATTGCCTAGTCTCGGTTGTTTAACGGCTAGCTTTTCCAATTATTCGTTATTTCGTTTCCAATTATTGACAATACAGATCTGCCGTTATCGTCTCGCCAGATTTAAGAAGCTGTAGTGTATGACACCAGCACTAGTCCACCAAACACTCACCAGTACCTTTTCTGAGTCAACTTTCGCTTGCGACAGGATTTGGCCTGGGTTCAACCACTGTGATGAGCATTTCCGATTATTGTAAAAATTTCATTTTTCGTCACAAGTAACAATACGATTCAAAATTCCCTCGTTATTGTGGTGGTTGAGTAATGTAACGCAGCACTCAATGCGTGTTTGTTGGTGTGCTTCAGTCAATTCATGCGGTACGCATTTCTCGGGCATTTTCATTTTTTCAATTTGTCTCAAGTAAATTAAAATTGTTTTATCACGAAGCCGAAGTTTACCGCTAACTCTATCGTGGTTTGCGATGGATCCGTTTCTACGATCACCTTTACTTCGTCATTATCAAATAGTGTCTCCGGCTTTCCATGGGGTTTGTTTCGTAGGTCAATATTTCCATAAAGAAAACATTGAAACCAAAAGCGCGGCGTGCTTTCTTTTACAGTAGCTTCCTCGTACACATCATTAATCCTTCGAGTTGTTTCTGCAGCGCTGATGCCACGGTGGAACTTATATTCGTAAATAATACGATATTTTAAGTTTTCCATTTTGTTTAAAGAACGATGTCAAAGAAAAATCAAATGGTGCGAAAACAAATTTGAAAAACAATTAAATTTGAAATTCCTAACCAAACGCCATATATTTGAGAACAAAGTGGCCAGTTCAACGAAACGCCAATTTCATATGTAGGGACCTGATAATAATGCATTTACTGTTAAGTCAAATTTTGGGTTTTTCTACTATTGAAAGCCATCTCCAGTCTATTGCGCTTAATAATATACATATTTTCCCAAAGACATAATCATAGATAGTTGTAGGCAGCAGTATTTTTTAGCTTCCTTGAATAAAAAAATAGAAACTAGTTAAACATTTTAGACGTTCCATGATATAAAATTGCTAAGCAATATCTGGTAAATAGATTAATGATTAGCCTCCGCTGCACTCCGACTAGATACCGTCGACGTACTATAACAATTCGGCGATCAACACTACGCCGGAATCGGAATTCTCGAGTCATTGTCATTCCAACAACACTGTCACAAAATTGCAAAACCGCAAACTATTAGGGCTTAAATTATGAAATTGCTTATAATTTTGCTATGTCCGTCTGTCTGTCCGCGGATTAGCTCAGAGATTATTAATACTACAATACTGTAATTTGGTATGGGTATACAGATTAGTCACGCCTACAACGGGGTAAAATGAAGTCTTGAAAATAAAAAAATGTTTAGGCTACTTCCCTACACGTAAACTTGTAATGAATTATTTTTCTCGTCTAACTCATCGTCCATAAAAATATTGCGGGTGTATAAAAAGCAATTTTTCAATTAAAAGATCTGTTTGCGAAATATTACGCTTTATAGGGCTAATTTTTGTTAGAGTCAAGTGCCAGCTAAATGGTTGTTTTTGAATATGTTAAAAAACATGGTAATAGTTTATATAATGAAGTTTAAAAATAACTATCAGTGGTAAGTAGGCTATATAAGTTAACGAGTAATAGTCAATCAACTTATAAAATTTACTTGGAGAAATTACTGAAACCCACTCTCTGTCTGCATATTACAACTACGGAACCCTACAGTGCGAGTGGCACGACACGCACTTGGTAAAATTGTTTTCACGGCATGTCGATAGTATCTATTTGAAGCGCCAGCGGAAACCAATCATAAATATATGAATCATACAAATCTATTGTAACATAGTTTTATATAATTAAGTTCTGTGAATTTATAATAATTCAAGGCTTTAACTTTCATTAAATTTAGATATTTTTTGCTAAAAGTAAATGTATAATATTGTTGTAAGTAAACGTGCCTCGAAGCAACAGTCTCCCCCAGTCGCTACGGTTGCAGGAACGTGGCATTTCGCATCGAATTCGTAATAAGGGAACTATGTAGTGAATGCTAAGTTACCCTCGCATCAAGTATTGTATCGACAGAGGTCAAGCGTAGGGTGCGGGTGGACAAAGCCTAAGGATATACTAAAATACAGAGCTATTACATATTTAAAATCACTCTATGCACTTACTATTGACAATAGATTCATAAAAAGTTTCAAATTTAAAATAAATAAACGCAGTTGTTTACATAACTCCAAAATTAAATTCCATAAACAATAGTGACCAACAAAAGTGCTTCGGTGACGCTACCTACAACATCTTCGTAGATATTTAAAGGCTAATTAATGATGTTGCAGTTGAAAATAAGAAAGTGCTATATAAAATAACTATATGCTATATAAAATAACTATATGCTATATAAAAAATATCATTAAAAAACGAAATAATTTATTGAATTATTTAAACTATTTAACGTACAATACTAACAATTTACATAGATAATATTCCTTTGTTTCCAAAAAAGAGTAGTAAAAAAATAAGAATTGAAGTTAATAAAAAATAATATCAAGGTTACAAGGTGTCGATGATCTCTCCTTTTTAATCTAAGAACATGTGATAAGTAGGTAAACTCTATTTTATGACCGTAAACATTCGTTTGAATACGTATATCCTGTCAGTACTAGACATTCCTACGTCACGTGTCAGCACCACGCCTGTATATCCATAAAACATTTCATACGCTTATCTTAGTCTAAAAACACGCACCACCGGGATAAGTCGCTACAATTTTTTCTGCCGCCTCTCAAAATCCCCCGACGACGTACGGGCGGACGGTAAAATATTCCCCAGATTATGCGAGGAATAAGAAGGCTCGTGCCGCGGGAGTCGACCGCATTTATTTATATGTATAAAAACGAATAAAAATGAATCGGTGTTTTAACGTTTGTGTGGGGTTAGATCAATTCAAGAAAAGCAATTTTTATCGTTCGACAATGCTGCTTGAACTGAGGTTATAATAACACATAAACAAATGTATCTGATACAAGTAGAGGTGGCTCGCGTACACGTAGGTATCTCCATGCATTTATTACACAGTAATTATTTACGTCTAGTAATTTCGTATTTACTTGACAATTCTTATATCCTATAAATTGAAGAATGGATGGAATCATGTACAAAATATCATCACGATCGGTTAAGAATTAAGAAAAAATTAATTATTGCTTTTTTAAAGATTTCTTATTCTTCTAATTTACAATTCTTATTAGCCTATCAATTTAGAAATAGACATATACCTACTTCCCTTGTACAAATTTTCATATAATGCCGTTTTAGGTAAAGCCGGACATACAAACAGACTGACAAACTAAATAAATTTTATAACGTATTCGTGACCAGTGCGTGATAGATGTACAGACAGATTTATTAAGATTCATCAAAATAAAATATTATACAATATTTCAATAAACTGTATCTTTATGTCACGTAAATTCAGACGAAATATAAAAAATCGTATCGAGAGAAAAGAGATTTTACTTCTGCAATATTTTTTCCGTAAAATACTCATAGGATCTGTATTTTCAATAGACAGTTTTAACTGTGAGTGAGCACACATCGCTTGGGGTTATTTTATTGTTACAGGAAATCATTCGCCAACCACATCAAGTAAATGTCAAAAAACAGCTCCTGAGCTCAACAAAAACTTTGTAAGAAGGTTTATATAGCAAAAAATTCGCAGAATCGTAAGCGCGACAAAAACTCGAAAGCCTCATGCCACTGATGTTTATTGTATGAGTGGCTGAATTACAAGTACTTTTTCAGATTTAATGGACTCAGTTCGTCCGCTCTAGCACAGGATCACTTGAAAATTATATTTAAATAATTCTCAAGTAAACAGAAATAGACAATAAGCTCTTTTTAACGAACAGTATTAATTAGTAACCGTTTTTTGTATTTCCCTTTTCAGCTATATAGGACATTTCTGAAGCACCATTGAAGGGAAAAGGATTGTTAACTTTAGTGATCATACACTATGTTAGCCGCTTCTATATTTGCAAAGGATTTCAAATTTTCCTATTGTTATGTTTACTCAAAAATAACAAAATAACGGTAGATAGCTGATGTGTTCCGGTCAGTTAGAGCGCACCGCGCCACTCACGACTATCTCATTAATCATGGCGCTTTCAGGCGTCGCGGGGAAATTTTATACGTCGACTTTATGGTAATGGAATAAACGCTTTTCGTTGCCTATTCATCGTGACGGGCGTGGGAATGAAGATGCTGTTTAAAAGAATAAATTATAAATATTATTATTATTTAAATAAATAGGTGTTTGGTGTAAACACCAAACTATCAATGTGTTCTGGCAGGTGGCAGAGTACTGCAGGCAGCGTGATTGAAAATTCCAGAAAGGTCTGCCCATTAAATCAGATGGGTTAAATACTAATTATAAACAAAGTTATAGATGAGACATAAAAGAGAAAATAGCAATCCACGTCCATTATCCAATTGTCAGTGGTTACATAGCACAGCTTCAAGATCATAACCAACTAAAGTTACTGAAAGTAGACTTGGTTTTTATGAACAAACTGCTTTTTAAATTTAAATTTTCGAGTGGGGCATTCTAAATTCAAGTGATGAAAACTTTGGTATGGAAATTTTGGATTAGATTGACTTCTTTGAATAGATTTTTTTAGCAACATATTTAAAAACATTGTAACTTAAAATTGTAGGAAAACTTTATCAAATTTACCGTATGAATATCTTTCGTAATATTCGAACATTAATATAACCAATTTGTACATAACTTACTTTCATAATAAAACCCGATAATGTCTTCGTGATGATGAATGATTGATGAAGCTATTCGACGTATACGAGGTGGATCTTCATCCAAAGGGTTGTGGCGGATGCATTAGCCGTAAATGATGGATGGCACTCTACTAGCGACTCTTTGTCGCCATCAGTACGTGGATTATCAAGTAACAGGGTGTCTATTATTACACGATGTCTTAACTAAGTGCTTGTTCATGTTAGATCTACTGGATGATGCTTAGCTACTTACAACTAGTATCTTCGACAAAAAAAAATTATGAAAGAAGTTAGCACAATTTTACCGCACTTTCCACAATTGATACACATATATAATAACATAAATATTTAACAGAAACGTCTCCATTGTTTTCTAAAGATATTAACCAGAATTAAAGATAAAGATTTAATAAGTGTTTTAGAGGATAATTTAATAGTGTGTTCTATTGACAGTAACTACAACGTTATTATTCAGTTTTAATATTTATAGAACTACCTGGCCCGTCAGACATTGTTCTGCCCTTTCCATTACCAGCTTACTAATTCAACCATAAGTAAGTGGTACTTATTAACTTTTATTCCTGAAAACTTTAACAGAATGAGAGCAAAAAAATAATAATATACATATTCATCCTTCGAATTGTGAGTTATGGCCTTAAGTTCTTAAAAATTATAATAGAAAATAGCTATTTCAGTGTTTCCAGAAAGTTCCAACATTTTCCGCGAAAGTTATCAAAACTTTTTTTTACTTTATACGGACTGTTACTAATATATAAAAAAAGGCCAAAAAAAAGTCCAGCCGCTCTCAACAAGTGATGCGCTCACCAACGAACAGCATTTCATTTTATTTATATTTTACTCTTAGATGTAAAAGCACTTTACAGCACAGCATTAGCAGTATTGCTCATTATTTATAGATCCTTATTTCTCAGTATTGTCCTTTGTGTATAATGTACTTGGTATCAAATAGCATACAATTATTTTTCAGAGCTAACTTAAAAACTATATAAAATCCAATTGAGATTAAATATAGCCCTGAGTCCATACAGCCTCAACACCAAATCGCAACAACTATTTATTTTATAACTAGATTTACCTAAACAAATGTTAAAATTTGAAGTTAAAAATATTGACCACCAAATAATACATTGAGACCCCAAGGGTTCCTAGCTGTTTTAGTAATGACTGCATTTTAAATTGTATTTAAATACAAAATATTAGCGAGTAAATTAATGCGCTATTGAGATGTGGCTAGGTTAGATCAGGTTTGACATGCGATAAGAAACAGCGGGAGACGGCCACGATATGTCGGCAGCAACCGCCAAGTGTCAGATAACAATATTGAAGAAGTATGATACAAAAAATATAATGTGTTTAAAATTTTGGTGGCCATTTACTATTTTTGGCAGTATAAAATGCTTTTTTGAGGTTATGTTTTAACTACTATATCTGGTTATAAGTGAAACACAAGCGTTAAAATTTGAGGTAGTATAAAAAATATAGAAATCATCCTTACAGGGTTTACGCGTATGATATTGTGTAGTAAGCAAGAATGATAACATAGTAATGTACATGTGAGCCGTGACACAACAATAAAATGTTTAACAACGTGCCGCCGCCGCGCCGCGCCGCCACTATGCCATCCGCCATCGTTCCAAGCGTAATGGCCGCGAAACAATAACGCTTACGATTTATAATGTATCTGTTTTATTACCATAGGTAGGACTGAAGGAACGAAACACCGTAACTAATACTTATGTTTCGTTTGTCTATAACAATATCTTATAAGCATCCTGATATATTAAAAATAAACTCAATTTAAATGATAACGAAGTATGTCACTCTGATAAATACTTTCTACGCTTTTTTTGTTCTTATATTTTAGGGGTTTTTATGCAGTCAGCTCCATCTTTCTACACTACATTTGAAAAACCTAATATTCACCATTATTATTAAACATATATTCAACACCTTTTAACGGATTTTCTTTTCGGATAACCAAAAATACAAAAATCTTTCGGAAACACCGTCGTTCATTGAGAATTGTTTCGATTGAATATTTCAATATATTTTAGTCATATAACATTGATAAGGTAACACTTTTTAAACGATCGCTAATCGCGTTTTGTATACATTATAATTAATATATATATTTAACTAGGTGTGTCCGCGGTCCGCTCGCGTGGACAACAGAATGCTGTCGGTCGAGTTTATGCGCGAATTATGCTGCTCCAAAAGTGCTTATTGTGGGTGTTTCTTAGAAGATAAGACGTATGCTATCGCTGACTTACTATACTAAGTGGTATTCGCGCAAAAAGATCATAAACGGACAGACAAACAGAGAAACGTTGAGTTGCATAATATGTACAGATATAGATACAAGAAGACGTATAGATGCCGATCTAGAACGCGTCTTTAATTTTAATTACTCGAGGTTACGGCCTGGTGATTCGAAGAACGTAGAGACCATAACTTTTTCATGTAAAGAATAGAGCATAAAGATACGACTGTGTTAAATGAGACACGAATATATTATCTTGATTTGTTGACAAGTGATAAGATAAGGGTATAAATATCTTTAGTGGAATATTAGGTACATCAGTTCTCAAATTCTAAAGCACATTAATTATCAGTAGGTTTCTTTACTATGAACAACACTATAATGGACGATAAAATAAAGGTAGGTATATAAATTGTATATGTTGTCGTTAAAGTAATAACTAGTGATAATATTTTTCGTATTTGTCAGTTTATGCGCTCCCAAGATGTAGCAGTAAAAGTAAAATGATCTTAATACAGCATAAACCAGCCATTACTTTCCTTTGCGGCTGACATATTACCACTATTAAGGTATTTCGACACGATATTGCACTAACACAAAACTTGCTTTTCTAACTAACCTTCTTATATTAATCTTCCAAATATGTTTACCGCACCAAATACTCATCAGGTATATTGAGAAAGCTCGATGAAATTCTTCTTTTTTATGACACACATTTAACATGATTTAACTGACATAAGAGAAACGATATCTACACAACTTAATTTTCAAAATTTGTTAATTATTTATAATTAGTTATAAGTTGAACTTTCAATTCTTTGTTTTTCGTCAGCCTTGACAAGTTCAGAGTAGAGGCACAGAGTATAGGAAGCTCTATTATAACAGATATCTTATTACTTACTTATAAATCGGGGATCTTTATAGAATGCCGAATTTTGACAATACGAGGATTTGTGGTCAAATAATCTTTCGATATTTGATCATATCGGTATAAGATTAATCTAACTGTCTAAAACTGGGTGTAACCGACCAAGCTGTATTCTTGTCATACATATTATAACTACCTGCCAATAGCATTGACTATACACAATTGCATGGTCTTTATTTAGATGGACGTACATTCATAGTTCACATTGAACAACGGGGTGGGTAAAACTCAATTATTGAGGGCGGCTGGACTTTAAATCGACGGACCCTCTATTGTCAAAGGAAAAATGTTTTTTTTTTAACTCTCCCTTTACAATGGATTTGTCTAGTTAAGCTAATGTTTCGCCAGCATTTGGGAATTTCGTAGTCCTCATTAGTGTTGTGTGGGAAAACTCGTCGACTGAACAAACTCATTGTGGACATTTTCTTTACATAGATCAGTTCAATTATTTCTGAACTCTTTTGCTAAGGTTGAGGTTAGCTTAAGTTAATGAAAATGAGTAATCAAATCGTAACGAGTAGTACCTAAAAAGCAAGTAGTTTACATAAAGTTAAGTGGTTTTTGCAGCAACTTATTCAATTAAAAGAGAACGTCAGTCATACTGAGGTCAGTGAATGATATGTGCCTACCACTTAGAACCACCCGTGTGCCAATGCATGTTCGGACTGGAACATAAGAACCCGAACACTGCTGCTTTGCGGCAGAAATAGGAATTACGGTGGTGCTATTGGAGTCGAAACTTGGACAAATTTTACTACTCTTATATAGGTTAAAGAGTGAAGGTCTGTAATAATCACTGCTAAGAAGCTACCTGGAATACGATAAGTAAATCTAAATATATACCTAATACATTAATAACTATCATTCAGACGCAAATGAGTTTTGCAAATAAATTTATTGATACATTTGATTGAAGTAACAATACAAATTGCACACACTTTATTCATGTCAATGAACGTCGATCACTTTTGATCCCCTGTAAAAGCCGTAGGAATAAACATAAAGCAACCATAGGGCGATACAATGTGAAAATTTTAAATAAATCCCCCGTCGAAAATACACGCGGCAACTGCAAGGGATTGTCCTTTCTTTATAAACTGCATCGGTTAATGGTCCTTAATGTGTTGAAAATAAGATTAATATCTTAAACATATATTTATAAAGTCGTAACTTCACACGCGTGTATTACGAAATTATTAAGACAATAACAACAATTCTCAATTTATTTATGGACAGGAGTGTGTAGTGTGAACGATTTTATTGGATATAATTTTAAGTACTCAAGTACTCATACCCGAGACTAATCGTTGTGGCAGAACTATATTATACACTAACATTACGGACTGTTTTATTGACTTGCAAAAAAATTAACTCATCTAGAAATTACTAAGTATATGCGTTTAAAATAATACCTGTATCATTATTGCTCTTAAAGACACTATAAATTCAGTAATTTCTTATAACTGAATAATGTGAATAAATGCGAATGATAATGTTTATTCTCAGGTGCAAATTCATGCATGTCTACTCTACTAACTCAATTACGATCATTGAAGTGTAATTACAATCTCCTGTAACGGTTAATGCTACAACTGTTAATATAATTCGTCACATAAACAACTTTTAACAACCCATATTTACTTGCATCATAAATAACCGATGATATCAATACTTACTACAAGTATTGTTTTAGTAGTCTGTTGTTATACTGGACAGAGAAGTATATAATATACTATTTTAAGAATTTTCAAACATAAACTCTATTGCCTTTCATTAGCATTAAATGAAATCATTTACAAGATCTGTGTCAATTAAAACGTTAAATATTGTTTAATTATGTTATTTTAAAATAAAAATCTCATTCACAATACATCTTATATTGAAAAGATTTCTTACAGAAATAGAAAGCGGAGGTAAATCAGATCAAATAAAAATGTATTATTCCACTTGACGAATCAAAAAGAAATTTTAAGTACGTTAAACACAAAACACCGTTGGCAACACGATCCCCTATCGCGGACCACGGCGCACCTTGGCAAATCGTAATCCTCTTAGAAAACATTTCTAATTTAAAAAGAATTCCTCTTATCCCTCTGAAGAGGGTACACGTAAAAAATAAAAGAAAAAACCCGCGTGACCCGCGTTACACGAATCTGAAAAATACCTACACTTATATATGTAAGATGGTTTTTCACGGACCCCTCTCGATTCCTTACAGGTCGTTTCTTCCGTCGAGAAAGCATCTATTGAAACTCCACTCAGATCGTGTTAGCTATCTATTTAGTATAAAAAGGGTCGAGAATTTTTCGAGATCCTTTTTTACCCGAAGGTGGGCTCCCATCCCTAACCCATCCCACGTCGCCCGTTCACTTAATACGTTTCTAATAATATATGCAATATACCACCAGAATCTTGAAAATCTAGTGTAAAATATGTTGGACGTTTGCTAAACTATTTTCCTTTTAAACAAACCCTAAATGGAATTGAGGCATGTATATAAGTAACATATGTGTGTAGGTATCTCTCCAATGTCAAATGTTCTAGAAACACATTTAATCTACATGTTACATTTCGTGTTTATAAATAACTCCCTAATCATTATAATTCGGAACCAATCTTGTATAACAAATTCTGCATTAAGAAGCGTATTTCTCTGTTGGCCTCGAGCTTACCACATTTTACCCTAAATCTTCAGTTCAAATATTTAAAGGGCCAACTGAGTTGAATCCCTCCCGCTCAGAGCGATTCTCCGGGCCGCAATTGGATCACACACGCGGTTACTGCTCGCTCCCCAAAATAACAATTTCACTAAAATGAACTTACTAAAGCAAATTCAATTTCAATAGCCCTAAGTAAACTTAAAATTGTATCAATCGACGGAATTGCAACTATTCACAACCAGTGAAGAGAAAAATAACAGATAAAATGATTGTGATTTCATCCATTTCTTTAGGTAAATAAATAGACTACTTATGAAATATTAAAATCCAAAATAAATTGTAGAAAATTTAACCTAAATGTACAGGCCATAACAAATATATTTTGAATTAACATTTATAACAGTTTGAAATATAGGATTGTTATTATAGTTCCTTGTAATGAACGGTGACCGCCAAATGACCAACGCAGTGAACACATTTATGCCTGTGTGGTATCTGAATGACATAGAGCAATGTCATTCGTTATGTACGATATGACTCAGCAGTGAGTCTAATGTGACTCATTATTTCACACTTGTTTATGTAGTGCTAGCTGTGTCCGCAGCTCCGCTGGTGTAAACTACAGAATACCGTCGGTCGAGCGCATGGACGAATCGTGCTGCCCCCGCTCAAAAGTCGAAAGACAAAAATGCTTGTTGTGGGTGATCCTTAGGACATACGATATATACTATCACAATCTCTAGCAATATCTACAATTTTGTAGAACATTAATTTGATATATCTGGTATGGTTTACTCAGCGTTAGCCATTTATACTTCCCGAATGCGTATTTTTCCGAATTGATTCACAATTATCGTTATTGCTTATTTCGTATTTTACTTTATCTTACAAACCATATCCTGGCCAGATAACATAACTATAAATTAAAATAAAAAACATGTAAATCGGATAAGTGGTTTTTGCGTGAAAAGAACATAAACGGACAGACAGAAAGAAAAACGTTGAGTTGAGCTATAATACGTATAGATTACCTGTGAATAGACTTAACAGACTGGCTGACGGACTTAATTCGTCGTGGCAGCGCCATCTGGTATCAATATAAAAAATAACCATGAAAACATCTAACCTTATTGATAAATCAAGTGTGCTTAAAAAAGTGACTTTTCCGTCAAGTAACGAAAAAATTGACTGTTATATCAGTCATATGTAATAAATTGACCTATTTTAAAATTCTGCTTTTATTACTATGTCTACGGCACGTAAAAATATGACGTTTCAGCTACGTGAAGACACGATCTTATCGGTATGTCAGTTGTACGAAAAACAATAACACTTACTTTACGCAACAGTTTGATAATAATGTTATATCAGATGAACGTACCATAAACATAATTGCTCTAACATCATATTAAAATTATATTTTTACATCAGTGTGATGTGACGGAGAATGACATTAATATATTTCTCAGTTTTATGTCATGTGTATATAAAAATGCCAGACCTGCTTAAGACCTGTGTGTGATGTCAAGATAAAGTAAAGTGTTCACGGGTAATATCTATACACAGCAGCAGTTAACATGCCGGTCGGACAGTCGGTCAGGTCAAGAATCTACTTAGAAAACTGTATATACACCGAAAGGCATCACGCCTGTCACTAACACCGGCTTTCCTATGTGTACGGTGGTCAGCAGTGATCGCAATTTATTCGGGCGCTAGGACACTACAAGAGCAGTTTTTAATAATCACAAAAAAATCTTCATTAAAATCTTATAGTTACTGTAGATTTAATCCTAATAAAAACATTCCAAGGTATCTACATTTCTAAAGTTGTTCCCAAATACCTACACCTGCAATATTGAAACGGGCCTTACGTCAATCCAAAATAAATAAGAAATATACCGTTGGAAGTACAATCCACATAAGACGGGCGGGCCGACGGACCCGGCCACGGCCTCGCCTGGGGATCAGTTAACCCACGTTACAGGACGTCCCCGACGGAGGATTCCGACTTTCCACAAAGAAAATAGCAATCAAAATTTGATTTACCGCCACCCGCGGCCATACATCAAACCGCTCTAATCCGCGGAAAGATAGAATTTCTTATGCCCACTAGAATAACCGACACGATCATATAATCGGAGAGATTCCGTACAACACCTCAGGTAAAATTATACGAGTACAATCGCTCTACTGTAGGGCCGTTTTATGACAATTATAAAATGTAGATCCATACGTCGTTTTTAAGCCAAAACTGTGGCTAATTACTGTCCAAAATAAGCCAAAAGAAATTCATATCTTTATTTTAGCTATTCGAGGTTTATGTTCCTAATTAAATTGCAACTTTATTAACGACAAAATAAAAGCGAGTGTTTCAGTTGTGGTAAATTCCTTATGGAGATAAAACCAACTTTGATACTATGTAATAAATAATGTTTTTAGTAATATGTTCGGATAAGAAGGAAAGCACATTTATTCGAAGTTGTTTTTTTTTTCGATCTGACTACTCTGTTAGCCTTAAGGGCTCTTAAGCCTTAGACAGCTTTCTCACCTTCACCAGGCTTGGAGGCGAGCGCTAAAGGCATTCAAAGGCAGCCGCGAAAGCAAGGCAACAAGCTTAAGTACCTTAGCTTGCACTGTTGCCGTAGTGAAAATAAGTCGCGAACTAATTCCCTAACCGTAATTCGATCTAAACTAACTATACATACATATTTTTTTTTTCTTTTCTCTGGGAGGACGGAAGAAACATGCATAAATGTATTTAGTAATCGATCAATTTTGGATTCGATGTTGAAAACACGGACATAATTACAATTTACAAACGCGAAATTACAATGTACCATACAAATTAGGTTTCTATTTAGTTGCTTGTAAGTCCACCTCTTTTCCGAAATGAAAATACAGAGAGGTTTAAGAGGAGGGCTACGGTTTGACTGAGGTATGTGCTTTATTAGGGCATAGTGTTAATAATGAATAATTGATTATTATTTTTATTAATTATATTGAAAAGTTGTTGGAAAAAAAGATTATTATTGTAATTTCTGAATTGTTATGATTATTGTAATAATAAATATTATCGGAGTATCTGTGGAAACCCTAAAACACAAGAGGGTTCGACGGGCTGTCGAATTGAAACTCGTACCGGGCGCGGCAGCAGTGAGCCACTTTAATATTTATGAACAAGTAAAAAACACACGGACGCACCTATGAATAAATATGCAAGGAGTATCATTTGAAACGAAGAGGGTGGATATATAAGGAAAAATCAGAGAAATGAAACCATATTGGCAATCACATCAAAATGGAATATATGGGTATGTAATGTATGGGTATTTGTAAAAAAAAACATTACACAATTTTCCCTACAACTTACACATATATAAAAGTTCTTAAACAATTCTCAAAATACATTAATTCTATTTCCCTCAAATAGTAAATATTTATATAGTACATAATACGACAAAATGAATAGTAAGCACGATAGCGTGTAAGTTAGCGAGACAGTCGTCGTCATGATACCACGGCCGGCCCACCAACACCACGGTGATAGCCATTCGGTAGCCTGCCACAACTCAAAATCAGCGCTGAAGCCACCTGCAATGATGGCAATCAACTTCAATGAAACTGAGTTGAGTGCTATTTGTAGTGGTATTGTGGCACAAGGTCCAAAATGAAAATATTTTTATTTATTAATATGAACCCTCACTAAATGTTTATCTAATGTTAACTTTAAAGTGTGCTATAAATATAACTGTTTCTGTAATGTCACAATACAAATACTTTATCACTGACCAATCCTGAGGCCATCGACACCGAAGCCAGTTCCTGAGATGGGTTTATAACCGGAATGTTAGGGATATGAGATTTTGGATCTGGATATCGATACGGATATCTTAATATTATTTAATCGGTTTTCGTATATGAATATATTATAGATATCCAATAGTTAAATTTCGGTTATGGGTATTACATATTTTAAAGAATTGTACCTAGTTAGAAGAAAAATTGGTATTACTGAAGCATTTGTAGATGAACACTTTTAACTTTACTTGAGGTAATTATTATTTATTAAATTTTAAGTCCTTTTTGATATAATATAGTGTCTCATTCAACTCCTTGCCCATCCGAAATTATTCGAAACATTTATACGGCATACAGTTACGATTTCGGATATCAAATAATTTCGATTACGGTTACCGAGTGCCATAACACTCCTGGTTTATAACCATCCTTACAGTGGTTGCGAGTTAACACGCACACGAGCAACACCAGGTCGATATGTGTTATTGCAATTTCTTCATTTGTTATTCAACATGGTATACCTACAGTGTGCAGATGAGTTTAACTTTGTTGCCAAAGATATAATATGGTATTTTATCGACATTTAACAGCATGAATGAGTTATTCATCATCAGTCGTTATTATTATCCTAGATATGCATATTAATTAAACGAACATGATTTATCAATAAACTTCTAAACGTTTAAACGTCTATTCCCGTTATACATTTTTTTACACTTACTAGGAGTCCATGGATACCACATTGAATTCAATTTACAAAAAAGGTAAATAACCTGCAGTTCCCCGTACCTACTAGATTGTATCTCGATAATATAATAAAAACATTACAAGCAGGAAACAAAACCAGCATCGACAGTGTCGGCAATTTTGCATTGAGATCGATCGCTGAGGGCGACGCGACGCGGAGGGACCGGTGAGCGATGTCGCGATGGGGAGGCGTACAGACTCAGGTACGGACTGAAGGGAAACGAACGTTCAGAACGAAAAACGTAAATACGTTCAACGTAGAACAGTAAAACTATTAAGAAGTAACGATTTTAATAACTTTTTATCTTTCAACTCTAACTGGAATAAACTCTTGCTCTCACAAGTCCGGGGTTTAATTAAAATGCCCAATTATTCTGAAAATAGGTACATCAGTTGATAGATGATGCTGTTCATAATTTAATTTATTACCTTTTACTCTGAACTGTAACAATGAAAGACATTTTTATCCCTTTTTTGACCATGTTACCATATTACTTACTACAAAGTTCTGACCCAGTTTTATTTATAGTACTTAGTTGGAAAACATTACTAACAGTCTTCTCTTGTGTAAACCTTATTATAAATGAGAATAGCTCTTGTCATTATGTATTTTTTTAATATTGCAAATTTTTATTAGACCATAAAAAGCATAAGTTTAATCTAACTGTGTTATGTTATAAAGCCATCCAATTATAACGCATGCGATCAAACTCACAGCGGAATTTAAGTGTGTCTGGAGATGTTTGGACCATACGATTTGTTTGGCTGCTTACAAATATTATAGAAATAGTATATTAAGTATTATATATTTATATAATTAAATAAGTATTATATATTACAAATTTGCCAAGTGCGTGTCGGGCCACGCGCAGTGTATGGTTCCGTAGTTGACCGTCACAATATGCAGAATTAAGGATATTTTTATTACATCGGGCCGGAGCCGGGTCGGGCGCCGGCCGGGACACGGTGAAACATCTATAGTATAATTTTGTATGAAGTAGTTCATGGTACACCGGCCCGGGCTTATACTATTCCTCATGAATCTGGCTACATATCTTATACAAAAATATTTTTTTGAATTCGACTGGTAACTGCTAGTAACGTGTACGACTTCGCGTCGATTGACGTGAGTTCGAATCCCTACAATAAGCCTGAGCTTTCGGTTAAGGAAAACATCGTGAGGAAACCATAGCATGGTGGTAGGGCATTTTCTAATGCCCGCCTGGCTAGCTACAACCCACAAGTTGAAAATGTGCCGCCAAGCACCAATAAGTGTGTTCCGGCAGCTGCACTTGAGAGCCAGTCTTCCACTAGGTTTTAGCGTGTTACCATCTTGGGCCACATCGTCACTTAACATCAGGTGAGATTGTGGCCACTACGCCAAACCTATAACGATAAAAAGAAAAAAAAACTAGGCATTGATATTTCCCGAGTTAGCACCCTTTATCGTTTATGTTGTACGGGGAATCCCTCGATAGTATTGTACGTCATTTTTATATTGTTTTTCCAAGTTGGCAACCCGTTCGTTTATGTGCACCGGTACTTTACGCAACATAGTTATGACTTTTAGGTAAAAATGGTCACTTGGGTGTTACGTAACTTTTAAGGAGGGATAGGGGGGGGGCACTGAAAAATGTTACGGCGCGTTACAAGGGGGGAGGGAAAATCTTTAAGAATTGCGTTACGTAACACATACTTGAACGCCCCCTAGAGGACGTATCCTAAACAATATTTTTATTTTACCACTGTCGACGTGATTATAATATGTATACCCATACCAAATTACAGCTTACTAGTACTATGAATCTCTGAGCTAAGCCGCGGACAGACAGGCGGGAATGCCGAAACTATGAAAGGAACCTAAAAATGAAGACAGACTATAAATAAGTAAACTTACATTTATTTATTGTTTGCGAACTATGAAGCGTGTGGTGGAAATTACCACTGACTGAAAGTGTCTGACAATATCGATTATAAATTTTTAATGATATTCTGTAAAACATATGTACATAAAAATTAGCATTTATTTTGTAAAATTAAATTAGTATCGATATATATACATTTATAGACAATAATGACTCATATGCACAATATATGTTGGTTAAGTACCAAAAAGAAAAATACAAAAACTGAGCTCGCTAGGTGGCGCTAAGTGGTCGAGTTATTAACTACCGGTAATGGCAGAATGTCTGCCGGCCCACTTATATATGTATATACACATCACCTTGATCATATGCCTCTTTTTCTTTTGTTTTTGATGGATCTTTAATTACAAAATGGGATCCGCCGCACTGGCCCGATTTAAATTTAATTAACTTAATTCTTATTTGGTTTATTATATAATTTTAATGTCATAGTTTCTTACTTTAAGACGATCTGATTTCGCGCCTGCCGCTTAGCTATGTCGCGTTAGGGAGTTTGCATGGGGTCACCGTAAGCCGTTTCCGATAAGGCCCCTCCGGCGGCAAAGTTGGACCTTCGGCATTTCGCCTCAATACTCGCTTATCTGCGTGCCACAGTCGCCTGCAGCGTACGTGAGACGAATAACGCATCTATGCTCGCACTCTGAATTGAAATCATTTTTCTTTAATATGTTATTGATTCTATGACATCTAATGTCCCTCCTGTACATTACTATCTCTATTTGAATGTATACAAAATTAATATCGATGATATTATCGACGATGGGTCGTATTTTATTAGTCTTTCCAGAGAACTAGCTCAATCTAACAAGTAAATACTTTTACACTTCACAATATCAGTAATATTTTCTGTGTGTCTTATTACGCTTACATCGTATTTTATTATTCGTATGTCAGAATAACATGCAAATGCATTGTGGATATGATAACAGTTTTCGTTCAACGCTAAAAGCAGAACACCTGCGCCACCCCCAATCGATTAAAGGTGGGTGGGTAAAAAACTTCTTCGCGCGCGTCCTTAAGATTGAGATCTCGCAGGGCGACACACTTGTCCAGACCTCCACATGACAAATGTTCGTTTCCCGTTTTTACGCTTTTTTACGCCACGAGGGTGTCACGCAAAAAATGTATAAGGAAATTTACCTAATGGCTACCATTCTTTATACTCCATCTCCATTGTCGTGAGGACAATGCGGTAATGGAGGGATGACGTGAGCGGAGTTACAGATTTTTATTCCCTTTTTTAACATTAGTGAGCCTAATTTTGAGAACATTACAATGTAGATACATTCCATACATTTAGAAATAATTGATTGATATCACGGATAGAAAGGGAGATTCGAATTATATTATTATTTAATTGATTCCAGTGATTAGCCTTATAAGAAAGCTCAAAGTCACTCAAAGGGCAATGGAGAGGGCTATGCTCGGAGTTTCTCTGCGTGATCGAATCAGAAATAAGGAGATCCGCAGGAGAACTAAAGTCACCGACATAGCCCGAAGAATAGCTAGACTTAAGTGGCAGTGGGCGGACCACATAGCTCGTAGAACGGATGGCCGATGGGGTCAAAGAGTTCTCGAGTGGCGGCCACGTACCGGAAGACGCAACGTGGGCAGACCCGCCACAAGGTGGTCCGACGACCTGATAAAGGGTGCGGGAAGTCGCTGGATGCGGGCAGCACAGGACCGGTTGTTGTAGCGATCTTTGGGGGAGGCCTATGTCCAGCTGTGGACGTCTTTCGGCTGAAATTATGATGATGATGATAACCAAGTGGAAAACGAATTATGCATAAAAATTTATTTAAAAACTGTGCGGGTCTTTGACAAAATCTAGCTTGTCAAAGTTTTAACGAACATAATTAAATTATCAAGGATGTATTAGGACGACAAAGATAAGATATTAAATTCTTGGAACTTGCTCTTAAGTGATTTGCGATGATTCATGATGTATATTGCAATTGCCCGCTTTTGTAATATAAATATGGTGTCTACCTCACCTGCTGAACCCCACAGCAAAATACCGTATGATATTAAGCTATGGAAGAAAACGAAGTAGAATAAATCTAGCATCCGTTAACTGACAAATTTTACGTACTGCGAATGCAGCAGCGCTTAATTTAGATTCAGTCCTTTAATAAGTGCGAAAGGTGGTGTCAACTGAATATGTAACTTAAATACCCATTTCAGAAATAATCGATGTTTTTGTTCGATGCGAAATATAGACATTTTACATAAATGTTCTTCAATACTTTGATTCATAAACATCAATATTTCCAACTGTCAAAAATGTATTCCTTAAATACTTAATTAGTTTTTTACTCCTGTAACAAACAACTATTTACATAGACGGAATATAAAGATGAAATATTTAAACAATTAGTACCTAGTGAAAATCAGTTAAAAAACATGTCAAAAAATTTAATAACTAAAGGGATTTTGCATTCCTTTTTCTTCTTATACGCTTTTTATTAGCTTCAGACGTATGTATGTTATTATTTTAGTATGTAACAGAATCTTTGAACATGATTTTGACCCCCTTCAAAACGTCGGATTAACTCGAAATTTAGCATACTTATTAAGGACCAATGACAATTTAATATTTTAGTCATTTTGGCCCGTTATCCTTACTAAGATAATCAGGATTAGCGGTTTTTTGTTTTCCTGAGACCTGAAGTGTCTGCGTCAAGACCAATAAGGGAAACTTACAATTAAACATCAACATGTCGATAAAAATAACAGTTAAAAAAACTAAAAAATACAATTATATAGACAATTCAACTAAAAAATGAAAAATAAATAATAGTTCAAAAAATAAATAAAAATACGCTTTTATACTTAATCCAAATAAAAAATAAATTTAAAAAAAATTTTAATTAGGAAAAGTGTATATAAGAAAAAACATTTTAGTTGGATTTCGCCTACTGTGTTGAATTCAGTCAGTTTTAAGTGCCAAGCACCCCACTCTCTTAGCCTTATCTGGTTATTCTACCGGGTAATTTACAGAAGTACAAATATGGCTGAATTTGGTGTCCACTGTTCAGAGGGCAGAGAAGTTATTCCTACACCTTCCTACATGTCCATACATATGAATAACTTTTTAATAGGAATATTTCAGCAAGACATAAAAAGTGATAAAAAAAAACACATAATTTTGTTGTTGCTGTATTCAAATTTTTTTTATCTAAATATTATTTGAAAATAAAAATAACTTATTTTAATTAGAATAACAACTATATTTTATGTGTTAATATTAATGAAAAATTACAATATTATGGATTTTTTATAACTTAGACTATATTAGAACTTAGGATAATTAATATGTGTCTATCCTATTATGTTAATATATAAATCAAAGTTTACAAAGTTTTTTTTATATAACATGAACTAATTTTTATTAGGTATTTAATAAGACTTATTATTTTCAGCAGGAATAGGGCAGGTGTTGTATAAAAATTGTTAAACATGGTATCAACAGAAATAATTGAATAAAATAGATTTTTTAGATGATAGATTTGAATAAAATAGAATTTTTATTTAGTACTAATCAAAATACTGTAATACAAGATAGTAATTTCATTGAAACTCACCTGGCTTGAAACTTTTCTAATAAATATCTGTAAAATTGAAAACCTTGTGATATAAACAATGATCTCACTATAATGGCATGAATTAATCAATTAATTCCATTTATTGCTTTTTTTTTGGTAATAGCACGGACTAACTTACAAAAAACAGAATTATTTTAACACTAATAAACATTTAATAACATGCAAAGTGATTTAAATAAAAAGCACAGGTTACTACAAGGAATTTTGAAAGGGCACTGGTGAGAGACGATGAACGGAGAACCCATCGAGCAGTGGCAAGTCCTCCGTATATATGAATACATTCAAATTTACAAATACAGTCCTGCTATTGGACGTTATAGCCCTTGCTCTTTTGCGCGTGTGCTAAAAAACGGAAGGGTTATACACAACTTACCCCTTTTTTAACAATAACCCCTCACTCTACTGCCCCTTTTTAGCCAAACCCTTTATAGAACAATTAATATGCGTGTGTTCTTTGAAAAAACAACCTAAATAGTATTTTATCCAAATAATATCTTATATAAATAGACTGAATATTGTCATAATAATAAATTTCATTTTTTTAATGGATATTATAAATATTCCATATCTTTAAATTAGGTATTTACAAAATAAATATTACTCGATACTTATGATAACAATAACACAATTATGATGTAAAATTACGTAAAACAAAATACAAAAATTTATGATTACTTTTATGAAGTAATACAAATAATTCATAATACAAGTCATTCTTTTGTGCACGAAGTGAGACCAATTTCCTTTTTACTATTAACAATATTTGTGTATAGATATAACAATAATCCTAAATAAATCATATTTTAAACGACTCTAAACAACTAATTTCAATTGTTAATTTTAAACAAAATAAAAAGAGTTGGTGAAAGTAATAGGTAACAAAGAACGATAAAAACCCCGCGTAAAAGTAACGTTTCATTATACGTAAGCTAAACATTTTCATATCTTAAATAAATTAAAATAATAAAGTATATCAAAAAAATAAACTAAACATTTCCTCTCACAATAAATGGTGACTAATGAACCTACACGTTAGGTAATTAAGATACTAACTATATAATTATAACGTAGAGAATACCTAAATTCTGCTAAGATGTTCCATTTTGCGTACATTATTAAAAATATAGTTTGACAGATCATTAGAATGCAAAGCTCTGCCGAGGTATCGACTATGATCAACCATTGATGCTAGTTCAGAGGTTTTCCCCCTGAATTTAGGGACAAAAAGTATTCGTAGATCAGGAATTGACGGATTGAAAAAACAGAAGCTCGGATTTAGGGGTTCTTGCATTGTTGGTTACCACTATTTTTAGACTGTACTTACTCTGTATTTGATTATATTTTATATAGAAAGAAATGAAAGTAAAAGTTTTCGCGTGGTAACACTAAATAAAGAATTGTCACAAAAGTCACTGCTGTCACTAGTTCTAATGCTACTATACAAGCTGGTTATATTCCTAAAACACGAATTTTTGTGGACTCCAGGTAACGTTCAGGGGAAGACAAGATAGCCACCTGGCAATAGTGATAGCAACTGACAACCATTTTTGACAGCTATGATAACCTATGTTACGTTCCATAATCCAGACTCAGTAAAACGTAACAAAGTAAACATCGCTAGACAAAGTCTTAATAGAATTCAATGAGAAGAAACAAGAAGGATATAACTAACTGGTTCAAAATTTCTTATAGAAAATGGGTCAAATCTGAATATTATTCATATTATAAAGAAAGCATAGAAAATAAGTTGTTTTTTCACAAATAGAAAAGATGACGCTTTATCATTTTGGAAATTGTGTAGCTTTAGTTATTGCACCATATCATATGGCTTATAAGTACTCTGCCATGTAAGTAGACATTATTGTAGGTTATATTGTTTTTTAATATTATTCTGCTGTGTAATCCTACTTTTACTTTTCTTATAGATCAGAATATGCATCATTATCGAAATGCATCTATGTAGGATGTTTGTACATCTTCACACAACTATGTAAAATGTTGATGTTAGCTACGTTTTTCCCCGATACCGATAGCAGTCATGTCTCAGGGGAATACAACCTGTTTTTGGTAAGAATCTATTATATATATATATATAGCTTTTATACTTAATATGTTTGTTGTTTGAGTATAATCTCACCAGATGTTAAGTGTTGATGGAGCCGGGAATGCTAAATCTAGAGGAAACTAGCTCTCAAGAGCAGCTGCCGGAACACACCTGTAAATGATTAGTGACAGATTTTAAACTTGACAATTGTAACTAGCCAGGTGTGGATTAGAAAATACTCTACCACTATGCTATGGTTTCATAATGATAATTGTTGACATGTTTGAATACACTACCCCTGAGGCATCATTACTACAGTCACATGACAGTAACTGACAAATAATAATAATAATAGTACCAGGCTGTAAAGAGCTCTTCACAAATAAAGGCATGGGCTTAATCCCCATACAAGCTAACATCATGTTGGTGATCAAACACTGAAAAATATGTGAGTTCTGTACTTTTAGCACTTTGAAAACATTTCTGTATGTTTTCAGTTTCCTTATAATGTACAGTTTCAATGACAACAATTTTTTTTTAATTGCTTTGCAATGTTTAAAATCATGTGATGTTTTGCTATTGAATGAAACCTTAAAATATATATATTCATTCTTTGTTTGAAGTGCATTATCCAAAAATAATATTCAAAAAGTAATCTTGTAATTAACATTATAAGAATAAACCCAAAATAAAGGCTATATACAATAAAATAATTCATTTGAAAGTAAACATCATAGTGGAGGGATGGCAAAGTCACTGGAACGTGAATTATAAAACAATAAAAAAATCTAAAAATGCTGTATCAACTTGATTTGAATCACATAAAGTCTTTCTAAGTTGCCGATAAATCTACATAACATACAATGATGCATTCAATATTTACAAATCAAAACAAAGTTTAATGTATTATTTTAAGCATATACTTAAATTATATCGAAATATTGTGGTTTTACTTTCGAAAACTCTACAATAAATAATTATTGAAGATACTTTAATTCTTTGCAGCTTTAAAATAGTAATTTCAATTCCAATCTCTGTATGAAGGAAATTTTGGTTAATTTGTTTTTGTTTTATGAATTATTTGAATGTTCCAGGATATACTAAAATCAACAGTTGATTTGGCAGACTTGGTGGGTTTGTACTTTGCGCTCAACTCCATTCCTGGTAAAGGTCATGCCAAAATCTTCACTGCAGCATTAGGGTGGGGCAATGCAGAGGTTAGTTAATAAAAAATTGTTTAATTTTTTTCATCAACTTTCCACTGTCCGCCAAGATGACTTGATTGCTATTTTATAAAGTAGATATAAGATCACAAAAAAAAAAAAACATATTTTGCACCAATTAATGCACATAATTTATAATCTGTATCAGAGGCAGTTTGTGAATATATTTCATGAGTATGGTTCATATGTAATATATACATATTACAGTAAAAAATCTGTGTTTTTATTGATATTAAAATTTAAATTTAAATTGAGTGGTAGCTAGCCAGACAGACATTAAAAAAGCCCTACCACCATGCTATAGTTTAAATAAATAAAATTGAAATGTTTGTTTTTAATGTCAAAATAATAAAATTTACTAAATGCACGTGAAAGTATACACGGTACTTGTAACAAAAATCTATATTTAATTTCATGTCTGTCTGTTTTTCCCAGTAAACTCCGAAACTGATAGACCTATTTCGATGGGATTTTTATTGTCAGATTGCTGATGTTATTAGGAGTAACTTAGGCTACTTTTATTTTTGAAAAAGACAGTATGTCGCGCATTTAAAAATAATTCGGAAAAACGAGCACGATTCGCGCGTGTGCCGTATCAACGGCAGTATTTAGTTCACGCGAGCGCAGCCGTGGACACAGCTAGTTTTATAATAAATTCAATGCTTACGTCGCAATGTTTATTTATAATTGTATTTAATAAAAACAATAAAGAACATCTTTTATGTATTATATTGGTTATTACATAGATAGATCAGGCCTCTTCCCAACTAGGTATATTTGTTATGAATAATAAAGTTGTATTGAAAGGTACTAGTGACGCGCAGCGTGATGCTGTGGGTCGGCGCTCGCGGGTCCGAGTTCGACTGGCAGTACGTGCGCGCGTGCGCCGAGTCGAACGTGGCGGTGGTGCAGCACGCGGCCACCGCGGCCTGCGTGTGGCTGTGGACGCGCAGCGACCTGCCGCCGCGGCACTACCCGGTGGTGGTGGCGCTGCTCGCGCTGGCGCCGTACCGGCCGCTGCTGGAGGCGCTGCTCGTGTCGCTGGTCGGGCTGGGCGCGTGGGCGGCGCTCGCGCTCCGGGCGGCGCTCGCGGCCGCCTTCGGGCTCACGGCGCTCGCTATCTACGCGACTCTGGCTCAACAGATTGGAATATAATTTATTATTCTGATACTTCTATATCTTAAGTAAACTTGTAGTATTTATATGGATATTGTGAAACAATGATGTATGAGAGCTATTATCTTGTTATTTGGTACAGAATGTCGATCAAACGTAAACAACATCTCATCTCTGTTAAACACAGAATAGGATAGACACAGAAGCATAGCTTGCTACTTTTCACATAAAGGACATAGTTATTTGATGCGTTTAATATAAGGTATATAGTATAGTATAATTATCTTTGCAAATGATATTGTTTGCATTTTGAGGCGGCGCGAACTCTGTTCGCTTTGGGAATGGAACACTAGAGGCCCGTGATAGTGGTGGTGGTGGTGGTGGTGGTGGTGCTGGTGCTGGTCCTGGTGGTACTGAGCACTTGACACATTCGCCTCCACTCAGTGTCTATAGGGACCATGTGCCATCCCGCCGTACATTTACCAAGTGAATGGTTACTGCCACTATGGGTTTAATAATGTGGGAGCCACATTTTTCCAAAAAGTTGAATATTCTTTTAAGTTAGGTACAGGAAAAGATGTAGATAAAGTAATATAAATTATAATAAACTAGCGGTGCCCCGCGGCTCCGCACGAATTGATTACACAGTAATTATTTACCTATCAGTGGAAGAATGGCATATACTTCGAAAGTACAAAGTTTGATCAAAATAGGGCAAGCCTTTTTTGAATTAAATCCGGGCATACAAATAGACAGACGTATCATCACCGTTTAGATCGTAGGAAAAAATATTTATGTAGTTACCTACTATTTAAGTAAAAACATACTAATTTTTAGCTGATTTTACATATTAAAATGCTTTTTTGATCAAAGATACAACTATAGTTTAGACACCTTTAAGTAATTGCTATGTGAAATGTGTGTGAAATGATTACTAAAAGGGATAAATTATACTTTGTTCATCAGAGAGTTCATGAGAAGGCTTGAATGACACATGTCAAATGTCTATTTTAGAGATGTAGCATGTTTTAAATTGGTAGTTGATTATACGGTTATTATTTTTAGTTCTAAACATAATCGGTAAGGGCTTGTGTAGACAGCACTGCTGCCGCCGCTCCGCCGCCGCTCAGCTACCGCACTGCCAACGCACCGCCGCTTCATTTGCCATATCTCTGTACGTTTTTAGTAATATATGGCTAGCCACGGACATCATACGTGTACATTATGATATGAATAGATAGACATACGTGTTCACATTTTGTGAGAATTTTCTCACGAGTTCATCGCAATGACTGGAATGTTTATGGACAGGTATAAATTGAATAACTTGTATTATATGTTTATGTTTTTCGGTCATAAAAACGGAATTGGTTTATTTTATGTTATTCTAAATAAAAGTTATTCGTTTGATTCGAGGTTGTTCAATCTCTTCGATATAAAATACAATATCACTCGCTTTGAGCGTTTGAAGCGAAGCGTGTGGTATTCTGAAACGTATCTCAAAAGTTTTCCACTTTTCCGACGTTGCGAATTTCTATCGCTGAGATTCTTATTCTGGGCAATGTTGCCATTAAGCGCGAATTCCTAGACTGCAATATTGTTTTCAATTACTGTATAAAATAATTTTATACATATAAACAACTAATTACTTGTTTGAAAAATAGCCAAGTTAACTAAATCAAATAAAAGCAACATAATGCCTGGTACGTAGGCTTGCAAATATCTGAGATTCTGAATGAGGGTACTTACAATATCCTAAAAAATTCAAAAGTTAACGGTATAAGTAAAGTTAAGGTTACATTAAATCAAAGAAAATACATTACCATAATGCAATATTTGTTAAAATTATTTTCACTACTGGCAACACTGTATGCAGAAGTTGCCGGTATTAGAAAACATTTGTGGTTAGGACACGGTCGGCTGGAGCAGTCGTATTACAATGAGCATGTTGACTTTAACTAAAAAAAAGAAGTTACTGTTTGCATACTATTTGTACTGAAATTGGCAAAATCAAAGTAAGAAGTCAAATAGACGTTTATCGGTTCATCCTATTTTGAAGCAACCTACTTCTCTTATGTACTCTGTGAACCTTACATTTGTACATAATGTTTTACAAAATCGTGACGCAATATTTAAAAAAATAGATTTAAGAAATTTCTGATTATAGGTAGACTGGATACAGAATCGGTAGATATACCAAAAAGTTGATATATATGACGAACTGATCTTCCCTTCGAAATATTGTTTCAGTAAAATTCTGTTTATTTAAGCATTTATATAATGATATTTCAGTAAACTTATTTGTTATCCTTTATATGTATATAACTACATATCTATCGCGTCTATAACTCGAGTATTTTGTATCGCGTCCTTATGCGACGTTCTCATCGCCCCGTCTAGGCTCTCAAGTATTTATTGAGCTATTTCTTGTATTTGACTAGAGAACAGGTGACTTTTTTGCGTTAACGTGTTTGTAAAAACAAACAAATTTGATAAATACTAGGTGGAACTAGTATTTTTTTACATTTGAAACAGATATTACCTAGTATAAAAAATCCTAATGCGTGCACCTGTTCCAGTATTTACGCCTCAACTTTAGTTGAGATTCGAGACTGTCTTTTTCTAAGAATAATATTTAAAAAAGCCTGTCAGAGAAATAGATTCTGCATAGAACCTTTAAAAGGATTGCTGCGTACTCAAGTAAAAGATTAAACTGGCCTCCTAGTTTTGAACATTTACACTTAAATAAATAAGTCCTAAGTCTATTTTTAATTTACCTATTTCAAAAATAACTTTCAAAAATCTACTGAACTAAAGTGATAGGCTAGGTAGGTAGACGTACCGGAATTTCAATTTAGTCTACCAGTTTTTGGCGTTTCATCTACTAATTTTCTAAAATTAAGATTGGCAACCCTGTATGGCTAGCATCCACCTTTAGTATCGAGTTGGCAACCCAGACCGTTAAACGTCTATAAATAGGGATGTTCCGATACCCACAAAGTGTCAATACCTAATCATTAAGTAGAACTTAAATTATTTATCGATACTATTTAGATTGTTTTATTGGACTGACAATAATGATAATACGGCGGCTCGGACATTTTACGTGTGACAATGTAAGTACAAGATTAGAATATAATTTTACCAGAGGACCGAGCGAGAGAGGGTTTTCACTCTGATTTTTTCACTAACGGCGCGTACAATCACGTTGAATGAACATGAACGAAGTTTCAGAGTAGGCGAGGCCGATAACACCTCAAGCTCGCTTGCTTTCGCGGTTATATCCAAACACCAAGAAATTTTGCTAGATGACCGCCTCATATTCTCTCTAAAGATTTTAACCAAGAATACCCCACAATCACAATTTTAAAATAAAAACAACATTTTAAACAGCCAATAGAATAATGAACCTACTACCGTCGAATAGAACCTTAAGACAACCAATTCAACTTTAAGTACAGTATAAAATTAGTGGCGTCCATCAAGCGACGAAGGTCCGTCAATTGTCAGCATTTGACTAAAATCATCCCTAAAGAGGATCAACATTTTTATTTCAAATTGTTTTACAGAATCAATAAGTAGTTTGTTGATTCATTGATATAATGATATAAATCTGGACATCCGAGCTTAGTCGGATGTTTATCTTTATTCTTTAAAAACAAAAATAAGTATGTAATAATATCTTAATAAATATAAAATTTCACCTAATTCATTTGGGTCGTTTTCAAAAAAAAAAATAAAGCTAACACTATACATATTACTTTATTTATATAATTTTATAATTTATGTAACAGAAAAAGACAAATCATAACAGTGACAATTACTTAAACATTTAAAAATCGTCGTCACGAAAATGTTCTTTATAAAAAAAAAAAACCATAGTGCCGTCATCGTTGAAAGAGCATTCGCCGACGCGTCCACACCGCGTCCACTCTTTTCCTTTGATGTACCGACACGCCATCGGAGCGCAGCCGAACACGAAAAGGCTTCGGTTACGTGTGTTTGCCTTTGGAAAAATGTCCACACCTACTCGCTCTTCTGAAGGCGAACGAAATTGTAGAGTAACATTCGTTCAACCTGGTTTGATCGTATAATTGATTCGATGCTAAAAGTACTTGGTATCGAGTACTTACTCGTATTTACTTGTATCGGAACATCACTATCTATAAGTCTATTACACTGCGCTACATAATAAAATAATTTTGTTATCATGAATTCCGTAGTGTAATCAGAAAAAGTGAAATGAACTCAAATTTCAGTGTTAGCCATTACGTGGACGTGTGCTCTACTCACATATTAACATTCTTCAAGTGTCTAAACATTCTCTATGGTGTCTAAGTGAAAAGTGAAGTTGTGAATATAATTTATAAATATGGTGATTTGATTCGTCAATTAAAATATTTCATTCTTGAGATTATTGTGCATAGTTTCGCAAATGACAGCGATGTGGTCAGTCGTGTTTGTACTATATTTGGCCGGGAAAGTATGCGCCTCATATAACTTGACTTGCAGTGACCATTCTAACAGCAGCGTAACATTCCAGCCGTCAGACGATCTCGGTCGTTACACAGCCAAAATATGCACAAAGATACAGCCAGACGTTACCGATTGGTCTGTGGACCTCCTTTACAACAACAAAGCTGCTACCTGCAATCACACACACCACAGCAGGTATCCGGGAAAATTGCATTCACAGTTCACTCTGGATTCTCTTGACCAAAAACTCGAAAATTTTAGCTGCGCTTTCGTGAGTTTCATATGATTGCTATTGTTATTTTAGATGTAATATACTGTAATAGTAAAAATAAAGTATATGGTGCATGATTGAATACTCTTTACATTATAATATAGAATAATTTGTTTTGTTGATCTTAAACTAATCACATTGCTTATTAAAATTTTATAAATACTAATTATAATAAAGTGGAAAAGTTTTTTGTTTGTTTGTTTAAACATGCTAATCTCTGAAACTACCAGTCGCATTCTAAATATTCTCTTAGTATATGATAACCAGATTCATGAAGAATTGTATGGGCTATCTAGCATTAGGCTACACCTATGGTGGAGGTAATGGTTAGTGATACGTAAATACAATGTTCTACAAAAATATTGCAACTTAGTACATCTAAAAACAAAGTCTGCGATACTATATGCCTATCTCTTATACATCAGCCACAAAAAGGTATTTAGTTTTATTTTATTGAAAAGTGATTTAGTAGCATTATTATAAGGCATGGCATATTAATCCTTACGAAGGAAAATCACTTCATCATCAAAAAAATTTTATGTATATAAACTTTGCCCTTTATAGCATGTTATTTGGACGAATAGTTTAGGAGATAATGTAAAATTAAAATATTTGCACACTTGGCTCGGGCCTAGGAATATAGGTGTAGTGCTGCTGACGCATAACTCTGGTCGCCTGAAATAAATATTGTCTATACTGAAGTATTATAAATCATCAACCAGCAATTTCTTTTAAATTTCATTTAATTATATGTGGGTGAAACCGTGGGTCACAGCTAGTTATATAATAAATCGATACCACATGGTTCTAGTAAATTCATTGTGATGGTGATATTTTCTTACATCAGTTCTTTATTCATACTATACATATTTTGACATTATTTTATAAAATTATTCTTTTATTGGAAATGAGTTTTGGTTGAAATTTTTTTTAGCTGTATCCTTGGCATATTTATGAAGCTATTATCTATTTCATATATGTATGTATACTAACTAGCTGGCCAGCAGATGTGTTTATGATAATTAATAATCTGACCACATTATCACATATCAAGCCCAGACTTTATTTATTTACGTTTTTGGCTTTAAACCAACATAAATATTGTACAGACCAAGTGAAAACCGATCCCCGACAAGTTGTCCTCACAACTAGTACTACATGTGCGACGAAGCTAAACTCTGCAACAAATGTATGTGACGTAAGCTCATAGAATTTTTAAGCTGAAACAACAACTTGTTGAATTCGTAATTTGTTATAGGAACATGTCTATGGAAAATACACTATGGTCGATAACGTCTTTTATTTTTAGTACATAAGTAACTGATAGAATTAAGTATTACTATAGAGATAAGCATAGTCATAAGAAATTATAAAAGACTGTAATTAAAATAAAGTTATCAGCAAAAGGAGGTAAAGCGAAAACTCTTCCGTGGAAATTATAATAAAAGGTGAACCGATTGACGGCTCGTCAGTCCTTTTCAGGATTCACTGCTGTAACCACGGAAGAGTACCTGCCTCGCCTCCAGCTGCCCTCTGAATACTGAAGACTGCGTTTCATTTTTATCCTGAAGCGGATTCAAAGCCACGGACTTGAAGCCCTAGGAGAGTTAACCCACACAAATACTGTGAATAAGTGTCAGTTTTGGTCCATAAATACAGAATGTGTTAATAACAGCTACATTACTGCCTATAAGATCCTAATATAGTTATGCTTATGAACTATTGTCTCAACAAAACAAATATTATGTGTTAATATGTTCAATCGACAAGTTGATCAGAAGATTTGATATGTATTTAAATATTTTTTTTCCCCTTGATATTTGGAAATTTTTAATTGAGAATAATTTTTCTGTAGCTTATAAATGAACATGATTATGGCATTTTCAGTCAAAGTGATATAAGATTTTCACTGGAAAATTTGTTATATTTTAAATTTACTTGCCCTGGTGATATAGTTTACTTAACATAGCAGGAGGAGTATGTTGATATTCCCATAAGTCATAAACTTATAATTATACACTAATATTGTTTTCTTTTTCTCCCCAGGTCTGTTTGTCAATTAATTTTGAGATGATCTTCACTAGTTGCTATGTGATCAAGAGCACAATTTCTGAAAATGGGAATGAATTTCCACCTTATGATACTTATCATAATATTACTAACAAATTCAACATAACACATTTTCAAAGTGTTCCAAGTGTTGTGGTGTTTCCTCATGAGTAAGTACAACATTTTATTATTAATTCTTGCTCAATTACAACTAAACAGAAATAGATATAAACTACCTGCTGGAGACAATGTTTATTCTTGGTAATGTTATATCAAAAGAAATTAAAATATTTATCTTATCTAGACTTCTCTGGTAAAGAATACCATATTTATAACAACGCCAGCCTATAAATGTTCCATTGGTGGGTAAAGCTCTCTTCTCTGAAGCTACTAGCTTTATTACCAAACCAACCCAATGGTGATTTGTTCTGTATTTTGCCATAAAACAGTGGTAATATGATGTTATTTTCAAGTTTTCAGATTTCATCATGATTTTTTCTTTAACTTCAGTCAATTATTTTACAAATTTAATACATTACAATTAAAACACATGAAAATACTGAATGTTCACTGAGTAAATAATTATTATATTAATGACATTTTGGAAAAAAAAGATTTACCAGTTGCTTAATTGAACTGTACTCTACTTCATAAGCATATCTGTAGAGAACTTAAAAAGTGATAGTTGCCATCGCTCACTAGTCCGCAACTTCTTCGCAGCCAACTGTAAGCAAGTAATGTTTTGTTACATTTATACGTTCACGACGTACATTCATCAATTACATATCAAAATAAATCAAATTTTTTTCTGTGAACAGTAAACTACCTCGCCTATGTAAAAGTGTCCGCAAATAGGGCTTACTTACTAGCTGTTAAAGATCATTCAGAGTGAAAAAAAGTTAGCGCACTACCCTCGTCTAACAAATGATGTAGTACAGAAAATAGCTTTAGTTTGATATATAATTGATGAGAAGGTTGCGGCTTAGTGATCGACGGCAACTATCACTTTTTAAGTTCTCTACAGATATGCCTATGAAGTAGAGTGCAGGTCATTTAAATAACAGGTAAATCATTTATTCTAAAAAGACAATTAATATTAATTTAATAACAAATAATAGCGAGCACATTTTAATAGGCAGCCCGGCCAAAACATATTGTCCCTTTCATAACTGAATTAAAAATAATGATTTTGATTATATACTTGATGAACGTAGGAATTTTGCAGCCGGATCAAGTACTATCAATTTCAACGGCTAATTATAACGCTAAAATTTCATTAGAGTCTATTTACTTCAGTAACTATGAATTTTTTTTTATCATAGTCCCGTAATTTTTACTCGTAAATTGCTGAACATAATTATTAATATTTAGTATATGTTGTTAGCTTCAACATTGGATAATTCCCGATATCAAGTTAAAATTACAATGTATAACTTAAACGAGATTACCATAATTTAATTTATAAAACAGTGGTCTCAAAACGGCTTTATAAAAAACACAGCTATCCGCGTTATAAAACAACATCATAAAGATATCAAAATTATTCAAATTGTATACAATGTAATTTTGTATGATTTTCCTCAAGATATTATTGTAATGCTTATAATATTATCGTTTATTTACATATAGATTTTCCTCTTCCACTCTAAGTCTCGATCTCAATATCCATGACTTGAACCCGCGTTCCTTATCATCGTATTTAATTATCACGTCAGCGTACGTCACCATGGCGTGGCGTGGCGGAGAGTAGTGTAGTGTAGTATGTTGCTTTATTTAAAACTAGCTGTGCCCGCGGCTCCGCTCGCGTGGGCTACTAAAAAAGGTTTTTTATTTTTTGTGCGGAACTCTAATATTTTTTTCTAAAATCAAAATAGCCTAAGTTATGCCCTATAATATCAGCTATCTGCCAGTGAAAGTCCCGTCAAATTCGGTTCAACCGTTTTGGAAATTACCCGGAACACACAGACAGACAGACAAAAAATTAAAAATGGGTTTTTTGTTATAGGTATCGTGTATACTTTCATACGCATTTAGTAAAAATCTGTTATTATAACATTACAAACAGACACTTCAATTTTATTATATGTATATTTAAAATTAATAGTAATAAACGTTCTCTTTCAGAAAGGATATATCGGTTTATTTTTACACCGTAGCGACGAGTAGTTTCTACGTTGAGTTATGCCCCTCAAACATAACTACTGTGGAGATTGTAAGTACAGTTATCTGCTAGAAGCATAAATAACGTTAATAATCAACATTTTTCACTATAGTCATTAAAAAATTAACAGCAACCAACAAATCAAACAAACCGGTTCGAAATACAGTTTATTTATGTAGTTGTTTTATAAATTTTAGCTGCTTCGTCACATATCAATAATACTAGTTTTGTTTAGATCATTAATCTTCCAGATCATGTGAGATCTATGTTGTTAATTTAGAGTAATCGTCGGCTCTGTAACAAATGTGGTATCGTGAATGTTAAATGGTCGCCGAGATAAAAGCAATGTGACTTTTCAAATTTACAATAACACATTAACATTATACTATATTAATAAATCTGTAGCATCTGTCTCTCATATACGAGTATATATTTTTTACCAAATTATGTACTCGAATTTGACATTTAAATTTTAACTCTAAGACGGCTAAGAAACTCTGGAATTAACTCTAGACGGCTTTACCAATTTTATGTCATTCCGCAATGGATAGGCTATAATTTTTTTTATAATACTTTTAAAATTAATTTAATAAATCAAAATATTAAAATTTCGGTTTACCTGATGTTTTTTAGTTCATAGACAAGTTATTTTGATATAATAATATTTTAGTATACAGTTATGACGATAATAGTAAATTAATTTAGACGAAATATTACTTTCAGCTGAGTTCTCTTGCAATGCGCTGCTTAAACTAAATCTAAACAATTCTATAGATTATAGAATAAAAACAGTCCTTAAAATATTTAAAATTGCACTATTTTTTGTTTGAATGAGTAGATATGTTTGTCATAAACTCACAATCATTATGAATGCTTAGGTTTTAGTTCCAAAGACTTTGATCTGAAAAAAAAATTGCATTTTCACAGGAATAAATTATTTCGTCGTCATAAGTACTACATATAATTGAACTTTATGTAAAGTGATGTTTTTATAATAACTTGTACTTCGAAGTTCGGTTCGACTGAACAAAAATGTACCGCAGTTCGGCGCATCTTTAGTAAATACATTAATTTACTTACTTGGTCTCAACGATGCACTCGTATTATAGAAATAAGCTAAATAATATGACCATTATTTACATAATATTCGTTTTTTGACACATTGTTGTTATTTTCTCATGAAATTAACTTTCCTTCAGGTTGTATGTGCGTTGTAATCTAATGTAATCGTTAAGTGTGTTGTCCGCAACAGAAATGCCTGAATGTGACTAAGAACTGCTCCATGCCCGTCGGCGACGCCGTGGTGACGTGTTCGCTGGCGCCGCGCTACGGACAGTACAAGATATTGCTGACGCACGTCGCGCCCTGGACCACCGGTGTCTTCTTCTACAGGACCACAGTGTCTCACAATTTTTGTAAGTTTCCCTTTTAATTTTATGTTTAAACATATTATGAATATATCATATTACGCATTTATAACATTCCATGAAATAGGTTCCAAATTCTCACATAAAAAATGATATCGGCTTTTGTGGACTTATAAATGTGCCTTTACTTTCTAGTTGCTGTGTCCTGTGAGCCAAGGCACTGAGTCGCAGGGTTCTTGTCTATACAGTTCCCTGCCTTTCTTACGAATAATAATATGCGCATTATTTAAAGAAACGTTTATGTTAAGTGTCGTTTTCATTACTATTAAATCTACCATAAAGAGCAGTGGTAGTGAACCTGAGCAATACCGCCCACTAGTGGGCGTTCCAGTTTTAATAGTAAATGTTACATGTCTGTAAAAATATCATCATTATGTTTTTTTAAAATTTCTAGTGAAAGTTTAATTTTCAGAAAATACACTAAAAAATTTATAGAAAGTTTGATATAAAGTATTTAGTACTTAAGTAATTATTATTATATAACTTAACTTGATGATATCCTGTTTTTTTTTAATTATCTGGCGTTATTTTCCCTATTAATCACCATCACTGTAGAACCGGTGAGCGGTTAGTAAAATGTTACTTCTAACAGAGATACGAAAGTGGGCGGTAGATATAAAAAGGTTGACTAACCCTGATATAGGGTTTATCTGTTAATTTGAGCTATCTTACGTCTCGACTTCAAGCGATGTCAGAGATATTTTATGTAGGTAAATGTTATTCTCAAGAGCTGTACACTATTAAGATTAAACTGGTTCTGTTAGTTCGGCTTTTGCATTAACTTGTTCATAACACTACAAAATTGTCAGGCGATGTTAGTGTATTATAAAACGTGTTAAATTGCGTCCTATAAAAATATTTCGTTTAGTGTTTACCGTCATGCTAACATCCCCTTTCAAAGTTAACAGAGATACGATTGAATAGCGTAGGCTGGCCGGGACGATGCGATAATTGCTACTAGCGGTCCCGCGTCGTTCCATTACGACGGCGCGGCGCGGCGGATGGTACACCGTGGAGTTTTAGTCAGTAGGAGTCTCACATAACCACTCGTCCCCGGGCGGGTGTGTACCCCTAACGGGTTACTCAACGTCCAAAAAAAAAGTTATATCCAATTTGTACTACTTAAGTAGTAGTTTTTTAAGGATTTAAACAACTAAGATACATTTAGCCTTTGTACTCCCATTATTTGCAATAAGGAATTTAACTCTTCGATGAAGATCGATATTATAATTGTAATACAATGCGGAGCACATTTTAATATCTGAACGAGTATAGCTCTGTGATTCCGTAAATGTCTGCGCGCCTGCGCTCTCCGATGTGAAACCTCTCAGTTATTTGAGTTGACAAATTTTAAATCCCGTTTAATAATAAGATTAATAAAACGTTTAAAAACATGCTCATATAACATAAACATAAATAAGGAATATTTGCGACCGCATCGTAGAAATACAACGCCAAAAACCTACAACAATATTAAAAAAAAAAAATGCAAGCTCACGCAGGAGTCACTTGTCAAAATTGATAATTCACTCATGTTTATTTGAAACCAGATGATTTCGGGAGTGATTTGAATCTATACGTGTACTGCTCGTACTGCACGTAGTACTGCTCTTGCACTTACTTCCCTATCTTAAGTCGTATATACAAATGTTGTGCTTTCGACTTGTTATACTGTTCGGACTTTTTAGTGATTTTAAAATCTTAACTATTAGAAGTAGTGTTGTTTCTTATAGGCGTTAACAACGTTGAGAAGATTAAATAAGCTCAAAGCTCAAGCTCAAATGAATACTTAATTTAGGTTGGAAGATACTAAGTAGAAAAACGCTGCCAAAAAAAAGTGGCATCATATGGAAATGGATTTTCCTTTTTTCTATTAGGTATATTAGTCCATTGAAATGTTACATGAGCTTTGAATTTTTTAGAGGAAGCAATTTTATTTTTGGAACATGTGTAGGGGGGTCAATAGAAGCTTAACCTCAAGTTTGTGGGGTCGCCACCCTTGTCCACCGGCCGCTATATTGGAAAAAGAGGTGAAAACACTTTTTCCCTGTATTTTTTTTTAATTTCATTCATTTAAAACGCTGTTACAGCGCTCCAAAGTTGACCGGGTTCTTCAATGTTCATGAGAAGGATGGAGTGAGTAATGGATGTACATTTTCTTTGTGCTGCAACCAACGACTTACGATTTGATTGACAGATAATTCCAGAAAGTAGAACTGATAAAGATTCAGTAATTAATGAATTAACTTCTTTTCAAAAATATCTGAGGTGGATACTGATTCGTTTCATAGCGCCGTGAACGGATGTCTTCCAAAATAATTGCAGCTGCATCTCTGAATTTCTGCAATTTCTCCTTTTGTGGATCATTTTTTTTATGAGATGATCTTTTTGATATAACTTTGTATATAAAACCTTTGAAGCAGATAATGATGTCTTGTTTACCTTCGTTAAAGATTACAATGTCGTCATTATACTTTGCCTTTAATCGTTCAATGACCGTTTCATTAAATTCGTAAGTCGAAATTGGCACTCTTCACTATTCTCATGCAAGTAAGCAAATACATCCTCCATAGCATTGCCAATGTTATTTTTGCGCTCATAATGTCTTATTTCGTCACTCCATTTTTTGGAATACAATTGCTTGCTACAATCCTTGTGATACCTAGCTCCAACGTTGACTAAGTTAGAAACATTAGCTATGCGATCAGCAATGCTCTTTGCCTTGTCCTCAGAACGTTTGAGAACAAGGTCCAAAATGCTTTTTTGTACGTTCATGACGTACATTACATATCTTCCTCTGACGGCTTTGACGCAAGTCACTCTGATCCTGGAATACTTCGCCGCAAATAAAGTAATTGTTTGAGAAACCAAAATCAGTATCTAGATTTTCTGATACTGAAGATGATGAACTGCTACAGATGAGACGACGAACAACATTATCTGTTCGACTATCACTATAATAATGATAGCAGGGAATATGAACAGTTACTTCAGAAACACTTTGTAAAAATAATTCATTGTCCATATCGTTTTTGAATTTTGCTCGCTCAAGCAAAGTTTTCACTCCTCTAGCTTTCACAGTTTGAACTTTAATATCCCCAAAAGGTTTTTACATATAAAACAATCACTCATGATTCACACTTTAGAAAAGGCGCAATGTTTATAACTAAATGAAAATTTCACCACATAAAACTCGCATTTTAATTGATTAAACTGAAAATAATATCCACAATTTTCAATTCGTGTAGACGAAACGTGGCAAAATATGTAGCACAACTAAGAGAATAAAATGAGGTAGAAGAAACAGCTGAGCCTACGTATAATAATAATAGACGTAGCAGACAGATGTTTCTTTGTCCCCAAACGGTAACTCAGACCTTTTCTACCTACTTAACATTCTGTAAGTTAAATTTGGTAAGTTCTATGATAAGGAAAAGAATTAGGAATGAATAAGTAAAGTTGTGCGAATTTAACAAAAAATTTTAAGAATATATGTATTTACAATAAAAAAAAACAAAAATAAGTTAAACATTTCATTTTGACCGGATTCTCATGAGCATTGACGAACCCGGTCAACTTTGGAGAGCTGTAGCAGCGTTTTAAATAAATGCTCAATGGGTTGGTGTTCGTCTAGCGTTCTTTCAATCCGTTTTAAAATAATCTTAGCAAAGATTTTATATATATTTGACATAAGACTAATGGGGCGATAGTTTCCTATTTCATGTTTATCTCCTTTCTTATAACAGGATAATATTAGACTGTCCATTGCTGGGGAATTATCTCAGTGTCTATGATATTGTTAATTGTTATCCAGGTCCACACATTTTCTTCTTTTTCATTAACATAGTATTTAAGATGGTTAGGTTATTTTCTAGTGCAAAGTTCATGATATGTTCTCCATTTCTACTTCTGGGTTTATAACTGTATGTGAAAAGTCCTAGTACTTATTTCTCTTCCGGACGCCTATCTCCAAGTTGGCCATTACAGTCTCCCATTACTATAAGGTTTTTATGACCGTGCTCGCGGATTGCATGATTTAGATCTATGTAATAAATACATTATTGTATCGAGGCTCGATTGTCAGTAGGTGAATATATTTGTACTATTGACCAAGGATCTTTATATCCAGGTAGTTTCAAATTCTTTATAAGAATATATACGTACATATATATACATGGTAGAATATGTAATCTGGATACGATATAATATTTTCGCCCATTCTTCTCACTTCACTGAGGCCGACAATGTCCCATTTTATATGTTTTAAAGCATACATAAGTTCTGTAAGATTTTCTTCATTTTTCAGGGTAAGCGTATTGAGTGCTGCCATATTGATTTTTAATTTTTTATGTTTATAATTTTTGTTTTTATTATTTTTGTTGTTGTTATTGTCGTTGTTGTCATTTATGTTGGAGGTTTGTGGTCTTTTTCCCCCACGAGGACCAGTCGGCTTGGGGGAGTTTGATATATTTTTGTTACGTTGCTGCCAGTTTCTTTGGTTGGGTTTGGTTTCCGTTTGCCGATTTTTAATTGTTATAGTTTTTCTGTAATAGATATAGTAGAGAGTGGGATCTACACCGCATCTCATCAAAAGCATTTGTTCTATTTGTCTTGATTGAAGATACAATCTGATGCTTTTTCGGTTGGTTATTATAGGCAGGGCGTGAGGCAGACGGTTCTGTCTTTCTCTTATCTTGGCTATTTTTATTTTCTATGACAATTAATTTGTCATATTTCAGATATGCGATATTGCCTTGTTTCCTCTCTTCAGCTAGCTTGGCTTGTAACATTTTCCTTTTTTCCAACACTTCTTTTGTGTAATCTTCACTGATATTGATTTTCTTCCGGTTCTTTTTATTTTTAATAATTTCGTTCTTTTTCCAATTATTTATAAATGAACATAGTACCGGCCTCGGTTTGTTGGCTTCTCCATTTTTATTCCCTAAGCGGTGTATTTTTTTGATTTCGTAGTTTTCTATAGTAATATTTGAATCTTGTTTCAGTACTACCTGAACTGTTTTTAACAATTCGTAGGTTGATGTTTCTTTTTCTTCCAGGCCAAATACTATAATGTTGTTTTTCTTGTCCTCTCTTTTCAGAAACTCAATTTCTTTTTCTAATTTTTCTGTTTTTATTTTTAGGTTTTCGGTTTCCTCCACTAACGAAATTAACTTTTTGTCCATTTTATCCATAATACTTTTTGTGATAGAGTCCTTCAATTCAGCAGTTTGGTTCTGATTTCGATGATTCGGTTAGTGATGATATTGTTCTTCTGATTGATCAGCTATCACCAACAATCACACAATACTAATTATCTATAAACACTTCACGAACGTTTTGCTTGTGTTTTGTGTCGAAGTACAAGCCAAATTCTCTTTGCAGCTATTTTTAAAATTTAATTTCTTCGGTAGATTATCGCTGTAGTGTTGACAGTTCAATCGCCGGAAACGGAATCATCTACAAGATTGGTCTGAGTTATTTTTTTGTAAAATGTAAAAAATAATAATTTTAGAGCAAAAAAGAAATTTTTTATAAAAAAATTCTCAGTTTTTTGCTTATAACTTCTTTAATTTTTAATTTAGGGCAAAAAGTTATATAAACATATTTGTAGGCAAAACAATTTGCTACAAATTGTGTCTTTACGAATTTTTGTAAGACGCATAGTTTTCGAGATATCGCGAAAAAAAAGTTTTCACCCCATTTTCCAAGATGGTGGCCGGGGGACAAGGGTGACGACCCCACAAACTTGAGGTTAAGCTTATATTGACCCCCACACATGTCCCAAAAATAAAAAAGCGTCCTCTAAAAATTGCAATATTCCGTCCTTAAATTGTAACATTTCAATTGACTATATGGTTTATTGGATTAAACGCTGTAATTACTTTTAATAAATTCTTATGTTTTAAATGAGTTTTATGCCGTCTTCACGTAACTCCCTTACTCTGGATTTCCTCATGCCTTTCCCTTTGTTTCTTATCCGTACTTTCCTGTACCTTCTCTACCTAGACTTTGCTCAATCACATCGTCGTACATTCTCTACCATAGAATCAAGCGATGATAAACTTTAACATTTCCTACATACATTTCGTTTATTTCAAGAGTATGATGAAGTTATACAAATATTGTATGTTAGATAGTATCAGATGTTTATTTACTCGTAACTAAAGTTATAAACTGCAAGTCTCACTGATAACTTGTACAAATACATATACTTACGTTACAAATGTTTATCCTGATAAGAACCGCGTTTGCCCGGTACGTAGGTGCGTACCTACAGTTATCATTCGTGATCTAAAAGCCTTAACTCCACTGGAGTTTGTCCCAAAGGTGACAGAAATATTTGCGTTAAAAAAGTGTTTGTGTCTGAATAGATAACACGGCTTGCCTTTTGCCTGCCTTGCGGCATAGTCTAACGTCTGCATATAGACCTAAAAATTTATACAAACAGTTATTTCTTAATATTATATAAACGACAACAAGACAGAATAGAAATTAAAAATGTTATATATATTGGGACCTCTCGGACGTATGTGGTAATTGCAATTTCAGTATTAGATATTGATGCCTGAACATTAGGCTGTAGTTGTGAAAAGTTCTTTTTTTAATTTCTTACAATAATCTCCCACTAAGCAAATGCTCACGTGAATGCCCATTAATAGCAATTTGTGAATTTGTACGGGTCATAAGAGTAGAATCGTTCTTTGTTTAGTTTATGTTGTGTATATGTGAATGGTTACGTGTGCAGCTGTGAGCCCGCCGCTGCAGAACAAGGTGAGCGGGTCGGACTGGACCGTCGCGTGGGTGTGCGGCGCGCTCGTGCTGGCGGCGGCCGCGGCGCTGCTGCTCTGGCGACAGCGCGACGCCATCGCGCTGCACAAGCACGTGCTGCGATACTGGACGGAATATAGGTACATGTCTCATATTCACTTTTGTTTACGCTCGTTATACAAATATCGTACTCGGCATTCACCCTGGCTTTATGATTACATTGTTTCAAGGGGCTACGAGAAGCAAACCGAGGGCTTGTGTTTTTTTATTTATTTGTATTATTTGACCTATATGGTGGGTGTAGACGGCGCGGCGCGGCGCGGGTAACATGCGCAGTGTAAGCGACTTACTTGCACAGGTTAAATGCATCGTGTAGAGTACCGCGTTAAGAACTGCGCGTCCCGGCCCGCGCCTTCACGTGCGATGTGTACAACAAGCCTACCATTAAGGCGAGAACACACGTGACTGTAGCCGGCACACTTGCATAACAGCTCCTTGCATGTTCCACCTGCTCTCAATACTTCTTGCATGTTCATTAACGACGTCGTTATTCTCTATACTATACGTCTATACAGTATAGTAGCAGCACGCCATGATGGCCGTTTTGACGTTTGTCCGCTCAAGAAGTTTCGTATAAATTAATAACTACGTTTAAAGGAGCAAATTGCTGTTCTTTATTGTCTATAGTGACGTGCAATTAGTCATACAATTTATCGAATGTATAATTTTAGAACTAAATTAATTTCACAGGTTTCTGAACACTGGTGTCTAAACTACATATATAATGATATAATATGATCCTGCGAACAATTCTCTTCACGTTTTTACTAGCATAAAAACCGCGCCAATTAACAGAATCCTAGTGGATTATAATTATTAGTATACTTATTTACCAAACGACTCCGTATTTATGTTTCCCAAAATTTGAAATTAAAAAAATGAAATTCAATAGGATCGTCACATCCAGGATTTCGCAGCATAACTACTGCCTCCGGCAAACTCGCGTTAGTGCTCAATGCACAACAAAGCATTTTCCGACTTGATGTGGCTTCGAAAACTATTATTTAATTCGCTAACCTCCGAGTCTATTTTTCTATACATATTGTAAAACTCAACGTACCTTTGTCTGTCCATTTATGTTCTTTTTACACGAGAACCACTTATCCGATTTACACGGTTTTTCCTTTAATTCATATATATGTGATAAATGAAATTTATTAAATTAATGTACCACATAATTGCAGATCTTGAAAAGACCTATAAAAATTCACGTGCGTGCGTGTATTCTGTAGTCCACGCGAGCGGAGCTGTGCGCGTAGCAAGAGAAACTTTCACTATATTTACAGACATTTAACTCCGCGAGATAAAGAGAACGATTTTTTACCTATTCCAAAATTTTACAATTTTTTAGGTACCCTTAAAACTATTCAATGAAACTAAAATTTTAAGAGAGCTCCTTCATCCCAAAAATTAACATATTATGTTCAAATAAAACTGAAAAAAAATATTGTGTGCAGTTCACACGCCGTGAAAGTGAAACCTTCAGAAGAAATAAAAATATGTTATTTTATTTCGGTTCGGTTCGTTCGTAATTTCGTTTATGTTCGGGACTCGAACTATCGATTACTCGTGCGTACTGCGTATGAAATCGTCGTCTCACGCCGCTTGGCCAATCTGACAACGGTCACATTCACGAAAGTCAGGACTTGCATTAACCGCGTATAATGTAAATGTATTCTATCTCATTCTCGCGGACGTTATATCTGATAGATGTATGTGGTTGTCTCTTTTTAATGTTGCTTTTTCGTTTCATCGAGTTTCAAAGCGCAACGGTGCTAAGGATGTTTGGAGGGAAAGTACATTAAATATTGAAGAGAAGATATTTATAAATGTTTAAATTTCACGTATAAATAAGATAAGCTCGATAAGCTCTTGTTTTCTTTTAACAATTTTAATGTCTGGATATGTACAACCTAGTAATTAAATGATCAACAAGATCCCCAGATCTTACGTCGCTGGATTTTTTCTGCGGGGTCACGCAAAACCTAGTAAATAACTATTTTTCGAAAAACTGTTTGGCTTCGAACAGCTGATTTTAATAGGTAAAAATGTTGTTAAAAGATTAACCATATTTAAATAAATATTACCATGATGCTGCACGATGTACAGGATGACGTCGTTAGTATTAAATAATATCACCTAAGTTAATTTAATTGATTACTTGTTTAACATTGAGTTATTGTTATGAATGTGCGCAAATGCTCCTTTAACCTTTTTCACTCGCTTATCACAATAACAATGTGTCCCCGCGTACATACTATAAGTATAAATTATAATAATAATATTTAGAAGCGTGTAATGCGCAATACTGAAATTAAAAATTAAATCTAGTAAACATATGTGATACCCGGGAATAACTTTTACAAAAGTCAGGCTCTTTAAAAATATTGGAGAAACCTTTTTACAGAATTGCAATGCAAATCTACGAAAATAAGGTTATAATTATTGGTTGTTTATTTATTCAGGTAACAAACAGTAATGTAAAAAAAAAGTTACAATTAAATACACAAGCAAACCTAAAGTAGATACCATAAACATATTACAAAAATACTATATATACATTCACACACATTGTTGGGTCCGCGTCACTTCCCTCGACTGAGGAGAGGGGGGGTGACGAGTACCCGGGAGGGGGACGGGCGAAATTTGTATATGCCGGATGCCCGTCTCGTGACACCCCTACTAATGTACCGGCGACTCGAAGCCTCGAGGCGGAGATGAAGGGTCCGAGGAGTGGGGGGGGGTGCAATATTGCACCTCAATTATCCACCCGAAGTGACGACTCTTCAATGAAACGCCAAAATCTTCTTAGTAGCGGAGCGTTCTTAGGCCGACCAATCTTCGTATTGCTGCTATTGACATCTATCGGATTGACATCTATCTATAGACGCTAAATCACATGCCCCAGTACAAAACTCGCGAGCTTAAGTACTCCGAGGCGTTACCTTAAAGAGAGCCCCTATCGCCTAGAGAGCTCGGTTCACTATTGTTATCTATTTTCACTTTGGTCGGCCTATTTCCCGCTCTATAATTCTTTATTTATAATCCTTACATACATGTATTATACATCATTATTTTCCTTATTTTATGCTCTATATAATGCAAATTAAATCTTATTCGTAAAAATTACCATTTTATAATAATTTACAAAAATCCTTAATTTCTATGGGCGAACCCGCCGTCCGGTCTATGTATTTTATATATTACTATTAAACTATTATAAATCTTATTATTATCTTTGTTGCATTCTATTCTGTATCTATAATTCCATAATATTAAACACAAATTCAATACATATTTCAATAATTAATGGTTACTTAAACCGATGAAACATATATCTCAAGAAAATCGTATTATCTAGTACCAACCCTATACATATTCCATACATTGTAAACAAAATATCAATATTCTATTTCTTAACACATTCTTAACATAATTATATCAAATATATCTATGAAAATAACTTATTTGTATGTCTCTATTCAATAATTACATATTCGTATGTCGCCAACATCCTCCCCCTCGTGCGCAGCACCAACTCCAGTCATGGCGACATTGCTGAAGGCTGTCCGGAACCGGCGTCGCGTTGCTCGTCGCTCGTCGCTGGAACCAGCAGCACCACCTTGGAGCTTGGTCTCTTCAGCGTCCCGCATGCGGTGCGCACTTCCACTATCCGGATGCGGCCGTCTGGTCCAGGGTGCGTTTTGGTTACCACACCCCTGGGCCACGTGTTTCGTGGCAGCGTGGAGTCCACGATCAGCACTGTGTCCCCACACTGCAGGTCCCTGTTGTATGTCCCTCCATTGACCCTCCTGGTGAGTAAGGTGGGTAGGTACTCCTTGAGCCACCTGCTCCAGAAATGGTCAGCCATGCGTTGTGCCACTCTCCAAGTCCGTCGCCCGGCGAGGTCTTCATCAGTGAAGCTCCCAATCCTTGGAGACCCGCAGGATCTCCCGATGAGAAAGTGATTTGGAGTCAGGGCTTCTTCGTTTTCATTTTCTTCTGTGGCGACGAGCGGTCTTGAGTTCACTATGTGTTCTGCTTCTAGCAGAAGCGTATGTAGTGTCTCTTCTTGTGGGCATCTCTCTTTCAGGGTAACGGCCAGGGCCGACTTGACTGACCGGACCAGGCGTTCCCATGCTCCGCCCATGTTTGGTGCTCCAGGTGGTATGAACTTCCACTGGACACCTATCTTTCCCGCAGCTGTAGCGAAATCTTCAGTCCTTAGGTCTTTGGCTGCATCTTCTAATTCCTTGTTGCTCCCGACGAAGTTGGTACCGTTGTCGCTGTATATCACCTTGGGCATTCCTCGCCTTGCCGCCATGCGCCGGAGAGCTAGTATCATTGAGTCGGTCGATAGCGATGCCGTCAGTTCCAAATGCACGGCTCTTGTTGTGAGGCATGTGAACAACGCTCCCCATCTCTTCTCGTGGCGTCGTCCTACCGTGACCGTCATGGGGCCGAAGTAGTCGACGGCAGTGCACGTAAACGGAGGCTCGCCGAATCTCAACCGCTCCTTCGGAAGGTTTCCAGTAGGTGGCGTATGTGGTGCGCTTCGATATACTTTGCACCACTGACACTGATGCGCCACTGTCCGTACTGTTGACCGCAGCCCGAGAACCCAGTATCGCTGTCTCACCTCATTAATCACGGTGGCGTGGTTTCCGTGGTTGAATGCTGCGTGGTAGTGATGTATGAGCAGCCTCGTGATTTTATGCTTGCCATCCAGGATCACGGGACGTCGATATGCTCTTTCCATAAACGTGGCTGCGTCGATTCTTCCTTTTACTCTCAATAATCCGTCTTCCACTATAATATCGAGTTTCTTCAGTCTTCCTTGTCGATCGGAGGTCGTCGAACTTCCAAAACTTTCGTCTTGGCTTCTCTTCAATAACAGCTTCTCTGCTCTCTCTAAGTATATCTTGTCTATAGGCAGGAACTTCTCTCTTTGTTTCGGTGTCGTAGGCTTCACAATGCTCTTGAGTTTTTTCTTCTTCGCTCTTCTCCAGGTCGGATCTTGCTTTTCCATCTTCCGGGATATGCAGGTGAGCTCCTTCCGCTTACGGCACAGGTCGATGAATTGAAGCACTCTAGCTGTCGCCCTCCATAATCTTGTCCAGCTGGAGAACCGATCAGGTTCTGGTGTAGGTAGCTGCTCTTCTGGAGTCCTTGTAGCCGTGACAGTGTGCTTCTCTTTCTCTTCCCCTGTTGGCTCCGTCTTGAACGTTCGAGGTTCAGGCCAGCCGGTCTCTTCTAGACGCAGGAAAGCGGGCCCATTGAACCACCGATGATCCTTCCCGAAGTCTCGAGGCACTCCTCTTGTTGCGTCGTCCGCCGGGTTTTGGCTAGTCGGGACCCAGCGCCATTCTTGTGGTTTCGAGAGGTCCTCTATTTCTGCAAGCCGATGCGCTACGAACGGTTTGAAGGTCCTCGGATCCGACTTGATCCATGAGAGGACCGTGCTTGAGTCAGTCCAATACGTCCGTTTCTTGATCTCCAAGTCCAGTTCTTCTTCCACCGTCCGTGTCATCCGAGTGCCCAACAGCGCTGCCTGCAGTTCTAGCCGTGGGATGGATACCGGCTTCAGGGGAGTTACTCTTGCTTTGGCTGCCAGCAATGCGACATGGTAGCCTCCATCTTCTTTGCGCACTCTATAATATACCGCGCAAGCGTAGGCAGTCTCGCTAGCGTCGGTAAACGTGTGCAGCTCCCCCTCGTCGCTTGAGTGCGTGAAGCATCTTGGAATGCGCAGGGTCTCCAGCACCCGAACATTCGCGAGATACTCTCTCCATGCTTCTTGATCACTTGCGGTGACTTCCTCGTCCCAGTCAACGCCGCTTCTCCATATATTCTGTATGAGAACCTTCCCTTGTATGAGAACCGGTGATGCCACTCCCATAGGGTCGAAGGTGGCCATCACGGCGCTCGTCACTTCCCTCTTGGTAGGTCCTCTTCTTTGCTGGACATCTTCCTTAAATTTCCCTAGACACGTCCTGAATCCCAATTCGTCGTCCTCCGTGTACCAGCGTAAGCCCAGGGTCTTCTCCTCCTTTGGTCCAAGGTCGATCTCCATCTGCCCGGTTTCCTTGGTGAGGCTTCTTAACACGGAGGGACTATTGGATGCCCATCCTCTCAGCTCGAATTTCGCCTTCTTGTGGATGATGTCGACTTCTCTGGCTATCTTGGTTGCTTCGTCCTCTGTATCGAAGCTCTGCAAGTAGTCATCCATGTAATGGTTGTGCTCCACTGCACGAGCGGCCTCCGGGAACTGATCTTGATATTCAGCAGCGTTCTTGTTCTTGACGAAGATCGCAGCACTTGGAGAACAAGCGGCCCCAAATATGACTGACGTCATCCTGTATTCCTTGATGGGTCCACTCGCTTGCTCGCCCTTCCATAAGAACCTCAAGCTATCACGATCTTCTTCTCGTATTCGTATTTGCAGAAACATCTCTTTGATGTCAGCCACCACGGCGATTGGTTTCTGCCGGAACCGTAGCAGGACACCGAAGAGCGATTGCAGCAGGTCTGGCCCAGGTAAGAGCAGGTCATTCAGGCTCTTTCCTGCTGTTTTGGCTGCAGCGTCGAACACCAGGCGTTTCTTCTTCTTTGTGGGATGCGTGACAGCAAAATGTGGCAGATACCACTTCCGTCTTGAGGTTGTATCTTGATCGGCTTCCTCTGCATATCCATTCTTCACGAGGTTTTCTATTTGATTTTCGTATTCTTTCTTCAGTTCCGGATCCCTATGCAGCTTCTTCAAAATTCCATGTAATCTCACTTCAGCGGCTTTGAAGTTGTCTGGCAGTTCCTCTTCATCATTCTTCCAGAGGAGTCCAACTTCGAAGCGTCCATCTTCCAAGCGCCGGCTGGTCTTCTCCAGAATGTCCAGTGCTCTCTGGTCCTGGTCTGTGCTTGGCAACTTCGGCAGGACCCCCAGTGACTCCACCGCGAAGTGATCCTTTATCAACTTCTCCAATGCCTCTTCACGGGCTGACACGTGTGCACATGTCACGAAGTTGACTGGTCGCGACGTGCCTCCATCGAAGCCATGCAGCACCCATCCGAGCTGAGTGAAGGATGCCACTGGCTGGTTCTTCTTTCCTTTGCGCGTCGCTCTCGATATGATGAGTTCCCAGTTGTCCTGTCCTATCAGCAACTTGGGAGAACCCTCTTCGTAGTGTAGCTGCTTCATCAGCTTCTTAAGGTGAGCGCAGTTCTCTATGGTGCTCTTCTCCAGTCGCTGAGGCGTCAGGTGTAGGTCGTCAATGGTGCGTGCCCCGGTGACTGTTCTCTTCTTTGACTGGTGCAGTCCTCTTATCTGCATGTTGAGCTTCATTGAATCCTTCTTCACCATGGATTGCCCACACACGGTTTCCAAATGAAGCGTCTCCTTGGGTCCCTCGAGGCCGACCTGCTCAGCTACCGTCGAGTCCAATAGGGTGACAGTTGACCCCTCATCCAGCAGAGCTAAGACCCTGGCTTCTCCTGCTGGTCCATAAACCTCGACGGGAATCATCTTCAGGTACGCTCTCGATGACCTGGTGCAGTTCACAGGAAGTCTCACGTTGTTGGCCACTTCTCTTTCTTGCTTCGTTTCCTCTCTTCTTTCTTCATGCAGCAAGCTATGGTGCCAACGTTTGCAGGCTGGGCATGGAGGATGACGGCAGGTCTCCTTTCGATGTGGTCCGCTCAGGCACTTGTAGCATAACCGCGATTCCTTCGCGATATTCCATCGGTTCTTCACAGGTGCTTGACGGAACTCCGGACATTCATGAAGGAAATGTCCCTCGCGGCAATGTGGACATGCAGTCTTCTCTCTTCCTCCTTGATCAATCCCCTGCTTCTCTCTTCCTGGTCTCTCTTCTTTGATGTGATCAGTCGTCGTATGCGCAGCTTGCCTTCTTGGTATCTGCTTCCTCGTAGCAGCCTCTGGTGTGGCGTGTGGTCCGCATCGATCCGCCATCCTGTTCAGGAACCTTGCCATCAGGTTCAGGTCAGGATCCCCTTCAGCCTTGTCCGCGACGTAGTCATACCATCGGTACTTCAGTATGGCTGGCATCTTGTCGGCGATGCTCCTCAGTATTTCTGGTGACTGGAGGTATTGTGGCTTCCGCAGTCCTCGTATCGCCGCCACGGTGTTGTTCACGTTGCTTGCGAGCAGGCACACGTCGTACGGATTGTCGCTGATCGGTGGCAGCTTCCTTATTCTGTCCAGTTCTGCCAGAACCAGCGCGTCCGCTCTTCCATAACACCGCTTCAAGGCTTCCATCACTTCCCCCGGTGTGCTCTCGGAGTATAGTTGACTGCGAACTCCTTCTCTTGCTTCCCCCTTCAAGGCTCTTCTTAACCTTGCCATATTCTGTACGTCGGAGAAGAGTGGGGCTGTGTCCTCGTAGACGGCTTTGAATGCCATCCACTCCCTTGAGTCACCATCGAAGAATGGTAGCTGATGCATGTAGTCCGGTTGCAGCACTTGACCTTGGATGTGAACGCTCTTCATTTCTTCAGCAATAGCCCTTGCGAGGTTTCTGTGACTCATCTCCATATCGGCCTTGGTGTCGGGCTTGTCGGCGGAAGGTGGGGGAATCCCTATGCACCCCTCCTTGGATGCCTCCCCCTCGTGTCCCTTCTTGGAGAATCCTTCTGCAGACTGCTGGACCCATTCCCTGACGTGGTCCACCCGGTCCAATGGCTCTTCTATAATTGAGTCTTCATCCTCTTCATTTTCGGCTTGTATGACTTCTAAGCGCAGCCTGGCGGCTACCGTGGCTGCTTGTGCTTCCCGAAGCTCCTTCTCGGCTAACTCGGCGCGGGCCTCCAGTTCCTTGCGTCTTCTCTGTGACTTCACTGATGCAGGGCGGTTCCTCCTCACGGTGGATGCTTCCTTGTCTTCATGACCCTGGGAAGTCGTTGTCGTGTCACGCGTCGTGCCGGTCATGGTGGTCTCGTATGAAGTGAACTCCGTAGTTCCTGAGCCGCTCTGCTGTGCTTGACTCCCTGCCGCGATGGCTTCTGTGTTTTCAGGCGCCTGTTCCCTCGATGAACCCTTCTGGCTTCTTGTGACTGGCATCTCGTAGTGGTGTTGAGGATCCGGCTCGAAGGACCAACTGTTGGGTCCGCGTCACTTCCCTCGACTGAGGAGAGGGGGGGTGACGAGTACCCGGGAGGGGGACGGGCGAAATTTGTATGTGCCGGATGCCCGTCTCGTGACACCCCTACTAATGTACCGGCGACTCGAAGCCTCGAGGCGGAGATGAAGGGTCCGAGGAGTGGGGGGGGGGTGCAATATTGCACCTCAATTATCCACCCGAAGTGACGACTCTTCAATGAAACGCCAAAATCTTCTTAGTAGCGGAGCGTTCTTAGGCCGACCAATCTTCGTATTGCTGCTATTGACATCTATCGGATTGACATCTATCTATAGACGCTAAATCACATGCCCCAGTACAAAACTCGCGAGCTTAAGTACTCCGAGGCGTTACCTTAAAGAGAGCCCCTATCGCCTAGAGAGCTCGGTTCACTATTGTTATCTATTTTCACTTTGGTCGGCCTATTTCCCGCTCTATAATTCTTTATTTATAATCCTTACATACATGTATTATACATCATTATTTTCCTTATTTTATGCTCTATATAATGCAAATTAAATCTTATTCGTAAAAATTACCATTTTATAATAATTTACAAAAATCCTTAATTTCTATGGGCGAACCCGCCGTCCGGTCTATGTATTTTATATATTACTATTAAACTATTATAAATCTTATTATTATCTTTGTTGCATTCTATTCTGTATCTATAATTCCATAATATTAAACACAAATTCAATACATATTTCAATAATTAATGGTTACTTAAACCGATGAAACATATATCTCAAGAAAATCGTATTATCTAGTACCAACCCTATACATATTCCATACATTGTAAACAAAATATCAATATTCTATTTCTTAACACATTCTTAACATAATTATATCAAATATATCTATGAAAATAACTTATTTGTATGTCTCTATTCAATAATTACATATTCGTATGTCGCCAACACACATAAATGACAAACAGTAGTTGCTTAAACCATAGAAACATACATAGTATTAAAAAGTATCTAATAAAAGTAGCAATTTCCTTTTGTAAGCAGTTAAATTAATATAAAATATATCAAGATCTTTCAAAAAAGTATTGTAAACCGAGCATGATCGCCTGAAGAAGCTATTTTTAACATAATTCGTACGAGACGGAGGAATATAAAATGTATCAATCGAACGTGAAGACAACGAGGTATCCTAAATTTAATTTTCTCTAGAAGAGTTGCAGAATTAATATTATTATTAATTATTTTATATAAAAATATATTATCTAAATAATTGCGTCTGAGTTCTTAAGATAGAACATGATGTCTTGCTGCGCTTTCATTATAATCAGTATAAGTAGAACCAACGCGATACTCAAGTGACTTTATAAACTTTTTTTGTATTGTCTCCATTCGGGACTCATGAACGTTATATTGTGGATTGCAAACTACACTTCCGAATTTTAAAACACCGCGAACATAAGCATTATAAAGTAGTTTTAACGTACTAGCCCGAGTAAAAGGTTTTCCTATTCGGAGAATTAATCCTATATGCCTTAGCAGTTATGTTATCAATGCGTGTATTCAAGTCTAATTTGCTATCTAGAGTAATTAATGCCTAGGTCCCGAACTGTTGAGCCATGTGCAATAATTTTGTCAGAAATTTTATAATTATATGAAATTGTATACTTTTTTCTAGAAAAGGAGATTATATGACATTTATCAAAATTTAAGAATAATTCATATTATCTACGGTTTATCATTGTACGGGGTTAATATACACGAGAGAGAAGAGAGAAAGGGAAAAAATATTAGGTATAGGTTTTCAGCGTTGTGGGGCTACTCGCGTACAGGAGGAGCCTTCGGGAATTTCGGAGTTAAATCAAAGTAATGACGATCGTATAATAATGCAGCCAGCAGAGCCGCGCGGTGGGTGGGGCGGAGGGAGACGCGCCCCCCGCCGCGTGCCGGCACGTGCTGCTGGTGTACGCGCGCGAGGGGCCCGTCGGGCAGCGCGTGGCGGACGCGTTGCGGGCCGCGCTGCGCGAGCGCACCGGCGCCACCGTGCACGACGTGTTCTCGCCCGAGACGGTCGCGGCGGCGGCGGCGGCCGGCGCGCCCGCCGACTGGCTCCGCGCGCTGCTCGCCCGCGCCGACTGCCGCCTGCTGCTGCTGCAGACGCCGGCGCTCGCCTGCCTGCGCCCGGCGCCGCCCGCCGCGCCGCACCCCGCGCCGCCCGCCGGTGACGTCACGCTCGCGGAGCCGCTGCTGGCCGGGCGCGCGCTCTACCGGACGCCGCAGTTCGGGGACACGCTGGTGCAGTTCGCGCTGCGGCTGCTCGAGCACTCCAGCTCGCACCACCAGCACTTGCTCGCCTACAAGAAGTACTACCTCGCCACGTGAGTTTATCCGTTATATTTTCTATATAACTCAATTGCCGTGATTGACCTGTAATTGTATCACGTACCCGGCTATGTAGTGAAAAATTTGTCCTATCCATATGTACTTAACATTCCGTAATCCGCCATCAATTGTTTTTTTTTTTTGCGATTATTGGAAAGATCACAAATACTGGGTGTTAGGAGACCGCTTCCGAAAACGAAGACAGACGATAACACTAATGACACCTTTGATGATGGCACAGATAAAAAATCGATCCTGACTAAAAAAGAATATATTTTTAAAACGTTTTATTAGCATTAGTTACGCTCCATCGTGTTAGTACAGCTTAATGAAGCGATAGTTTCATAAAAAACACATTCCTTTACTAAAAAAAAGGTGTGTGTGCGATTCATACACGATAGAAGTGAAACTTCATTTTAAAAGATATTTTATTTAATATATGTTACATAAGAGTTCTTACTAAATAGGTGTAATACGCAGCTGCATACAGTGTGCAGTAGTATTAGCTCACGTACTTTTCACATAACCAACACACGTTAAATATTGAAATGCAAGTAAGTATTAAACAGTGTGCAATATACATACACACCGACATTAGCTCTCTCGCTCTGGCTCACACAAAGATGTGAGACCGATAATATAAAATAGTATATAATTTGCTCTCTCGCTCTGGCTCACACAAAGAGGAGAGACCAATAATGTGCTTTCATACCTCCCTCCATGGTAGTGTTAAACGTTTAACGCAACCTTGTTGGAATTCGCACAAGAAGTTTCAGCTTCAAAAAAAAACAGCAATGAAACACAAATTCAAAAATAGCTGATGCTCGGATCAACGAACGTCCGGACGCCGGCGCCCAAATACTAAGAATAATAATCAACCCCGCCAAAATAAACCGCTCCTTTTGCGGTGGCCCGCGGGCGCTTTATTCATTTCCACAGATCAATAAAGCGTTAGACGTTCCCAACTTTTATTTTATAAGCTTAGTTATCCCTACTGACAGGTCTTTTTTTGGAATTTAGAAGTTATAACTCTAATTATTTAATACAATTATACAATCAATTGTACCCTGACTTAACAAGAAGCTCGTTACTACAAAAATGATATTACAATATTAAATTAACCTAATTAGATACTTACGTACACAATCATAAAAACTATTTAATCTTTATCTTTGACCTTTGTACAAAAAATTAAAAATGAAATGGTACAGAATAACTTGATAATTAAAATTAATTGCAATTATGAACGACAGTTAATTAATCTATCAGGATGAATTTAAAATAGTATTCTTATACTTTATGTTAACAGACTTTCCGTTTTTAGTCCGTCCAGTATCATAATTTGAAAACAGGTAGATACGTCACAACTATCTAAAATTTATTGCAATTTTTTATTGTAAACGCCGACTCTAATTATTTTATGGTGCTGGACGAGTTCGCTGCTCCGAGTATCAGCTGTTTACTAGGTAGCTGTTGAGTAACATAAACGTGTTATTTTGCCCTTGTGCTATGTAAGTAAAGCAGTATTGAAACAACTTCCAGGCTGTCGGACCTGCAGACGGAAGTGTTCCCGCAGGTGGTCCCGTTCCGGCGCTACGTGCTGCCCGAGGCGGCTCCGCTCCTGCTGGCCCACCTGGCGGAGGAGCAGCCCCACCAGGCGCCGCAGCAGACGGACCCCCGCGGGAGCCGGGCGCTGCAGCAGCTGGAGCACGCCACGCAGGAGTTCGTACTGCACGTCCGGAACAACCCCGAGTACCTGCTGGACGAGCTCGTGTTCACGTGAGGCGACGACGCGACGCCCTGTATGAGTTCATTTGACCGACGAATGGGACGCACGTACATTGTTTATATAGAAAGTGTATATGTATATATAGTGAAACAACGTGCTGAGATTAATTTATCTAAAATGCAATCCTATTCGTCTGCGGTGAAACTCTGAAAAATTGGTAATGATGAATTTCTGTTATTATATGGAGATGTTGTTAATATGAATTACCAGGATACCAATGTATAGCTAAGAACTAATGTGGTAGTCATTTATTGATAAACCCCACGCAGTGTAGGTTGGTGCCTCCCCACCCCCCCGTGTCCCCCGCGTGTCCCCCGCGTGTCCCCCCGTGCCTCCCGAGCTGAGCTCTAGCAGTGCCTCTCTCTTAAAATGATACTATTGTCAGTCATAATCTATTAAAAAATATTTTTATTTAAGTCTAAGTTTGTAAAATTCGCTGTGTGCGAGGGGCTGGAGGGAGAGGGGGGGCGGCGCGCTCTGCAGCGACCCATTACTTTACTACGGCTGTGGGATTTGAACAAGAGGGGATAATGAATCTGTTGAATTAGTTGACAGCTGCAGCATCCCTCTGTGAAGTTGTATAACGTTGTGTTGTTGTTGTTGTTGTTGTATATATACTGTCGATTATATATCTATATTGTATGTTGTTATGTACTGTTGATTATATATGTATTGTATATTAATTAAGGGGGATAAATTTGAATACAGTAAGTGTTATCTTTAGTTATAGTTGTTGTAAGTCGGGCCCATCTAACTATCCTAATGGTAATCGCGTCGCACTCGCTTCACACAATGTGTTCGTTCGATTGCAAACATATATTTATTTGTACTTACCGAACATGTATACACTTCATTAGATATTGTATGTTGTTATGTTTGTTAGCACCATAAAATTATTTCTAGGACCTAATATGCATATTGATTAAGATATTGTGTATGAAATCAATAACAATGTAGTGAGCAATTTGAATAAATATTGGGGCAGGTCGGCAGGCCGGCAGGTCGGCAGGTCGGCTCCAACGGTCCGGGTGAGAGTACTGCGGGTGCGTCTCCGTTCCTACTGAATATGTAACAACAGACTGTTTCGTTGAGCGATTGCGCTTGTGCTAATGCCGTTTGTAAATATTACTCGATCAGGTTGTGGTTCAGGTGATATCAATATTGAAGTTGAATGTTTTGTATTGTTATTGTATAACGTGTAGAGGCAGCGAGCCGCGCCGGTGCCGGTGCCGCTGTCGGCTACAACTTAAATACGTTTCAATATCTCTATTTGAATCATGTTTTATTAACAGTATTTGCGTTGCACACGAATTTAACGAAATCGGAATTAGCGATCATGTCGTCATCGAATACATATTTTAACAACATACGATGATTTATATTGCTTAGATGTGATTGTGATACAAATATATATGTGTTTTTATAGATTTCGTTTAAATATATATTGTATTTATAAATGATCTTGAAGCTCATTCTAGTTAATACATCATGATCTGCTTTAAGGTGTTATAAGTTGTGACTTGCAAAAATGCAACTATGTACAAATGCTGTTAAATAATTTTCGTGAAAGTATAAATAAATTAATTTTCCATGTGTTGCTGACAATAATATAACCTATCATGTGTGATATGCGATCCTCCGTCGCGGTCAAACGAGTTTCATTACAATAATACTTTTATATACGGAATTTCAAATAATTTGATTATAGTTTAGGATTCATTTAGCTGTAACCTCAGACATACAGTCGATGTACATAGTCTTTGGTCTCACAATATCTATCAAATTATTTGATATTGCAGAGTGAGTTTAGAACTGTCTAAGGATTGGTGTAAACACGGTTTTTGTTAGTCACAAGTGCCTTGTAAATATTTTGTAAGCTCTCTGTGAACGAAATATATGTTTTCCAAAATATCTAATGTGTAATAAATGATCCCTTATGTTGTTTCTTCCGGGCGGTGTACATTATCTGATCCCTGACCTCTCCTATTTAACTGACTGAATTTATTTATCTTCCTAACCTATTAACTATGTAACCGTAAAAAACATTTCCTAGGCATTTTCTTTAAGACAACAATTGTTTATTAAATGTAGGTAAGTATATCGACTAGAGTCGTACCCGAGGTGTGTCAGTTTGACGGGTAAACTCAACTGGCTAATAGACAAATCGTAGTTCGGTGATCGCTTTCCGCCCTCACTCACTCACCCACAAACTCTAACATATCATATAACAACCAAACATTTTCTAACAAATGTTATTTAATGAGATCACTTACATATATTCTTCGGTAAGAATCGCTTTATTTTTAATTTAATTATGAACATGACTTTTTTTTTCGATTATTACAATGAAAGTAATTTATCTCTTTGTAACTTTATAGTACCTACCTACTTTCATATTTATTTACAACTAGTTTTTACCAATAATTTAAAAATTTGCCAATAATGGTGACACAGATGCATAAATTTTCACTAATATTAAACTGATTTTAAAAACTTACTGGTAATTATAATCCTTCCGCTTGGGTCCTCCATTTTACTCGGATTTAGTTAATTTTCTTCTACTATAGTTGATTTACAATTAGCATATTGGAATAACCCGCGTTTAGTAAGAATGAGAAGAACATAGTTTAGTTGAGCGAGGACGCGTTTACGAACCGAGCACGTTCGTACTCGGATCTGATACCCGTCGCATGGCGTCGCACTATTCATTATGGCATCCGATGTAACTTAGGATACAAAAGTATGGATATGTTCACATGGTATTTTGATATTAATTTTACAAGCAATTATTTATAATAAGAGAATAATAATGCAATTTACCCAAAAAGGACAAAAATGGATTGATTTCTAAGAGTATAGTAAGATAAACAATAGTCAAAGGTAAAGTCTAACAAAGGATATATTTTACTGTAATCCTGAAACATCAATTTGAAAAGCAAATGCGACCCAACGTAGATATTGCTGATGCGTGTTCTCAATGCGACCTAATTACGTATTTTTGTAAAGTCAAAACGATAGCAGATATCGTTAAATATCGTCTTCAAAATACGCAATTCAGATAATGTTTGGTACATAATACGAATTTACAATTTCGATACCACCAAAATTTTGCGATTTCTGCTAATGCTGTCCTCTTACAAAATACGTAATAAGGTTTTTGCTATCCATGCTTTATGTGCGTAGGTCTGGTCAGACTCACTTATATCAACAAGATTTTATTCGTGCCTCCTATGAGCCCTATTATTTTCGCAACATACAAAATATTTCTTACAATTTACTTATAAATCGATAGAGGTTTTCAATAAAAAGAAACCAAGCCCGGTGAAGCCGTAAAGGCTCCAGGGACCCTAAGGCTAACAGTATAGTCGGTTCGAAAAAAAAAAACGCCGTAAAACTTGCTGGTTTTAAAACATTTATTAAACTCGCAATAAACTTTTGTGTAAATAGTTAAACTAATTTGTTCAAAATCGCTAGCAAGAGCAGTACCCAACTTGAACATAATTTAGGCTAGAACTCAATGCAAAATGATAAATAATACGCAGGTAATTGGTGCAAATCTCGACGACCGCAACCGGCATATCAATTGTATTCTCTTCCAGCATGCATAAGTTTTTATCAGCGATTTATTATCAGGCCGGTATTATATAACTACCTGTGTTGGTATCGTTGTCCCTGTCGCACTCGCCGGCGTAGACCGCGCCGCGTTGAGCCGAACTCTCAGTCGCGCGTCGCGTCGGCTTCGGGCCGTCATCACTCGGCGCGTCAGAGCGAGATGCTGATACTTTATTTAGTTTCGATCCTATTCTATTATGTTTTATCCAATCGCAGCCGATCGCTACGTGTTCCGGTTCTTTGTCATCAATGGGTAGCCGGGCGAGTCTACTTTGATTGCCTCTTGAAAACGTTTTACGCGATATTTAACTCGTATTACGTGATATGTTGTGTTCTATGATGTTTTGAATGATTTCATGTGACCGCCGGATGATATATTCCTTTGCTCGGTATAGTATTTAGCGCTAGAGACTTTACGCCCTTTCGGTACCGGTGAGCGAGAGCCACTTCAGCTGACTGCGTCGTACGCAAGGCTACTCTAAAAGTAAAGTAGACAAAGTAGTAGACAGTAGTAGGCCGGTGTTCGAGCGAGGCGAACGGGTGCCGACTCGCTTCGTGCATACGTGGATATGTTTAAGATTAAAATGTTTTTGGAACCATTCCCATAGGCGTCGCAATCGAATCTACCACGTCAGTTTTGTTTGTAAAGGTATAACGATAAATACGGGCAGTGAAGTGTGTGCCGACGGACGAGGCAATCGAGCGTAGGCTCAATAATGCTCAAATTCTTGACTCAGAAGCTGCGAACGCATTCGTTGAATGAAGAGAACGTTTCCGAGAAGGTGGGTGTCGCCAGCGACCGGCTCTGTGACGTGAAGGTCACAGCGCCACCAGAAAATGGCCGCCTCGCGCGAGAACAAAGGAGCGGAACGTTTGTCGATCGACCGGCCGCAATTTTCGTCGTCTACCGGATCGCCGATTTCGCGATTCCTTCCTGAATTACTGTGCTATGGTTTCGCGTAGTTTTTGTGCTGTAAAAGACGACCGGTTGAACGAAAATCGCGAGCAAAGTAGCCGGTTCGGTGAACGGGCCGAGTGTGCTTGCGGATGTCTTAGCCGGTGTTTATGTGTTGCAGGTGGAGGAGCGAGACTCCGGCACCGAATCGGACGACGAGGCGGACCGCGCTGACTCCGGTGAGTACCACCGCGTCTAAGCACGTAGCAAATAAACAGTCGCTACCGGTTTTCTAAACGCATTCGCAAGTCGCCGGCCGGCTTATCTACATTTGGTATGATCTTTCGTCTTATGTACTAAACATACCACTGATACGTCTTGGATCTTACGAGTAGAATATTCCGTAAGTCAGTCGTGTATTCAAACAAAGGTTTGAAATGTTTAAAGCAACAAAACAGCTGTGTTTGAGTTCATCTTATTAGAATACTGATCTGTCGCCCAATTCTAGTTAGATAGTAGATCAGAGATAATATGTCAAAAAAGGGTGTATGACGACTCTCAACATATTCCAAAAAAATATTTGTTCACCTTACGGTGACCTTGTCAAGCGACCTTGAACTTTTTTTTATAGATATAACATCTTTAAAAGTGTTTAGTTCATATGTTAATTGAATGTATGATGATTATTTATGTGGAGTCATTAAAAAAATGTGGAAATATAGATACTTCCTACCAATCCATGTCGTCTAAACTAAAAGACCGCTATAAGCGGTAAGGCTGCTTGATTACTTCTAATAACTTCCAACGTAAACTGTTGGAGCTTGGAGGCGTTGGAAGTATTTTAAGTTTATTCAATACAATCAATGATTCGCAGACCCTGTTCTCGACTTAATCGTCCACACATATTTTTTTTTTTTATATTATAAATTTTGGCGACGGCTAGAATACGAGTATACATATAGGTAATAGGTAGGTAGGTATACCTATTATTTATACACCAGTAACTATAAGTAAGTGGCAACCTAATATCCCATACATACATCTAGGTAAAATCCTCTAGTTGAGATAACGCGTGAGCATCACCACATTAGCTCACGTCACATTCAGTAGGTACGTCAGTGCATCAGTTAAGAACTTTTTTCTGACTTACATGGACAAGTATATAATTAAACTTTACAAGTTTCTTTAATTGTTTCTTATATAGTACATTTTGTTTATATTTATTACTAGTAGGACGAAATTTAACCTCTCGATGTGTAAACAAATTGTTTTCTATTAATTTTACAAATTATTTGAGAATGTCTTCTGTAACAGAAGTTCAAATTAAATCAAAACTTACCCATCAGTGTAACGGTTTGGGTTCCAAAGATCTTATACCATCTACCACATACAAGCTGTCAAGCGATTGTCAACTTAGAAACGACCAAGAAAAAAAAGCTTAAAATTGGGAAGTCTTTCTCTAGCGTTCCTATTTGGATTAGCGCTACGTGGACATATTCTAAAAACTTTACAGGTCCCCCACCATGTCCGAATGCATATTCTATAGCGACATCATATCGATCAATAGTTAAGTATGTATGCTAAGTGACAGACACCCTTTCGCTCAAAACTCTTCATTGTGATCCTTGAAGTCATCACAATAAATATATGAATTAATAAACAGGTCTATTGTCGTAGGTACCTAAGTTTTGCTGACGATTTTGTCCTTTCGGCTAAGATTATTTCGGACAATCAATTTATGTTCGTAGAATTGCATGAAGAATTTCTGAGAGCGAGTCTAAAGTGAGCATGCCCAAAGGTATGATCGCGGCGAATATATTCCAATATATTTGAGAGCAATTACTACAAACATAATAGTCGACAAAATTATATTGATTATCGTTTGGTCCAGAAAGTTAAACAAAATACAGCTAGATACGAACTTAGCTGGATTATACTACTCTTAGCTATGTGTTTTAAAAACAAATACCACAATGCCTGAAGATCAAGGGTTTTAATTAATGTGTTTTGGTCATCCTTACTTGTGGTGCCCAAACATGGGCGCAGCTTAATTTAATTTATAATAAAGTTTACCAAAGAGTTCTTGATCGTTCAATGTTGGCGTATACTTCCAACGCGACAACGCAGTGACAATCGAGCTAATGTATCTACATTTCCAAAATAAATGTTATCTCGTCTCATGATTTACAGTGTAATCAATGAAGATTACAGATTAAGATTAACGATTTTAATACGTTTATATAATATTTACAAAATGAGTTTAAGTTTTTGTAAAAAAAAAATAGTTTAAAAATCTGTTATCAAAACAAATTCTACCTTGGAAACAGTCAAGGCGCGATCAATTATCGCTATTGCATTATAATATGTTTGATATTATTTATATTTCCAAATTTGTCTGTAACATTTCGGTGAATGAATATTAAAGGGTACTCTGGCGCGATGGTGATGCGCTTGAAGCTTTTATTGAATGTTGTCGGTTCGAAACCATACGAGGAGTCTAAACTTCTGGTAAACCAAAACATCGCGGTGGAATAGAACGTTGCTACGGTATTTCATAAGGCTTCCCTAGATATTAACCGGCAACCACTCTCAAATAGTAATCTATAGGCATATGCTTTTTGGTTAGTTTTCCCAGATGTACTCGAGAGTTTTATCCTGTTATCATTTATTTTTATCCTTTTAGTTTAGCGATGCGGCACAATCTCACCTGATATTAAGTGACGATGTGGCCCAAGATAACACTAATGTAATACTACTAAGCCTACTTAGGAGGACTGGCTGTCAATTGCAGCTGCTGGACCTCACCTATTGGTGCTTGGCGACAGTTGTTCAACTTGAGGGTGGTACTTAGCCAGGCCATTAGAAAAAAACCTACCACCGTGTTATGGTTTCACCACGATGTTTTCCTTCACTGAAAGCTCAGGCTCATTGCAGGGATTCGAACTGACGTCAATTGACGATTGGCGATGTCTATAGACGCTACCACTGAACCATCATTGCTTTTGGGCTCAATCGTCTCCGACCGATGTAATTACTCGTATCTAAGCAAATAAATAAAATTGAAGTTTCTATTTGTAACGTCAAACTAACAGCTTTTTACTAAATTTATATGAAAGTATATATTTACGATACTTATAACGAAAACCAGTTTTTAATATTTTTGTCTGTATGTCTGTTTGTTCCGGCTAATCTCGGAAACGGTTGAACCGATTTTATTAGGGTTCCGCACAAACAAAATAATAAATAAAATAATTTTTATCTTTAAAATAACCGGCGGGCGACGGTCACCACAATACCGACGGCTAGTAACTAACCTATATATGTTTAAACAAACTAACATTTTTTTTATAATAATTAGATAAGTATTGTAATAGATTATGAATATATATGCAATTTCTTGGAACTACTGTTATTTTACATTAAATTTTAATAATTATGTAACACGCGAGTTTTGTTATTCGCTCAAAATATGTTAAATGTACTTATTTGCATACTATAAACGCTGTTTCGCTTCTTTTTCAAAATAAGCAGATAATGACAATACAATACAGGCCGCCAGCTTCCTAGCTCGATTACAACTTATGCACAATGATACGGAAGGAATGTAGGAGTTAAAGGACTCACCAGAATACACAGCAATACAGCTTTTATTAGGTTTGGAGGACTCCCCTTCTTTCACATGTATTTCATTTCGCAACATGCAATTTTCACTAATTACTATTTGCATTAAATATATATCAATCGGTTTAGTAAATTTCCTAGTCACAGTTAATGTTCGCCGTTCCGATTCAAACTCTGAACTGTCACCAGTGAAAGGGTTAGGGGAGTAAGGGATAAGCAGATACAAGAAAAAGTTTGGAAGTGTATTATTGTGCATTGGCCTACGTACCTTTTAGCCTAAACATTAGAGCATATTTATATTAATTATCCCAAATGTATTAACGATGGATTACCGCACAGTAACGCCTTCGTCAATCAATTAGTATAGGTATTTACTTTAAAAAGATTTTGTAACGAAGCGATTCGATAAACATTAGTAAAATATTCGTGTATTCATTACGTTCTAAATTATTTTTACAGTAAAATAATCAAATATTAAAAGTATTTTGCGTAAATCCAGAATTAGCAATTTTTCGTGAATTAATAAAAATTCAAATCTGAATCTAACGGGTCGGGCGCAATCAATCACCTTCATATATATCGCAAATCGCACGGATAAAAATCACATATTCTATGTCAAACCAACCATGTATTGACTACACAAAGTAATAGATAACCGAAGCGATCATTCGAAATAATCTTCTATAGATGACTATATGTGCCTGTGGATATTGATGTAATTGATAGCAATTGACGAGATATTAATTGCGTTTGATGGTGCTTCATCACTCATCGTCAATAGCAATTGACAAATGGTTCGAAAGGTCTCACGTCACGCACAAATAAGTGTTAAAATTAAAGTTTTCAGATGATCGATCATACAAACTAAATAACTACATAGTGGAAGGAATACAGAAAGATGGACATCGCTTTATAACTAATTATAGGAAATTAACTTACCTTGAAGTCGGCCAAGGAGCCTGCTCACCCGCAAGTAATTGACATGAAATTAATATACAGCTCGATTCCCACGCACGCGCACTCAGTCATAAAGTGAGAATCAAGTCGCGGTATATCATTCCGAATCGAGGCTTTTAGCGTGTGTACGGTTTTATCTTAAATCATAAATTAATTAACTTGTATAGTTGTAGTGATTACAACTTCCGTCGTCGGGTCGTAATAACAAAAAATAGATTATTCAATTCAGGTCCTAAGAAGGCACTTGCGAATGTCAAAAAGTGAAGACTGCCTACAACTAAATACTTAGATTATTTTAATTTCGGGTCCCCTTATGTCCTGCTCGGCACCACATCAAACCTCTATGCCCACCATTCAGTCATACAGTCTTAGGATCATTTTCACCTATTCCTAGGTTCTGAAATATCCTAAATAGGTATAGGTATATTATTAATGTGCACAATAACATTATTGGTGCAGATATCTGCCTGAGCGGTATACAAACTTGTAATGAGCACTCTATAACAGGGGGGTTTTCACTGATTTATATCTTGGTTTTTATTTGTAGGGAGTGTTGTGTAATATGTATCTAAATTAACGACATCATCGTAACACAAAAAAATTCAAGCGGTGTTTGCCTGTAGATAATTGTTACACTTAGCATAGTCCATACTTTACATTAATTTATTGTAATATGAGTGTAAGCCATTGTAGACGAATCTTTATAAATAAAATACTACTACCGGTACGGAAAACATCCCAGCCACCGAAAAGTGCCGGTAAGAAGTTCGATCGGATTTATCTTTGTTTTACAACTGTACAAATAATATTTACGGTTAATAATCATATTAATTTAGTGGAAATACAGAGAGAGAGACTTCCAGACATCACTATGGATCATTATTAACCATATTACCTTCCGACAGTAAAACCTGCTTGGCATGATCCTTGAACTCATTTTCCGGCAAATCAGTGCTTCGGGATCTTATTATAGAACCTTAAAAACTTGTATTAATCTTACAAAATATAAAACACGGTAAGTACGAGTAATTTATGTCTATTTCTAGTATTTAAATAGTGCCGGTCAAAATCTAGCTTGTCAAAGTTTTCGGAACTTGTTTTTACAATTGCATAGTAGAACGTACATTCCTTCAGCTATAATTAAAAGAACAGCTATGGAACTTGACACCCGTTAGATCTCTTTATCGGTGACAATGATTACCCCGGACGTCGTTTGTACCGAAATTGGCCCCTTTTTCACTTTTATGTTATTGTTGGGATTTATATGTATTATATGGTATTTATGGTATTTATATGTTATATACGAGAAACATAAACAGTCCCAAAATCGAGCCAGATTAAGCCGTATACCGATAATAAGAATTAAAATATTTGTATTTCGTTTTATTTGAAGCACAGAAGTGGCTTACAAAAACCGAGTTTTCATTATATGTATAGTGGTCACAGACATTCCCATTATGATATTATGTATCTTTCGTAAAAATCTCAAATTCGTTGTAATTCGTTCCGTGCTCTTTGACTCTGGCCACCATTAAGCAGTTCCCGTTCCAATTAGAATGGATGTCAAATCTAAAACGTGCTCTTGCGCTGTCATTATTTATTTACACTGCATAATTATTCATTCTCAAAAATTCTTACTAATCACAAAGTTATCACAGATGTAACCGAATCCGCGACCTTAATTTTATATAGATACACCGCCGGAGTGTATATGCAATCGTTACCGATTTATGTAAATAAATATAAAAGTTTCCGCACGTTGTTTTGCACATTAACTATATTATATTACATAACACACATAGTTATATAATAATAATGTATATAGATGTATAATACGATAGTGTACATATAAACTGGTCATACGTTTGAGATAATATGTGCACTTGTGACCGCTTATCATTTAGCTCTGTGTGTATAGGCTCGTGTAGGACGCGCAACGCGCCGCAGTCGCACTGGTGCATCTCCACAGTTTATAAATCATCACGAAACGAAAACACCACAAGTGTTATCGAAGACTGTCTTTTCATAAACGATAAGGCTATATAAATAACCTTGTGGACACAAATATCCCCCCTTTATCGGTATGTTCCCGCAATTAGACGTGAGAGCCAGTCCTTAGGCTTTGATCTAGTCATCTAACCTTACCTCCTAATTACCTAAGTACTCATCTCTTAAAGTATTGCCAAATCTTGGATAAATACAGGGTGGCCTGGTGAGTCTGTAATTTCTTAAGTCAAAAAATTTACGAGTTCTGGGACGTTTAAAGACTGGCATTAAGGAAGATTGGTGTGATGCCAAGTTATAAATAGGCTATATAACAATATGTACGAGTACAGAGTATTGGCAACTTTTGTCAGAATAAGAATATGCCCATGCCCAGGAATTTGAGTGCCTACAGTGGGAATACGTTAATATCGTGTAATAGCAGATGTTCCTGCATTATTATTGAAATGTTGAACGCACGTTTTGTCACGCTCTGATTCTCTGCCTGGTCCCTCAAGTGGATAGCACGGTGATTTGTATCTTACCTACCATGTAATTGTACGACAAAGAGATTACAATATATAGAATGCTATTTATGAGATTTCCCTTGAAACAGTTTCATATCACTATTTACTTTAGTTACTTTGATTAAAATCGAAATGTGACCAATAAAATCCAGCTTGAAGTCCTCCTAGCGCACCGGGATTTATTTTAATTATAAGTTGGCATAATACTCTTAGGAGTTTAGTTGTTATCCGACAAAATAAACGAGGGTTTCGCTTGACGTAAACTAGATCCGTACGTACAGTTGACAATTGGCAACTAGAACGGATGCGATTTTAACTTTTTTCCGTCTTAATTGTATATAGATATAGTTGTTTAATGTCTGCTGTATGTACGTACACATAATAATATATCGTGCGACACGGCAGTCTTTAGGTCTTCAGTCGTCACACAGTCTACCGTAGCGCGTTATCGCTTCTAGAAAACAGTGTGGTGCGGCGCGGTGTGGTGCGGCGTTCTCGAGGATTTAGATACTCATATTCGTGCGAATAATGTAATGATATAGATTAAAATGTAAATGATTGTAAGTACGAGTATATTCAGGGTAATCAATATTGTTTTTATTTATTAATGTATTCATTAACCCGTCACGTACCTTAGTAAGTAGATTTACTTACACATTTCAAAGGCGCCTATTCGGTCTCTGTCAGCCTTTTTCAGTGTCCAGGTCTCTGAATATGGAGAAAACTAGCGAAGTCACCAATTTGGTTTTAGTTTTTCGCGTGATGTTACGGTCTCTCCATACCTTATGCAACTGGGACATTGCATTTTTGGCCATCCCTATACGTCTCCTTATCTCTTTTTCGCATGATCCTGTGTTATTAATGTTAGATCCTAGGTAGACGAAGTCGCTCACGATGTCAAGGTTCAGCGTTCCCGTTAGTTCAATGCTGTTGGTACGATCCACTATCATTACTTTGGCTTTGCTATGATTGATTTTTAGACCCAACAGCAAACTGATATTCTCAATCCGGGCCAGGAGGTACACCATCTCGGTTTCACTTGCAGCAAGGAGTGTGGTGTAATCTGCGTAGCGAAGGTTTGTTATTTTAGTGCCACCTTTTGTGACTTTTTTTTTTGTCGTTATAGGTCTGGCTCAGTGGCCACAATCTCACCTGATGTTAAGTGACGATATGACCCAAGATGGTAAACGCTAAACCTAGTGGAAGACTGGCTCTCAATTGCAGCTGCCGGAACACACCTATTGATGCTTGGCGACAGATTTTCAACTTGAGGGTGGTAGTTAGCCAGGCGGGCATCAGAAAAAGCCCTACCACCATGCTATGGTTTCCTCACAATGTTTTCCTTCACCGAAAGCTCAGGCTCATTGTAGGGATTCGAACTCACGTCATTCAACGCGAAGTCGTACACGCTACCACTGCGCCATCATCGCTTCAAATGCCTCCACCCTCCCAACCTTCACATGCCCGCCTGATTATGTACTCCTTATGGCTTATGTATAAATGATAGGCATATAGTAAGGAGCAATATTTTTGTAGAACATTGTATTTACGTGAACCATTACGCCAGCGCACGCGGATAAAGCAGTTAGGGTGCGCTATTTATTCCAACTTACTAAACATAAATCAATATTTAAAGCCAGCTGAGAGGTGTAGCCTAATTCTAGATAGGATTCTAGACACTATTCCACGTGAAGCTGGCTATAATATACAAAAAGAATTTTTCGAATCCGACTGGTAGTTTCAGAGATTAGCGTGTTTAAATAAACAAAAAAACTCTTCCGCTTTATTATATATTAGTATAGATTATAATTAGCCAGTATACCGTCCTTGCATAGAAGGTATCTTGCCTGATTATCTACCAGTGCTACCACCCACAAGTTGACGATCTTGACGTTGCCTAACGGTGTGTTCCGGTAACTGCACTTTGTTGCCCCTAATCTTCTTCCTACGCTTTGCGTCAGACCATTTTCGACCACATCTTCACTAATCATAATCATTGTAGTCAACATGAATATATAACTACAAAAAAAAAAGAAATGTTACGCTACATAGGAGTATTGTAAACGTAGCCTAAGGAATCCTTCATACTGATATTATTCGGGCGATTGCAGCAGTTTCAATGTATTGTACAAACTACAAACATAAACTGTACCGCGGCGTTACTCGCTCGCCTTGAAATCCCGTTCGTATCGTGATGTTCTGATTATAAGGATATTCAGTAGAAGTAAAAAGCACTTGTATCGGTGAATGTACATACGTAGTGATTGTTGTTTGCTTATTGTTTATTACTATTTAGATTATTATCGTTTGTATGCTTAGCGGCCACAAGCCACAATCTCATCTGATCTTAAGGGACGATGAGGCCCATGATAACACGCTAAGCCTAGTGGAGGACTGGCTCTCAAGTGCAGATACATCTACAACGTGAGGGTGGTAGTTAGCCAGGCGGGCATTAGTAAAAGCCCTACCGCCATGCTATGATTTCATCACGATGTTTTCCTTCACCGAAAGCTCAGGCTCATTGCAGGGATTCGAGCTCACATCTATCGACCGATATCCGTACACGCTACCACTGAGCCACCATTGGAGATAAAGGTAATAATGATTTATACATATCGAGTAAAATTGCTACTTAGTACATATAACAGAAGATTCACTCTAGGAGTCCTTGATTTCAATAACACTTGTTGGTAAGCATTCGTATTTAAGCGTTCACATATTGAAAACTATAAATAGTTTATTTATGTTAAATTTGTCCCGTAAACAGTACCTACTGTTCAACGCGGGCATTCACCTGACCTGTGGCTAAACCGGGACTCTAGTACTAATTTTATAATATGATTCTTTCCTTCCCTGCAAGCAGGGCCAGTAGTGGAAAATCGCAGGAACTAAAATTACTTGTACAGAAAACGAAATTTTTCATCGTATCTATATAAAATTATCCAAACTTATTCTAAACACCTCTCCTAACAACCCTCCGCCTCCGGTCCGTTCTTCCGAAATATCCTTTGGAACGCACCGCGCACGCCGCGCCTTTGTGTGAGCGACATAAATTTTGTGACCGTATCTACCTACACTCAAACGATATCATAATTATAATTATCCACTTGAAATCATCAAACACAACTCATTTAAAATACATTTTTGTTGAAACATTGGTAAGACTTAAAGTGTTTTTAATGTAAAGTGGCATGACTTCTCGTAATATATTCATTTCTTTAGCTGGACTCGCTTGTTTACTTGGACTAAGAACGTATTTACCTACAGAGCGTCCACTGCTTACTCCTAATCTCTGAAAAGAAAAGTGAAATTTATTCTTTTATGGTTATCAGTTATCAGATCTTTAGCTGTTTATAAGTTCTTTTTTAATGTCTCCTAAAAGTTCAAAGTCCATCTTAAAAGTTTTTGACAAGAGCTTATTGAAATTATTCATGTACGTATTAGGTATGTGTAATTCTGATGACGATCAAATGTTATGAAATCAATGAGTAATACAATCGTTCATTGTATAACATTGATTTTCCTCGAATTGTTCATGTAATATTTACCCAGATTGAAATTAATAAAACTTTAATGTGTAATGATGAAGGATAAACACCTCGTTACCAAAATACGTATATATATTGAAAATAGCAGAGCTTATTTTAGTGCTCTGTCCGAGTCACGTTAAATCACTGTATCTACAAAGAATCAACAATATGACTAGTCTAACATACGAGTATATTGGATTGATTAATGTGACTTCCCTAACGGTTGGTTCTTATTAGAAAAAAAATGATTGTTTGCACCGTAAACACAATTTTAATGCATGCTACATAAAACATTGTATTGTATAAATTGTCACGAGATAATGAGTTATAATAAGGTATTGTGAGATAAGAGCGCATTGGCCGCAAACTGTTTATAACGCTACGTGGAACATTGATATCATAGAAATTTACTATGTATGTGACTTGTTATTTTTGTCTTTATGAAGTAATTAGATCTCATTCGACCTCTCGTAGAAACTAAATTATAATTGAAGCGCCACTTCATGTTTAGTATAAAACAATATTTATTATATCTAAAAATTTCTTCAGTGATGCTGATGATAAGTGAAGTTGGGTTGATGAATCCGAAAGCTAGGTTTGCGGGAAATAGAGAATTCAAGTGCGGACAGGATCGTGGGGCGCTGTGTAGGAAGAATGGATATTCAGCAAAAGTTTGTGTCAAATATAGGATTTAATGAATATAGCAAACCCAGTGGAAGCAATAAATCTGTAACAGTAGTAATCAGCAATGAATAGTGAATAGACTGATAGACAATACAGTCCAGCTATTTGTGTTTTTTAGACCATAATGAATTACCTAGTCACCTTTAAAATACTACTACAGATGCTGAACTAAAATAATTAAGATTAGTTTGTTGTATGCTGAACAAAACGTAAGGTCGTGCATTGAAGTGGATTTAGGCCTATGCGCCTTAATAAATTAAAAGTGATTTACAATATCGAGAGAAATGTTATATTTAGATTTATATGTAAAGTTATGAATATAATATTAAATGATAGCAGAGATCTAAGCCGCTATCTCATAATTACACTGTACCGTATAATTACTATTATTTAAATTTGTTAATTAATACATATTAATTAATCCCATGGAAATATTTCAAGTCCCAGCTGTAAAATTATAATTCTTTGATAAGTGTGGTGATCTTCTAATGTAATGTACTATATGTACAGGGCATATTACACATACATCCATTTACAGAGTTTAAGAATTTTTATTGCCTCTTCGGATATAAAAATGTAGTACCTAAACTTTATATCTATAGAGCTTAATATTTAAATAACTCCTAAACTTTAACCGCTACCACAAGTCTAAAATTAGCGTTAACTAAAATGACAAGACATTATTGGGATATATTTTTTATTTCTCATCAAGCACTCAAAATTTTATTAATTTGTGTTACGTAGCCACTATCATAGTAATTTAAAATGAAATAAATTGATAACGCTGTATAAGTAGGGAATTAAATTGAACTAATTGAATAGACTTTACAAGTAGCATTGATGTGAGGTAGGTACTCTATATCCTTATTATTCAGAGTGATATAATATGATATATACAAACAGCGCATACATTAGAAAATTGACACAGCCCTTAAAATGCGATCGAGTTTGAAGTAAACAGTCGTTATCAGCAGCTGTCGCTCGCCATCTACTATGCCTTGTAATGTCATAAACTCTGTTGACACCATTTGCTTATCACTACAGTAAGTACCTACAACACGAATTCTATATATAACTATATCTTATATAATGTTGATACTTATACCCTAATCGTGTGGCTATACATTTCGCAATGTTCCTTTAGCTAAGTCAATGTCTAAGTTAAACTAGGGATTAATAGACCTTTGCGAACAGCGTAAGCTAACATAATTACAATATATATTGAACCAAAATATATAGGTACCTATAGTTTTAGCTTTTAAATTTATACTATGAAACCATAGTCAATAAATAATAAATACATAGAAATTACGTTTCCTTCGTCATTGAAATTGACATTGTTTATTTTATTTTATTTGTACTTACTTATATTCTACTTATTATATTATTCTTACTTATTATATTACTATATGCCTGTGTCTTGTGGACCTTTCATACCAGTTACAATATTATACTCATAACATTACATATTTATTATACTACATACCATACTATTGTATATTCATTACAGACACATATCCCATATTACTTTACTATTTATAATCACATATTATATACAAAATAATTATGAAGTTATTTTAACTTTTATACGAAAGGCGACTATAAAAAACCACGCTGTGGTGGAAGGCAATGTCTATCCGTGATTTTTTGTAAATAAGAAAAATAATGTGGGCGATGTCGTCGTTTTATTATATTGAGACTGGTTTAATGACAAATACTTAACAAGCTGTCCGTTCTGCTGACCGTTGTCTTTTGAGAACAAAAATTTTATTAAATAAGTTTCTTTAGAAACAATCATATTGCTAAGAAAACGCTCGGCTTAACGTTATTGCCACGTGTGTGTCCGCGTGCTGTAGGAACGGCGTTCCTAATTTACTCTAAAAAGAATCAATGTCGGTAATCAGAAAGATGTCGCCATCGAATAATTAATTTTCAATAAAAATATTAAAATCGTATAGTTGAGAGAGAGACAAATTTATTAGTATTATGCAGGTTTGGTGTTGTCATGCGTTCTTATTTTGTTGTACAATTGACAACAATCATTAACACAGCATCAGAACATACACCGCTCACTATAGTAACCCTGTTACCGTAACTTTCGTGTTAGACTTTCCTTTGAACGTCTACTAATTAAATTAATATATACTATTAACTAATTCAAAATTACAGTCTTCAACGTATAAAGCTTACAATTTAATTTAATAATAATAATAGGGGTTTACTGTATTAGTTTCGATGCAATAATCAATATCATATTTTATGAGTAATTGTTAACTTGATATTGAGAATGTAAGATTCACGACGCGGCGACGGCGCAGTATGAACCAAGTGTTGTCAAGTAATAATAATCCCAACAAACCCATAAATGTGAAAAATGGGCCAAGTTCGGTATAAACTACGTTCGGCCGTCGGCGTAATCGTTGTCACCGATAAAATAGCTGATATCAAACGGGTGCCAAGTTCCATAGCTATCCCTTTACTTTTAGCTGTTCTTCAATTCATTTACAAAACTATTTGTTACTTTTTTATATGGGACTTCTAGCTTGGCAAATCCTTATTGTCAATAAATTACGATCAAACAATTTAACTCTTTTAATTACAAATTAACGTAAATATTTATTGGCAGTTAAATTAGTTCGTGTAAATAAATACACTGACCGGTGTGTCAACGTTTTCTTATCCGATCTTGGTAGACACTTCGCCGTGTGTCTAGATTATATGCAATATTGAATTACTTTTTAAAACACTACACGGTGTGCTCGTTTGCTCGGCTCGTTTCACTGAGCAAAGAGCGGCTTATTCACCTGAGCGTGTTCGCGTGTGCACGAACCTTTATGCTATCAATTGTCACATGATAAACGTTATGACGTATTTCACTTAATGGTAATATAACCCAAAGCAATCGTCCCGGACCGACAGTTATCATCGTCCACGTCGGTAAGGTCAAACTGCCGTAAAAGATTCGAGAGACAAGTTTTTACGACAGCGCAGTTCGAATGCGAGCCCGTGTAGCTCGCTTTTTACTCCGTTCACCGATCTAATGATGAGATAAACTGTGTCAATTAATATATTTTCACAAAAGTTGAAGAAATTGTAAATGTATTTAATTACTTAGTGTCAAGTTCCAAACTAGATTTCTGTATACAATGATACTGATTTCACACAATATGTTATGTACAATAAATAATACAAAAAACCCTGTCCTGTGCCAGCCTTGCCCAAGTCTTCCCGACAAGATTTGCTATGTTGTCGACCCATCTCACCACCGGTCTTCTAACACTCCGTTTTTCTCTGTCTCGGACACCATTTTGCCAGGAATCTAATCCATCAACTTTCACGTCATTTGGCCAAGTAGGAACTTACCCAATGCCAATTGAGTTGAGTTATACGGACACCAATATCTTCCACTTTAGTGATAATTTTATGGATATATATATTTAAGGATCATATCATTAGTGTCAATACTGGTAAATAATGATAACTATTTTCAATTATATCGAAACTATACTGCTGATTTTAAGATTGTGTAAATCAATAACCGCTCATAAGGAACTGCATAATATGATAACCAACTTTTGTTCTCCTATGATTTTCCTTACGATATTTTCCTCATTAGTAAAAATGTTACTTGCCACTCACGTCTGCAATGAAAAGGCAAGTTTTTGTCGTAATGTCCGGTCACATGTTAGTGATCAAAGACTTCCTCTATTGGATACACACTTAACTAACTAAACAGAGGAGTGTTCGGAAACGGGGTGGGTAGACGCGAGGCGCGTCTGGAGGGATGCGTCAGGGTTATGGTCAACATAGCACATGTTATCAGTCACCTGAGCAAACATGCATTAAACCACCGGCATGAGATAGCATGAGTACGAGCGAGACGGATACACTGTTTCATTTCTTTACAGAGCTGAGTTTACACGATGCCAACAATACTACACATTTGTACTGTAATCTTTACTTTTATTAGATTATTAAGTGCGCAGTGTAAAAACAGCTACACAGGAAAATCATACGATCGCTGATGTGACACCAGCCTATAATGTCCAATGGGTAGTCGGGTGACCGTGTCATGATCCTAAATTGCGAACACTAAAACTACTAATATACCTCACGGTTTGAATTTTCTACTATATCTATGATGGCGCTGTACAGTCCCACTGTCAAACGCTAGTGCCCATGCTCTACTGTATAATATATAATATTTATAATGTTTGGACACCGAACTACTCGTAAAAGAAATAACATAACCAACGTTAAACATTAAATGTAAGTAAGAAATGTTTAATGTTCACTTGCTAGTTACAACCTTCGAGTTAAAAATCCATATTAGTACTGGTATGTTTTGGCAACTGCTTTAGAGAGCTGTTTTGTTTGTATAGAAGTTTTGGTTTTACCATATTCGGCCGCGCATCGTGACTCGTGATAAGATTGCTATCCAAGTCCATATAAGAATTAATATATATATCATTTTGTATAAATGCATAGAATGTATGCAGTTGTAGTGTAAAAAGGTCTACGTCCACGTTGCATAGTAATGAAATCCTGGCTGCGAAGTGATGGTGTGTCTCACCGGTCGCACCGGTCGCACGGCATGCACACCGCAGCTCAGTCGTCATTCAGTGAGTGGTGGGTACGGGTACTCCAACCGTAGCTGCATTTAATTGACGCGTCTCCCCAGAGCAGCGCAGGCGCAGCGTCGTAAAGCTGTCGCATTTACCATTTATAATTTCGAGTTCAACGATGTATCGATTTCATTGATCACAGAATTCAAATATGTTTTCATTATTTCCTAGCATAATTGGTTTGTTTGCTGTATCCTGCGCTTATTAACACATTCAAGGGGTTTCTTTATCTAGTCCATTGAGACCCCAATTTCATGAAAGGGTTTTATTTTAATGTTAGAATATTGGAATGGACAAGTTCGAACGCGTGTTGTGATGCGCGGATGTGTTTTAATATTGCTCTATTAGTTATCTGCGGTCTCCCAGGCAACGTGTTCCCTCCTTCCTATGATATTGGGTCCTTCAAACGAGGGGTGAAGATGCATTTCAGTAGGTCGCCATGACATCGACGACGTTTATGGACTGTAGCGTATTTACCATTATATTCATTATGATTCTGATCGACCAGTCGGCGCCTTACAATATATAAGACACCAATCCAAAATGAGGTATTGCAGATAATTTCCGATATACATATCAAAGCCAGAGGCTCTGATCCTAAACTTATTTTCATGTATATATGAAGAGAGGTATTCGCGTTTGAGAGAAATAATTGCTCTTCAATTAACTTGATTATTCGAATCTACTTATTTGTGCGAGTTTCTAGGTATGAAATCTAAATATCGCTTTCGTCTAGCTAACGAACACCTGTGATGTTTGCGGTCACTCAGTAATTACGTGCCGTTCTATAAAAAATATGCGGATGATATACGTTATGCAGTGCCTTGCATCAACATTCAGAGAAAATTTGTGATACGAGAGTTCGTACCTTAATTTTTTACCTGTTTATGGTAAAAATCATTTTCATAATATGGCAATCTTGATTTATATTGCAACTCATCATTTTGTATTTCATCTATACATATTATAAAACTCAACGTCTCTCTGCCTGTTTGTTTATGTTCTTTTCACGCGAAAAGCACTTATCTTATTTACATGTTTTGAATTTTAATTCATAGATATGTTATCTGGTCAGGTTATACGATATATTTTATTTGAGAAAGTAACATATGAAATAAGCAATAACGATAATGGTGAATAAAGAAGGAAAAAAGACGCTTTTGGGGCTTACGCTGCACAAATCATAAGATATGTATCAAAACAATGTAATTGTAGATCTTAAAAAGGCCTACTAAAAGCCAGCGATAGCATGTCTATCTTCTAAGGATCACTCACCATAAGCATTTTTGTCTTTAAAATAAGTGGCGGGCGAACTCCATGTGTGGTAGCGCGGGCAGCACAATGGCGCATGTGCTCAACCGACGGCACTCTGTAGTCCACGCGAGCGAAGCCGCAGGCACAGCTAGTTTATCATATATAAACTAAGACTTTATCTGGCTCTTGTGGGAATCAGATCAGATACTGTAAATAATGTCGATTAGGTTGTGAGACCATACTATATGGCTTGGTTAGAATTCTAAGAATTATGTATGAACGACACACGTAAAAATCTTAATCCATCCCTTTACACATCTTAAGAGTTACCAATCAAAATAAACAGTATCATCACGTTTTGAATGTTCGCATGCCTGGTAGAAAAGTAACAATGTTTCCTAATAACAAGTGTTTTTTTTTTTCATATTATGATTTTTTTAATTATTATTATCTTTTTATCGTTTGCTCGCTTCGATATATTTATCATAATATGAGCTCAGGTATACGTGGGTAAAAGCATGTTTTTGTGTTTGCAAATCAGTTATTATAATAAACATGTAGTATCCACGAAAAGTATGTTGATCGTCGGTTCCATTTAACATTTCCTATTATTTCATCTGCGTATGACATTTATTATGTTAATAATTGAGTTCACACGTATCCCTTAAAACTATATAATATTGTTATTTTTAAAGTTCAACAAAACTACTTTTAGTGATATCTAGTATTTTTGAACACTCACGGAATGCAGTGGATCTACCCGTGTGATCTTGATAAATATAAATTCAATAATCAATTTAAAAGACGCATGCACCCCTATAAATGTTTTGCAGGATCAATCATTACGTTTCCTGTGAATGAGTCGCGGCTTGCTTCCCGATATGGAATGGCGCGGGCGGCGCGGCGACGGCGGAATGAGAAGGCTGGGGATCGCAAAAACCACGCCGCGCCGCCCCGTGGTCACCACTCGCTATCCACCTGTATTGCTACTTAGTTTAATTGCTGACTTGCCTTCATTTCCTGTTACGGCTGGATAAGGATAAATTTATTGCGAAACGTTGGATGTTTTTAGCTGGAATCACTTCGATGTTTCAAAGTAAATTGCAGGAATGATGTCGTGATAATCAAACATCGCATCGCTCCAGAAACATACCATTGTGATTTGATTAGCTCAGATTACATGACATATTTTTCATAAATTGAAGAGTATGCGTGCTAAATTACAAATCAATAGACATATTATGTGTGTATAATTATAAGAAAATAGTTATACATAAATTATTTTTACCAAACAAACTTTCAACTCTTATGGACCCTTTACTGATGAATTTTAATAAATTCACGTGTTTCCTTATTTTTTATTGAATGTCTAAATACACATTTCAAGTCAAAGGACAACGTTTGCACTACATACAAATTTTCAACCCGTTTCTCATTTTTCTCATCGTTTCTCATCCTTAGCTGTTGAATTTCCCATAATCCGTTCTTAGTGAGCCTCTATGTCGTGAAAGGAGGAACTATGCTAATTTCAAGTCAATCGGACCTATATTTTCGGAGATCTTGTGATGAGTGGTATTTCGTAAACAGTTTTCCGTAGCACACAGCACGAGACAGTTCCTTACTTCTAAGATCCATAATGTCCAATTTATTATCAATATCTTGAAACGAGTTTACCAAAACCATAACATATGGATTTTATTATTAAAAATATTAGGTATCTCGATTATTCGAAATTAAAGCAGCAAAAATATAAATACATCACGACCCCATTAACCTACAAATTGTATAATTGATTAACATGTTATATTAATAAAAAAGGTGTGTGTGCGATTCACACACGATAGAAGTGAAACTTCATTTTAAAAGGCATTTTCTATTTTATTTAAACAGTGTGCAATATATATACACACCGACATTTACTCTCTCGCTCTGGCTCACACAAAGAGGAGAGACCGATAATGTGCGTTAAACGTTTAACATTTAACGTTTAACGCTTGGAAGTCGCATAAGAAGTTCCACTTCAATAATGGATGATAGCGAGAGAGAACATTTAAATATTAACCATATTAAACACCATAAGGTATAATTATAGCGTATTTAATTAAATACTTGTGGATATAAGACACAACTCATACAGCGTGATATGCAATGTTTTAACGATTAATATTTACTCCGTTAAAAAATTGTTGAGTTGTTTACTTCAATGGACAAATACGAAGGACGGTCATTGGACATATTTTAGTAATTTAATAACTATGTATAGATAAAACGTGTGTCGTTTTTCATTACATTTTAATGTAAATAACTACATAATATATATGTTAGATGTTCTTATTAACAAACCACATGTATGTCGTTTCTTGTGAACTTCAGGTACAATCATGGTATTAGTCTGTTCCGGTTTCGGCTAACAAACAACAGCACTAGTCGTAACATAAACTACGGCGTACGGGCAAGTTTGTATTATATATATATATTTAAAAAAAAGCTTAATATTATATGTTCGCCATGTACTCATGCTATGCCGGGGAGCCTAGTTAAATAAAAAATAATGTACCCTGTATTAAAAAAAAACTCAAAATTCGAAATGCCGTGGCTAATCGATTTGCGACAAAAACAACACCTTTATACTTCTTAAATTGCTACTTGGTTCAAACACACCAATATGAGAAAGAAGGCGGGCAAAACAAGCAGAACAGGTCTTCAATATATTTTTTTTATTATAATACATTAATTTTGTCAGTTCAGTATTCACGGCGACAACTTATATTTGCATTGATTACCATTGAATAACTAACTAACGCAGTAAAAAACTTATCTATATATATAAAGTAAGAAACGTGACTGATCGATCAACGCACAGGCCAAACTACTGGGACTAGGACCGTGAAAATTTGCATGCGGGTTCCATTTACACTGTAGGTGAGCACTGAGGAAGGATTTTTGGAAATTCAGTTCCTAAGGTGGTGAAATATTGGATGAAACTTTGTATGAAAATCCGTCTTTAAAATAGTTTTCTACCCGTGCGAAGCCGGGGCGGGCCACTAGTTAATTATTACTCGTCAGAAGTTTATGATTTTGACATTCAGTATCGACCATTCCCAGATTACTTTTATAATTATTATATTAAAAGTACGTACAATGGCTTTATTAGTTATTCTCTGAACATTGAACTTAAAACTTTGTAGACGAGATTTTATATGATTTATTAGAAATTCTATAACAGTATTTTCAAGTGTTAGTAAACATGTGTTTGTCGGTAGGTATTGTCGATCAGTAAATGTGTGAACTTACTATTCCACTAAACTGAAAATTATATTATCGTCGCGGCTGCGTGGCGCGCTGTGACGTGTTGACTCAGTCTAGCATACCGCCGACCATGTAATGAGGCAAGGCTATAAGACGGCACCAGTGGCCCGTCACTGTGTAACAACACGCCATACGCATACAAATGGGAATATTTTTGCTAAATTCCGTTGGTTTTACCCGTAACAAACATTTGTCTGTCACGAATTGTAAATGTTAGGACCTTTTCGTATGAACTCGCAATTGTTAATGTCATACGTGGTGTATTTTTTGTTATAATATTTATAATTATTATTCGTAGTTGAACGCGGACTGCTGCTAACAGCTTGACAGGTGGATTCGAAACGATTATGAAAGTATTTTTTCGGAAAAAATGAAATATATTTTTTTAATATCAAAACCAAAAACCTAATGGATAATTGTGAAATATATTCATAGTACTTAAAATTTTCCTCGAATTATTTTCCTATACTTTATGAGGAAGCTGAAGATAATGACATAATATATAACATAATATGACATGTGTATAAAAGGCGTGAATAAGGTGGGAGTTAATAAATGAGAGTGGAAGAAGAAAACAAAAAAATGTACTGACCTTACTTAACTGAGACAAAAAGGAGAAAATGCTTGACCGGTCGCCACTACACCTGTAGTCATAGACCTGAGCAGAGTGTTGAATTATTTTAATTTTACATTATCTCCCAAACTATTCGTCCAAATAACATGCTATAAAGGGCAAAGTTTATTTTCATAAAATTTACTTAATGATGAAGTAATTGTCGTTCGTAAGGATTAATATACCATGCCTAATAATAATGCTCATAAATCACTTTTAATAAAACTTTGTCACAAAATACCTTATTGTGGCTTATGTATAAGAGATAGGCATATGGTATCAGCGACGTTTTTTTAGATGTACTAAGGATAATTATTTTTGTAGAAGATTGTATTTACGTATCACTAAACTAGGTTGATAAGTTAGCAGGTTCGATACTCTACAAGCGTATATTTCTGAATTTACTAATTTTAGTTGGATACAGTCGGTAACACTATAAGCCGACGCGATGGTAAAGGAATATATCGTAAGGGCATCTAAACGTTTTATGAAATGTTCTCATGGTATCACAATATACTAGGGAAAATAGAAACCTATAGAGTTCTTTGTGTTTGAAATCAGTAATACGTTGTGGAAGAGAGTCGCGGTGCCGACAGCACATGGGGTGCTGGATGGGTCGGTCTCTTTCTCTGGGAAGAGGCTTTCTACTATTATAAAAGGTTTTTTGTTCATCACTCGAAATCACTTGCCTCGATTTCTTCACGAATTGAAGTTTCCAATGAAATAAGTTAATACGTTTTAGAGAACCATATTGTGAATTGTTATAAAAAAATATATATTCATATCTTATTATGCGTTAATGTATTCAAAAGACCACAAAAGTTCAAGAGGTGCGGTGATTGTTGAAATAATATATATACATATACTTAAATATGTAGGTAATTATTAATATTTATTTGATGATTAAATTAATTAAAAGTCCAAGGTAAAACTCTAGCGAACGTGTTTTTATAATCAACATAAGTAATCTAAAAGAGTGATAAAACCTGTGCAAAGTTCAACTAGAGGAAGCACCATCTATGAACCTATATCTTTCGCAAAGCGACTGTTTTGCGCGCTACCTAGGAACTGTGTTCCCGTGGCGCGCACAACACGCACTGGTACACGAGCCTTAAGCCGTTCCAACTCGGTCATCAGACTGTTTCGGCAACCTATTATGACTAACCTCAGGACTGTTATTCTTTTGAGGTTGCTTCTACATAGTTATAGACTTAACGTCACGTAGACTGCATGCCTGTTTGCTACTTAACACCATATAAAAAAGGTTATTTAATAATTGAAAACATAGGTATATGCGAAAAATACATTGGTGCATGCCGGTGTTCCAATAATTGTAACCTGCGGGTGCGGACGGTGCGGACGGTGCGGACATCCTAACGATGTTCCACCGATGTTAGCGTTCGTTCAGCACGAGCTGCACGATCAGCACGAGCAACGCGCCGGATGTTATTCACTCTGTTATGATATGAATAGACGCGTCTGTTTGTTTAACATATTCATTTGCATGTTACATCGTAAAAATAATATTGTTACGTTCGTGGGTAATAATATGCCGTAGTGTCACTCAAAAGGAATTTATTCGTACTCAGCTAGTAGAAATGAAAATAAAAAAAACAATAACAAAACAAAACACATAAATCGTTCACCGAATATTCTCTCAGAATCACCCTGTGTAGATACTTGCAGAATAACACTGTTTGTTTTTCTCTTATTTCGCTTCTTGTTGTCGCTTCGCTTTCGAATTATTAACTGACTCGTCTCGCAACTCAGCTCCCTTATATACCTAAATGACTCGATCCCGAAATCTCTGGAAGGTCCAGGAACTCCTAACATCTTGTAAACAATTTACGTCATCGCTTTTTAAAACGAGGGGAACGTTTAATTTATGGCCTATTGTTTGCTGACAGTTTTAGCGATAAGACTTTCTATGTGTGTGTCGTTGAACCTAAGATTATACGTCACACGACTGCACTATGATAAATTCACGATTTTTACGGACGGTCCTGGAAATTTCGAGAAAGATGATTCCTTTTCTATTTCTTTATGTTCAAGTCGTAACATTACCCCCCTCTTAGTTATGCTCGTCCCGAGCATTATCTCCGTGGTATCGTGCCAATCTATCTATGTGTACTACCTTCGGTTTTCCTCTTAATCCTTTCTTGATGCGATAGGTCACATCGTTAATCTTAGTGACGACAGTATAGGGCCCCTCCCACCGGGCTTGAAGTTTAGGAGACTTCCCTTTTCTGCGAAGAGGGTTATGGAGCCATACGAGGGATCCTTCTTCAAAACCACTGGCATTTGCATTGCGGTCGTATCTAGTCTTCATCTTTATGCTAGTATTAAGACTATTCTCCCGCACCTTCTGGTGTACTTCCTCCAACTGGTTTTGAAGATCGCACACGAAATCCGTAATGGGTTTTGGTTTATCAGGTGGCACGCCGGTTATCACATCAATTGGAAGTCTCATTTCTCTTCCGAAATTTGCTTTTGCAGGCGTGAATCTTGTACTATCGTGTACAGCAGATCTATAAGACATTAGGAATAGAGGTATGTAGCGGTCCCAGTCTCTCTGATGGTCTTCCACGACTTTTGCCAAGTGATTTTCCAAGGTCTGATTAAATCTTTCAACCATACCATCCGACTGTGGATGAGCGGGAGTCGTACGTGTTTTATGAATGCCAAGGAGATTGCATATTTCTTGGAAGAGAGAAGATTCAAAGTTCCTTCCTTGATCTGAATGAATCTCCATTGGTACACCGTAGCGGCAGACCACTTCATTAACCAGTTTCTTTGCCACCGTAGTCGCTTCTTGATTTGGCGTCGCGAATACTTCAGGCCACTTGGTGAAGTAATCCTGTACTACTACAATGTATTTGTTGCCCTCCTCAGTCATTGGAAACGGTCCTGCGACGTCAATGGCAATGCGTTCCCAGGGTGCTCCTACGTTGTATAACTCCAGCTTACCTCTGCTTCGTGTCTGTGGGCCTTTTACTGACGTACAAGCAGTACACTTACGGCACCAGTTCTCCACATCTTCTCTACAACCCAACCAGTAGAACCGCTGTCTAACCTTCAGCAGGGTTTTCTTTACTCCTAGATGACCACCGGAAACACCATCGTGAATTTGCCTCAATATGCGGGTCACCTGACTTCGTGGTACTACCACTTGCATGGTTACCACTTTACCATCGTTGGATTCCCATCTTCTACATAGAACGCTATTTTCCAAGGACAGACTGTCCCACTGGGCCCAATAACCTTTGGTGACCGGCCCGTAAGATGAAACGTCACTCCATTGAGGCCGGATTCCATTACGCTTCCAGTCCAGTATCGGTCGTAAGTTATCATCGTCTTCTTGGGCTTTCTTCATACTGTCATCGATTCTTACAAGCCTTACATCCTCACGTTCTTCATTTCGTAAGCAGTGCTTGCAATCGTTAGCACAAGGCCGTCGCGACAAAGCATCTGCATTACTATGCCCCTTCCCACTGCGATGCTCAATTATAAAATCAAACTCCTGCAGTTGCTCGAGCCATCTTGCGACTTGCCCCTCTGGGTTTTTAAACTGAAGCAGCCATTTTAAGGCAGCGTGATCCGTCCTTAATGTGAATTGCCTTCCTATGAGGTATTTGTGAAAATGTTGCAAGGTTTTCACAACAGCAAGTAGTTCCCGACGAGTGACACAGTAATTTCTTTCAGGCTTAGAAAGCGCCTTACTGAAATATGCTATTACGACTTGTCGATCCCCTTGTATTTGTGATAACACTCCTCCAATTCCGATGTTACTGGCGTCAGTGTCCACGATGAACCTTCCTTCTCTGCTTGGGTAACCTAGAATAGGTGCTTCACACATTCGCTGCTTAAGTTCGCAAAAAGCAGATTGACAGTTCGAATTCCAGACGAAGTCCCTCTTTTCTTCTGTTAACTGATGTAAAGGCTTGGCAATGTCCGAAAAGTTCTTAACAAAACGTCTATAATATGCGCATAAACCCAGAAATGAGCGCACTTCTGTTTTGTTTCTCGGGACAGGCCACTCCTGGACGGCCTTTATCTTCTCAGGGTCAGTTCTTACTCCTTCAGCCGAGATTATGTGTCCCAAGTAACTGACCTCCCTCTTAAATAGAGCACACTTTTTAGGGTTTAGTTTTAAGTTTGCTCCGCGTATCCGGGTAAATACTTTTTCAAGATTCCTCAAGTTCTCAGAGAAATTTCGGCCTAGTATGATCACATCATCCAAATATACTAAGCATACGTCACCAAGAAGACCAACCATAACTCTTTCCATGAGGCGTTCGAAAGTCGCTGGCGCGTTGCACAAACCAAATGGCATAACATTAAACTGCCATAGTCCGTTTCCAATCCCTGTGCTGAATGCTGTCTTTTCCTTATCTTGTGGGCTGATCTCTACCTGCCAATATCCACTCTTCAGATCAATAGTAGAGAACCACTCCTTCCCACTCAGCAAGTCCAGTGTATCGTCAATCCGGGGTAAGGGGTAACTGTCCTTCTTTGTCACATTATTCAGCATGCGGTAATCCACACAGAACCTTGTACTGCCATCTTTCTTCCTCACCAGCACCACCGGTGATGACCATGGACTAGTAGAAGGTTCAATGATTCCAGCATTAGCCATGTCCTTTATCATTTCTGCTACTTCGGGTTCTTTGGCCCAAGGTATTCGTCGAGGCCTTTGCTTAATAGGTCTTGCATCACCAGTGTCTATTTGATGCTTCACAAGTCCCGTTCTTCCACATTCGTTACCAGTTGCAAAAATATCCCGAAACTGCAGCAAAAGTTCCTTGGCTCGCTGTAGCTCTGATGCTGATAAATTCTCCTTGAATGTTTCTATAAGCTGACCAAAGTGATCATCTTTAAGTCCTTCACCACCCTGCTTCATCTCAGTACTATCCAGGCGTTTGAGGTAGCCCACTTCCTCACATCTACCAATCACACTGTTCCTCTTTAGGTGAACTTCTTCTTTGCCCAGGTTGATAATTCTCACTTTAGTTTTCCCTTGTGTCATGACCAGTGTCCTCGCAGTGATGGTATTCGGGTGGTGGCCCAGGTCTTCAATTATTGCACACCTTTTGTACTTAATGTTCTTAGGGAACTTCACCTCCACCAGGTTCTCTGATCTTGGAGCCAGTATGGTGTCTTTCAGACAATAAACATTACATGCGCTGGATCCTTTTAAGCAGACTTCCTGGTCAGGAAACTTCAGCACACCTCTTGAGACGTCCAAAACACATTTCTGACTCTTCAAGAAATCAAGTCCTAGGATGCAATCATCTGTTATATTTGCAATTAACACTGAGTGGACGTAAACTTGATCACCAATTCTTAGCTTTACATCTGTCTCACCGAGGACGGAAACTGGCTCGCCGGTTGCAGTCTGTAGATGACACAGTTGAGATTGCCTCTGCCACAGAATGGTGCGCTTTAGTAATTCTGGCTTAACAACTGTCCGTGAAGCTCCTGTATCCACAGTAAAACTGCAAGTTTGGTTGTTCAAACTACCCTCGATGATCAGACTATTCCCGTCATATACTTGAGTTATTATGACCTTTGGGGCTTTACGTTGACCAGCCAGCACCCGCCCCGCGGTCCTGGCGACGTCTAGTTTAACGCAAGGTCTCCTTCTATTTGGGTCTCAGATGAGACCATTCTTCTCTTTCTCTTGGGGCAATCGACTCGCAAGTGCCCTTTCTCTCCACAACCATAGCACGTTGGCGTAAACCGTTTGGTTGCAGGTGGGGTCACAATTTCCCGAACTCTATAGGGTTTTGTGTCCTGACGAACAGCTTCCACTTCCAAAGCATGTGCAAGCGCACTCTTGAGGGTCTGATGATGACCAAGCCGTACGGCAGCTCTAATCTCACCATCTTTTATACCGTCGACAAATGCCTGGAGTATATTTACTTCAATCGTACCTGAAGGAGCTGATGAATAAGCTCGACGGACCAAACGTTCAACCTCAAGAGCCCACTGCTGCAGACTTTCGCTAGATTTCTGGGTTCTATCCCGAAGCTGAGCGCGATAGACATGTTCCATGTGCTTGTCACCATAACGCGTATCCAATGCTTCCATCAGTGACTCCAGGGTCCTTTCATCCGCTTGTAAGTTCTCGAGAACCATGACGGCGTCTCCTCGTAGTGCCAGAGTAAGAGCCACAAATGACTGCTCATTGTTCCAGCCATTACCTCTTACCAGTGTTTCAAACTGGTACTTGAAGGCTGCCCAAGATGTTGTCCCGTCAAAACGTGGCACTTCAAATTTCGCAGACGACGGTGAAGCTACTACGGCTACTGGCTCACGTGTCTCGAGCTTACTAATTCTGTTGCTTATTCTCTGCAGATCGTTATCATGCCCGTCGACTCGACTCTCAATATTATCAGTCCTGTGTTTTACCTCCTTAACCTCAATCATGAGGTTCTTGACTTTTTCTCCCAGGACCGTGATGCCACTGTCGATCTTTGCCAATACGGTTTCTTGACTTGCCTGCAAAGCTTCTTGGAACTCGTAGCGGGTGGCCTCCTGACTTGCCTGACTAGCCTGCATAGCTTCTTGAAACTCGCGGCGGGTGGCCTGGATGGCAGCCAACAATGTCGCCAAACTCACCGATTCTTCAGATGGTACCGTAGCAGCATGTCCTTCCTCCTCGTTACGCTGACGTTGACGTGCGGCGTCCATCTCGGCTTGTCTCCTCGTTCGCGGAGTACGAATCTCTTCGTCACGCGTCACTAACGGCATACCGCTTCTGACACCAAATGTTACGTTCGTGGGTAATAATATGCCGTAGTGTCACTCAAAAGGAATTTATTCGTACTCAGCTAGTAGAAATGAAAATAAAAAAAACAATAACAAAACAAAACACATAAATCGTTCACCGAATATTCTCTCAGAATCACCCTGTGTAGATACTTGCAGAATAACACTGTTTGTTTTTCTCTTATTTCGCTTCTTGTTGTCGCTTCGCTTTCGAATTATTAACTGACTCGTCTCGCAACTCAGCTCCCTTATATACCTAAATGACTCGATCCCGAAATCTCTGGAAGGTCCAGGAACTCCTAACATCTTGTAAACAATTTACGTCATCGCTTTTTAAAACGAGGGGAACGTTTAATTTATGGCCTATTGTTTGCTGACAGTTTTAGCGATAAGACTTTCTATGTGTGTGTCGTTGAACCTAAGATTATACGTCACACGACTGCACTATGATAAATTCACGATTTTTACGGACGGTCCTGGAAATTTCGAGAAAGATGATTCCTTTTCTATTTCTTTATGTTCAAGTCGTAACAATATTGTAAATATTATAGTTATGTGAATAAAATGTTGGATGTGACTACCTACTTCGTGATATCGTGATCACCTTTTGATCCACTAGCTGGGTGCCGCGGCCGGTAACGTCATACTAGCAAATACTACTCAAATGAACTTACAACAAACTGTTTCACCATATAAGAACTTGACAAACTCTGATATGGCCATTTGATCCTAAACTTGACTATAACTCATTTTATGCTAATCAAAGTACATAAAAAAGGTCCTTTGCGGTAATCAAACTTACATGTTTTTGGACTAGATTTTTAAAGAGATAATCTCTACTTAAACTGTGAAGAGCTTGGCGTAACGATAGCTACTGACTAGGCAATCATAAAAAGTTGACAAATGTTCTTATTTAATGAGAATCCTGAGTTTGGAGGGGGGAGGGTTGGGTGAGTTGATGGCGCACTCGGGCTGCTCGGCCGCTGCGAGTTAATGCTTGTGCCTCAATTCAAAATAATTTTATTTAGGAAATTGCGAGGATTTTAATACTCTTATATATTTTAAGAGCTCTGTAAAATTACTGTAGTAAGTAAGTTTACTTGGTGGTATATAAAGTACGAACAAGGAACAGCAGCCAGCACCACCGAGACACGAGGGCTTGGCGTTCACCGTTGTCAAGCCGGCCTATTAAACTTTTAATGAACTGGGGTATGTCTGTCTTGTAACGTTAGAGCTATTCCTATGGCGCTCCGTGCCGCATCCCCGCAACTATAGAATTAAAAAAATGCAGAACGTAGACTTCAAAGGCTAACTTGAAATGGCTTCACTTCGCGTGCGACTACAGCCGTTCTGCATGTTTTAATTCTATACTCACGGGGGTGCGGCACGGAGCGCAATAAGAATAGCTGTCGACGCATCTATACATATTATAAAACTCAACGTATCTCTGTCTGTCGGTCCGTTTATGTTCTTTTTACACGGAAACCACTTATCTGATTTACACGTTTTTAATTCATAACTATGTTATCTGGCCAGGTTATACGATATATTTTGTAAGATAAAGTAACATACGAAATAAACTAACGGTAATGGTCACTCAATTTCGAAAAAAGACGCATTTGGAGCGCAAATGGTTTGCTCTAAGTAAACCATACAAGATATACCAAAATAATGTACTACATAATTATAGATCTTAAAAAGGCCTACAATATATGTATATTCTAAGCATCACTCACAATAAGCATTTTCGTCTTCCACCTTTTGAGCGGAGGCAGCACGATTCGCGTATGCGCTCGACCGTCAGTATTCTGTAGTCCACGCGAGCAGAGCCACGGGCACAGCTAGTCACTGCTTAAAATGAAATCATGGTGCAAACAGCTCCCGCAACTTAGACAAAATATGAACGTTTGTGCTGTGATTCCTAAAAACAAAAATAACATCATTCATGTGTTAAACAATTGTTTACACAATTTGACATGTCGTCGTCGTCGTGACAAATTTATTAATAATTTTAAATTAACCCAGAAAAAAATGTTCCTTCCCATAAAGTATAGACATGACATAGCTACATTGATAGCTTATAATATAAATAAAGTGACTCAGCAGCGTCATAGTTTATATACTATGACTATACCGACTATAGGCGTACGACGATTAGGTTGCATTCGGACGCAAAACTAAATAATGTACTGAGACACCAGTGATTGCTGTATTTTTTTATGAAGCATTCACATTACGTTTACCTGCGTCGAGTTAGTACAGGATTACTACAAATTCGTTGATCGTGCCTGGAGCCTTAGAACACTTTCCGATTGACATTGAGATCGCTAGAGTAAGGAACCTAGTACATAGATTGTAATACTAATTATTTCACACATAACAATTATATTTTACATACTCGAAAGGCTTAATCTACACCAATTAGTTGTGTGTATGTATTTATAAAGCGTACCTATACGTATTCGACCTAAATCGGAATATAATATTAAAATGAGATAGTAAAGTGAAATAGATAATTTAGTATGTTGGTTGCTAATAATTCTAGAAACGTTACAGTTAAAACAGTGCGTGCGCACGTTTGTTTAAAACTTGCGAACGCAGCTAGAAATGAGCGAGAGGTGGCAAAAGCCGAGTAGCGAGCCGCGAGCAAAACGAATCCGCCGTTCATTCACCTCTGAACCGAAATCAGGTCGCGGGTGACTTGTGCGCTCCGGTATTGCCATACCCTACACGTTCTATTATTTTAATTTTATTCTTATTGCTTAATTTCGAATCAAAGCAATATGAAACAATGATGGCTCAGTGGTAGCGTATACGGACACCGCGAAGATCGACGTGAATTTGAATCTCTACAATGAGCATGAGCTTCCGGTGAAGGAAAACATCGCGATAAAACCATAGCATTTTCTAATGACCCCCTGGCTAGTTAACACCCTTAAGTTAAAAATCTGTCGCTAAACGCATATATGTGTTCCGGCATCTGCAATTAAGACCCAGACCTCCCATTAGGCTTAGCATGTTGCCACCTTGGTCCACATTGTCACTTAACATCAGGTGAGATTGTGCGAAACATACAATTTATAAAAAATAAAACTTACATATCCAACTGCGAGCGCACCACATTATTATTTATTACAAATACATATGTACATATCAAACGTAATTTATAGAGCATACAAATGTAAAAATGTATCCTAAATGTTACAGAATAGGTACTACAATTGTACCATATTTCATCAAATTCGGTTCAGTAATTTCTGCATGATTGGCATACAAACTAATAGAATACAGATAAAAATTGCAAAAACTGTCGAAATTTTCGAATTCTCAAAATATAATTATATTTCAATATATTACTGTCGAGATTGTCGAATGTTTTCTGTCCATGACTCTAAACCCCTTGTAAAAAATAATCTCAAATATTTTGTACAGATTTAGACTATTTACTCTTTTATTATAAGTATAGATTAAATCAGTTTTGGTAATTGTCCGTATCTGGAGTCCAAACGATCCAATAAACACAAATCCAAGAGGTTTTTTATTTTGCTATTTCCATCATAAATAGAATGGTAAGTAGATAGGAAGATACTTGTTTCAAGATGAACTAGCAGTGAATATTGTATATCATTGTTGGTTGATGATTATAGATGGACTACGTAACGTCTTCTTAAAAAATACATCACGGATTTTCTATATCAAAAACTAAAAAACTATTTTTCTTTGTATATTATGACTGTCAATGTAAAGTAATTTCAAATGTATTTGCTGGCAACATTCGTCCTGCTCGCCTCACGTCGTCGCCACCTTCCCCATATATCAAATATTGCTAATTCTTATTTACATCTATGTAGTTACTTGCTTCTCCACTTTATATTCTGATTAATAATTTATTATTACAATTTATTATTTGATATATCTTAATATACTTGTAATAAGTTTCACTTTAGGTTAGAAGTTTCAATTAAGAGATTCAATAAAGATAGAAAAAGGCATCAAAAGGGAAATATCATTTGTGTACATTATTATAATATAAACATTACAAAACTACATAAACATAAGTAGAATAACGATACCGTCAATAAATATCCGCCGCGCCTCCGTGCCACCGTGCCTTGGCGACATCGTTCGTTTGTCATGAGCCAACTCCGAACAGAATGTCTATGTAAGAAGATACCTCAGAATAGTTGTAGAAGAGATGAAAGTCATGTAGATAAGGTGTACACTGGAACTGAATACCGTACTCCATGATTCTTATTTTGGACACAATTTAAATTTATAACCTGAAATGAAATTTTAGATTCGTCTGAAACTTACTATTTCGATACAGTAAGTAAGGGTGTACAGAAACATACAGACGCGAGACGACGTCCGAACTAGGTAATTTTGACATTCGTTTAAGAGAAGTGAGGCACAGATAAATTTCTTAGATTTCTCTCTCTTGTGACAGTCCGACTGGTAGAATACCTATAACCACAGAACATCGCAGCCAAATACTGCTCCTACGGTGAATAGGGTTTTCAGAGCTCGTTGGGCCTGCTAATGATCTATGGTATTCACGAATATGTAGGCTTTGTTCAAAGTTCAAACGCTGCGACTAGGCGTTCTCGACAATACTAATCTAGTGGCGATCAGCTTCAATCTTTTAAACTGTTTTCTCAACTATATTTAATAAGGGAAGGGTACTAAACACGATCAACGAAGAGTTTGGGGCATATTTATAAATTGATTTCATATTAATTAGTCAGTACTGGCATGTAGCCATCTATTTATGTTAATTATGGGTTCACCACTTTCTAATATATAACAGGGCCGTCAGTTTTTTGCAGAGTTAGGACATGATAACCGTTTTTTGCTTTGCTTTTCAAAAAATTTCGTAAGTGTGGTAAAATATTTGAAATGGATTAATTGCTGTTTTTAAACCTTGTTGATGGTCTTATTTGTTTAGGATTTGTTTAATCAACGTATTTATATGTTCGGTTAATAATGGGAAACATATGCTATAAAATGATATTTGAATTAATAATTATAATGAAGAATTAAGGGAGATATGGCGTTCCAATAAATACACCTTTAAGAAATAATATACAAACCCATGAGAAGCAGTTATTGCTCATATAGCGAAGCGAAAAATCTCAACTAGGAACTTATTTGATGTTACATTCTTTCTTACAAATAAAGCGCAAAATTATTAAAATTTGCCTATTAACTTAAATTCCGTTAATAACATAACCTTATTTAAACTTAATTAATCTGGATGGTCAACTACAGATGCAAAATATGATCATTTTGTTTTTCATCTTTGTTAGGTGTTCAATTTCATAAATAAACATATAAGTAAAAAAAGTATTCGTGTTTAATTTAACATAGTTCAGCAAAGTGTAAAAAACATTCAGCTAATTAATTCAAACAAAAATTTAAAGTAACTATTAAAAAAGAAAGTTACGCGCCTGTGGTCAACTACTGGTGCTCTTAACTTCATAAAAAAACCTTTTTTAATTTACATCTACTCCATAAAGGCTCTCTTTCCGAAGAGAGACAGCTTATGTTACTCTTTTTTTCTTGTTTTAATAATTATAGTAGCTCGGCAAATTTACGGTACTGTATGTCCCTGATGCAATGATGTATGCAGGAATGATGATGAAAAGATATTCCAATATAAATTAATGTAATACTCAATTGAATATATTAAACAGAGCTTATTCTAGAAATCTTACATTCGTCCATCCTAAAACACTGACACTATCTCATCCAGAACGAGTTCACTATTTTAAAATATGTTTCTCGACGTTAATAATAACCAAATTAATTACTGAATTGACTGGTATTTATTGGACAGAGACCAGATTTAAAAAAATATATCGTTCTGTCTTGATTCTAATTAAAATCCAGACTCATAAAGATTTATAAAAACCTACTCAAAAAAGTCGCGCGTTGCGGTAACTACACTACAAAGCATCGTCATTAAAAATTCAATTCCAAAATCATATTTAAGTATAATAATATTATATTGAAATACTTTTATGAGATTATTCAATTATGATGAAATCATGATACTGTAATGTGTACTTACAATTTCTCTTAAAGACTTTTTCATTAATTTAATAGTGGTAGATGAATAATCTCATTAAGGTCGGTTACGCGGAGTCGTAAAGCCTTATATAGAAATTTTAATAACAAAAAAAAAATGTACCTAAAGTGAAACTACAGAACTTGGAGAAAATCGAATTAGAGTAAAAGATAGTTAATAAGGGAAAATTCTGCAAAACTTACTTTAAAATAAAAATTATGGGACAAGAAATCTATATTAATTATTAGCATTCTAGCCCTAACAGCAAATTGGTGATAGGTAGGATACCCAAGCGAAATCACTCACATGCCGACGCACGACGTTTTATTAACAAATGTATTCAATTCGTTTCTTCATCGGTTTCTTCCATTATGTTTCGGTCCGGAGCGCACAGTACAATACAAAAATTCTCATTGATATTGCGGACAACAAAAAATTACATTATATGTTGATCTCTAACTAGACAATTTATTGTTTATGTGAAACGTAACGGGGCTAAGACAAGCGTAGAGCGACGCGCTGTGCAGCCCGCGAGCTGCAACTTGCAACCGTATCTTATCGACATTTTACATTTCATCCACTATATTATATCGAAAGACTAGCTTTTGAAGTTTTACCACAATATCATCTGATGTTAAGTGACTATTAGCTACACAGAAAATTCCCTACCACCATTTCATTACGATGTTTTCTTTCACCAAAAGTTCAGACTCGTTTTGATAATATATCCAAGCTACGTCATCATGTCTTAAAAATACCTTTTTATGCTCCAGAATTCTATTCATAATTATTTTTGAACTTTAGCATATATATGTATATATATTTAAATACTTAGTACCTAAGTATATCTTTTTGGTACCATCAAAATGTGTTATAATCATTTGTATAATATATTGATATCTATGATTGATTGTTTCAGGCGATTTCTACACTGACGTCATCATGAAGTGGAATGACGTCACCGATATTAGTAAGTAAACTTACAAGTAATCTACATTTCAATGATTATGATTAAAACAAACACATTTACTATAATTACACTTCTGTGGTACAAATATTAATTTCATTACATATATTTCGGACAACTGTCACAATTAAATAAATATTCTCTGGGTGACCAGAGTCTTGAAAAAAAGTAGCTAGGTAACTTTGAAAGTAAACTTTATCTAAATACAAAATTTCATCGAACTCGTTAGAGCCATTTCCGAGAAACCAATTATATCGAGCCACACACAGGAGTGTGTCACCCAAGTTCGGAAAAGAATAGGGCGACACCGGCCACTGTTGGTTTATATTTACACGAACCATTTCGAGCTACTTTCGACCTCTCTATAAGTCAAAAGTTATTCGACCTAACACACTTGAAATTTTGTATGTTTATTAGGGTCTGAAAAGTAGCATTTTTATCCCTCACTGACTGGCTCATCAAATACCTAGACCACTTCTATGACTCTTGAAATTCGGCATCAAGGTAGAGAAGACCATTAAGCATGAACTAAGGATACAAAAGAAAAAAAAAGAAAAAACTTCAAAAATACAATTTTATACGAAATAATACTCGTAAACGGCATACTAATATATGGATAGATGATTATTAGCTGTAAACATTATTTGTTCATTTGTAAAAAAAAGATAAGCCCGATCAAGTTTCTTGCCGTTTCTTCTCGATGACTCAAATGTTTCTGAACCGGTAGTAGTATAGCAGTGTTTGGCGTTCATAAGTGCCTTCTTGGGGCCTACATTGAATAAAGTAATTTGTTTAATGATATCCTAACAAAAACACAAATGTGAAAAGGGGTCAAATTCAGTAGAAACGACATTCGGGAGAGTCGTTGGCACCGATAAAAGAGTTGAGATCCATCGGATGCCAAGTTCCATAACTGTTCCTTTAATTATAGCTGTAGGAGTGTACGTTCTTTATTTATTTAGTTAATCTTTAGTTAGTTCTTTAGTTAATCATTATAATTAGGCATGGCATATTAATCCTTACGAACGAAAGTTACTTCATCATCAAGACAACTTTATGTATATAAACTTTGTTGGACGAATAGTTTGGTAGATAATGTAAAATTATAATAACAGGTCCAACACAGGAAAAAAAAGTAAAAAATATTATGAAGTTATATGTTTAATCAATCGAAGTATGTATCATTATTATATATGCATTGATTCCTTTCCTAAAAAAATTGTGGGAGTTTGGATCAGTAAAATCTTTGAAGGCGGTTTGGACAGCCTCGTCGGAATTGATTTTTTTTTTCCTTGCAAGAAATTGTCCAAATTCCAAAAAAAGTTGTAATTTGATGGAGCAAGGTCCGGGGAGTATGGTGGGTGTCGGAGACATTCCAACTGAAGTTCCTCTAATTTAGCGACCATCTGTCGTGAAGTATTGGGTCCAGCATTGTCCTGAAGCAGCAGTGGGCTAGTGGGCTAGAGAGATTGACCAGTTTCGGTTGTTTCATGGCAAATTTTCCCATCATGGTTTGCAATTGTTGACAAGACAGATCTGCCGTTATCGTCTGGCCAGATCTTAGGAAACTGTAGTGTATGACAACAGCACTGGTCCACCAAACACTCACCAGTACCTTTTTCTGAGTCAACTTTTGCTTGGGTAAGGATTTGACCGGTTTTCCTGGATTCCATTGTGATGAGCGTTTCCGATTGTCGTAAAGAATCCTTTTTTCGTCACAAGTAACAATACGATTCAAAATTTCCTCGTTATTGTGACGGTTGAGTAATGTAATGCAGCAATTAATGCGTGTAAATCATTAACTCGAGTGTGTTGCAGTCTTAGGAAGTAACGGGCAGAGGAGAGAAGTGATGAGAGGCGCGCAAGAGAAATGGCAAACGCAACGTTTATATTCCAACGAAGTTCGGCTTCGGCATAAACCATTTTCGGCCCATTTCTACTGTAAACGTGAAGTAGTTACTTACAGGCTCTTCTCAGTGACACGGCTTGATGTTCATGAATACAGTCTCAAAGTTTAAAAATTAATAAAATATATTTGATTTTCCAAAACTTATGTGGTTAAATCGAGTGGGAATCAAATTGATTAGATAATGAGATCGGTTTTCGGTTAAATATTATGGGTACAATTAATTATTGGAACGGAAAAACCCAGCTACCACTCGGACACCAGATGAAATGTTGTGGTATCGCAATCTAAGAAGCATGTTGAGCTTTCGGAAAACCACGGAGTTCCTAAAGCTTGCCTGGCGGCGATTTTTTAACTATCTTAAGTCGGAAATCTATCATCGAATGTCATCAGTGCCATGACTGATGACTTTGTACTTGTATAGTGCTTTTCAATTGTGAAAATTTATTCATCAGCAAAGATGATATTTCTGTGCCTTTAACCCGCGTATCGGGACAGCAAGGGTTTTAATCAATGTACTCTCTTTAACTGTAGGGATTGATTTAGGGCATATTCTATACATATCATCGATGATAAGCACCGAGCCGCAGGTCTTGTTTGATGATACGCGACAGAGTTCCAGCGGGAATCTTCATTTCTCGCGGTATTTATTTTTTGTTAATGAGGTTTCGGCGAAATATGACCTTAACAGAATTAACAGCCTTTATTGTTATAAAAGTACACGACCGCCCCGATTTTTTGTGCTTTCGACAGACAAAGTGTTGGTGTTTCTGTCGATACGGCTGATACCAAGCTTTTAAAGTGTCTAGGAAATGACCGACGGTTGACGGCTCCATACCCACTTTGTGTAATGTAATCACTACAATTCTGTTTTCTTTAACACTCCAATCCATATTGTAATTTAATATTAACCTCGATAAAATAAATTAAATGGAGGGGAATCGATCGAAGTTTCTAATAGTAAACGAGTTCCAAATTTGAATTCAGTAACAATAAAAAGCAGATTTTTTTATGAACGTAACAATTTTTATGGCCAGATTAGTTATTTATTATTTGTAACAATACACAGGTATATAACTAACATTGTTTAAAAACTAAACTTCTTTATTCTTATGAATTAGCCTTAAGTTTAGTAATGAGGTACCTATTTAGTGTATAGGTTTATAATCGTGATTGTTCACGATTCAGGGCCGTTTGTTTTGGCAGCGGGCGGCGTTGTAGTACTACGTACACACGAAGACAGTAGTGACGCGATAGTATAGCGTGGTGCGCCCACACGCGACGCTCCATTGCTGCACTGTCCCGACTCCCGACCGACCGAACCGACCGGCGACCGAGACACGAAGCAACGCGACGCGACAATGCGTGGGCGCACGACCGCCCGACTGCGGCTCGTTACTACCGAACGAAGAACACCGATCGGTTGTAATGATTTCAATTTAACACTTGGTATTATTATAGCATTTGAATTATATCATTATATTGCCAAGATACAAAACATAATATGTATTTATAACGAATATATTACATTTATATATTTAGCAGGAAACCTTCACTATAAAGATTTATATGTTGTCAAGGTTTATTTTTTACAATAGAGTAATTTTGAAGACACAAAATACTTTATAATAAAAACAGATTTAAGTACGCAAGTTTAAGTTCGTTATACAATTACAAAAAATATAGTAAAACACTACTAGAAATATATAAAAAGCCGAGTAAACAAGATCAATAATATTTGAGTATAAGTTGACAGACGTTCTCAAATTAAACATAGCTGCAGTGACGATATAGGTGGACGTGGACTGTATGCCTGTTTGCTGTTTATCAGAACTCACAATCGAACCTTTTATCTCCATGGTTCAACAATATGGCCATTGCGACACGAGGCACTCACTTTTTATTACAAGCTTTTATTTAACTTGCAACGATCGTATGCATCGTAAGTGTATCTTTGGTCACTAATCCGAGGCGTAGGAAGTAAATACTATACGAAAACATAAACTTTGAACTTTAATTTTTTTTTAACTTGAGGTTTTATTTTGAGTGGAATGATGTATTACGCCTGATATTTGACCGAAGATACCCTTCTCCTGTAACTTTATTCATTAAAAATTATTGTTTACTTTTTAGTTCTATAATTTATAAATAAAAGCTTCTGTTCAAAAAGAATTTTCTATTTAAAAATACATCACAAAGAGCACCTGTTTTCCATCCAGCCTTCACTACTTATAAAAGCAAGTGATATCTTATATTAATTCCCTAATATGTGTGTTTATTTTTTCAATTTCTTGTCTACGGTAACATTACGTTGGTGTTAAACCGGTTGTCGTGCTTTTCAGTGTTCCGAGAGCCCGGGAGACTAGACGTGTAGGCGAGTAGATACGTAGGGGCTGGGCTGCCTTACTCACTATACAATGACATTTAGAAACCCTTAGCATAGTATCTCTCTAAATATATATTTGTATAATGTCAGTGATTGTCAGTTTTATATCATATACCTAGTTAAGTAGTTATTTAAAAAGTATTGAGTATCTGCGGCTGGTTTGACAATGTTTACGTATCCAAATAAATAGCGACGCAAAAGACGCTTTTTATGAAATTTGACAATTCGAGAAATTAACGCTTCATATTCTCAGGGGGTCACAAATTATTTTATTAATGCGTTGCGTAAACAATGAAGAACGTTGCGTAGAAGAAATGTCTGTTTGTAATGTCAAAATAATAGATTTTTACTAAATGCATATGAAAGTTTACACTGTACTTGTAACAAAAAAAAACATTTTTAAAATGTTTGTCTGTCTGTCTATTTGTTCCGGGTAATCTCCGAAACAGTTGGTCGTATTTTGACGGGACTTTCATTGTTATATAGCTGATGTTAAAAGGAATACCTCAGGGTACTTTTATTTTAGAAAAAATATTATGGTTCAGCACAAAAAATAAAAAACCTTTTTGGTATTCCACGCGGACGGAGCCGCGGGCATAGCTAGTACATAATAATTTTATGTATAAAATCCTACATTTATTACACTTTTAAAGATTATAATAGTTATTTATGATACTAGTGCTGTAAGTTGGTTTTTACAAATGAGTAGACGAATGTAAGCCCGAGGCCAAGTCAAGGGCTAACCATAGACACGAGTTTGTAAAGCAATTTCCGCACGCGTGTCATTCAACGTTTTTCAACACATTTGCGAGAAAACAGTATAATAGGTAATGAAGCAAACTTTTTCATTTTATTATTATTAAAAACAAATAAGAAATTATACCGATAGGTAACTCATGGAAATTTTACCTGTAATGTGCGCCTCATTCAAGATATCAGTAAGATTCATTCCATCTTAATATCGGATTCCTCGCTTGAACTCATATTATTATTTTGTTTAATAATATCATTCGGAAAGTCACAATAATCTTTGAAGTTTCTAATATGAAAATGGCGCGCATTTGCAAATGGCGTCACGTGCGCGAGGTGAAAATTAGAACTACATATTTCGTCTCATTTTCTCTAGTATTAAAGTGAGACAAATGTATTGATCCAGTTACAGTTAATGTATTTATTAAATTTGTTACCTGTTACTTGTGAAGGCAAAGCCTTAATGTTGGCAACTCAGCTCCACCAGTTAATCCTGCCAAAGCCTATGACACGCTAAAGTGTCTTCACGTGCTGGAATGTTTATAAAAATAATTACACGTTTAGTGCCTTGGCGACATCGATAAGTATATGTTAGGTCCTTACATATGAAATTGGCGTTTTGTTGAGCTGGCAACCTCGATCTCAAATATCTGGCGTTTGGTTAGGAATTCAAATTTTATTTCAAATTTAAGCTTGTGTATTTGTTTTCGAACTTAGTGATCCATTTGTTTTCGCACCGTTTGATTTTACTTTGACATCGTTATTTTCACAAAATGAAAAACTTAAAATATCGCGCTATTTACTTAATATGAGTTCCACCGTGGCTTCAGCGCTGCAGAAACAGCTCGAAGGATCAATTATGTGTACGGAAAAGCTACTGTAAAAGAAAGCACGATACCTTTTTGGTTCCAATGTTTTCGTTCTGTAAAGTTTGATCTACGAAACAAGTCCCGTGGACGGCCGGAGACACTAGTTGATAATGACAAATTAAAGGTGATCGTGCAAACAGATCCATCGCAAACTACGTTAGAGTTAGCGGCAGGCTTCGGTGTGAGTGATAAAACATTTTAAATCATTTGAAAGAAATTGGAAAAATGAAAAAGCTCGAGAAATGAGTACCGCATGAATTGACTGAAGTACGCCAACAAACATGCATTGAGTGCTGCGTTACATTACTTAACCACGACAATAACGAAGGAATTTTGAATAGTATTATTACTTGTGACGAAAAATAGAACCTTTATAACAGTCGGACACGCTCATCACAGTGGTTGAATCCAGGAGAACCAGCTAAATCCTGTCCCAAGTGAAAGTTCACTCAGAAAAAGGTACTGGTGAGTGTTTGGTGGACCAGCGCTGGTGTCATACACTACAGCTTCCTTAGATTTGGCCAGACAATAACAGTATTTTCAACAATTGCAAATCATGATGGAAAGTCTAGCCGTTAAACAACCGAGACTGGTCAATATCTCTAACTCACTGCTGCTTTAGGAGAACGCTAGACTCCATACTTCACGACAAACGGTCACCCACAATACTCCCCGGACCTTGCCCCAACAGATTACCACTTTATTCAGAATTTGGATAAATTCTTGCAAGGAAAAAAAATCAATCCCGGTAAGGCTGTCCAACCGCATTCTAAGATTTTATTGATTCTCGCACCCACATTTTTTTCAGCAATGGAATCAATTAACTACCTATAAAATTTCGAAAGTACATAGATAATAATGGCACATACTTGGATTGATTAAATGTATAATTTCATAATATTTTTTTCGTTTTATTTTTCCATATAAAACGATAATATTATATGTAATGATGTATATAGTTAAGTGTCTATAACGTATCAGTGCTTACATCGAAAAGGTATAACGTTATTAGAATTGGAAATTCATGATTGAGTTAATGAAACGATTTAGTTCTCATGAAGCATACCACAGCTTGCCGCTTGACTTGGCAGTGCGTGCAGGAAAACGTGCGAGCCAACTTGTGCTCCCACACGTGTGTGCGTAGACAATTATATAGTGTGCCCATAAATCGGCCATTGACGGACAGTGCTGGGATGATAGTACATTTTCTAGTGTCTGTCTAGTTAATACTGTAGTTAAGTTCGCGTTCGCGTTTCACGTTTCGTCACCAGTAACAATGCGTGTCATGAATGTTGGGTGGGAATTGACTCGTTGTAGCATGTCCTCGGCGACCCTTATGCTATTTAGATTTTTGAGAAAATTCAGGTCTTTTGGGACTTACCGAGCGGCAACATATTTCATAACCAAGTGATTATTTAAAATGATATGAATCGACTCGTGAGACACAAAAAGTTCAGCGGCAAACTTGAATGATAATTTTCAGTCTCTATTTACTTCACTTTTGCGATGTTAACTTCAGTTGAAGACGTTGACCTGGGCGAGGCAAATCTTCCAGAATATCTCGACCGCTTTTGAACGCTTTGTAGCCATCATAAAATAGGTGTTTTTGATAAAGTCGATTCACTGTAAGCCTTCTGTAAAATTTTCAGTGTCTCCGAACACGAAGTTCCATTGGCGATGCAAAATTTAAGACAAACTCTGTTCGATGTTTTTGTCCATTAATGAAATTCGTATTACACAATAGATATGATCTAGCTAAAAGCAGCAACTCCGCGCCAAAATGAAAAACAGTTGTGCTAAAATAACAGCAAAAAAAAAAACAAAAGATTGAATTTGGAACCATAGACAAATCATCCATTCCCGCTACTTTTTTGACTGAATGATACTTCCCGTGTACAAAAATGTCATCAAAATCGACTAAGATTTTACAATACTATTCCTACAATTATTATTGAAAATACATATAGCCTATTATTTGACCAATGACATAAGCTCTCTCTGTACAATACTTCATAAGAATCGGTCAAGCCGTTTTTGAGTAAAATCCACCAAACGCACAGAATGACAAAAAAAATTAAGGGCATATTCGTGAACAGTGTTCTTCATATAGGAAGTCAATTGGGAAAGTTGGAAAAACTACACATGTCTTAAAGTATTTATTTTTATTTATTTCGTGTACGTCTTCAAATAATAGAAATTAAACTTTACAATTTGAATGAGCCGCCAAAATTCTATCCTTAGCAAAGTGACGTCAAAACTAATGGTATCAGTCTTATTACTCTCTCTCTCACTAACAAGTGAAACAGCAATAGAGAAAAAAAATTAGAAGCAAATTAAAAAGGACCACTGATTTGATGTCTTTGTCATACTTCTTCTTAATTTGTAGTATTTTAAATAAAAATGAATAAAACGGCAGGCAGCTCTACTAGAAAATGTCGCTATCTCACACTGGCTTACACTATGTGTTGAGTCTATTTGTTTCTCTATCTATGGTAAATAATCATTAAAATAGTAAAGAAGTTAGCATTCTGCTGTTTGTGATATTTTTACAGTTTTTTTCCAAAGAAAATTAAGTATAAAGGGTATGTAGAGTCAGCTTACACAAAACCTCAATAAAAACACAATTTCCAATAAATGTGTTAAAAGTGGCTTTTATTACATAAAAGTGTTGTGTACGATTTATGATTTTTTTAATAAGTACTTACTGATCAATATCTAAATACTAATCGAAAAATATCACAATGATATCACTCGATATTATAACAATAGTTGTATCCAAATCGCAAAACACCAAGGAACGCAAAGGAACGGCTATCAATGACAAACGTGTGACGTCACGATACATTCAGCCAATCCAGACTGTTTTCGATCACGTCTCGCAAACTCAAAAAATAACTTTTTTTCTTTGGGGGTTTGTTGGATAAATAGTTATAATATTTTTGAGTTATATGAATACAAAACGCTTAGTAAATCCTATAATCTGTGGGGTTATCTATAAATATGATATTATTTTTCATACTGTCAAATAGCCTATTAATAATATTTCTTTTGAAAATTATTATATTTGTGATCTATAAAAGACACTTCTTAAAGCCCATCAATTGAGCAATGACATAAGCTTCCCGTGTATAAAATTTAATAAAAATCAGTCAAGCCGTTTTTGAAGTAAATCCAGACATTCAAACAGACAGACAGACAAACAAAAGTGTTTTTAATGCTATATTCGTGATCAGTGTCCTTTATATAACAGACGTCTCTCAGGAAATAGAACAAAATTATATGTACATACAGAACTATAGATGTATTAATATAGATTAGTATTATTTTAAATTCTAATGTGACAATAATTGAAGGGTGAATATCATAAAATCTGCATATGAAGGCGAATGTTCGTTATCAGTGTGTATGAAGTCAGTTCCGCGGCCATTCGCCAAAACATGGCATAATAATCGCCGATCATAAATTACAAACATTAGAGTAACTCTATCCTTATTAAATTATGAACGCAATAAGTACCAGACGATGATTAAAATTAAAAAGTTAAAAAAACAGCAAACGCTGTTCTCTTAGAAACATTACGTCGCCTTGCAATGTCTAGTCAGCTGGTCGCCGCTATACGGCACCGTACCGGATTCAATCATAGTATGGAATGGTGATTCCATAAATGAAGTAGAGTATGGCTGTAAATATGCATTTTAATGAGGCCCAAGCGTGACGGTAAGAAGCTATGAGGACGGATGCAGCGTAGCGAACTTGTCCAATTATTTACTGAATGCAATGTCTGCCTGTCTGTCACAGACTGCTGTGGATAGAACTCTTGTGACGCTCCCTTTGAACCTACCCAACCATGTAGCGTGTCGTGTACAGTGTACACCCTACGATTATTACAATGTCGTAAACCAATCTATCTTTTTTTTAACGTTTATAGTTTTAGCGTTAGCGTTTAGCAATCTCACATGATATTAAGTGACGATGTGGCTCAAGATGGTAACACGCTAAGCCTAGTGGGAAGTCTGTCTCTCAAGTACAATTGCCGGAACACACCTATTGGTGCTTGACGATAGATTTTAAACTTGAGGGTGGTAGCTACACCCAGGCGTGAATTAGATAAAGCCCTGCTATGGTTTCATTACGAAGTTTTCCTGTGACAATGAAGCTTGTATGACGCTTTTCTGACACGTTGACAAACTAAACGAGTCGCGACACTACTAGGTTAAAGAAGCGTTGTTAACAATAGTAATAATGTGAGCTCACAGTTCAGTCGCTCTCGCTACTCGACTACTCGCTAACTCTGTAAGGTATGGTCATATTATTGTAAAGTTCATTATGTAAAATTATAACTGAATCCGTACTAGTGGAATTCTTAAGATTAGTATAATATTAATTCGATGGCCACCGATTATCAAACCGTTAATTTATTACAAATTATTAAAAATTACAAAAATTTAAATTTGATTATTAACAGTATCGACTGAGATATATTTTCGTAATACCACCATGAATGGTAGAAAAATACAGAACTGCTGATTTCGTTTGAAATCAGTAATACATCGTAGGCTGGCGGGGTTGAGTCCACGTATTTCTTCGAGAATTATTATTTGGTGTTTCTTATTTTGCGCGTATTTGTTACAGTTAATTTTAACTACTTTTGACGTCGAAAATATTTCAAACCCAAATTTGCAGTCAAATGACACATGTTTTAGATATCTGTATTGTAATAGAGTTTTTATTGGAAAATGTGTTTTAGCATATGGGCTCTTTCAACCCGTAAGAGGGCTAAAGATTTGGCTGTAAATGCAACTCACGTCAATGTTTCGACAAAATAACGCAGCTACTAATCGGAGCAACAGCCCTGAAAGTAGGTATGTGCGGAAGCAGATGTCTGGAGACGACACTATCTATGAAAAAAAGGGTACCACCATAGAACAAAAACTCTCAGACGCCAAGGCATAGACAAATTCCAAAAAAATATTAAGACAACGAGACCAAGAAGTGGTGCTCTATTCTTACTGCCTGCCCTAGTAGGCACATGATGTCATATATTATACAAAGTTTCTGATTTTTAGTTTAATAATCTTGACTCTCCATGTTTAGTGAGTCCGTGACATGACATAAGAAAGAGTATATTATTAATTAATAACAAAGTATTTCTCTGAATAGTATTTTGAAGGTATCTATCGCGCATAGTTCTTAAAATCGACAGCTTCAAGGGTCACTCGTGTTGTGGCATTACAAGGAGACATTTAAATTCCATACGTCCCGTCCAATTGGACCATAAATCGTGCCACGTCGGATGACCGAAGTCGAAACTAAAATACAAACGTTAATCTAATCGCAATACCAAACTGTATTCAACTAAATTGCGGGTTACATCACCGTGCAAAAACTCGCGTGCTGAGCGTGCGCGCAGGGGGAGTGCCGCACCGCGCCCGGGTTGAGGGAGGGGAGATTAGTGGAGGGGCTACCACTGTATACTGTATCGACCTTGGCCTTGGTCGTGCCGCCTCCAAGGTGAGTGTAAATCGTAATTATATGCGCCCACAAGTCTACCGCGCCACACCACAACGCGTCGCGTCGTACCGTACCGGCCGGCCGCAGCACGCGGCACTGTTACGCTAACGCTACGTGTCCGATCTATAATAAAGCTGACGTTGCTCTGCCAATGCAATTATTTAAATGCTCTTCGTGTAGTAATGAAGCCTGTTAATATCATAATTCGGGCAAAGGCTATTCTTCCTTTGGGAAAGAGGCGAAATCGATAGTTTTTTCTTTACTCAATTTATGGCGGCAATCCCATCGTTTCTCAAGCCTCTCTAATGCACTGGGGTGTGGCTTGTGAAAGAAGTTTTATAATATGATAATATATATCGACGCTCCATTATCACTGTCTATACCGAGGTACACGGATGGACGATCTATAGCTATAAAATTCGGTTTTAAAGGGTAAATGAGGACTATCAGAAATTTATGAGCTCGTGAACTATTGAAGTGGTATCGCGATGACGACACAGTGGTAGTGCGCTTGGCCTAAGCTTTCTTTGAAAGAAAACATCGTGAAGAGACCACGGTCATTAGAGTATACAAGTATTTTAGTAATGATTTGACTAACAACTCCTTTTCGGCTGAAGTTTTGTCGGCAAGCATAATATATAGTATTCCAGTTGCTGCACTCGTGACAGCCTTCCTTTATCTATCACCTTTGACCTCAATCTCACTAATGTCGAGTCAAGTACGATTAACAAAATATCAGTATAAGTAACAGCAAAATTTACAGACCATTTTTCAACCACTTCCTGGTATCCGATTGAGATGAAATTTTGACATATGTATATAAGTTCCATGACAATGCAATATTATGGTACCACTGAATTGATCTGATGATGGTAAATGCCTTGATGGCAAATGGTAGGACAGTCGATTTTTGACTAGTTCATTTTGTTACCATGAGTATTTTCTATTACAAATGATAATAAGTGTCTGAAGATGGACCCGCGCGATCGACACTAGCACTTCTTGATGGGAAATCACCTTAGTTATTTTTTCCAATAAATATCTGTTAGCTCTACGGACGTTTCAAAATGTTATGATGCACGATCTGTCTTTCAAAATCAAATAACTATAAATTTTGCTTTGGACCCGGGGAGTGATCGATCTAAATTGTCAGGGGAAAAACATGCAATAACAATGCTCTATAGGAAACTAAAACAATGAGAAATATTACTCTAATGTAAATAACCATCAATAAATAAAATTGAATTAATTGCCAATATTTCGCATATTGTATTATCATGTATATAATCTAACGGTTGTCATTTAGTTAAACAAACTGTTAATAGATGGCTTCTCCTACATGTTAGTTTTAAACTATTTATCTTTTTTTTTATAGTGGCTCAGTACATTGACTGTACTGTCCCTGAATTCGAATCTACGTCGATCGACGTGCTGTGCAATAACGCTACCACCGATCCATAATCGCTTTAAGATAATTTATCTCGAATGTAATTTTTGGGATGGTCAAATTTTCTCGTGGTGTTGTTACATTGAAGACATCTGGTTCCACAGCCTACGCTAATAATGGACAATTAACAATATCCCGCTAAGTGGCAACGCAAGCGGTATTCGTTTTAACACCTTTCCAACGTGCACTGTGCCGCGGCCCGGCCGGGCCTGGCCCGGTGCTGCCATCTTGGAAACTTGTTTACAATAATTGTAACGAGTACATACGTCGTGTTTTTTAAAACTCGTACCATTTTTTTTTTATTTCCACAATGAATATTAATTGTGAAATCGCTTAACGGTCATACTGTTTGCTTACATAAGAAAAAATCTCGGAGTTACTCTGCTTGATCGAATCAGAAATAAGAAGATCCTCAGAAGAACCAGTGTCACCGACATAGCCCTAGGAATAAGTAGACTTAAATAGCAGTGGGCAGGGCCCGTAGCTTGTAGAACGGTTAGCCGATGGGGCCAAAGTGTTCTCGAGTGGCGGCCGCGTACTGGGAGACGCAGTGTGGGCAAAGTCGTCACAAGGTGGTCCGACGACCTGGTAAAGGGCGCGGGAAGCCGCTGGATGTGGGCAGCACAGGATCTGTGGTGGTGGCGATCTTTGGAGGAGGCCTATGTCCAGCAGTGGACGTCTTTCGGCTGAAATGATGATGGATGAATGGTTTAGGAAGGCACACATGGCAAACAAACACACTCATTTTTATATACGTAAATTATATTTTACGTTTGTATTAAGATCGAATTGTAAGATTTATCCAAATCGATCTTCCTTGACAAAGTAATGTTACCATTAAAAATTAATATATAATAGACATAATCAACAATAGTATACACTCGGCTAACATATTTTTTTAATATGAAGAGTCATCTGCACCGATCACAGTGATTTTGAAGTCGTAAAAAAACATTATTTTAATAATTTCATTTTTAAACAGTCTAGCACATGTAGTTAGGAATTAAATTAAATTACGAAGAGATAGTATTAAATATATTCATAAATTGTAATAAACATCCGCTAACAGAACACTCGGGCTTGTTCAGGTTTCAGAAGTGGCTAGGGTTTATTCACCCGACCTGGATATTCTTGGAATTGGTATCGATCGCTGGCTGAGCAGCTACCTGTAGCGCCCGCGGTAAATACTCGCCTGGATTTAGTATTTGAATCTCAAAACAAGTTTTTACATAGGTTCCTATGACGGCTTTCCTTACTGCTACTGAAATATTTATGTTTAATTTTGTTTCCACCGCCTTCGTAATGTCGCGTGTTCGGAACTCAATATTAAGTTGGTTTGGTGGGGTTTAGGTTTCGTATATTAACTTAGATTTGCCAAAAAGGTAAGCCGTTGACCGATATGGAATCGTTAAAATTAGAAAGAACAAGGTGCTTGTCATAGTGACTCAGGGGCGCAATAATATACATATTATATTAAGATTAAAAACAGGTCACAACGAACACTATACTTTTATTTTTTTCGAACTGACTGTACTGTTAGCCATAAGAGACCTGAAGCCTCAAAGCGCTTAAGGCACTCAGCCACGAAAGCAATGCAACTAGTTCCGAGGGTGCCAAAGTGGCCGAACCTCGGCTCGGACTGTTGCAGCGATTGCAAATAAGTCGCGATCTGGCTAATTCCCTATCATTCGATCTAAACTAACTATACATATATACTTGTCTCTATCGTCTGGGAGGAGGGGAAGAGACAACTGTATATCTATTTAGTAATCTGTCAAGAACACTATACATAATGTTATGTATATTTATACTGTTAGCAGATATTACATAGTTTCGGTATCGCCTCATTATGTATGTATAATTTAACATGGTAAAATTCCAACACGTTCCGTAGTACCTGAATACATAACAAAATACAAATTAACTACGGAATATTCAACTAAGTAGTAACGAAAATGCATAAACGCGAAATGTTTCACAGCCATATGAAGTTTATTATCTTGGCGTGGAATACTGGTATTAAATGAATACCTAACTGCTCTGCAAAATTTTATTACATGCCGTCTTTAAAAATTTGTCTGTTTGTACAAGTACTAGCTGTGGCCCGCGATACCACTCGCGATAAATTTATTCGACCGCTGCCGCCGCACCGCGCCGCCGCGCCGTCGCCGCACCCGTGTACACTGTAGAGCCTATAGTACACTGTAGAGTATTTATGACCTTCCTCAATAAAAATACTATAAGATACAAAAATACTTTATCAAATATGACCAGTAGTTCCAGAGATTAACGTGTTCAAACAAATAAACGACTACTTATACTTTATTAGTATAGATAAAGTGTAAGCGAAGCCGTGGATAAAGACTAACTTTATAAATAAAATTCTGTATTACCACGATATAAATAGTCCGAAGTACATCTTTACAAGGGACAGATTGAGATGAATTAAATAGTGGAGTATCGGATGGCCGCGGGCAGCGCCGCTCCGCGCCATAGTCGGTCCGTGTTTGCTCACATTTGCATAGTTGTCTTGCGACCACTTTAATAGACATTTGTTGGACGTTTTACAAATTTATTATGCGTAGTAATTACAATAGCTGCATAATGTTTAAATGTGCAATCAATTTATGCAATAGACATCATAATATTAAATACATTTAGAGTACAAAGTAGAAACGTTTTATAATATGAATAGCTTTCTATAAGTATTTTAAACTAGGTGTCCCAGCGCCCGCAGCGTGGCCCTCCAGACAATGTTCTGGCCCTTCCCAATAGTCCACAACTCAGCCACAGTGCTGCCACCTAGCCTTTTTCCCCTGAAAACTTATGTTCCAACATACCAAAAAAAAAAACAAATTTACATATATCCATGGTTTGAATCGTGAGTTTCCAGGCAACTATTTTTTTCTCTACAGTCCATATTCGGGCTATTACCTACTAAAATTAAAAAAAAAAATTCGTTATATCGGTCCAGTCTTTTTCAAGTGATGCGCTTAACAACGAACGGCCTTTCATTTTTATTTATATGTATTAAGTGTCTTTTCAATTCTGATCTATAGATCTGATTATTTACCTTTGTTTCTTTCTTGATTTTTTTAACTTAAGGGTACCACTTACCTTGTAGATACCAGAGATATCCCGGAAATTTGCTACATATACCCTTTGCAAAGAAGCATCTTCCACACCATTCCACCATAGAATGGGTATTCAAATTTTATAATGGTTTGGGTAAAAATGCTGACAAGTTAAAAGATTCTCTTTCGGAATTCAGTCTAATGTAGCGGGACTATTGAGAGACTATAAATCACCTACATAAATTAACTGTTAGTCATCAACGACACATATCGTGTACATATTGTTAAACGTATTGTTATTTTTAATAAATAATTGTTTTTACTTTTAATTATTATGTAGTTGACATTTGTTTTTTTTCTCTGACAAGTTTATTTTTTATATTAATTTAGTGAAACTTGGATAATTATTTAATTATACTTACTAGTGTTATGCATGTATATACATTTTTTAAATTATTTTGTTTATGTCTTACAATGGGCACGTTTTGATTGCCTTAAAAGGTTTAGTGTATTTTAATCTTGAAATTTAATTCTGTTTATGTAACTACATTAAGTACGTAGGCCGCTGACGGTCCTAATAAAATAAATATATAATTAGCATATATTGTAGCGCATGTAGGTACTACTACAAGGAAAAAGTATAGTCCATTAAGGTTTCGAACATGTATTTGTTTCTTCGTATGAATGAAGCAAGTTTATACTTGATGACCACTGCGGTCTGCGGTACGTCCAACGAATTGAACCTACATACATCATCTGTTAAGCAGCTACTGATAAAATAAAGCAAGAACGGAATGTGACTCAAAACACAATTATAATACAGTACAGTAACTTGTGTTTCTAGAAGTTATCTAGATTAAAGTCATGGGACAGTTTGATAGTTCGTGACTGGCCAACGTCATTCCCGCATTGAATTTTGATCTGTGCTTCCAACATAACAACTTGACATTTACACAAGCAAACAAAATATATTCTAGTAATAATTTAACTTTATTTGTACAGTGTTAAGGTTCTCTATATACTCCGAGTAATAGCAAACAATTGAAGATGTGAGATAGCATCAAAACGAGAGAGCGGCGCTGCGCGTGGGTTCGTCAGACCAAGCTCTTTAAATTATTCACAAGCGTGCCTCTATTGTACGGACATGTCGCGTTTTGTACCCTGTCAATGTTTAACTGACACAGGAAAATATATTTATTAAGTAGTATGTAGTTCAATTTAGTAAATATTAATACTGACGTGTGGAATAAACTCATTGATAGACTACGTTCCGCAATTCCAGGGAAAAAACTATTGAACTTAGAGATCGCAACTTTGATACTGACAAAGGAAGAGCTTTTTGGCTATATAAATATGATTTTTAAGTATTTTTTTACTAATTTTTATTTTATATTTCAAGGGTTATTATCAATTGCTCATAATTTCACCTGCTTATGGCCGAAGATGATAATACGCTGAGCCATAAATAGAATTGGCATTCACGTGCAGCTGCCGAAACATACCGATAGGTTTTCAATCCATCGATATTCGGCGATTTGATACCATCATTATTATACATGAATGCGCTCATACGCTCGAACCACTATAATTTCTTAGTTATATTATCTACTGTGTTCTCGTTCAAAGCTGTAGCACTAATAGTCAGTACACTATGTTCCCACATTGCGGCGCTTTGAACTTGGAGTACATTGCCATTTGGCGGAATGTCAATTCGTGTGTCGAGGAGTTGCTCGACAAGTTTCCTGCTGGCCTATTACAATACCAACTTATATGTTATATCTTCTCACGGACATGGAAATTAACTGTTATTTTTACAATATATCAATCATTTCATGTTATCGTAGGGTTTTCAATTTAACACCTGGTATTCTTTAAGTCTTGTAATATTTCTTGCGTAGATTATTTAATAATATAGCAAATAAACTCCAGGGATTAATAAATCATTAAATACACAGGTCTGCAGGAAAAAACTGCATAGGATTTTCATAGATTTTCTTTTATAATTCAACTAGGTAAAATAAAAAAATACATCTCTTCATTTTAATCTTAATAAATGTCCTTAAAACTAAGACTTCTCAAATTATTTCTATCAATAATAGCTGAATTTGGCAATAAAGGAATAAAAGTTTATGGTGGAAGAAAGTGGTGATAGAAGGTTGTGGATAAAGTAGTTTTAACGGTAACAGGAAGGTAGTATTGATCATGTCGAAACGAGTTAATAGTTGAGTAATATTAGTGACTAGCTGTGCCCGCGGCTCTGCTCGCGTGGTCTACAGAATGCCATCAGTAGAACGCACGCGTGAATCTTGCTGCCCCCGCTCAAAAGACCCTTGCTTTTGCGGCAGAGCATCCACCCAGATCGGTGCAGCTCGCACCCGGCCCACCCGTATTCAGATATTTCATCTGGACCCCAACCCGGCCCCTAAACCCCCCGATTTCTATACTAGCTCCAGGGGGCGTTCCACACCGAGGCCCTTGAAATAGCAACACCTTGGTTTTCTCGATCGCCACCCCGAAGCCTAACAAGTTTTTACCCCTGACTACGAAAGTTGTCCTCCGGTCAGACCACCGCCCCTGGGCTAGAACTAGTGTGTCATAAGCGTAGCATAATGTGCGCATCCCCGAAGGTAGCGCTATGCCGTGCACCCAGTCGTAGCTCATGTTCTACAGGATCGGCCCTAACACCGACCCCTGTGGAACACCAAATCCAACGTGGTGCCGATCTACTACTACCTACCTACTACCCTGGTCGTCCACAAAGATGACCTCTCTACCTTGGAGGTAATCCTCCAACAGCTGCCGCAAGTAAGAGGGCACTCTATAAAAACGGAGCGTCTCTAGTATGACACCATGCGGCAGACTGTTGAAGGCCTTGGCGATGTCGAACGACACCGCCAAAAGCCTACCTCTTCCACTGGTCGGCTCTGCGGACCACGCCTTCAGTGTGGTAAGGGAGTCCAGGGTGGAAAACTTCCTCCGGAAGCCGAACTATCCCTCAGATTGCTTTAAGGTTATTTTATGGTATACCTATCTACTAACGTCGGCTTACACAAAATAGGTCTCCATTATTATTTAAAATGAAAATAATGGTTGCTAACGATTAATTAACAAGAAAAGCACAGGGATTAACTGAATTCGCTCGTTACGCAATCACAATCTACTGGCACGTGACGTAATTTGAGATTCAATCAATCATAGAGCGTTTGTGATGACATGGCGGAAGTTTAAAAAATATGTATTTTATATTTTATTTTACTGAATAATTATGCAATATAATCAAATACCTATCTAATTGAGTCGTCTATGTGTATAATGGTGAAAAACCTTTCATAGGATCCCACTTCAAGAGTTTGAAGAAAAACTAAGAAACTGTTATTTCCAGCCTACATAATAATAAAATGTAACAAATTTATGTTAACCTCATGTTATATTATGTGTCCGCGGCTCCGCTTGTGTGGACTGCAGAATTATTGTTTATGAAGATAACATGTTTTTTTTTTTAATTATGAGTAACACAAACAAAAATTGATCAAAATCTATCCAGTAGTTTTTGTGTGACGCGCACACAACGGCAAACGGAAATTATTGAGTTTCATTTATATAGAACATGATATGTTACTTTTTTTATCTAGATATTTCAATACTAAAATGTCATATCCTTTTTAAATTATAATTTTTTATTTCAATCATTGAACAGCAGACAGGTGAAGATCTATCGATGATCGCCGTTAAACCGAATCTGAAAATATGTAAGCGTTCATGTTCATTTTTATTTATTTGTCCAGGTATGGGTGGTGAGGCGTGCGCGTGCGAACCAGAAACAGCGAGACGTCTGCCAGACCCTGAGCCCGACCACCTTTACGATCACCACTCTTCGGAAGAAGAATTAGAGGTATCCTTGATAAATACAAACATATCGACACACACATATGACAGCACACGGCCACACAGTCGCATATGTCAAACCATATATTTTAAATGATCTGAAAATACAATATTATAATACAATTCTAAGTATAAAATTTGTTAGTTAATATTACTTTGCACTTTATATAGTTTTAAACTTCAAAAATTATTATTATCCAAAATTAGTTTTACCGCATTCTTTCCAAGTTTAAAGAATAGAAGTAAAATTTATTTACGAATAAATAGTTTTCCCAATAACATTGATATGTTTAACAAATTGCAATCATCATTCTATAGGATTTCTGTTTTCTTATCTTTACAATTATTATTTTACTTTCTCATTTAATTGGCTTTTTATAGTATTTTTTCATCTTTATTTTTTTTATTTATTTTCGATCTTTAGTTAGGACACTGACAATATCTATAACTTCAAATTGTGACTATGTAAAAATTTCAAATACTTAAAAAAGTAATTGAAAATTATTACAAATGCTAGCGTCATATTATACAATATTAATATCTTCAAAGAATACTTAATGACAGGCAAATATATTCATGGGGACAGCAATGTGAACGCAGCGCCCTCTCAACTGTGAACTCGTAAAGTGTTGTAGCCGTGCGCAGCCATCTGTTAACGGCCTTACAAATGAATCTTGTTTGCATGCTCTGTGTTCTGTGTGCGTCAGTCGGACATGCCTTGTGACACATTATCATGCATAATCGATAGTTATTATACGCTGGATGACATCCAAACAATTTCACATTATCTTCTTTCATTGAATTTAAACAGTAAAAGAAAACATTGTGAATATAAGATGTAATTTGAGAATATATTTGTAAATGTAAGAACTACCGTATGGGAACACCCACCGTAGTATAATTAAACCAATACAGAATTTTAATTAATACTGTTGTATTTTCTGATATTACGATGATGCAGAAGTACAAATATATGGAATAAACAATGTTAAGTAAGTACGAGTAAGTGCACTGCGAGTTGGTATAGGTCGCGGTCGCGGTCGCGGTAATGTAAGTATGTATATTGTAATGATTGTATTATCAATCATTTTTTATCTCTTCATTATATATATTTATTTCACTTTATTTGATTTCTCATTTATTCATTTATTGTGTTTATGCTCCTTTCCGAAGGCATCTCATCTATAGGTAATTTATTATTTTAAATATTGTATTACAAACTTATTTTACGATTTATATATCGAATAAGTAGGTCGTATATATTGTATTTTGGCTGAAGAACTTTTTAAATTTAAAATATGAACAAGACGGCAAAATAATTGAAAACTTGACGGATCGATTCTGACTGACTGGAGACAGGGATCGCTAAAGGAGATGTACAATCTTAAATGAGATATGTATAAGTTTATTTATATCTACAATTATATTTATTGTCTTGACTCACACATATTTGTCTGGAATCGATAAAACTTGTTTTGTTATAACAAGAGACCTTTCGAATTATAACTGTTATTCGAACGAGTTCGAACTTTTTACTCAACAATTATTATAAAACGAATTAAAAACCTGGCGGATACATTCAATCATGCTGGCTTGAGGAAGCAGATATAATAATGGAACAGAATGGAGTTTTAATGAAACACAAGCGTCTCACGACGGAATTTCATTAACAGATCTTTTACGGATATATTAAAAACTTGGACATTTCTTACTAGTGAAGGTTTTATTATCATAAATAGACTTTAATAAGGTACTCTGTTTTTATATCTCAGTTAATGTAAATGCCTTCGGATTACACTTATTAATCTATTTTCCATTTTCATTTCCATAACCCCTTTTAATATATTTATTTTCTGGTATATTATACCTATTTAATTGTCCACGTGACAATACTTATTTTTATCTCTGCTGGTAAGTGCTTCATCGACCTTGAGTTATATAGATAAGCTTATAAAAATGTAATACAAGTTATCACATCGGTATATCAGTGTATGATGGGTAATACTTTAAAGCTTATATCAATTAGGTTAAGGAATATGTATGTATACAGCGCGCTTATGCGGAAACATGTGTAGTGCTTCGACAACTTCAGCTTCCTAGAAAACTTGTTACGTATTATCTATTATAGCTAAGTAAAAAATATTATCTTTTTAATTTTGAAACAAAGTATATCCTAAATGAAAGTCATAATATTAAACACCTGTATGTATTTACTGTGAACCATAGTATATTCTGTTTCATTCTAACGCACGTAAGTTTGTATCAGGTTTCTATGTATTATCGATTTTTATATCAGTGTTGTTCTAAAATGGTTTTATAGAAATGTACTGATTTTTCGATAAATATTTACTTTATACATCAAAATTAAATTTAATAAGCAGAAAACAAATTTAAGTTTTGAGTTATTATCTTACTTTTGAGGTATTATGTACTACGTACTACCTCAATGGCTGTATATGAAACAGATTCAATATATGTTTCGTACGCAAAGATTTAGTGTGTTAGATACAGTGTGGAGGTATGAGAGTTTGAATTCTGACTTTGAAGCCTGATCTAAAGCCGACGTGACGTGACTCATGATGGCTCAGTGGTAGCGTGTTCGAATACCACGTCAATCTATTCGATGAAGAAAAATATATGACATTTGATGGCAGACATTTTCTAATTGTCGCCTGACTAGCCGCTGCCACCCTCAAGTTGAAAATCTGTCGCCAAGCATGTATGCTGTTAGTTGGGAAATCTTTTTGAATTGCTTCTTTTTGTATCGAACATTCGTTAGAGTGTTTTTTAGAGTTGTTATTCACTATCTCGCTTTTGCTGATTCTTGGTTGGTTATTCGGCAGTACTCTGCATAGATAATGCTGACCACAACTTATACCTCACCACTTTGTCATAGGCCTTTTCTAAATCTACGAATGCACAATAGACTTTTTAGTTTGTGTCCAAAAATTTTCTAGTAATGCACCGTAAGGAAAAGATCTGATCCATACATCCCATACCCTTTCTAAATCCCGCTTGTACATCCCATATTCTTTCATCTGTTTCTAACATAACTCTTTCTATTATTACTTTAGCATACAGTTTGCTGGCAACACTGAGAAGGCAAATTCCGCGGTATTTTTTACAGTTTTGTTGTGACCCTTTTCCTTGTACAATGGCACTATCACAGCCTTGCACCAGTCTCCCGGTACCCGACCGTTTTTTCAACACAAGTTGAAAAGGTGATACAACTTACTTGCTACCAACCCTGTCCAGCCTTCAGCATTTCGACAGACACCCCCTGTCATATCCCGCAATATGTACAAGAACAAAAACAATTACATTACGATATTTCACAGATTTTTGAAAAACGCATTACAAATATAATATAAAAGAATGACATCAACTCCGCAGTCGCCAACGGCACGAGTCTTCATACTCGACTCGAGCTTTCTCATCCTACTGTTATTTTTTTCAGCATCTAAATATTACGCCAACTCTTAGTGCTGTCATTGCTCGTTGTTTTCGGCTTAAAACGCAATCAGCCGTAAATATTAGTTTTCGGGCTCAAATTAATATATTTTTCGAGTTCATATCACAATAATGTTAAAATGTATGTAATGTATTAATTAGGAAGTAAACACCACTATACATTTTTTTAATTTAGTTATACGTTTCCGTTGTTGGATATGGGTTGGTAGGTGCCAAGTGTGCTGTGTGGTGGTAGGATTCTGATGATTAACTACCGTCATTGTTACATATCCGATTAATCTGAGAATTCAATTTTAAAATTGATCGGTCAGAGTACATATATCTTCTTAGTTGTTTTACCAATGGCGCCATTAGAAAGAAAAAAGATGATCATTTATGAGTTTCCGACTCTAGGTGACAGCCGTTTTTCTTCTTGAACTGTGCTTATAATCAGTACCGAACCGGAAACTACTTCTGATCGTCTTTTCTAACCATGCAGTAAACCAATACAAATATGGCAAACAAAAGTAAACTAAAATTATTAGTAAGCTATAAGAAATAATGAATGTAAAACTACAATGTGCTTTTTTTAGTTCATATGTCGCTTAATATTTCGGTGAGGCGGTTTAATTCTGTTTATTTCGAAATAAATCTTTTTTAGAAATTATTAAGTATTAAATGTTGGAGCTATTTACAAAAAATAAGGAACACCAAGATCACCAGAGTGGCAGACGGTTATGACGTCAACATACACTCGTGGTGCGGTGGTGCGGGGTCCACGCGGCCATTAAACTCGGCCAAAATAGCACTGTAGTATGTAGAATGATTTTAAATATAGATAGATATACCTCAATAAATAAATAATAAATCAGTACTAATAAAAATTAAATAAATTAAATGCGAAAATGAACCTTTTCTCCTATAATATTGAAAATTTAAAAGTGTTCAGATAGCTGACCTTTTGCCTATATGTGTGGACACAATCAGTACTTGGTATTATTACCCTCTCTAACTATTAAAACTGCCTACATACTTCTCGCCTTGCTGTTTATCAAGTCATATAATATTATTTGATTCCCCTCTTATACCAATACTCTTTTGGGTTGCTAAATATTGGAATTTATCTTCCAATCTGATCCCAAACATGCCAAATCGGGTTTAGGTTAATTTTACTTATTTTCGGTACCTCCCGAAAATACCTGAAAGCTCTGCTGTGTGGGACTGAGCATTATCTTCCATTAAACGAAAACTATCTCCGATGTATGGGATAACAAGCATTACAATCGGTTCTAAACTGGTTATTACGTACCGTGTCGCAGTCAGGATCCCGTTTTTCACGATGTTAACTCCGTACGTGTTTCTATCGAAATTCCACCACATACCATTACTGATCCGATCTGATTATGTTACAATGAAAGTATCTTTCTCAGATATGTCTTTTTACTTTAGCCTTTCCATCGTGTCGCTTATGACAAAACTTGGACTTGTCATTGAACACTACCTTTCCCTAAGCATCACCATCCCAGTTTTATGTGTAAGAAAAGTTGGACTGGAGCTGTGATATCTATGTAAGGGGCGTCGGGCAAGTACGTTCCAGCATCGTTTAGTTGTTTTCTTATGGTTTTATTGGTAACTGCCTCTTGCCGAACTGCCTGGAGCCTAGTTCTGACCTCTGAAGATATCAAAGTACGATTTCTTAGGAGACTGCTCAACATAAATAGATCGTGCTTCGCTGATTCGAGTCTCTTGCGACGTCGCCTTACACGTCCCTTGTACTCTCCAGTCTGCCGTTTATGTATAATATTGCTATAGATGACGGATTTGGAAATTCGCAGTGTATAATATAACCCACTTCATTGTAACTGAGCCCTTTTAAATTAAACCTACAGCTCTAATTAATTATTTAGTTAATCAACGATGTCTAAGTATCAAGAAAACAATGCAATTTGTAAAAAAATGAAAATAAAATGAACGTACAGTGCACGCCAGCAAAATAATTGCAATAAGTTATAATGACAATAAAGGGCCGCGTCCACTAGCCTCGCAGAGTCGAGTATAATCGAATCGCAGAAATTCTCCCTCTATATATACATTTACTATAAAAACTGCGTCTACTAGCGACGCGTCGAATCGAATCACACGCGCGCATTGCTCGACAGGAGAATTTCTTCTCCGATGAGATTCGATTGATGACTCGCTAGTAGACGCAGTTCTAGCGGTCTAGCGGATGCGTTCAACTCGGATTCGGCTGTAGTCGACGCTAGGCTTAACAAATAAACGGGAGAAAAATGAAAGTCAGAAAAAAAATACTATTGAAGACATTATTTTTCAAATCAAACATTCTTGTATATAACTATTATGTACAAGTATGTACTCGTGATAATAATATTGTAAACATATTAAATATTAGGTCTTTACCTATGAAATTGCCGTTTTGTATGAAAAAATTGAAACGATGTTTTTTCATGTATTTTTTATTTGTATTAATCGAAGTAATCACCCATGCAATCAATGCAGCTTTGCCAGCGCAGTGGCAGTTTATTGATGCCCTTCTTAAAGAAATCAGCTGGACTGGAGGCAACAAATTCTTCAAAGGCATTTTGTACTGCCTCTCGGGTATTGAATTTTTTTCCCGCCAAGGAGTTATCCAAATTCTGGAAAAAGTAGTAGTCTGTAGGCGCAAGGTCTGGTGAGTAGGGCGGATGACGGAGAACTTCCAACCCCAGTTCTTGCAACTTGGAGACCGTCTGTTGTGCAGTATGAGGTCGCGCGTTGTCGTGCAGGAGCAGCGGAGACGAGCGATTGACCAATGCTGGTTGGAGATGTGCCAGCTTCTCCATTATTGTGTTCAGTTCTTCACAGTACACATCTGCAGTAATGCTCACCCCGTTTGTTAAGAAGCTAGCTGTGGTGAATCACACCGGCGCTAGACCACCAAACAGTGACCATCACTTTTCTAGGGGTAAGTTTTCGTTTAGGGCATTGTTTAGGTGCTGAACCAGGATCCAACCAACTTGCTGAGCGCTTGCGGTTATCAAACAGAATCCATTTTTCATCGCAGGTAACAATGCGGTTCAAAATTCCTTCATTTGTGTGTGTGTTGAGCAGTGCAAGGCACGTCTCTTTAACGCTAACGTCGAAAGCTGCTGCTAATTCAGCCGTATGTGTATCATTAGCTTCCACAATCGTCTTCAGACGACCGCGAGGTTCATTTTTCAGGTCGAAATTCCCAGAACGGAAGCGAGCAAACCAATAACAGGTGGTGCGTTGGTTTGTAGTGTTAGCTCCGTAAACGTCGTTGATGTTGCGTGCCGTTTGTGCCGCGTTACTGCCACGACGGTACTGATATTCCATAATTACTCGAATTTTTAACGTATCCATGATGACAAAAAAGATTTAAATGTGATGAAAATGTAACACTAATCAATAAACAAATGACTACATTCGGAAAAAGAATTCCATGTTTTTAAAATAAAATTAATTTGAAATTAGAATTTTTAGCCAAACAAAAATTATTTTGATTTGAAATGGCCAGTACTGCAGAACAGCAATTTTATAGGTAAAGACCTATTATGATGTCCATAAGTTAAATTTACGATCCACATGTCTTGGTTCTTGTATTAGGGACAGAGCTAAATGATGACAGGTAAACAAGTACTTATGTATTATAATACAAACTGCTTGAATGTCGTGTATATTTATAGTTAATCATGTTTTCCAACACAATGCACAAAAAATTAACCAAGAAAAGTAGGGATATTTGTAATTCGGTTTCAATTTTTCTTTCGGCTTTATAAAATTACGGCTGGATTTTCAACTCCAAAAGCAAAAAAAGTAATGCCTTCCGCTATGACAGTGCTTGTTTTTTTTACTGTCTCCCGACTGCATAAAAATTGTTTTCCTTACGCTTGACTTCAAATTAAAAATTCTTTTGTCTCTGGATTTTCTAATGAAACAAAGCTAGTGAAATCATCCTCATAAGGAAGAATGTCAGCTACGTATAAAGTTGCAACGGGGAGTTTTAATAATATATTACTTCCAGTACAGGATAGAAAATGTATACTAAATGAAAGGTATTTTACAAAAGGTTTCTAAAGTAAACTGTATTTTTCTTAGAAATATTTTTTCGATTTATACATAAAAATCAACACATAAATGCTCTGTACGTTTTGGCTTAACACTCTACTATAGAAGGCTAATAATTGTTTTAGCAAATTAGATTCGTTTCAATGTTTTTTTGGAGTTCAAGCAGGACATAGTAAATATCATTGTAATGTCGTTGTAGTAAATCTTTTAGTTTTTAAATTTTGTCGTCTGCTATTCCTAACAACTTTTTTAAACAGGCCAGTGTGTATCATTTCTGCAAATATCTGGTTAAAGAAGAAGATAATGGTATTAAGGCCTACGCAAGAACTTCATCCCATAGAAGTGACCTTATATATATGTAGTATATTTTCGTGTTTGAGTTTATTGTTGTGACATGCCTAGCAACGGCAACATCACATTCGTTTGTCTTTTATTTGTTTCAATTATAAATTGTATCGTTAACGGTAAATAAAAGTTTTTCGACGCAATGCATCTCGCATACTGTGTCGATAAAATAATAAATCTATTTTTGATAGTAATTTCTCGAGTGTGAGTGGTGGTCCTTGATGTCGCGCGTTGGTTTATCTCCTCCCGAGCACGGTTACTGTTCCGCGGCATAGAAGATGCTCTCGATTGATATTACATTATGACATTTATAACTTTTATATAATTCAGTTGTTATTTGTTATGTATCTTTGTGTAAAGTATTTTATTCATAAGCCGTTTCGATTCGAGTTATATAATATATTCTAAGCCGATATATTAAAAAACATGAATAATATAAATGTGACATTTGGGAAGATCCTGTATAGAACTCGTATAAAGCTTGTTATTTTTGTTATTGTACCTACAAAGTTCTTTTTAACATACGATCATTGAATTCAACCTGTAAATATTGTACACATAAACAATACATGTATGGAAGTCAGGTGTACTGAGAACGAGACTGAATTTAAATTACACATTTTTTTTTTGTGGGTATGTGAATACATCCAATTGGACTGTACACAGAAGTTTTAAGCGCAGAGCCGCAAGGCGCAACCCACGCTCAAAGCACTCGCGTAATGGTTGCTTCGCGCCGAGTGAGACGCCGAAAGTGACCGCTGACCCCTCTTATATTACCTATGCATGAGTCCACACATGAGAATCTCCGTGTTCACGTTTTACCTGAATGAGGTACAATATTTTGTTATAAAGTTTGTTTTGACTGAAGTTTTCTTACTTATAAACTTGTATATTTTAAATATACTGTAAGAATATTCTGGAACATGGGGTGAATATAATAATGCATAAAAGTATCTTTGTAGAAGATATGAAATTCAATTGAACTGAAATAATTATTTCCATGGCAATAAAACATTGACACTGGCAAATTATTCTGCGACATTAGCTGAAGAAATATTATGTTATATAAAGTCTTATAATAAAATACACTGCGTATTTTTTCGTCCACGTTTTTAGGTATTAGTATTATTTTACGAGATTACCTTGTTGAATGGCCGCGATTGTGTATTTGATTTTGAAAAGAAAAAATATAATTTTTATTGGAATAAAAATTAAAGATAGGTAGTTTTTGGACACAATACACAATATTACATTTTACATGTAGACATAGTGAGTGCATGGACGCATTAATAGGTGGCAAGTATGGCAACACGATAGACTTATAAATATCTGAAATTAGATCTAAATATATGCTGATAAATACTTAGCAACGTTTGTTATTCTCATTGTACGGTTTAATTCGATGCAATACAGTTCTATTAAACTATTATCAGTTTAGTAAAATATAAAGTTACTTTTATTTAAAAACCCGAATTACCCGTATTCAGATGCAACTACACATAAACTAAATAACATGTAATTGTAGACATTCAGATTTTCCAGAATTTTTTTTTATTTACAAATATTTGCAACAAAGATATTAATTTTGATGAAAGATTATCAAGACGCTCGGGCTCTTGGTACTCAGTAATCTATTGGTCCGACCTCTTTAAACATAAGCATCAGAAAGCAATCAAGTCAAAGGAGAACCTGTCACCGGGAACTAAACATTCAATCTAAATACGTGACCGCCGCGCGCCTCTGCCCTTCAGAATACTTGGGAGAACAATGTGCTTATTAAATTTTACACAGATTTTCATGAAACTGATCTTTAATTCCTATGGCATTAAAAAAAAGATATAAGTAAAACCTGAGACTAACTCGTTTTGGTATTAGAAAATAATTTAACTCGAGAGTATAGATTTTTATAGTGTCGAGATTCGAGCTTCGTTTTCTATATTGCTAAGTTTAATTTTTAGGGTTCCGAAGTCAGAAGGATAATTTCGCTATGTCTGTCTGTCCGTCCGCGGCTTAGCTCAGAGATTCTTAGTAGTAAATCGCTGTAATTTGGTGTGGGTTTACATATTAAACACGCTGACAAAGTGGTAAAAAAACAGTGTGTGCTTAAGACCGCACGATGGAAGTCAAAACTTCATAGAGACAATTATTACGTATGAATTGAATATACTAAACACAGCGAAACAACAGCGAAGAGCAGCTGACTGTATCGTTCTCGCTCGGGTATACTCGGCGGTCCCGAGTTCACCCGATCGAACCTTTCACCTCAGAGCGTGACGGATCATCATAACTTACTACCTACGGAAAACCTGTGTGCGTTGCGCCAAAAGAAGTTTTTACTTCAAAAATGTTTAGGGTACCTCCCTACACATAAAGTGGAAATGAATCTTTTTTATGAAACTATTTTTCGATTCATGAATCCGTTTGCGAAATATTAAGCTTGAAAGTGCTAATTGAAGTGAAGTGTCCCCACACCTTCCAGCAAAATGGTTGTTTTTGGATATGTGAAAAAATCATTATTGTAGTATATATTATTATCAATGTAGGCTATACAAGTTAACGAGTAATAGTCAATCAACTTAAAAAATGTATTTCTAGAAGTAAGTAATTTCGTACAAATTTAATTGAAAATTACTTAAAGACCCTCTCTAAAGGATAATTAATCTCCGGCCGGGATACGGACAAACATTTATATTATATTTTTGTATGAAGTAATTCATGCTACACCGGGCCGGGGCTGGGCTAGATCCAGTGCTCGCGCCCACGCCTGCGAAACCACCGTTCCCTCCGCAGGGGACGTACGGTTAACTTCGCTCCCGCACCCGCCACGACCGTGGCAACCTCTGTGGCAACTCAAGCTTAGGTCCGATCCATCGGTATGGAGCCCTTGAGCCAAGCAGCCGCTCGCGCGATACAGTGACTCTACATTCACTAGCTTTCTCAGCCACACATGACACTGCATTATACACACATGCATAACACATAGGTACATAGGTTCTGTAAGGGACCTTTTTTTTTCTTTTTTGCCTAGTTAGTTAGACAAAAATTTTCAGACCACTAAATACACATACACATGTTCCTTCCCTCCTCCCAGGGGGAAGAAACATGTATATATGTATAGTTAATTTAGATCGAATTATAGGGAATTAGTCAGATCGCGACTTAGTTGCATACGCGATACAGTCCGAGCCGAGGTTCGGCCACTTTGGCACCCTCGGATGTTGTTGCTAAGTTTTCGTGGCTGAGTGCCTTAAGCGCTCGCCCCCAAGCCCGGTAAAGCTGTAAAAGCCGTAAAGGCTCCAGGGCACCTGAGGCTAACAGTATTGTCAGTTCGAAAAAAAAAGGGCTAGATCCCTGCCACCATGCCCGGTGAAGTATGAATAAAGAATGATTACAAAACATACAAAAGTATATTATAAATGTTTGGCCGTGTCTCGACCGGCGCCCGGCCCGACTCCGGCCAGGGGTAACATAAATGATCCTTAAGTCTGCATATTATCATGGGCAACTACAGAACCCTACACTGCGCGTGGCCCGACACACACTTGGCATTTTTCTCCAAATTTTAGTAGATTAGTGAAATGTTTCATATAATACTTATGCTGGAGTCAACCGGTGCGACGTGACGATCCGGCATTATTTAGTGCTCGCTGAGCAATCCGCAAGTACTCGCGTGCACCAGCAAATTTACTTAAGTACTATTACCAATTTTATATTTGTGTAGCTTAATAAATGTAATTTTAGCTCATAATATTATAATACCACCAATAAGCTCGCTAATTCCCGGAAATACGAGCTTACTGCGTCTCATTTATAAAATAGCTCCTGAGTTAAGACGCAAGTAATGACTCGAATCGCGTTATTCCTTATGCACACGTGACATGTGCACATCGTGACAGCCTCGGAGGCTGACAATGGTGCTGCCGGCAGGTGATCAATGGCGTTCCGAGCGGCGCGGCCGGTCCGCCCAGCGTCGTCTGCGCGGGAGAGTCGCGCCGACGGGGAGCTTCCTCACCACCGCCAACAGCGCCGGAGAAACGCAAGTGGGCGGCCGATCCCGACTACCTGCCCGCCAGGCCGCCATCATACGACGACGATGACACCAAGGTATCAGCTTCCACTCGCCTAACATTACTACATCCATTTCACCACTAACCGCTCTCCGTGTTGCGTGTTCGACTACTCAGTCCTATAGCCTGATTCCAGATGATTAAATTCCCCTTCTCTTTTTTAGTAGTTGAGGACAATATTTAATAATGTGGCGATCATACTGACGCAAGCATGTAATCACGTTGAAATTCTTTACTTAGCACTCGTTATGGTGCATTCAACGTGGCTGTTGTTACATGTGTCTTTTTATCCTCAGATTTACTAAGATATAAGTGTAATGATGCCCGCAGGTGGAGACGCCGGTGCGGTTCCGTACGTCTCCGCCCCTGGAAGCGCTGAAACCCCGGCGGAGCGGTGCGTGCTCGTGCAGCAGGGCGCGCGTTGAGGTGCCCGCGGGGGGGACTGAGCGCGCACCCCCCTCCCCGCGTCGCCGCCGGCTCGCGCTGCCCCCTCCACGCCGACACCGGCCAGCGCTCGACTTTGATAAAATGCAGCAGGTAATATGATACCTCCTTCTTGTGTAGTATACCAGTTTCTTAGTATAGCTAACAAATATTAGTGGTACTTACTAATCAAGTTGTGCTCTATTTGGTCAAGCAATAATTGGAATTTTGCGTAGAATCTGATTGCATAGGTACCTAGTTATTTTATTGTTTTAAGTTTTTGTTACACAGTCGTCACTTTACTATAATATCATATCATCATATACATTAACAACGTTGAATACACCGAGATTTGAAAATTGAAGTAGATTTCAACCAAACTGAACTTGAATTACAACCTGCATGGACAACATTCACTTAACATTCTACTTGTAAATGCTTCTACGGCGCGACGTCATCGCATAAACAATCAAAAATCTCCTGTTCCTATTGAAAACATACAATCTTACTCATCAATTTGATTACTTGATATAAAAAAGTTCAAACGTTTGGAATTATTATAATGTTTATCTATAATATACATATAATAAAAATGTTACTGAGCCAAATCTGTACATTAAATATTTTTCCAAAATTATAATCGGGGTGAACTTTATTAGCGATATAGAAGTCACAAATATTTTATTTTGAATTTTTGTCTGTCTGTCCCCTTGTACACTTATCACTCTGAAAGTACTGGGCAGATTTTGATTAAACTTGACACAGTGATAACTACTAACATTATAAATGAACATATAGAATACTTTTTATCCCATAAAACGGAAGGGTTCATCGAAAATAAGGAATAAAAGTTAAGAAATTGTAGTAAATGAAAGACTTGATACAATATTCTCTGTTAGGTAACTGACAAACCTAAGTTATCTATTATCTATCTATAGTATTGAAGTGATAAAACATAGCGTGTCGAAGACAAGATTTTTTTTGAGCAACGTCGGGAACTCTTTGTACTTGCACATAGCAAGGATTGTTCAAATCCCATCCCAGTGGTTGTCTCTCTTGCGTCTAAATCTTAGTTACTTTGTTTATATTTTTCAATATCTATTTTGTGATTAATAACCGCTACTGTTATTATATATTATTCGTGAAAAATCAGGCAACTATTAGGCGATAGCCTAACCACGCGCTTTCCAAAACGTTAGTCATCTACTACGAGAAAACATTGTAATTATAACATTGCCATTCAGCTTCAATATGTACATTTATAAAAATCTGTGATTGTATGATCTGTGATGTAACAGTTATACTTAGCATAATATTATACCATGTCTACAAAGTCGAAAAATAGCTCCTAAAATTATATGGAAACAGTTTCGAAACTGTACTCAATGTAAATATATTTATAAACTTACATCATTTTCATATTTTGAGATGCAAAGAGATTTGTGAGTACACGTTTAGTAAAAAAAAACCTACAATTTGTTCTTCTGAAGAACTTCTTTGATGATTAGTTTACGCTGACATAGGGAGAGTGACAAATCGAGAAACTGTTGGCTCTGTGAACAAGCCATTTTCACTACTCGCAATGATAGAACTGCTGCGATTGGCAACACCATGTTAACCCGAGCCCAGGGCGAAAATGTGGAATATAACACAATCAACTAGGCTATGGATACAAATATAATATCATTGTATAGATAAGAACGAGGCCACCTATTGAACTTGTTGTCTGCATCCGAGCTTCCATTGCAAATATTGAAATTAACAGTAGGTGTATCTATAATGGCGCTGAGAAACCTGAGCTCAAAAAGATTATGAAATGGCACTCGGTTTAAAGTGACGGTTCGGTAGCGAAATTTTATAGAGGCGCAGGTTATAAAAGTCTCCCGCACATGTTCATTCGCATGTTTATTCTTCGGATTCCGCTCATAAACAACCGTTTTCCTTTACTCTTTAAGCGTGTGCAGTTTCATATAAGCGTCTGCTTTGGTTGGACAAGAAATAAAGCAAAGGGGCGCATGCTCCGCACCGCGGGAATAGATCTCACTACCAGCTACTTTAATCACAGCTTTATCCCGAGTGAAGCGAGCGAGCGATTTCACCAATATTTTTGTATATGCCCCAAAAAACTTAACTGATATAACATTGTATACAGAGCAGTGTTTCCACTTACGGTTTTAGTCTTACCCTAACATATTAAGAAACTATCCTAATTACCCTAAAAATGTTTTTTCCTTCCTTGATTTAGGGCGCAAAATTAAAAAAAAAAGGAAAACATTGACATATCTCGTAGATATTTAATAATACAAATTACATAAGTATATAATACTATCATAGATTTACAGAAGCCGAAACATTACTGTTTTTTTTTAATCTTTATTACTCTTACACTTTTTTCTGCACTTGTCATACCACTGTTTGGTCCTAAAATTGAACATTGAGTCGTACAAATCAAAGGCGGCAAAGTAGGTCTGACCGATAATTTGGTACTTAAAAGAAAACTAATAAATTTCACTTGTATTAATGGTCAACATTTTACTATTATATGCTTCACCCATAACTAATCTTAGTAAAATATTCACTATAAAAATCTATGAACACAATTAAAACTTATTGGCTTTTTCAGAATTCATGAAATTACTTGATGATCCTAGATGTTGCGATGTAGAAGTCGCTTGGTCATTATTTTCTTCCATATTTAAGTATATTAATTCTCAAATGTATAATAGACTATATTGTCACCGAATGGTGCAAACATGAAGGTGCAAACCTTATTAAGTTCAAATTTATCACAAATTTTCCTAAATCCTTGTAAACTTTAAAAAGCCCTAAACCATGCATAATTTTAGTCGTTTCGCCCTAAAAAATGGTGAAATACCTAAAAGTGGAAACACTGATACAGAGAAGCATTGTAAACGGTATCGTAATTTTGTTTAGTTTAGTTTTTTAATTTATAATAAAGTCATAATTAATTTTATAATAAAGTCTATTAGTGATTTTGGAAAGAAAATTTGAAATATCTGTACTTTGGTAACTTACTGAGCCCGCAATAGGCTCAAATATAGGCGTAAATATACCTGTTTTTTTGTATCGATAATACAGTTAATAAACGTGCGTTGGTCGACCTATCATATGCTAGAGAGATATTTATAGTAAATATGCAAATTAACTAATAAATTCTTGATATAATAATAGAAATAATAATTCACAAAAAACTCAATCCGTGTTTATTTATTGGAGCGTACGATAATTTATAAATATTGAATGTTTTATAAGAAATATTGCTTTTAAGCTATTATTGTAAAAGTCTAGCTTTATTCAGTGGGAGTGGACTGTAGGCTGCGGGCTGCGGGCTGCAGGCGGACTGACGCGACGCGACGTCCGACACATACTATGTAGCGTCTCCGGAATGTTAACTACCTTGTAGGGTTGTCAGGATAAAGATGTCGATTATGTGATGTGATTTTATTATTTAATAAAGTTTCATAGTTCTTTCATAGGTTCATGTTTCATGGTGCATGGTGAAATCCACTAGGTAAATAGATAGACCGAAGGGATTTACTGTAACGTTTTCACCACTTTGTGTAGCTAGAGGTTATTATCGAGTCGAATGCTAAGGGGCAGTTCATAAAATACGTTCGCACTTTTGGGGGTTGAGAGGGTGTCGCTTACGTGACAAGATGTGACAAGGAGAATCGGGGGGTCTAACGAAACGTAACGTTGCAGCTCATCAATTTGCTAATTTTTCTCTTTTTTTTATATTTTATTTTTTGCTACGATAGAAAAGTCATTTGTTTCATATTTGTAAATATATCAATATTTTTACTTATATATTTCTGTCATAATATCTTAATAACTTGTTATATTTCCTCATATGACAGGAATATTGATTTATTCGTTATTACCTATATTTATCGACTTATTAAAGTTTTATTATTGCAAATAATAAATATTTGAAAATATCGAAAGTTGTGTACTATCAATTGCTGTATATTATGTACGGGAGAACTATCATTCTTGATGAAATATCTATATGGGGGGGGGGTAGCAGAAAGTGTGACATAGCTTGACGAAAGATGGTAGGGTCTAAATAGGTAAAATTTTGCGTGACGTAATTTATGAACGGCCCCTAATACACTGCCAACCTAATTCCTACCATTCTTTAGGGGATTGACAGTCTACTAAATTATTTTAAAACAGCCATAGCATCTTGTGAAACGATGGTCGGTCTGAAGGACAGGGGATGAATAGAACTTCCAATGACCTTTTCACTTTTCACTGAATTAATAAAGTAATGAAAGCATAACACGTTAGTAGTGGTTGGGCTACCAAATTCAAGCCGGATATATTCTACCGCGAATATGTCCGATGTTTCGATTGCTGCTATTTAGACTTTTCACGGCGATCTTCCAGTACCTACGTAATGTTAGGTGAGACTGAGATTGTGAACAAACGCTCATTTATATCGCGATAGGAATAATAAACACTAGGGCACACGTACTACACACAGCAGCAAGTAGCACACCGCGCCGGCCGTGTCCATGAACCAGGGTCACACAGTCATTACGTCACTACGCGACGCGACGTTACCTACTGTGTATGAGTATGACGTCACTCGACACCTCACCAACACGCGACTTCCCTTCAACGGCTTCAATAGAGTTGTTTATATCTTATACTAGTTAAAACCGGAGAGTTCACCAGATTTGAAGATGTTCCTTGGATGTTTAAATTGGATTACAAAACCACGACACATGTGAGTAGCGAGCGCCTCTACACATTTCTCTTTGACACGTATACTTAAGCTGTGTATCAGAACGAGATAGAAGACTTACGTTACAACATGTTATGGAATAAAGTTTGTTTTAATCATCTTAAAATATTGCAATTTGATGTTACATTAAATTAAATGATATATATTGTTCGTTAACAAAACGTATAGGTAGATAATTTAAGTTAATAGATTTAATTAAAAGAGGTGTTGTCCGGAACTACATCTAACTAGGGCAGGATGAGATTGTTCCGAACGTTCAATCTAGTATCAAATGTTTAGCCAAAGCACACGTTTGTATCTAAGTACCTACCTAAGTAAAGTAAAGTATGTACCTACTGCCTACCTACCGCCTAAGACAAAGTTTGTAAATATATATATGTATAAAAAAATATATCTTATTTATATATACCAAGTTGAACAACAACACAATTTGAAGAAGTTCAACAGTTGTTGTATTTTTAATAATAATTTTGCAATCCCTGTTTGTCTAGCGCGAGAGGTAAACGCGTGAAGATAAAAGTGAAAAGTTACGTAACATCGATATGTCAGTCAGCACATGTGTTGGAAACGAGACGTTCCCACGGTATAGTACTCGTAGTGGTGTCGCCGCGTGGCGCATTGACCATAGTGCAACGAGTCATTAGTGAATATGGAATATTTGATACCGCATTCCTTTTTTCATACTGACTTAGGAAATTATATAAATTTACATGAGGTATTGTTAGTAAATTGTAATCCGATAATTATTGTCTACTTCAGTATCGCTATTTATTCCATTCTTTTTCAGCTGTAAACGTTCAGTTTGCTGATGAGGCTAGTATAATTACTCAGACGCTATTCCACATCCTTGATGCCTTTAATATTGTTCAATTTGTTTATTTTATATCTCAATTTTTTGGTCTTAGTCCGTTCTACATCTAGACTTTCTTTTTATATGTGCCATCTGGGACATTTACTATATGGCCACTGGCCTCCCTGCATTACTTTCAATCTTCGAACGTGTATAATTTATAAAATAACTTGTTTATAAAAGTTTGATTATTAAAATGTTAATATATATTGCTTATCTTATTTTTCGTCGCATTAATAATGAGTCAAGGCTCAAATGTTATATAATAAACCATTATAATTTGTATTCAAATTACTAAGGTTAAAATCTCGCTATAAAGAAATACATAGTCTACTGAATCATTGTTAGACTATGGATGGTATGTGGTGTGATAACACTGCACATGTTGGAACACTGCGGCACCGCGACCGCACTGCTGTGAAACAATCAATGGGTTCGGACAGCGCCCTCCACAATCTTAAAGATCTCCCAAGCACGTGGCGAACGTGTTTCTAATAAAAATGGTATTTTTGAAGCATTTACACCATATTATTCGCGTGTATCATCGTGTTGCTTTAGATGCAGGCGAGTAGTATACTGTGTTGTCTATATATCTTTTCTCGGAACCGTGTTGTTTCTTATCAACACACTTTTTACTTCATATTAGGCGATTTCTGATCTGACTGCAAGCACCATCCGCTGTTTGAAGTAACATATTGTTTGTATTTAGGGTATATGCACAATTTTAAATTAATGTGTTAAATAATTTTAAAATGGAAACTTTAGATGCACATAGTAAACTACTAATGAACGACCAATCATTAACCAAGGACGTGCTTTAGTTAATAATACATTTTTTGTCGTATGTATCTGTATATCTGTAAATACATATACATATATCTGTTTCCTTGTATTGTAGGCTACGGCCGTGGTTTACGGCTACCACACTATCTGTATCTACAATGATTATAACTAACCATTTCAAAATCTTATGTTAATTTTGGCATCTTGAATAAAATTATACCATTCCGGTTCTTAGGTAATATAAAATTATAGTGTTTTAATGATAATCCTAGTTGTGTCTCGTGAGTTTTTATTAAGATAGTTTGCTACTTATACATTTTTTTAATTTTAGCGTTTGACCACTGACGATTTTCTTAAATTAATGACTGTCGAAGAATTAACGATGAGAATTTAACATTAACTGAAAAAACAAATACGAGAGCGAAAATTGTAACTAATAAGAAAACTTTATATCTACAAAACATGTATTCTATATATATATATATATATATATCTACATTCGCAGATAAGTTTTGCAAAAGAGAACAACGTGATATTTCTCTTTTTACGAAGCTTTGTTATTATAACATATTATATCTATTTGTAGTTCTCTCTGTACACGTCTTTTTTTATTTCTTGACGGACATCCTTCATGTTCACACTGTTCACGAATATGACTTTTTATTTTTTTATTTGTATGTCCTTAATTAACTCAAAAACATGTTGACGGATTTTGATGAAATTTTCTAGACGGGAAACATAATATATCATTGTATAATCTATATACAATAATACTTTTAGAAAACGCAAAAAATAATAATAATCCTAAATCAATATTATTGACATAAATATTATATATACGATATATTATATATTAAATATTATAATTATACCTACACGGGAAATCATTGTCATTCCTGTAGTGGTAGGCTATAATAATCTTATATCTATATAAATAAGATGATTGCGGTTTACAGTTATGCGCGCATCACGCAAATTTCTTTGGAGATTTCTCTCTACTTGGGGCAGCCCGACTGGTGGAATACCTCCACCCTACAGAAGATCGCAGCCAAATAACCATGTGTTGTGTTCCTGTAGTGGTAGTGAGTAAGGTTTCCAAAGCTCCTTGGGAAGGGGGCAACGCGCTAGTTATATCTATGGTATTACAAGCGTTCATAGGCTACGGTAGTCGCTTACCATCAGGCGGGCCATATGCTTGTTTGCCACTTTCGTAGTATAAAAACACTACTGAATAGATTTTGATCAATTTCGTTTTGTTTTAGTACTTAAATCTTTACCAAAAAAATATTATGATTATATCTTCATGAAATAAAAAGTTATTAAATTTTTAAGCAACTGCGATTTTCATAAGAACTACGAGTTCTTCTATCGTACACAAGAGCGGAACCGCGGGCACTCTTGTCAATAATATGTATAAAATAAAATAATGGGTGCGTTATAAACGCGTGAGGACCCAGGTGGTGCCCAGGTTACAGGATATATTTTATTAGATAAATAACATGCGAAATAACCAGTGACGATAATGGTGGATCGATTCGGAAAAAAGGCGATTTTGAGGCGCTTAAATGGGGTAGCTGAATAAACCATATATCAAATGAATGAATTGTAGATCTAAAAAAGGCTTACAAAATCGTCAACCATAGCATATACCTGTCTTCTAAGGATCACTCACAATAAGCATTGTTATGGCAGTACAATTCGCGCGTGCGCTCGTCCAACAGCATTGTGTAGTCCACGCGAGCGAAGCCGCGGCCACAACTAGTATTATATATAATAAGACTTGATTATATAAACTGTTGTTATCAAATCTAAGAATAGATTCATGACATAACTTGTTTTTGTGAAATAAAATCTTTCACTGATATCATTTTTATCATGCTGTCAATCTTATTATACACCTATAAATAATAAAAACATGAAACAACGCTATATATTCATAGACAAATATAGAACCAAAACCTTAGTCCACGTCCAGATAGCTGTACAGTTTATTGATAGCGCCTAAGCGAGAGCTCGTCTTGATTTTAGACGGAAATATTAAAATCTCGACGAATATAAAATTATGCCGACTTCAGTATAATACTGACTTTGCAAATCTAAATCTCGTTCTACAAGGGATGTAAGCGGTCTTATTTTTTTTAAGATAAAAAGATTCCAATAGATCTTTCTAATTCGCAGTGACTTAAAGTTTTGTACATGAAAATCTTATCAATAATAGGTTTAATAACATAATAAGATTTAATATCACAACACTGCTGGCCTTATCTCACTCAGTTACATGTTTTGTTCATCATTAAGATAGCAAGAGGCCAGTTTACTGATGTTTTGATGATCTTTACAGACCACAGCCATCTATGTACAGCTCTTAAAGCAGCGGTAAGCATCTTCGCATGGAAGATCCATGTTTGATCATCAATGAGAGCGAATTCGAAAGGCGAACTTTACGTGTTTCGAGAGCTGTATGTTTGTGTCCATGCTATATCGGTTTCTGTTTCTAGTAACTATAGTACAGAACACTACCTTATTTGGAATTATGAACAAGACTACAATAAGTATTCAGCTTTGATTACTATAAAAATAAATATTAGGTCTTTACCTATGAAATTGCCGTTTTGTATGAAAAAAATAAAAAACGATGTTTTTTCATGTATTTTTTATTTGTAATAATCCAAGTAAGCCAGCGCAGTGGCAGTTTATTGATGCCCTTCTTAAAGAAATCAGCTGGACGGGAGGCAACAAATTCTTCTAAGGCATTTTGTACTGCCTCTCGGGTATTGATTTTTTCTCCCGCCAAGGAGTTATCCAAATTCTGGAAAAAGTAGTAGTCTGTAGGCGCAAGGTCTGGTGAGTAAGGCGGATGACGGAGAACTTCCAACCCCAGTTCTTACAACTTGGAGACCGTCTGTTGTGCAGTATGAGATCGCGCATTGTCGTGCAGGAGCAGCGGAGATGCGGGATGCTAGTTGGAGATGTGCCAGCTTCTCCATCATTGTGTTCAGTTCTTCACAGTACACATCTGCAGTAATGCTCACCCCGTTTGTTAAGAAGCTGTGATGAATCACACCGGCGCTAGACCACCAAACAGTGATCATCACTTTTCTAGGGATAAGTTTTCGTTTAGGGCATTGTTTAGGTGCTGAACCAGGATCCAACCAACTTGCTGAGCGCTTGTGGTTATCAAACAGAATCCATTTTTCATCGCAGGTAACAATGCGGTTCAAAATTCCTTCATTTGTGTGTCTGTTGAGCAGTGCAAGGCACGTCTCGACGCGTACTTCGCGCTGGCGATCATTGAGTTCGTGGGGCACCCATTTGTCAAGCTTTTTTACCTTGCCAATTTGACGTAAATGGACCAATATTGTTTTGACACTAACGTCGAAAGCTGCTGCTAATTCAACCGTATATTGTGTATCATCAGCTTCCACAATCGCCTTTAATTCGTCATTGTCGACCAAAGTCTTCGGACGACCGCGAGGTTCATTTTTCAGGTCAAAATTCCCAGAACGGAAGCGAGCAAACCAATAACAGGTGGTGCGTTGGTTTGTAGTGTTAGCTCCGTAAACGTCGTTGATGTTGCGTGCCGCTTGTGCCGCGTTACTGCCACGACGGTACTCATATTCCATAATTACTCGAATTTGTAACGTATCCATGATGACAATAAGCCGCTGGCACAGCTAGTATTATATAATACTCAACGTCTCTCTGTCTGTCCGTCTTATGTTCTTTTGATGCAAAACCACTTATTCCGATTTACATGTTTTTATTTTAATTCATAGCTATGTTATCTGGCCAGGTTATAGAATATAATTTGTTAGATAAAGTAATATACGAAATAACCAGTGACGATAATGGTAAATCAAATCGGTAAGAAGATGCATTTGGGACACTTAAATGGCTTAGGTACGCTGAGTAAACCATATATCAAATTACTGTTCTACACAATTGTAGACTTTAAAAAGACCTACAAAAAAATCAGCGTTAGCGTATGTCTATCTCCTAAGGGTCTCCCACAATAAACATTTTCGTCATTAAAATAGCAGGCGGGCGACCGCTGTAAGTTGGTGCGGGGGGTAAGTCTATTCGCGCGTGCGCTCGTCCAGCGGCACGCGAGGCGGAACTGCGGGCACAGCTAGTACTAGATAATTTGGGAAAAACCGTGGCTATAATAACGCGATACGCGATAATATTATATTATCGCTTGTTATCTACAGATGTTCATACCAAACAATAGAGATTATGTTTTGAAATTGTTTGCGTTATAACACATTTTAATTTATGATGTTCTGAAAATATCAATATTTATAAAGCTGAATATAATTGAGCACGTTCTTCACACGATAAAACGACTGTACCAGATAATTAAATGGCCGAAATATACATTTTTTTTCATAAATATAATGATAGTGTTCGACTGGTACAAATCTTATTTCTACAAAAAAGCTGTCCAAGCCCGATGAAGCTCTCAAAGCCTCTAAATAGCTCCAGGGCCCTTAACGCTAACAGCGTAGTAAAAAAACGACCAAGTGCACGTAGCCCACGTGCAGTGTGTGATTCTTTAGTTACCCGTCACAATATGCAAACTTAGAAGGGGCCTTTAAGTAATTGTCAATGAAATTTGTAAGAAATTTTCCTTTGTATTTACCAAGTACATTTTATAAGTTGTTCGAATTTTACTAGTTAACTTGTAAAGCCTACTTAGTTGTGATAGTTTTCCTTTTAACTTTGTTATAAATATATACTACTGGCGTGTTTTATCTTAAATAATCAAAAGCAACTATTTAGCGGGTCTCTTGACTCTTAACTCTAACAAAAATAGTACTATAAAGCTTAATATTTCCGAGTCAAAAAATGGTTTTTAAAGACCCACAATATTTTTGAACGACCAAGGAGACCTCTAGAAACGAGAAAAAAAATTACGTGTACTAAATTTACGTGTTCCCGTACTTTTTTTTTTCAGATTTATTTTACTACTTTGTCGTCCTGATTAATGTTTTTGTATATCCATAACAAATTACAGCATTATAGTACTATGAATCTCTGAGCTAAGCCGCGCGGCGGACAGACATGGTGAAACTAAAAGGGTTTCTTGTTGACTACGGAACCCTAATCAGCGGCAGTATCCGCATTGGTATCCGCGATGGTATTCTATTCTAAGGAGAGTGGTTGATAATATGCTTTGGTACATTTTGTAGACAAGCAGCACAGTAGGTACTCAGCAGGAGCAGCAACATATCTATTTACTTTTAAATATTATTTAACAACTAGCTAATTAGATAAAAGTACTATTTATTGTAAACGGTTGCGAAATTTAAATTTTAAAGTAGAATTAGATAATCCGTGCGCGGCGTTGCGCTGGTATACCGGCTTCACGTCCACAATGGTCTAGTTATCAGCAGGCAAGCGCACCATTCCTTATCGGGTATCTGGGAGGTCGATGAACCCGCGGCCATGCGGGTCAGCTGCTTCGATTCTATATCACATCGCTTTATATACTTAGATCTAATGCAACATGGTGTCCACCATCACAATGACATGTATCGCTACCATACGAGATAATGTTAACTAAGTATTAACTATATTTGTTGCAGTTCAAATATTCAATGTGGATGAAAAGATAATATGTTAATAGCTCGCAATCTACTATATAGTGCTCGTCTGAATGAATAAAGTACAGTACAAGTAGGTGATTCTGTTCTGTTACTCTTTTGACTATTTTTTTTATTCTATAAGCGAAGTTTTTTCCTTTTTTCATGCATATTTTCATTCTATATTATAGTAAAAATGAAATTGCAAACACTACAAAATGTCGAAAATAAGTTTTTTTTTCGACTGCAACTTAGACAAAAATAGTAGTTAAAAATGTTACTGAGAATTCAATTAGTTTAAATTATTATTTTAATTATGAACAGTGAAAGCAAACAGTAGATACGGGGCATGAAAATCACAGTTACAATGGAATCACCCAGCACTAGATTGCCAGTTGCCTTTTTATAATTACCATCATACGCCATGATCATCACTATTTAATTATGTGGCAATAATACAATTTAAAAATGATTTATTACTAAATAGTAATTTTATAATAGATTTAATATATGTATAGATCGGTAACTCGAAAGTGAAAGACCATAGTATACGGTTGAGGCCTCGTTATCAAAATATATAACGCTTATTTTTGCAAAATCTGAGGTTTTAAATTATTGTATTTTAACGTTTAGTAGACATGTTTAATCGTTGTTTCGTGTACAGTAACTAGATGCAACTCGTATACAAAAGAAATCAACATAATAATATGCAAACCAGTACATTCGGTTTTGGTCTCCTATTGCGATCTATACTAGTTTTATCAGTTAAAAATAACTTGTTATAAAACAATTGTAGTTACAGAATAATACAATGTACCTATTGACTAATTTATCTAAGCCCTAATGTGCACAAGAACACGCCGCGCCGCGCTGGCTTCATACATATCCTACCACCAACAACATCAAAAATACCTGTATATATTATACGTATAGGTACTATGTATGCTGTAAGTAGTTCACAAAATAGAATGATCTTTGTTATAAAATTCATTTAATTAATTTTTATCATATTTAGTCTTTCGTGATATCAATAGACTAGTCGGCCATTTTTATTTTTTAAATCGATTGACAAGGTTTATTAAGCAGAAAATAATTTTTCAATGGTTCAACACGAAACAAGAATACGGAGCAGGCTGTTCAGGCTTTTGCTGCATATTTAAGCTTCTCTAAACAATAGAAACTGTCTGGACACTCCCTAATAGCTGGAGAGGGTCTATAACCCAAAAACGGTACAAGGCAAATTGAAGCCTTATGTAGAAGTCAAAGCTAGTTTGTATCGAATTTTATACTTTGCAAATCAATGCGAATAAAGGACAGTGTCACAAGATGATTAAGAGAAACATTACGTTAAATTGAATGGCGCGACAGTACTCCATTGAATAGTCTGCGTCGCGTCAGACGAGTCAGTCGCGGACGTCAATGAGCATCGAAGATTGCGCGCGCACCCGCACGTACCCAACCCGCCTTTCACACGACGCCCGAAAAAAACTGCAGCCGCGGCCCGCTGTCAGGGAAAATGGGGCGCGATTACATCGTGCACGTTTGGTGGGAATCATAAATAGGCATACTATAATAGTTTCAAACAATTACGAATGTGTTGTTTCTAATCTAACAACATTTTACAAATAAAATAAGTTGCTGTTCCAATAGGTAAATAATATAAATGTAGGACAATGTACTAAGTCGACCACGTGACCACGACTCACTGTGAATGTATATAACCCATACTAACTCATTATTTTATATCACAAGTCCATCGTAATATTGTAGCACGTGAACATAATACGGATATTTAAAAAAGCATCTAGCGTAAAAAAAGACCAATCATAAAAAAGGAGCAATATTTATTTTTAATACATAATAGTAAAGAGCAACTAATAATATGCCCATATTATTAGTAATAATTACTAATTATCAATATGAAGATTGACCATTAGACCATTAGATTAAAAGAGCTTGTTCAATTAAAATAGTAATTTAACAAGTATAATACATAACTCCAAGAACTCGAATAAGGATGAATGAATTCTAAAAGCTTAAGTTTCTCAAGAACTCTCATTACAACATTTCAAATTAACAAGAAAATAAATTACACTCGAATTATCTTTTAATGCGAGAGTAGCAAAAATCTCGCGAACCGGATGTCGCGTCATCGGCGGCGGTCAAACAAAAAGCAGATCGCAACACGAATGGGACAAAAACACTGGACTTTCAAGTCGTGTTCCGGTTGAAGCCCGGTCGAGGTGTTCGCTCGACGAGTGATGACCGGCTTCGTGTTACACGACGATATACGTACTTATTGGTGGGCTATTGCGACTCGTATCGTTTCCAAATACAATAAACTTATTTCCACAAGGCGCGCTGCTATTAGGTATATAAAACAAAATGAAACTTTTAATCAAATTACAAGATACCAAAACTGTTTCTAGATTAACTGATCATCTCCATCCGCTGGCTTGATTATAACCGCATATATAATATTCATAATATAATATTAGTACTTGCATTTAAACATCTAACGTCTGTTGGATCAAAGAAGGCGTAGTAGGCTTTTGCTCTTAATTAGTGGGATGATTTCCTCATGATATTTGTTTCATCATCAGTCGTTAAGCGGTCTAAGTATCAGTAGATATTGTCGTAAAAAAATAATCTGTAAAGATAAAAAAATAGTTTCTGCCTCAATCTGCACATGATTATGTTTATGGTGTATAGCATCTCTGTACATATTTCAGCTGAAGGTGGGCGGCGGCGGGGTGAGGTCGTGGCGCGCGGTGGGGGGCGCACACGGCGGGGAGCTCTCCGTCTTCTGCTGGTGATAGCGAACGCTGTCACACGTGCGCACACACTCACGCCGCTACCTTGCAGGTATATATTAATACACACACTATCGAACGATATGCATATTATTGTGATATGGAACTCCAAGGGAATCACATTCTGATGAGCCCTCCCACACTAATTGATGGTGAAAAGACCAAGATGGTAGCGATAACGAGAGAGTCTTGTTCCTACAAAAATTATCGTAGCACACGTGTGGGAAGATAAAGTTTTAGGTTAGGTAAACTTGTTTATTAACCCTTTCAGACCTGTTTTTTTTTTTTTTCATCCGATGGATTTGGTAAATTCCATGTGTAATAAGTCCAAGTCCATGTGTAATGTCCAATTCCAAAGTATAATAAGGAGAGTATAAGAAAAATTTATAAAAAAAATTTAGCCTTAAACTTTTAGGGAAAATCTAGTTTTTCTCAACTCACAAATGTGGACTCCCGTCCTACATAGTAATAAGAATAAGGTATGCATAGTTGTTCTGAAATGAAATAATATTAATTTAGAAACATTTTTATTACAAAATTATAAATGAATTAACATAGTTAAATTCTTTCTATGAAATAAAATAACCATTTGTTAGTTTTTTGGCCTAATCAGTCATGGGCACAAATACAAAAACAGTAAGAACAATAATTAGAAAAAAAAATTATCTTTACATATGTGTGGAAGGCCAAGAAGCAATTCTTGTCTTTGGTTACGCATAAATGAACTTTGCACTTTATACATTTGACACGGGATTTTCCCTTGCATCCCACCATTTTACACCTAGTCCCAGTTCCATCGTCATGTGTAGGGAAATGCCCAACACTGTCAGGAGTTATTTCAGCTGCAGGGCGAATCTCTCCTGGCCTTCTTGGTATAATTTGCATCGTTGAGCTACAACCACTACTGCTACTTGGTCGACCTCTTTTGGCGATAGAAAATTTATCTTGTAGCACCAAACTGTCAGCCAAGCGACGACGAAAGTAATTGGTGTACCTAATAAGTCGTATTATGCATTTGGCATTCTCGATATGCCTGAAGAATTGTCAGATCCGATGCATGAAATATCATACGCAGAGTCCATTTTTATGATTTTATAAATGTTTTGTAATAGCTCATAAGTTGATCTACTAAATCAACGCCACCCATTGCATGATTATAGCGCTTTACGACCTCCGGTCGCTCAACCTCAATATATCGCTTCTCTTTTTTACACCATCTCTTTAATAAGTAAGTCTTTTTCACCTATACCAACAAAATTGGAAGCCAGATGGGTAATCTTATTGTCCAACCACCTTACAACAATTACATCTGCGTCTCTGCTACATACTTCTTGAGAAAAACCCCTAGGCTTCTTATTTATTTCCTTGTCATTTAACAATTCTCTGTGTCTCCATGCAATCCTGTGTTTTGGTGTGAGGTCCTGTAAAATATCTTCATTTGTTGAAGGTATTTCTGATTGAGTCTCCGACATATCACGGGAGTTGACTGAATTTTCTGGTTTCTGATCAGGGACGCCGTCATACAATTTGCTAGGTCCTTCATCGTCAATCAGATTACAAAAAAGGATTATAAAAAATTGTTTTAGTTACTTATAAAATAATAATAACCTAAAAAAATTGTGGGAGCGTGAATCAATAAAATCTTTGAAGGCGGTTTGGACAGCCTCATCGGAATTGGTTTTTTTTTCTAGCAAGAAATTGTCAAATTCCGAAAAAGTGGAAACCTGTTGGAGCAAGGTCAGGAGAGTATGGTGAATTTCGGAGACATTCCAACCGCAGTTCCTCTAATTTAGCGACTATCTGTCGTGAAGTATGAGGTCTAGCGTTGTCCTGAAGCTGTCAGTGAACTAGAAAGATTGACCAGTATCGGTTGTTTAACGGCTGACTTTTCCATCATGGTTTGCAATTGTTGACAATACAGATCTGTCGTTAGTCAGATCTTAGGAAGCTGTAGTGTATGACATCAGCACTGGTCCACCAAACACTCACCAGTATCTTTTCTGAGTCAACTTTCACTTGGGACAGGATATGGCCTGGGTTCAACCACTGTGATTAGCGTTTCCGATTGTTGTAAATGTTCCATTTTTCGTCACAAGTAACAATACGATTAAAAAATCCCTCGTTATTGTGACGGTTGAGTAATGTAACGCAGCACTCAATGCGTGTTGGTTGGTGTACTTCAGTCAATTCATGCGGTACGCATTTTTCGAGCTTTTTCACTTTTACAATTTGTTTCAAGTGAACTAAAATAGTTTTATCAGCCGCTAACTCGGTTTGCGATGGATCTACTTCCACAGTCACCTTTAATTCTTCATTATCAACTAGGGTATCCGGCCGTCCACGGGGTTTGTTTTGTACGTCAAAATTTCCAGCACAAAAACGAACCGTGTTTTCTTTTAATTACCTTCCCCATATCGAGCTGTTTCTGCAGCGCTGATGCCACGGTTGAACTCATATTCGTAAATAACGCGATATTTTAAGTTTTCCATTTTGTGAAAAGAACTATGTCAAAGAAAAATCAAATGGTGCGAAAACAAATGAATAACTTAATTCGAAACAAAAATACAGAAGCCTAAATTTGAATTTACTAACCAACGCCAAACTTAGCCAAACGCATATATTTGAGATCAAGGTGGCCAGTTCAACAAAATGCTAATTTCATATCTAAGGAGCTAATATTAAATAACAATAATCCGTTGTCCTGCAGCCACAGTGAATTGATATTGGTTATATAATATTTACAGACAGTCGATGTGCCGCGGCCGGGCGGTGCGTCCGGGCGGAGAGGTGCCGGCCGCACAGCGAGACCGCGCTCGTCTCCGAGTGTCTCGCGCTGTGCGACTGACTGCGCCTGCGACTGCGGAACTGAACGCTGTTTGTGTCCTAACCTTGTAGGTTTTACTCGATTTTGACCATCGGTTTGTGTACGTCGATGACTTATGACGTATCTCTTAACACAAATACGATATCACTGTTATATAAGATGGAAGATGTACGTCTTTCTCGCTAACGACGATGGGATAGGATGCTTAGACGTTTTACGCCAATTGTAATATAGATTAACTTTTAACACTGACAATTTTATTATAAAAACATTAATTTTAAATAACAACATTTAAAGAGCTTCAATAATCAAACAAAAAAGCATATATTTCTTTATTTTGAAAAACAAAATCAAATTGATGATACGATATATATAAAATATTTTAACCAGCAATTAAACACCCCATTACCTATGTATAATATCGGATAACATTTGTACGCGTTTTGTTTAAAACCCCCCTTTTGTATATTATATTTATTAACAGAAAATCAAATATTTCTATAACTTATAAAGTTATTGTAGAAGGCAACAGATGGACTTTTTGGATCACCACTATTATTAGACTTGGTGAACATGGACGTGGGTATCCAGGCTTCAGGCTTGTGTCGTGTGTCGTGTGCCGTGTGGCGCTCTCTGCCTGACACTCGCCTGACCTTGTGTGATAATGAAATCAATTCTGACGGGAAAGTTGAAAACGTTTTATAACTTTATGGTTCTTAGTGCGCTTTATTCTACTTGTTAATATCATCATTATATTTAGCCGGTATAATTGCAGACCGGCATAACGACGGTCACCGTTCCTTATTTATAATACTGCTCGTAACATTTTGCTGAACCAAGTATAGAAATATTAAACAAGAAGTGTAGATCATAAATGGTTTAGAACTCCATCGGCTAGGTTATTTTTCGTATATATGCCTATTTCCGTTTTTATAGTTACAGTAGATACAATTTATGCAAAAATAATTAGTGTTTGGAATAATTCCATTAAATAATTTGCTTAACAATAACGATTATAAGAAATCATTATTTCTTTCTTTCTTTGTATAATTCCAGTTACTTACCGTAATTATGAGTACATACAAGTCGTCTAAAGCCAGTAAAACTTTATACATTTTAGTAGCCACGTAGTGTCCTCTATGCAATTAAGATACTTTTAACTTATTAAAATATTATGATTTAACTTTTTTCTTACATTATCTAACTAATTTATTTGATATTTTGGTACAAAATAATATATATTGTAAATAAAAGTGACGATAGAAACATCTTAGTATATTTATCTCGTTTATTCTTGAATAGAATTATGTTAGTGCGAGTAGTACCGTTATAACTTTAAGATCTACAGCAAGTATTTTTAATTTCGGTGCTATTTGAACCAAGTTCATTGACTTTGTGACAACTGTTTTTTCAAACTACAAGTCCGGTAGTATGCTTCAGTCGAAGTAATGTTCACTTTCAACAATTTCCTTGTTGTTAATGCGTGTTTCGGTACCTGTAGATGTATACTAAATATATTATATTGATGTTAGTCGTGTAATATGTTGATAAAAAAACAGGAGACGCCCTTTTTGGATTAGAGGCGCTGTTAATCGTGGATAAGCGTGAATTTAGAACAGATACAAATTGTATTAAGAGTCCGTAAGGTTAACTTAATATCGATTCTGAGCGAATTTTTTCTCTTAACAACACTGTCCATTGTAATAAGTATTAAAAAAAAATGAACCAATACAGCTCAATCCTATATATTTTTGGATGCTGAAACCGTATCTGGTATCCGTTTTTCGTTATCACCCAAAGTTCTCTCACAATATGACATCGCTTATATTTCAAAATAAAAAAAAAATGTATAAAAATTAAAGGTCGTACATTTATTTTATTAGGTTATAATTTTTATTTACGATAACATTATTTTATTTCAATGCGAATATTTAGGTGATTATTTTTGGTAGTAGCTGTAATCACCCATTATGTAAATATTCAACCGTCTCTGAAATCGTTTTTTCACCTCTTTTATGTCCAGGGGAAACCGTTCCCCTGCACTTCACTCACATCGCCCAAGTTTTAAGAAAAAAAGTTAAGAGGGTTGTGCAGGAAGTGGAATTCAAGGCTCATTAGACAACACAGATTGTTGAACTTATCTATCATATTAGCTACGATAATTTCATAGTTAGGGTCTTTGACATCGCCCAAAAACTTAGTCACGACTGCTTTAAATTACGTCTAAGCATCTTGTTTTGTAATCATACTTCAAAGTTGGAATCATTTTACGAATATCAAGTCCAACAGTAAACCCTTGAATTGTGCGTCTGATGAATGAGGAATTTTTTTAAACAGGTATTTAAAACCTTCACCATCTTTAAGCAAGGCTTTTACAAAATGTTTTAGCAAACTTGATGTTCCGTGTTGACAGAAGAATCTTGTTTACTCTACTAAAATTTTCTGCAAAATATTCTTCTCAAATAGTGTTACAATTTCTTTGTAACTGGGTTTGTAAAATCCTTTTGTTAACCAAGGACTATGGAGATAACTTTTAAATCTCCAACTAGTATCCAGTCGTGTTCTAAATAGTTAATTTTCATCTTATGATTTTCGTTACGATTCCTCCATCTGGACAGATGTTACAGATGGTACCGTAGTAGCAGTTCCTTCCTCTTCGTTACGCTGAGGTTGGTCTCCTCGTTCGCGGAGTACGAATCTCTTTGTCACGCGTCACTAACGGCATACCGCTTCTATCTATTATATACGGTAACAGAACTTTTCAATGATAAAAATATATATTTCAAATTGTGAATAATAAATATTATAATTTTTGATAAGTATTAAAATGTGAGAAATTGGTGGGTGATACAACTTTTTATTATTATTTTCGGACTCAGCACACCAAAAAATATAGGAATTAAATATAATTATTGAACTTTTTTTATCATATTTGGCCTGTGTAATTAATACATTTCCACTGTTTAATTACAAATTCTAACATCACTTATTCTACTCACAATTGAATTCATTATCACACTGTTTTATAGAGGAAATTATTCGATTTTAACAATATAGAAACGTTCTAAAATTATATATACATAACTTTAGAACGTATTGTGTCTAAATACCCTTTCGTAGTAATGTCGGCGCCGTACTTTCATATTTCAATTAAGATCATTGTCTTAGAGGATGTGCCCAAGTTCCGTCTATTTTTTCAAATGTTATGCACTCAGATCTATGATTTTTTAATGTTTGGAATTAATTAAATAATTAACCTTATATTATACGGTGAACGGATTCGACGATTTATTTATCTATATAATACTTAAAATTAGGGGTGTAACGGTACCGATACGATATATCTTCCGCGCGCATAAAGCGACTAGCGGCGACATTGCCGTCTTTACTAAGGGTTGTATTTTTCCTGCCCCATTTATTATCAATTTTGATTTGACATTATTTTCATAAAAAAGGTTTCATTTTCATTTCATTAAAAAGGTTATCACCAGTTTAGTGCATAATAGAGACACGTACAATCACCCAAAAAAACTGTACCCACCGCCAGTTGGGTAAAAATGTGTAGGAGTTTATATACTTTATTATTTATTACTAAACTTTCGATATCGGTATCGCCAATTATTCACTACAATAATCGGCATCGTATCGGCAAAATTATTTATCGTTACATCCGTAGTTAAAATTATAAATCCATTGTCTTCGTTCCTTCACAATTTCACTTAGTTAATGATAAAAGTACAAAATTACGAATAATGTTTTATAGGAACGCGCGCACGCGCACGCGCACGCGCACGTCTTGTGTCGCACTGTATATACATACTAGTACGTCGTGCGTCGTTACTCGTTGCACACGCAGTACTTTGTGAGTTTCCTGCGATCGGATTGTTATATATTCGTGTTTTGAAGGTACAGAAATAATACTGTGGTAAGTGAGACTGGGGGGGTTGGAATACGATATAGAAGGAAAATGACTGTTTTAGTATAGGAAACAAATTCCGTATAGGTAGGTAGGTCGATGTCATAAGTTTGAAGTTTCCAACTGATTTTAGTTTCGCAGACTATGAGCTTCCGTCAAGACCTTCGCTGTACCAAGCGAACAGACTGGATCTAGATTAGATAGATACCGACCTATGATAATCCTATCGTATAGTTTTGGTGTACAATTCACAGTTTATAAAAATTGAAATAGAGATTTTTGAAATGTTTACTCGTTTTGAATAGGGTACGGTTCAATTGAATTTTTGTATTAATACATTGAAAATATATAAAAAAAGGATATTAGTGATACGATATTGTTTTGTACATGAACGAAGACGAACACGTAGCCGCGTAGGGCCGCAGCGCGTAGGCGAGACGGTTTTACTTACGCGGCAATCGAGAGAGCGACCGGCGGCGTCACCCGGTTTTACTTTATATAGTTGTCTATTGTGATAAAACTGGTATTGTAATGATATTTCGAAGGACTGATGATGGGCGGACGCGACCTCTCGAACACAGTGATAGTTGGCGCGGGGGCGGGGATAATTGTTTAATGGGGTTGTTATGAAGTCGCGTTCGCTTCGGCGTTTGAGGCGATACGGTATTGTAACATCGCCTCGAGTTTTTGATCTCGAATTGCGACTGAGCCCGATGAATGTTTGTGCTGGTCACAGTAAGTATATACCTTTCTCTACCTCTAGTGGTACGCGATGTTTACATGTTATCAGCACAAGCAGCCACGACAAAACACGTGATTCCTTCATAGATTAACCTTTTTGTTTTACCAATTTTTTAAATTGTCAATTGATATGAAAACGAGTTTGCGCATACTGTTTGTTGTTGTGCAATATAGAGGGAGTGCGAAATAAAAGTATTATTCTTTGAACGATTGTGTCTTAATTTTCTTTCTTTTTCAAAGACTTTCCGAAAGTCGAATATTCAGAACGGACACTAAAAATTGTGAAGCGTTTTATACGATTATTGTAAACATTTCGATAGCCATTATGTATTGTTATATTGTGTAATGGCTTCCGGAATGAATGTTGGGACTCGAGAGTAGAAACTGTGGCGCATTCTTGTTTTTCGTACAAATTACATTGGTTGTACTCTAGTTATATATTTATTTGTAGTTTTTAGCGGGGCTAAAACATTTTGTTAATTGTGTTGTGTTTTAAAACGTAAAATAATTATATATAAACTATACAAAAAAAAATGTGGTGCGAGTGGATTCAGTGAATTTAACGATAAAGACATTTAACAAATTTTCAAATTAATAATAATATTATAAAAAGTACTAAAAAAAAACTTTTTTAAAAATCGCTTGGATAAAGATATTGTATGTAAATAGAGTTAAGTGCGAACTTAGATGTAGTAGTATAACAAATTGCTGGCGAACGAGTGCCGAGCGGACAGAGCGAGCCGAGCCTGATCGGTCTATTGTTAAACAAATCTTCACTTTTTTATTTTATTATTTTGTGTTATTTCTTTTTATATATTACGATTAATATTTCGTTAGTGACACGTCGTTGTTGTCGGATCAGACCCGTGAGCGAGTCCCTGCGAGTTGTCCTGCCGGCCTTTACCGACGCGAGAGCATTGCCTTATATTTCTACACTTGCTATGTTTAAATAAGTAAAACTAGTGATCTCTAGAATGATTCTATTTGTTTTTGATATATATTATATATCGTCTTAATTTGCATTGGTTTAGGGAGTCGAGTGTAGAATTATAACGTAATGCGTTTTTAGAATAACCGTAATCATATAATTTAGATATTTTATATAACGAGTTGATACGTATTTTAATGAAAACATGACCAATCGTTACTCGGTATTTGATTCAATTCTACATTTTACTATCTACTATTTGTATGTGTAACTTCTCGCATAAATTATCAACTTTAGTTTAGTAGTAGATTAGTTTCTTCTTAAATCTGCTTCAGAAGCATAAGAACCTAAGTCGGAACAAAACTAATTTTTATTTACGTTTGAACATATTTACTTCGGAACATAACTAATGTTTCTAAAGTGAATAAAATGTTACTTTTTAGTAGTTTATGAATTTAAATAATTATGCGTATTTACCTAACATGTATAGGTATTATTAATTTTAAAAATCAGGTACCGAGGAACTGTATCTTTGGTTTACAATTAGCGTCGGTAGCGCTGGCCTCGCAGTGATTTTGCAAAAATCGGTGGTGATGTTTTTACAAAATAATTTATGTTTTTATATATATTGATTAACAATCGTAATAAAGAGTGAGCAATGGCACATCTTAATTAGTGTTTTATTATTCCCATATGTTTGTGACGTGACCGTTTGATATCCTGCTCTTGTCTTGTAGGAACAATTGAATAGTGTTCGCCTGCAGTCGTCTACCTGCTACTTGTTACTAGCTGAAAATATATCGCAAAAACACGTCTCCGAGGGCTGAACATTAAAAACGAATGTCGATTCTACTTAAAGTCATATTTGAGCATATGACAAACAAATGAGATTGTGGTATGTATAACCATAAGAACCATATTATAACAAAGATAATGGTATTTAGTTTACGGTTAACACCAACCCGTTGTGCGTTGATACTCATTAAAATTATAAATATATAAACTTTTAAAATGCAGGTAGTTCACAACTGATAACTAAAACTAACACTAACAATCAATAAAAGACTAAAACGAAACATAAAATACCACCATTAAAATAATCAGTTATAATAATTAATAAAATATAGCAAGAAAAAACATTTCCTAAAATGTTATTTTTGGTAATATTGAAAAGGACATTCAGACATCGACAATAGGTTTGGAAGTACTCAATAACACCCTCGCAAAGAAAACGACTTCTTTTGTAAACTTGTGATATAAACTGGTGATAGGTTTGTTTGGTTACTCATTTCAATAATAAAAACTTTTCTTATAAATTTTTTATTAAAATTTTCATTATATTTCTTGACATTGGTTATAAATTTTTAACTTTATGATTTTCTTATAGTACACAAGCACGATATCTAAGGAAACTAAACATATATCTAAGGTATATAAATCACGGACAGTCTAAGGTAAAAGTTGACGTTTTTATGAAAATAGATTATTAGAAAATGAAAAATGAAATGCATCCGTTGTCTTATTATTTATGACTTTATTACAAAACTAGGCACTTTTGGAAAGGAAAAGTGACAAACAGGACTTTTTGTGTTAGCAATATTAATTATATTATTATTAGTTCCTTTAATAAACGAAAATAAATTTTGTTGTTACACACAAACTTAGGCCTGTGGGTTTTTTAATGTTACTGCAAGAATACATTATATATATAAAACATAGGTTCTGTAAACTCTTTCGGTGAGCACTTAAATAAATAAAAAAAATATCATAAAATTATTATTTATTAAAATCAATAGCTTTCTAACCAATAATAGGTTAAATATTACAAGGCAGTAAATAATTATCTTATATAGTACAGATTCTTAAATAAATTAACATTGATTATTAAAAACATACCACAATTGTTTAATGAATGGAAACACGTACGTACACACTGATAATGAATTCTACAGAAGAATACTTAATTACTTATAAGTTATCAGTCCATTATTTCCTTAACATAACCGGCGGCCACGAGCGTTTCATGCGATCTTACAATATCACTAGGAACTTATAAAATAACTTATAATTGGATTATTAGTGGAACCTAACTCAAATTTATAAGAAAAAATATGCGTACGTAGATACAAAAGTATTAGGAAACACCACAACAGGCCTTATTCTGACTCCCGCCTCAGTACAACCTTTTTTTGTTCTCTTATTCCGTCTTTGGCCCCGTACAATCTTTTTTTATGAATTCTTATTATTTTCAAATTATTGTATGGCATGAAATTGTCATATATGTATATAGCACAGGCGCTGGTCTCGTTTCGCTGTACGATGGGTTCGCGTGCGCTTTGCCCACTTCGACAGAATTTCGCAGGATGAAAGCCGATATTATAGAAATACATTCAATTAGAGATTTTCCTGAATTATATTTAATAATAATTAGAATTATTTAAAATGCCTTCAAAAATGAAATGGTATGGAGATGAATAGAAAACAAAAACAATATTTTAACGAATAAAATGGAAATAATTAATAACACACAAACTAAATAATTGTGAAAATGAGCAATAAAACATATTTCATAAAATACAATTATATAAATGATTATAATGTAATAAATATTATATTACATATACACTTTTTATTTGTGTATATATATATATATATTTTAACTATCAATATGCTATCTAGTTCCAATTATTTCGTAGTACGGAACGTAAGTCGTCCCGTCGAGCGACCTCTACGATAAAAAGGTTATTCGTGTGTTACGCAACTTGCCTAGTTTGCTAACTTGACGAGCTAAAAAATCGAAAGTTACCGATGTTTTATCAATATTAGCTACATATTCATCTACGCAACGACGACCACATCTTTTAAATATACTAAAGCAATTTACATATGAAATCGAAATAAGAATCATCGTGTGATGAGTTGTCTAATAAATCGAATAGTAAAGCCGTCTTACTCATATTTAATCACCTGTAAATAGATTTCGAACAAAAATATATGTGATAGATAGATTGAGCTAAGCAGACTGTCAAAAGACTGAAATGATTTCATTTATTAACCTATCTTAGCCGTCTGTGATACCTTAAGATACAAGATTAAATCTTAAGAGAGATCTTATAGTGTCTTCTCCGTGAGTGACGTGCTTAATGTTCAATGCTTTTTTTTATCGTTGTAGGTTTTGGCGTAGTGGCTTGTGGCCAATCATCTGATTTTAGGTAACGATGTGGCCAAAGATGGTAACACGCTAAACCTAGTGGGGCGACTGGCTCTCAAGTGCAGCTGCCGGAACACACCTATTAGTGCTTGGCGACAGATTTTCAACTTGAGGGTGGTAGCTAGCCAGCCGGACGTTAGAAAATACCCTACAACCATGCTATGCTCATTGCAGGGATTCGAACTCACGTCACTCTCGACGCGAAGTCGTACACGCTACCACTTAGCCATCATCGCTTTCGATCTTCGCGCTTTCGAAAATAGATTGTTTTGAAAAAACTACCGAACTATCTTTTAATTATTTATTCTTAGTACTGTATCTAAGCCTAAGACTCAGGCGACCGAGCGGCGACAGTGTAAAAAAATAGTAATTCGTGCGTTTCATGGATAATACCACATCTACACATATAATAAAATTGGTATCTGTTTGTAGTGTCAAAATAGCAGCTCTACTAAATGCACAGGAAAGTAAATATGGTACTTATAACATAAAACAATTTTTATTGTCTGTTTGTTCCGGTTAATCTCCGAAATGCTTGGACCGATTTTGACGGGACTATCACTTGCAGATAGCTGATGTTATAAGGAGTAACTTAGGTTACTTTATTTTAGAAAAATAATGAGGGTTCCGCGCAAATAAAATAATGTCTTTTAAGTAGTCCACACGAGTGGAGCCGCGGGCACAGGTAGTACTAAATAATACACCAGGGCGACCGATAATAGGTACCAAAAAAAGTTTTCGAGCGGAAGACGTAAGGGCCATGGCGTTTGCTATTAACGTTAATTGATAAACTATTAAAAAAGATCATTCGCGCAATTTTTTGTGGCAGTCATAAAATTCAGCCCCGCATTATGTACCTTCCTTTTAAAATATGGCAAATTTGTACTATCAATAGTTTGAGCCAGCTATTAATTTATCGATAGTGCTAATGACAACCGACAATCGACGGTCAATGAACACTACCGCAGATATTTCGCCACCGCATTGATTTCATCTGTTTGTGTGTTTCGGTTGAGCTAAACATCCAAACTGGTAAGTAACTGCCAACGCGAAAACTCGCTCGACACAGGCCATACAAGAGCATTTTAGGATTGTTAGTAAGTTCGGGCCAAAGGGTGATGAAAGCTCGATGCAAGTCTGTTTGTTTATCACAAAACGTATTGGGAGTTAATACGTGAGCTTGAAATATATTTCATAGGACAATCTCAAAATAACTTGATGAACAGGCAAAAATACTTAAAATGTTTTACTAGATTATTTAAAGGTTAATTCAATTTCAATACGTTTATCAACTCTTTACCGATGGTAGAAATGACATATCACTGATATCACACCGAATTACTGTATTGTAAAAGAATAGTTCTAAATAACATAAATGCAAAGATACTTATATATGTAATAATCTTATTCTTAAATTGATGATTACGATGGCGTGGCAAGTAAAGATGAATAAACATTACTTTTTACTGGCAACATTGAAGTAAGTAAGTAACGTTTTATTCTTCCTCGTGGACGCTTTTGGTGTTTTTTCGGAGACAGAGTTCCTTCTCGGCGGAGCGCATTCCTTGGGGCTGAGCGGAGCGGTTGGAACAGAGCGGTCCGCGAGTTCCGACGTCTTGCCTTTCTTCCCGCGCGCCAGCAGCGTCAGCCAGTCGGTCGTGTCTTGCTTCTTCTTCCCTGGAGACATCAGCCTCAGGTGAGGCGCCTCTCCGTTTAACACAAAGTTCGGCAAATCTTTCGTTGGTGTCGTGAACGATATAATTCTGACTTTAGTGGGTGATGTTTTCACTGGCGACATAACTGTATTAGGTGATATCATTTTTGGACTCTTGGGTGAGAGGGCTTTACAGCTTTTTTTCTCGTAGTTCTTCGTCGGAGTCATAAAAGAAGTCCCAGATTTAGGAATATACGTCCACTCCAACACGTTTGATTCTGAATGGCACTTTTTGGGGCTTCCATGTACGATTTCATAATCGCGGCGCCTTTTTATACCCCTAGGTAGGAGTTTCTCATCGTCACTGCCTTGATTGTCTGATTTAAATCTTTTAGCTAAGATTTCTGGATCTTCACTGTCTTTTGCTGTGTTCATGAGATCAGTTAAGCAACGCTTGGTCTTATTACTGGACAAGGTGCTATGGGATTTAGCACGTTTGCCGCCGTATGACCCGGGTGTGCTGGTGGAATTACGTTTTAAAGACTTCGGAGTTCTATCTAATGCACCCCATTGTGGAAGACTGGTTAAGTCGGTTCGCGGAACAACTTCCGCTCGTCCTTTCAGTTCTGATTCATTAACAAGGAATTCTCTGCCAATTCTCCAGATCTTATGTCTAGCGTCATCGCTACAAGTGACGATTTTCATATTATCTTTCCGACACCACGCAGCACAAGTGACTTCTGCCCAATGTCCAGTCAACTTTACAATTGGCTCTGAATACTTTACGTTCCAGATGTAAGCGTTTTTGTCGCTGCTCCCACTCACCAAGTACATAGAGTCTGGACTAAGGTTAGTTTTTATGTAAAAAGTACTGTTTTCATGGCCAATGTACCTCTGTTCTGGTAACGTGTTATAAGTCGAAATGTTAAAGCAATATATGACGTTATCCATGCAGCTAGCATAAAGTCTCGTCCGGGCATCATCTATTATTAAATTTGTGTATCCATTTTTGGTTGAACTACCACAATATGGGATGGAGTGTTTCGGTAGTGGTTCCCTTTTGTAAATGTTGTAGTTCTTTCTTAAGTCCCATACTTTGATATTTCCGTCGCATTCACCGCATGATATGAGTGTCTGATCATCTTGAAAAACAAGGCCTGTGATGCTGATAGCTCTGTGACTGTCGATGCGAGGTCTTTTGATATGTGAACCAGGCGTTTTAGGAGTGAAACTAGAATGACAGTTTATGAGACAATTGTCTGGTTTCAACACTAGTGAGGGGTGGTTGCAGGCTCTAATATCCCAAACAAGTATGTGACCATCCCTTGCACCTGTAGCGAATACTGATGGCTCTGTGGGTCTAAAGACAGCAGTTTTGACTGACCTTGTGTGATTAGAGAACACCATCACTCTCTTTGGAGCACTTTCGCCAACGTCCCATAGTGAAGCAGTATGGTCACCTGAAAATGGAAAGTATAAATATCTACAGGCCACATTATACATACTGAAGTAGCAATCAATCTTGTTTTTTTGAATGTCAATTTTCACCGCAAGTCTGTTATATTTTGAGCACTCTTAATAATAGTCATCAGTGTTTCTTTTTTGTTGTAGTAATACAAAGTGACTGCACTATGCCAGATGGTAAGCACAGTATAATCCAAAAACAACGTCGACCACCGAGAGATCGGCAATTCATCACTGGACATCATTGTCAAGCCTGCCTGCAAAACTCTCGGCAGATGGATATACACTATATACTATAAATGCAATAATCCAAAATAATGTCGCTGACGGGTTTATCATAATGCCCACCATTCAGGTACAGATGCTACCCATCAATCCCCGTTCATCTTTCAGCATATGTCATCACAAAATATGTATTTAATCAACAAATAAATGTGTTTGTATTTTACATACTTACGTAAATATATAATTACACATTAAAATTTAAGTGTGTACACATATTTTAAATAAAATTAAAATACTTTCTCAACTTTGTATCTAAAAACAACCTAAATGATAAATCAATCCCCAGGGATCCATATAAACTGCTATGAATATTATTCCTTTAGAATTAAGATAGTTTAATGAAGTAATAGGACTATGAGAACACATTTAGGGAAACATTTGTTAGGAATACAAAAATAAAGAAAATAAGTGTGATCTTGAAATATCCAGTAGAAAAAAAGTAACATGATGATATGGCACTTGAACATATACCCACACAACAAACTAATGATATACCTAAATATAATTCAGTCTATTGATGTTCCGCAATACAAAGTTCCACAAATGGTAAAGTCTAATAAATGCCAATATGAGGGATACAGAAGAAAAAAATATCTGTTTTCACTGAAAAAGTTTAAACATAAATAATGTTCAAAATGCATGCCACAATTACTAGTTATAAGAAATATAAATTTAGACAAGTTATATGTTATTGCCACATAATGTAGAACAGAATTCCTGAATAAATACCTTGTATTAAATACTAAACAAAAATGGATATTGCAACATAATTTAATTATAAAATTAAAATAAAATTAAAATTAAATAAATAACATAATTTTAGTGCAAAACTCATTATATTTCCCTTTTGTCAGTTAAGTAACTCATTTTACAAGTTACAACAACACATAAAAATAGACATATCTCTCTATTCACTCAAGTTGATTAAAAGCAGGCGTTCCACACAGATCTAGTGATGCAAAAAGTTTACCTGAGACTGTTACAAAGTTCATGTGATGAGGCATCCATGCCAAATCAAAAACTGCATTGTTGTGACATTGGAAACCTTCTAATTTACTTGCTGAATTTATTGTTGTTGTGTTCTGGAAATAAATTTTCTCATAATAGGATTAGTGGTTAAATTGAAGTATATATATTTTTTTTCTTTTTTATACCACGATGGTGGCAAACTAGTGTGCTGTCCGCCTGATGATACTCAGGCAGTTACCGCAGCTTATGAACACTAGCAACACCCGAAGCATAACATGCATGTTGCCATCCCTTTAAAAACCTATTTACTTCCTTTTTGAAAAACCCCATACTGTAGTCCCTTGGGAAAACCTCGGCAGAAGTTTATCCCCCAACCGGAGCGTTCGCAGAAGGTTAATCCTCTGAAACCAGACTGTCCACAACCATTTAGGTTCCAAAGTGTGAGGTAAAACTCCCTGCCGAACTGTCAAACAATTCCTCAGAACACAACCCATTATACAAATGGTAGAACACGCACAAGGTGGTAAGGTGTCTCCTCAAACTTAAGGTTTTAGTACCGTTGGGACCTTTTATGAAGTTGAGATCGTCAACAATTCTTACAGCTCGTCTTTGCGCCGAGTTTGACTCGGTATCTAACATTGAACTAGTAACATTGAAACTAAAGTTGAACCCAATGAATTACAATTCAATTCAATTAAAAGAAAATTTATTTTTTATACCTGAATAGCGACCCGTCCATCTTCATTAGCAAGAGCCAAGATATTTTCGAAACCAGGAGCTTCCGAAAAACGACACGCAAAAATTGGCGGATCTTGATCAAAGTTAGCTATTATGTTGTTACTCTGCAGCCCATAAAATGACTCCTCACTATCAACGACTAATCTTTTCAGAATATTATCATAATTAAATCGGCACCCTAAAACATTTATTTAATAAGTATCACAATTACAAAAATAAATCACAATGGTCAAATTATTCACTTACAAAAGCCTAACTGACGATCAATTAAATTCTGAATGTCGTTCATGTTGTTTTCCGCATAGTATTTTTCGAGAATAACACTGTTATTACACAAACTACGTTACACTGTATACTTAGTGCTATAGTGTATTTTCAAGAGTTTATAGTAAGTTTATATACGGGATACTACTTATTACTATTCTAGTATTTTCTTGAACAGTACCACAGCAATCACAGACAGCAATGAATAACAATAAGTCATGAGCAATGAGAAATGCACATTTCAAAACAAAAAACAGAACTGAGAACCACAAAAAAACAGGTATGTATGGCGCGAAAATGAATAATCTACAATGTCAAATTGACATTGACATGGTAACACTGAGAGCTACGACGCACAATTGCGCCAATTACGCCGGATGTGTCTACTCACTTATTCCAAATGTTTTTATTATAAAAATATAACAAGTAGGTACATAATATAGTAAAGAAATATAAGTAATATATGTAGATAATTGTAATTCTTTATAAACTTTACTGGCAATTTCGTTTCGTGAAACACGTTACGATCGTGAAACTTTGCATGCGGGTTCCATTTACAATGTATGTAAGCACTAAGGGAAGATTTTTAGAGATTCAACCTCCAAAGCTAGTGAAAAAGGGGATGAAAATCATTCTTTAAAATATTTTCTACCCGTACGAAGCCGGCCGGGCCGCTGGTTTTTAAAAAAAATCTACAAATTATTTCAAATGACTAAAACCCGCATAAACAGTCTCATTTATAAACATCGCATCGTGACGTCAGGAGCCAGTCTAGGTGTCATACATAACCATTAAGTGTTATTATCAAGTAAAACTTTGTTTCATAGCATGTTTAGGAGATATAATGGTCTGCAAGTGGCGTATACTGTCACAATGTACACACAAATCTATAAAAAATCTAGAAAAACTGTTTGTCAGCGTTCCTAGATTGCCAAAATAATAAAAAAAGTAGTTGGAAATGGCTCTCAGAAACCCAAATGATGTTGCGGTCAGTTGGAATGTTATTTTCCGTGAGAATAATTATGATATAAGTAAACATAATATATTTTTATTACTTAACTACACAATTATTTATGTGATACACAAATGTGTATTTTATATCATACGTTGCTATTTTTATAGTTTGATTATAGACGTTGATACCCGATAGAGTACCCCGATACTTCTACCCGCGCAACTCATAGCCCTCTTGGTCTGCATCTTCAATGTAGCCATCGCCCACTACCACTTACCAGCAGCTTGGAAGAGGGCCACAGTGATAGGTATTCACAAGCCCGGCAAGAAAGCTTTGATTCCCGATAGCTATTGACCGATCAGTCTCTTGAACACGTTAAGGAAACTTTACGAGCGGCTCCTTCTGAACCGTCTCAAGATCAGTATAAATCATAAAAACCTATTCCTACCTAAGCAGTTCGGTTTTCTTGCCCGACACTTTTATACACATCAAGTGCACCGGAGCATATTACGGAGCACATCACTAATAATTTTGCTAAAAGTAAAATTGCTCCATCCCGTATGCTGCAATCTTCTTCGACGCCGGACTAGTCTACAAGCTGCACCAACTAGGGAGCCGCCATCTTGTTAGGATACTGAAATCTACATATACATCTGACTATCTGACATCTTTCCATTAAACAAAAAAAGCAAACAAAAAGCACAGCTGCGCCCTCCAATAATTCAATCTTTCTGAACATATTTTAGCATTGATTTTGGAAATCCCTAGCATTCTAGCATTTTTTAAGATGTCATTTACCACTCCCTGTATACCAATTTATTGGTAGATGTACTGATTTTGCATCCAGTCTAGCTATATACCAAAATAACCCTTAAATATACCTATTTTTCAAAATATTTAGACACTATATCGAAAAACTTTTTTACCAAAATTTAAATTGAGCCCTATGTACACATTTACAGTACTCATTTACACTATGACAGAGAATTTTTAGTGGGATCTTGAACTGCCATGTTGTGGTTTTTATTTTAATTTATTAAATAGGTTTTTTGACTCTATGTTATGTAACATTGATGGCATTTTGCTTTATATAGTTTGGTTATTGTGCATACGTGAAGTTAATTATAAATATAAACTGGAGACATGCATTTTCAGTTGCCACAAATACTCCCTTATAGATAATTTAATAAGGGAGCCACTATCTTGTTTGAACTCACTTTGAAGATTACAGAAGACTACGAAGGCTTAAAACATAGACACTGAAAAGAAAAACAAGAGCAAGAAAAAAACAGAGAAGTTGGCTATGATCTTTATATAAATTACACATAAAAATAACATGTGACTTGGCTGCGTGGTTTTAAAAACCTTTGCCTTTTCTGGTGCTGATTGGATAGGAGCTTTTCTTGGTGAGTAAGGTTCACAGAGTAAATTTTTATAAATGAGGGAAATAGGATCACAGAGTAAATTGTATATGGTAGGATGAGTTGTATTGTGTTGTGAATTTGTGATGATTATTTGAACTTTGTTACAATATAACAAAATAGGTACTACTGTTAATAACATTCACGTACAAGTTGTGCTTCCAGGCAAGTTTTGCCAAATTACTCATTACGTTTTCTTTAATTTAGAATTAACATTTAATTTATACTTTTTGGACTATTATGCTCAGGAAGTTTTTGGCGGGATCTCAAATTGTCATGTAGTGGTTTTTCTTTTTTATTCATAAATTTGTGTTATTTCACCCTATATTTTGTCATACAGGTGACGTTTTGCATAATAAAGTTTGGTTATGGTGAACAAGTGAAGTAGATTGGATATAATAACATGGATCATCTGAGATGCAACAAAAATTCCCTATAATGTTCTAATAAGGGAATTATCATCTTGTTAGGATCCTGAAATCGTCATAGTCTGGAAACTATTTTCACTCGATCATGGCAGTAACGGTCTTCACTAAAGAGGATCACTTGCCAAGTTAGGAAAAAAAAAGAACAAGAAGACTATGCCCACAAAACATGACCGAATTGGACCGAAAGTGAAAATAATAAAAAACATGACATTCCATTTTACAGAACGAAATGTGAATTCTAACCGTCTTCTATATTATTCATGGACAATCTAACAGGATTGTTGCGTAGCATGCTAAAAGATATTTTAACCTAAATAATTAATTAAGTTCATCTACATTTTCAATATACCTATTTTTAATCTTCAATAATCTACTGAACTAGAGTGATAGAAACGTAGTTAGATCTACCGATATTTAATTATACAGTCTACTAATTTCTATAGCTAACTGGCACATTATTTACTGATTTTCTAAAATTGAGGTTGGCAGCCCTGGTATCGAGTTGGCAGCCCTGATTGTGAACGCTATATTTTTTGTTGTTGAGGTAGGTAACAAAAATTGAAGTTTCTATTGTAGAGTATATTATTTATAGAATTATTGTAGTTGTACGATAGATTTCATTTGCTTTTATTTATCATAATCACAATAGATAGTTTTGTTAAAAGCGGTGATAATATTCAAAAGACGAATAACGTCTGGAATATGCTATAGCATAGTGTGTCGCCTAGCGGTCTTTTAAATAGTTCTATCTTGTATATTACATTATATTCTTATTCGTTTGAAATATAAGAAAAGGGATCACATATAAATAAAATGGGATAACATCCCCTACAATGGTAAGTATAGCATAAATTTGTTTGTATATACTACAGATTGTTTTTCCAATGACGCAACATATCGGTGCATAATTTCAGGTTCATGAAATGAGAAGTGGGCCTTGAAAATGGACTTGGCTGTGACACGACGCGCAAAGAAGTTAGCGGCCTACAAAAATTCAAATACGAGTACAAACACGTTGGCGGGAGTGACTTGCGGCTGGGCTTCCCCATTGCTGTGCTTGGCAAAGTATCTGACCAGCAGATGTACCTCAGCGTGGCCCCGGCCCTACTCGACCGAACGACCCGCCAAACGACCGACAACAATGTTCCTACTGACATTCCCTTTATAAACAATATGGATGAAATATCATACTGGATTTATACAAAACGGGCTCCCTGTCTCATGAACTATGATAACCTTATAAAAAAGCAAAATGAAGAAGCTCATACTTCCAAATCAAAACCAAAAAGTGTTCCCAATGTTGTTCAAGAGGTGCCTTCACTGAAGAAAAAGAAGAAACGGAGGTTGTTATCGCATAGTGATGATTCCATAAGTGAAAAAAATCAGAAAAGAATGTATTTTGACACTTCTCAAAAACAGAATCAAAAACATTTGATGTCACCAAAAACCAGTGATGGCCTGGGTTCAGACATTGATTTTGATATTAAAAACTCTTCTGTGCAAGCAAAACTTAAAAGGCCCAAATTACAGAAACACACTAAAACTGTATTACATAAGAAAAATAAACTGGTCACATCTACTCCAAAAATTCCACTTACATCATTGAGAAGAAGTTTAAGGCAGAAACTACGAAGCATGAATAATGGTCATAAGAAAATATCACTAACATTTAACTCTAGTAATGTTAATGGTATTAACTTGAAGAACAATATAACTTTAGAAGATAATTCAACTAATAAATTGGAACAACCAAGTGAGATTCTTGCAGATGGGGATCAAAGCTGTGATAAAAGAAATACTACTAATATTAATCTCAAGAATGACATTCTAAATGGACAATTTGAGGATCTTAGTGATATGTCAGGTTTCACCGCTAATTATATAAGATCAACAAAAGTGCAATCAAAGAAATCACCAAGGAAATTGAGATGTAAAACATCTAAACAAAATGAGCACAAGGATAATACAACTTTAGTCTGCCTTAACAAATCTGTCAACACTAAACTGACGGATAATCAATTGATGAACTGTAGCACAGATTCCTCTCAAAATATCATTAACTTAATCAGTACAAAAAATAATGATAAATCAATGAAAGTGGATAAAAGTACATCATTATTAAAGTTTGTAGACAAAAAGGATATAGAAGAAAGTAATCAAAAGACTAAAAACAGCCTTAACATTACCTTTCAATCGACTAAATCGAGGTACCCGAGACGAAATAAAAATGCAAAAACTAATAACAATATTCAACAAGAAAATCTAAAGAATATAACCAAGAATTCTAGTGAGTTCGAGAACTCCACCCATAAAGAGAGTCCACAAGAAAAGTTGGCAGCAAGGACGAGAGGCGGCAGAAATATAGGGCTGAATTTACGTCAGCATGAAAATTCTGTTCTAGTTCTTAGCAATTCAACTGAACATGCGAGTTCTACGGCGAGTTTGAATTTGGCAATTCCAAATGGAAAGTTGAAAAAGAAAAAAAGCCTCATTAACAGAGCTGTACGTACACGGAAAAGTGGAAAAGCGATACAAAGAGACTCGGTTAGAGATAAAAGTGGTTTCACTGCATGTTTTTCCGACAGTGATGAGGACAGTGAACCTCTACAGAAGAAGTTTTTTTGTGCATGAATTTACAGCAGTGTCAGTCTTGGCTTCCTGGACATTGTGTTATATGAAATATTGGTTACAGATAGTTATGTTTGCGACATCACCTAAATTCCCACTTGTGATAGATAATAATTATGTGATTTTATTAAGACTGGTTATGAATTTGTGGAAATTTTGTTTGTTTGCATCACTTTAGTGTGGTCTTATTTGCATGTTAACTGTGCTAGAAAAATGTACAATTATTTTCATAATACAATTTAATTATGTGTCTAATTAGTAGATAGAACCATGCACCCTTTCTGAAACCTAAATGGTTCACAAATGTGTTTATGTTTAATTATTTCCCTTGCATCTATAGACTAGTGCAGTTAACATGTAAATATCAGTGTATATAGCTTACTGCCTATACTCTGTACACGTGTGCGCCCTTGTGAAGAAACCGTTTTAGGAGTGAATTGCATTTAACTTATGCTGTAGCATTTAAACATATAAATTTATTGTTTGTTAAATATTATATTAGCATTGGGCAATTATGGATGATCTTGGAAATATTATTTGATTATAATAGTTTGAGATATCTTAATATACATTTTATAGTTTATATAGGAATTTCCTGTGATTCTTTTTGATACTAAATAATATTAATATTTCTTAATATGCAATCATCATTCATAAAAGTCTATTGTTCTTAAATAATGATATTTTCATTTCTGTGAATAATAGTAATATTAACTGAATTATGCAGCCCGATGTGCACGTGTCTTGGACTGTTAACAGATTCACACATATTTCAAGTTATTATCATAAAATGTTACATTTGGAATGTGAGTAGTTTCATATTCATGATAAGTGAACATATAAACCACAGACATTTTGATTAACTGGGTATGATTGTTACTGATTTTTATTTGTTCAAAATTTCCAATTTGTTTATATGTATATATTATTTTGTCAAGACTAGTCCATGACATATTTTAAAATAATAGGTCTTTTACCTGTGAAATTGCCGTTTTATATATAAAATCATCATCATCACTGACCATTATTGTGGATGCATGGCAGTGTACTGACACTGACTGCTTTAGGAATACTGGAGATAGGAATCGATGTACTCTTTAAAGGCGTTTTTAACCGCCTCTTCGATTAAAAGACTGAAATCAGTTAGAAGGTCTAGTTAGTATTGCGGGTAACGGACAGTTTTCAGTCGTAACTCCTGTAATTTTGAGACAGTCCTTTATTTGCATAATGTGTTGTTGTGAAGAACGAGTTGATTAGAACAATTGACAAGTGTTTGTTGTTTGACAGCAAGCTGGTCCATCACCATTTGCACAATACACCTCTGCCGTTAAACAAATCATTTTAAAAATAAATGTCATTGCTATATGATAAAATTAATATGACTGGATTTTTAATTAGGATGAGAGATATCGATATCCACCCTAGTCAGTATTGAAAATCGGTAATTTCATAGGTAAAGACTTAATATAATAATAAAACACGGGATTTTGAATGTTTTTAATGAAAGGGTGTCTTAAGCATATTCTGCAGTGGGGTGGACTGCGACCCCAAGTACCTCGCACCTCACGCACCCTCAAACTAACAGGGCCCCGATTTTAAGTTGTAAATTTAATGATCGTTAATCCATTATTCTGTTTAAAACCTATGCATATTAATTGTTTTAAATAGTTTTCGATATAAATTTTATTACATTCAAATGAAATTCATAGGGTTATTATCTTGCCTCATAACATTTGATATTAAGTATGGGATGTGATTGATTATTTTTAAAAGTGCCATTGATTTGTATGTAAATTGTATTTATTGTGATTTATTAAGGCCGGCGTCGTAGATAAGTAGTTTTATTTTGTATGTTTGATTGTATATATATTAACAATATAATACGGATAATGCTAATATTTCTGCTGTAGAATTGGTATACATATATTGCGGATAGCTTCGTGTAACGCGGCTCTTATTCTAATAACGTGACTTATTAAGTCATGTGAAATTATAATTAGTGTAATATAAATGAGTTGAAAGCGGGCTGAATGTATCCCGCTCCTAAATAGGATATTGTCCGTGTGTAAAAAACGTTTTTTTTTCCATAGAGCAAGTAATATCGAGATTTACATATTATTCATTGTATAAACTCAAAATTAACGCCTAATAAATTTTAAGTGCATGGAGACAGTAAAACGGTGACTTTACCCTTTAAAAGTTTATTAACGTTTTTATAAATTTTGTAAAAAAAAAACTTGGTGTTATGATATTTTTCTATTGAAAAAAAAAAGGATTGTGAACATTTGCCTGTCAGGCCTCTAACGGACTAGCGGTTGTCGAGTGTGCGCGTGCGCGTGCGCGTGCGCGTGCGCGTGCGCGTGCGCGTTCGTTTAACAGTTGATCCGCGCGGACGCAGCGCCGGCGATGGTGAAACGTTGGACGCACGCGCACGCGCACGCGCACGCGCACGCGCACACTCGACAACCGCTGGTGTTCTAGCGGCCTTACTTAACTTAGATTAATTTACAGTTTAAATCAAATTTCAGGTAGTGACCACTCAAATGGAATTATTATTATTTTAATTGAATTATTTTATTAGTTTTTGTTTTCATAGGTACATTTCGAGCTGCTCTTATAAATTGTATATTTTAATGTAACTATATTGAATAGATTAAAATACTAATTATGTAAATACCTATAACTAATTTAGATAAAAGGTCTATACTTTAACAGGCCTCGTAGCACAGTGGTTAGTGTTCCACTTTTGCAGTCTCCAGTTTGAATTCTACACAGAACTAACTTATGTTATGAACATGTATGTCAGTTTTGTGTCTGGATGCTTAATATAATAATAAGTAAAATAATAATAATAATACATATACAAATAACTTTTGTGAGGTTTGTCCACAAATATTTCTATCATAACATCATTAAATTGTTTCTGAGTAAATGGTTTAGTTTTCCAAAAACCTGATCATATTTATAATGTATGTTACTACTGAGACTTTAACCCGGTACATACTGTTTATTAAAAACCTAATAAATTTATTTGCATAATTATTAGTCCACTTAAATAAAGTAACTAAACCTCAGATAAATGGGTTCGATTGTGATAAAATAACAAAACATTATTATGAATTAAATGAATTCTTAAATGTATTTCAAGAACTACATCACGATTGGCTCAGCACATGATGCCTTCACAAACAGACGAGAAGTTACAAAAAGTAATTTTACCTCATTACTTTAATTGCATCATTTTTTTTAAATAAACATGTTGAATATAAATTAAATATAAGTAACATTTTATTTGAGCATTATAATATATCTAATATTTTAAACTGTTAGAGAATGAGTCAGTCGTATCTGAAAATAAGAAGAACATTTCATATTTCTAAGAGCTCTGGACTGGAATTTTCTTGGCTTGGATCCTGCGCGACATTTGTACTACGATTTTGAAAATAGCCTTTGATACAATAAAGATAGTTGAGTTAAATAGAGAATCTATTAATGATGATTATAGATTAATGTTGATTATATCGACCTTTCCAATATTTCGGTTTTTATGTGAATACGCATAATTACAATTTATCCTAATTCATCATTGTAGGTCCATAGTATAACGAAATTGTGACTAATAAATATTGAACAAAATAAATCTAATCAAATGAAATGCCAGAAATAAATGGCCCATAATAATATATTTATTAATTTTACTACTTATCTTAAGTTGAACTTTTAGTATTTGGCATAATAATGTTACAAAATGATAATTGTGTACCTAATTGTATCCATGACTGCGGTGTTATATCGGATTTTATTAATGTATTAGTAGTTTTACAATTTAATATTATTTAAATGTAATCAGTATATTTTAGGTTTTATGTGTATCAAAAAAATTACTCAGTAAAATTGTTCTAATCTATTACGGGAATTTATTTCATGAGCGTCGTTAGAGCAGAGCTGAACTGAGCGTTACGGTAGAGTAAGTGTAGCTGTACAAGCCCAAGATGAAAACTCTGTTGCCACCTAGTTCTTCCGCTTCCGCTTTTCTATTCACATCGAAAACCACGTTCCAAAACATAGCCCCGTAGTAGAAAAAAGATTTATTCTAATAAGTTTTGTTACACTGTACCTAATAATTTTAATGTTGTGTTTGACAAGGTTAGTGTCATGTGAAGATCGCAAATCGTTTTCTAATTACTGAAAGGTATGATGATGGTTAGAAAATTGTAAATTCGATTGTAATTAATTATGTATATTTAAGGTAAATCGCCAAGAAAAGCTTTGTTGCATTATGAATTTACCATAACATTTTTATAAGTTTCGTAAATATTTGTGACCAGAAAAACGTTCCTTGTTTATGTATTCAAATTTCCAAAAAAGTGATTAAATAGTCAATTATTGGGTTATTTGACCCTTGATCTAAATGTTAGTTAAAACATTTTTCAGCTCCATTCATTCTTTCCATATTATTTATGACTAGGAACTAGCATAATTCTTTAGTGCGATTGTGCAGGAAATCTTTTTTATAAACGCCATTAATTGTGAAGTAGTGTGAACATTATATAGGTATTATAAAATATATGTAAACTTAAGGTCATACGCGCGGAGACTATTAGGCATTGACAAATCTTGTTGTTTTCAATTGAATTTGTACGAAAATACTTCTCCAAATACATTTTATAAATTGACTAGCTGTGTCCCGTGGTTTCACCCGCGTATAATTTAAAAGAAATCGCTGATTGATGATTTATAATACTTCAGTATAAACAATATTATTATAGGGCGGCCAGGGTTCAGCGTCACAATTAATACGACTCGTTCGCTCCGCTACATCTTCTAGGCATACGGTATCGCAGACTTTGAAGTAAAACTTCTTTAGGCGCGACTAGGAGGTAACTGGACGACATTGCAACGGAAGCCCGGTGGTGACTGTCGGGGTGATGGTGACCGTCGAGGTGGTGGTGATCGTCGGGGTGGTGGTGATTGTCGGGATGGTGGGTGACCGTTGGGACGATGGTGGCCGTCGGGATAATGGTGACAATTTTTTAGTTTTTCTTCAATCGCATGTGACGCTTACACGCTTTTAAATATTTTTTTTGACATATTTACGTATCAGTAACCATTAGGTACGCCAGCGCTCGCGGATAAAGCAGTTTGGGCTGTTTCTTCTGATTACTTAACAGAAATCAATATTGAAGGCTAGCTTGGAGGTGTAGCCTAGTGCTATATAGCCTATATCTACCATTCCTCATGATTCTGGCTATCTTATACAAAAATTAATTTTTCGAATGCGACTGGTAGTTCCTGAGATTAGCGTGCTTAAACAATCAAACAAAAAGGCGTGCGTGCGATTCACACACGATAGAAGTGAAACTTCATTTTAAAAGATATTTTATATTTCATTTAAACAGTGTGCAATATACATACACACCGACATTTGCTCTCTTGCTCTGGCTCACACAAAGAATAGAGACCGATAATATCTTGCTCTCTCGCTTTGGCTCACACAAAGAGGAGAGACCGATAATGTGCGTTAAACGTTTAACATTTAACGTGTTGGAAGTCGCATAAGAAGTTTCACTTCAAAAAAAAAGGTGTGTGTGCGATTCACACACGATAGAAGTGAACCTTCATTTTAAAAGACATTTTCTAATTTTATTTAAACAGTGTGCAATATACATACACACCGACATTTGCTCTCTCGCTCTGACTCACACAAAGAGGAGAGCGATAATGTGCGTTATAATAATGTAGGTACTTTTATTATTTACAAACTTAAACCGATATGATGGCATGATTATATATTTCTAATGAAATATTATCCGGTTAAATTAGCGACTTATGTATATTTTGGACTTGTAGTTTCGTGTAAAATTATACGAATTCGGAGAACTTCTTTATAGATCAGTAGTCCACATAGATAATCATAATGTAGAGTGTCGACGACTTTATTCGCACTAAAATTGTACATTTATACTATTATTTAACTTTGACATTATCTCTCTTCGTCGTGCTCTTATCGCATCGCACAATATAAATGGCGTTAATCTCGCTTAATATCATAACTATTTTTAAACACTCTGATATCGCTGTTGCCAACTTAGCACTTTCGGTGCTAAACATGGCACTATTTAAACAAGTCTTATACTGAAATCTTACATACAGGAACTAGCACTATATATTAATAAATGCTGAATTGAATGAATTTTGGCAGAACAAAACGCTTTAACTTTATAGGTCGCTACACTTTTGCGAAAACGAAACATTTCACGGCAAGACAAAAAAATGGCTGTTTGTACTGTTCTAATAATATACCTCGTTATTAGATGAAACAGATGACTAGAACTTTATAATAGTTATAACCACTATTTCCTAAACTGGTTTGACTCATTTGAAAAATTAAACCATTTTACATACAGCATTTTATTACTTACTAGCTGTGCGCTCCGCTGTGAGCCTCGTTCCCGTGGACTATAGAATAAAATTATTCTTTATGAAGATATCGTGATATTTTTTTCTTGATAAGGATCAAGTATCTGAAGCGTAAAACAAAAAAAACGAATTAAAATCTATCTAGTAGTTTTGGCGTGAGACGCACAACGGCAAACCCCAATCACATTATTAGAATTACGTATCTCGAAAAAAAAAAACGGTCCCTTATATATATTATATATCACTTTGTTTATTTGGATGATAAATAACATTTAATAATTTTATGTTTAAACACATATATTATTACAAACTTTGTTCAAGTCAAAGCAATCAACTATATTATTATATAAAAACAAAATATTACATATACCCGACATTCAAAATAGAACTGGCCTTTTATCTGTCAACCATGTACTTCGAAAATTGTTGCCAAGGTTATTTTATTTCATGTCCAATAAAATTATAGCATGTTTAGAAAAATAACTGTCGTGCCCAAAACGTGAACTACTTTTATTATGCTAATAGGTCTTTACCTATGAAATTGCCGTTCTGCAGTACTGGCCATTTCAAATCAAAATAATTTTTGTTTGGCTAAGAATTCTAATTTCAAATTAATTTTATTTTAAAAACATGGAATTCTTTTTCCAAAAGTAATCATTTGTTTATTGATTAGTGTTACATTTTCATCGCATTTCAATCTTTTTTTCATCATGGATACGTTAAAAATTCGAGTAATTATGGAATATGAGTACCGTCGTGGCAGTAACGCGGCACAAGCGGCACGCAACATCAATGACGTTTACGGAGCTAACACTACAAACCAACGCACCACCTGTTATTGATTTGCTCGCTTCCGTTCTGGGAATTTCGACCTGAAAAATGAACCTCGCGGTCGTCCGAAGACTTTGGTCGACAATGACGAATTAAAGGCGATTGTGGAAGCTGGTGATACACAATCTACGGCTGAATTAGCAACAGCTTTCGACGTTAGCGTCAAAACAATATTGGTCCATTTGCGTTAAATTGGCAAGGTAAAAAACTTGACAAATGGGTGCCCCACGAACTCAATGATCGCCAGCGCGAAGTACGCGTCGAGACGTGCCTTGCACTGCTCAACAGACACACAAATGAAGGAATTTTGAACCGCATTGTTACCTGCGATGAAAAATGGATTCTGTTTGATAAACGCAAGCGCTCAGCAAGTTGGTTGGATTCTGGTTCAGCACCTAAACAATCCCCTAAACGAAAACTTACCCCTAGAAAAGTGATGGTCACTGTTTGGTGGTCTAGCGCCGCTGTGATTCATCACAGCTTCTTAACAAAAGGGGTGAGCATTACTGCAGATGTGTACTGTGAAGAACTGAACACAATGATGGAGAAGCTGGCACATCTCCAACCAGCATTGGTCAATCGCTCGTATCCGCTGCTCCTGCACGACAACGCGGGACCTCATACTGCACAACAGACGGTCGCCAAGTTGTAAGAACTGGGGTTGGAAGTTCTCTGTCATCCGCCCTACTCACCAGACCTTGCACCTACAGACTACTACTTTTTCCAGAATTTGGATACTCCTTGGCGGGAAAAAAATTCAATACCCGAGAGGCAGTACAAAATGCCTTTGAAGAATTTGTTGCCTCCCGTCCAGCTGATTTCTTTAAGAAGGGCATCAATAAACTGCCACTGCACTGGCAAAGATGCATTGATTGCATGGGTGATTACTTCGATTAATACAAATACAAAATACATGAAAAAACATCGTTTAATTTTTTTCATACAAAACGGCAATTTCATAGGTAAAGACCTAATATTATGTGTGTACAAAAAAGTAATTACACAGTTGTGACCTCAAACTCCAATACAGTTCTCTTTCTGAACAAATTTAGCACTATTTTTGAAAATTCCTAACAATCTAGTACTTTTTATCCTTTGAGATCTCATTTGGCACTCTGTGGGCACTAACCCACGGTATCGAGTTGGCAACCCTAATGATATTTTACTACTACGTTAGAAAACCCGAGTTATTAAGTAGAAGTACTTAACCCGGTTTCAGTTATACCCTCTACGTTCTCTGTGCATTTATATATTATCAACGTAACGAAACGCTCGTATAAAATGGAAATAAATTTCTCGGACAAAGTCGTTTTAGTAACGGGAGCGAGTGCTGGAATCGGAGAGTCGACTGCCATCTTGTTTGCTAAGTATGGCGCGAAACTAGCTCTAGTTGGGAGGAACGAAGAAAATTTGCGAAATGTTGCCGGTCGGTGTGAAGAAGAGAAAGGTGTCAAACCGTTGGTAATAGTTGCAGATTTAGCCACCGACGAAGGAGTTGAGAGAACTGCTAATGAAACGTTAAAGCACTTTGGGAGGTAATTATATTTGTGACATATACCTACTTAAAGAAAAATCATTTTTTTTAATTAAAACTTGAAGATTATTTAAAACGCTTTAAGGTAAAATTGTATTTATGTGTTTTTCTAAATAGATAAAAATAATTATTTAACATTTTGAAGCAGAAATGATCAAATCGACACAGACACGATATGCTTAATTCCTAGTATTAGTGTATTATCTATGTGCTTAATAGTCTTAATACGTAGGACCTATTAGTAGTAGGAACATATATGTCGATGTGCTTAATATTAAAAAGTCAAATCAAATTAATCAATGAAAAGTAAACAAAACAACAATCGCCAACATTTGTAAAATAAAGGTTCACAAAGTTGTACTGACTCCGAAAAATCTTTTTGTTGACAAAATCAAAAAGACTATTCAAATAAGGCCCTAAGAAGTCGTTTATGAATGTCAACAACCCACAACCATCCCCCAATTATCATCAATTTGTTTTAACACCTTGGGCCTACCCCAAGTTCAAGGTCGGCAACGCGCTTGTGTTACCTATGGTATTGCAGGCGTTCATAGGGTACGGTAGCTGCTTACCATCAGGTGGGCCGTATGCCTGTTTGCCACCTTTGTAGTATATTTTTTTTTTGTAAACTTTTTATTTCACCTGCACTCAGATATAAATGTATAAACGAACGGCAATTGTTCAGGTCTCGATAAAACAAAGTTATGATTACAAAATTACAAATTACATTTTGAGATAAATGTATAGACGAACGTCAATCGTTCTGGTTTGATAAGTCATGGTTATGATTATCTTAATCACTTTGTTACATGTACTTGCGATTCTTATAGATTAAATAGGTAAGCATGGCATATATAAAAATTAACATAAAGTAATAAATAATAATGATAAGTGTAAATAATTTTCTATTATCGTAAGAATTTAAAGTAGGTAAAAAAAAAAAAAAAAAAAAAAAAAAAAAATCCGCAGTATACACCAATAACAGTCAATTAAAAATTCATAATTCTTTCTCTACTAGCCATAGTAATTTAGAGTTCTAATTTCATGAAAAAAAAGTCACTATAACCTTGTTCCTTCTTGGTTGCACTAAAACCCTTATCAGCAAGAATTTTTTGACGAAGAAGTACAAACTTTAGTTTTCAGTCTGTAACTTGTAACTTATATATCTATTTGATCTGTAATAAAGAAATCTATATCAGATAAGTATCCATTATTAGGGTTCCGAAGTCAAAAGGAACCCTTATAGTTTCGGTATGTCTGTCTGTCCGCGGCTTAGCTCAGAGATTCATAGTACTAGAAAGCTGTAATTTGGTATGGGTATAATACATATTAATCACGCAGACAAAGAAGTAAAATAAAATCTTGAAAAAAAAAAATTAGGGTATCTCGTCTACACGTAAATTGGGAATGATTTTTTCTCGTCTATCACATCGTCGTTCAAAAATATTGTGGGTCTGTGAAAACAATTTTTTGATTCAAGCATCATCAGTCATCATTGTCTTAACCAGTTCATGTGAATTTATTACGACTTTATTTGTCAAGAGTGGTCGAGCTATTGCTTTTTTTTCTCTGTTAGCAGATGTAATGTGACATTTCCTAGCCATTCTATAGAATGTACTTTACAAAATACCGACGATGTTTGGTTAGGTTAAGTTGGATTTGCGAATAAGCACTAGCCAGCCGGCGAGCGCCACGGTCTCATACTTATACATACGGTAACATATATATTAAGTAAGTTTGTTGGCGAAAATATTAAAATTACTAAAAATTACAAAGTTACGTTTTAATATATCGGTCAAGTACTGGAAGCGAATAATACTTTATCGTGTGTATTCCGTTTTTAATTACATGAAGCATTTAAATGAAACGTTCTAGGTTTGACTTAGATACATGAATTATCTTGTATGGAAATAATGGAATATTGCATGGAATAATGCTTATTGAAATGTCATATCGACATAATTTAAGTTAGTTTTTTTTGAAGTGAAACTTCTTATGCGACTTCCAAGCGTTGAACGTTAAATGTTAAACGTTAAACGTTTAACGCACATTATCGGTCTTCCTCTTTGTGTGAGCCAGAGCGAGAGAGTAAATGTCGGTGTGTATGTATATTGCACACTGTTTAAATAAAATAGAAAATGTCTTTTAAAATGAAGTTTCACTTCTATCGTGTGTGAATCGCACAAACACCTTTTTTTTTCGATCTAACTATACTGTTAGCCTTAGGGACTCTGGAGCCTTTATGGCTTTTACAGCTTCACCGGGCTTGGACCATTTACCTGTTTCCAGGCTGGACGTATTGGTAAACAATGCTGCAATCGGCGCCAGGACCAACATTCAGCGCGCGGACATGCAAACTTTCGACCAAGTGTTCAATATCAACGTCCGGGGAGTCTATAACCTGACCAGACTCCTCGTGCCAGCGCTTGTCGAGTCCAAAGGGAATATTGTCAATGTCTCGAGCATATCAGCTACTGCAGTCGCTGTGGGTAGCTTGCCTTATGGCATGGCGAAGGTAAAAACTTCATTATTACAAATGTGACATGTGCTTTGCAATTCGGCATAACGGTAGAATAAGTATATTAAATCAAATGATTTACATCAAATGATGTAAATAGTAAATATGTACTATATTTGTTATTTAATTTTAATGTAGTAAGTGAAAAGTAGTTGTCTAGTAATCTAGCTACTTCTAATCTAGTAACCAGTGCCATTTCTAGCTACGGCACAATCAATGGGTGCGGTTCACCCGGGTGCCAGGTTCATGTGGTCGCAACAAAACAATCTGCATTTAGCACTTCTGTAACTATGTCTACTTTTAAATTATAATCATCATATGACTTGATATGCGAAATTATTATAACATTAAAAGGAACCCAGTGAACACGTTACCTTAGAATGACATCGAATTTACATCATACTTTCATATTTACATAAATTGTACGCTTATGATCTGTTAAATATATGTCATGTGTTAATAGGAAAAGAGAGGAGACTCGTATCAAAAAACGGCCACCTCTTTCTCCCAATATTTTATATATTTAACGAAAATGCTGTGTGATAAGAGAAAAGAAGTCAGCACTTCCAACAAAGGTGGGGGCGCCGGTAGGGTTGCCATACTTAGTGAATGGATTTTTGACTTTGCAAACATAATGCAAGGACATGGCTAAAAAAAGTGATTCCCAGCTTTCAAAGTATAGAAAGGCCGGAAGGTGAGAAGAACAATTAGAAATCAAATGTAGATTTTATGTCTGAAACGGTCCTATTGTATATTTTAACTTATTCACCCTATGTGCATAGAGCACCGCGTACATTTGGGAGCAGCCACCGGATTTGGTTTGAAGGCTGCAAGCGGTTAAGAATCTGTCGCCCCTATGACAGGAATTCCGACCTTTAGCCTCGTACGCTCGTTCGTACAGCAGTTGAAATGTCCAGGGCGGTCAGGTCTGGTGAGTCGGAGTACGTAACGCACGTATGTTTTCCCGATGCACATCACACAATCGGTTTATCTGTAATCATATTGTAACGAACCACTTTGAATCGCACGCAGTCACGTACACCGGCAAGAAGAAGAAAAGACTTAGACGCCATTCTTGATGGGGCCATGACGAGACGTTGTGATTGGACGAGAACGTATGAGCGCTTCACAACGCTCTGCGATTGGTTCGAATCCCATCACAAGAAGCGACAGGTTCATACGGTGTTCGCACCGGTATCCAGTACAGATTAGTGCCAAAATTTGAATTATGAATACTAGTTACGCTTACGAAACATCGTACAAGATGAGTAATAAAAGTTAAAACAATTTAATAGTTTCATTACGTTGTAATGTATTTTTGCATTTTCTAATATACTCCTGCCTTAGCCTTTCTATCTTTCATCTTTATATAATAAAACGAGTACGACTAGATTCCCAGACCAGGTAAACCAGACCTTAACAAGATGAAGGTAGAAAAACTGCCGCAACATAATAGACATCAGCTGGCTCGTGATCACGGCCCGTGTAATCAGAACGAAAAATCTAGCAATTAAAAAGTAAGTGTTATGGCGTTGTCCCATATAAATATTTACAACAACAGTTCGTTAAACTATACAGATTAAATTAAAATGGTTGACATGAAATGAATGGGAAATTGTATTTATAATCAGGAATTTAATTTGAGATAACCCTTGTGGTTAGAGGGAAGACCGATGCACGCGCTTACGTCACATACCGCAATAATATGAGTCCCATAGTTCCGTATCGTATGTTTATCTTTTTTTATGAATTAGTGGTAGTAGCGCAGTTTGACGCCTCAGCAGTGTGTCGCTCGCCTTCAAACTGCTTTTGGCAATGAATCATCATGCAAGTCGACTGTTTATAGCTGGTTTGCAGAATATCAATGCGGTCGTGTTCATCGCTGTGATGAATTTGGTGATGGTCGTCCGTCTACAGCTGTGTACAACGAAAAAGAACATCGATGCTGGACGCTGTATTATAAAAACAGACGGGTTTGTGACCTACCATGAAATTCGGGCATCCATATGCATGAGCCAGATACAATCAATTCTAAAAACATAAGAGTGTGAAAAAACGGTCTTCCCGATGGATCCCTCACAGTTTAACTGAGGATCAAAAACGGACTGCATCACTTGGTGTAATGCCATGCTTACCAGATTCAACGAAGGGACGTCAAATTTGGTGTGAGACATAGTGACAGGTGACAAAACATGGATATACAGTTACAATTCCAAAACAAAGCAGCAATCGTCTGGTTGGGGTTTTCCCGGTGAACCGAAACCAACCAGTGGTAAGAGTGTGGTCTGCCGCTAAGCAGATGATTGCTACTTTTTTTTAAATTAAACTGGGCACGTGGCTACTTTGATTTTGAAGGATTGTCGTACAGTGAATAGCGATTGATATACGATTATTTTGGTTGCCGGAAGTTATTGACGAACTCCCTAAAAATAACCAAAAATGTCGTATTATCTTGCACCATGACAATGCTAGCTCTCACACGGCTAGACAGACAAACGAATTTTTTAAAGAGAAAAACATAGATATTATGAGTCATCCTGCATAGAGTCCCAAACTGGCACTATTCGATTTTTTGCTGTTTTCAAAAATCAATAAATTTTTACGCAGTCAATTATTTTGAACATCAGCAGAGGCAGTTGAAGAGTATAAAAAGTATGTTTCCGAGGTTAACACGGAAGAGTGGCATAAATGTTTTCAAAATTGTTTTTTTTTTCTATTATAATTGCATTGAAGCTAAAGGAAAATATTTGAAGAGACAATAAATTGATTTTTGGTCAGTCGTACTATTTTTTTCTTTTCATTCCAGAAAGTTTTAGTGCGTCTCACATAAATACATACTAGAATAATTTATACTAATGTAATAAAGTGTAACAGGTTTTGTATGTCTGTTTAAACACGCTAAATCTCTGGAATTACGTCGGACTCGAAAAATTCATTTTGTATATGATTGGCAGCCTTAAAGACTGAAGTTGGTTAAGTAAGTCGGACGGAACCGCTCATCCGAACTACTTTATTTGCATGCGATGGCGTATCGGTTGGTGATACGTAAATGTACAAAAATATTGCTCCTTAGTACATCTAAAAAAAGTCCGCGATACTACTCGTATATGCCTATCTCTTATACATAAGCCACAATAAGGTATTTTGTGATTTATTTATTGAAAATTGATTTATTAGCATTATTATTAGGCATGGCATATTAATCCTTACGAACGAAAGTTACTGATCAATAAGACAATTTTATGTAGATAAACTTTGACCTTTATAGCATGTTATTTGGATGATTAATTTGGGAGATAATGTAGTGGTGCGAACGATCTGTGTGAATTGTGACGCATAACCCTGGCCGTTCGATAAAATATTATCTATACTGAAGTATTATAAATCAACAATCAGCGATTTCTTTTAAATTATACGCGGGTGAAACCACGGGCACAGCTAGTTTATAATAAACATATACCGGTGCAGTTGTGATTAGAAGCTGGTTTTAGCGTCTGGCGGTAATGCACTCCACAGTCGTATGGCTGTTGTCGTGAAGGAATTCGAATAGTGTTGCACTGTGCTAGGGAATGTAAAGGGTTTTAATATAAACAGAGCGAAGATCGCGATCGCGCCTATTTAGCAATACGAATTTTGCAATGTTATTAAAAATTTATTTTACCCTGTAAATCGACCATAACATAACCCATGTTTTAGCTTTAGTCTAAATACTACCACAAAGTGAGAACAGCCTCTCTAATGCTACATTTGTAGCATGTGTAATGAAACAAGGCGTTTGACCCGAGCGTATAGCCGTAACATAAAACGGGACAATTGGCGCACTCACAAATATTTTGCTGTAAGTAGCTTCTAAGGGTCTAGAAACTGGACGTCCGGCTCTCATGGGAGGGTTCACGATCCTTGGCCCCAGGGTAGCGCTTACACCTGGCTAGTACATGTTCTAGAGACAGCGCTGCTAGTAACTTCACGTCTAGTAGAATTGTATATATAAGTACTAGCGACCCGCCCCGACTTCGCACGGGTGCAATGCTGATACTAAATACACCTACCTACTACAGAATGTCCTTATAAACAAAGTTTTCAGCTTTTTTGTCAGTAGATAATACAGACATGTTTTGTTTAGAGGTTACTCTTCAAAGAGCGACATATAATTGACTATGGTATATAGGGCCGGTACCGCCGAAATTCTATGTCCCTGCATTTGAAATCTGTACTATCTTCAAAAATATTCATTTAAATTACGTGCTGTAAAGGGCCATTTTGATCTATATTAAATGTACAATGTATTTAAGGGATAATAGGATAAGGATTAATGCTGTATTGCTTAAAATCACTTCGTAAATAAGCCATTTTTCCCGTAAAATGTAAAGGATAAAAATGGTTATTGTGGGTTATCCTTAAGAGATAGACACATACCATCTTGGACTGTTTTGTTGACCTTTTTAAGGTGTACAATACTATATTACATTATTTTGATTTATCTCGTGGGGTTCAGCCAACGTTTACAATGTAAGCGCAAAAAAAATGAGTTCATTTACGACATCACATTAGAAACCTTTATCAGTGTTTCTCTACAATAATATGCACGTATTATACATATAAACCTTCCTATTGAACTCTATCTATTAAATATAAATCCGTTGCGTAGTTTTAAAGATTTAAGTATACATAGGGACGGACAGAGCGACGCGACTTTGTTCTATACTATGTAGTGATTTAATCTAAGTACACGGGAGAGAGTTAGTTATTTAATATATTACCGTAGATATACGAATGACGTGAAGTATTTTTATTTGTACTCACTAGAAAGGCCATTGTGTAATGATTATTGGGGTTTTTATAACAACGGTGGCAAACAAGCATAACATAAAACGGGACAATTGGCGCACTCACAAATATTTTGCTGTAAGTAGCTTCTAAGGGTCTAGAAACTGGACGTCCGGCTCTGATGGGAGGGTTCACGATCCTTGGCCCCAGGGTAGCGCTTACACCTGGCTAGTACATGTTCTAGAGACAGCGCTGCTAGTAACTTCACGTCTAGTAGAATTGTATATATAAGTACTAGCGACCCGCCCCGACTTCGCACGGGTGCAATGCTGATACTAAATACACCTACCTACTACAGAATGTCCTTATAAACAAAGTTTTCAGCTTTTTTGTCAGTAGATAATACAGACATGTTTTGTTTAGAGGTTACTCTTCAAAGAGCGACATATAATTGACTATGGTATATAGGGCCGGTACCGCCGAACTTCTATGTCCCTGCATTTGAAATCTGTACTATCTTCAAAAATATTCATTTAAATTACGTGCTGTAAAGGGCCATTTTGATCTATATTAAATGTACAATGTATTTAAGGGATAATAGGATAAGGATTAATGCTGTATTGCTTAAAATCACTTCGTAAATAAGCCATTTTTCCCGTAAAATGTAAAGGATAAAAAATGGTTATTGTGGGTTATCCTTAAGAGATAGACACATACCATCTTGGACTGTTTTGTTGACCTTTTTAAGGTGTACAATACTATATTACATTATTTTGATTTATCTCGTGGGGTTCAGCCAACGTTTACAATGTAAGCGCAAAAAAAATGAGTTCATTTACGACATCACATTAGAAACCTTTATCAGTGTTTCTCTACAATAATATGCACGTATTATACATATAAACCTTCCTATTGAACTCTATCTATTAAATATAAATCCGTTGCGTAGTTTTAAAGATTTAAGTATACATAGGGACGGACAGAGCGACGCGACTTTGTTCTATACTATGTAGTGATTTAATCTAAGTACACGGGAGTTAGAGTTAGTTATTTAATATATTACCGTAGATATACGAATGACGTGAAGTATTTTTATTTGTACTCACTAGAAAGGCCATTGTGTAATGATTATTGGGGTTTTTATAACAACGGTGGCAAACAAGCATAACATAAAACGGGACAATTGGCGCACTCACAAATATTTTGCTGTAAGTAGCTTCTAAGGGTCTAGAAACTGGACGTCCGGCTCTGATGGGAGGGTTCACGATCCTTGGCCCCAGGGTAGCGCTTACACCTGGCTAGTACATGTTCTAGAGACAGCGCTGCTAGTAACTTCACGTCTAGTAGAATTGTATATATAAGTACTAGCGACCCGCCCCGACTTCGCACGGGTGCAATGCTGATACTAAATACACCTACCTACTACAGAATGTCCTTATAAACAAAGTTTTCAGCTTTTTTGTCAGTAGATAATACAGACATGTTTTGTTTAGAGGTTACTCTTCAAAGAGCGACATATAATTGACTATGGTATATAGGGCCGGTACCGCCGAACTTCTATGTCCCTGCATTTGAAATCTGTACTATCTTCAAAAATATTCATTTAAATTACGTGCTGTAAAGGGCCATTTTGATCTATATTAAATGTACAATGTATTTAAGGGATAATAGGATAAGGATTAATGCTGTATTGCTTAAAATCACTTCGTAAATAAGCCATTTTTCCCGTAAAATGTAAAGGATAAAAAATGGTTATTGTGGGTTATCCTTAAGAGATAGACACATACCATCTTGGACTGTTTTGTTGACCTTTTTAAGGTGTACAATACTATATTACATTATTTTGATTTATCTCGTGGGGTTCAGCCAACGTTTACAATGTAAGCGCAAAAAAAATGAGTTCATTTACGACATCACATTAGAAACCTTTATCAGTGTTTCTCTACAATAATATGCACGTATTATACATATAAACCTTCCTATTGAACTCTATCTATTAAATATAAATCCGTTGCGTAGTTTTAAAGATTTAAGTATACATAGGGACGGACAGAGCGACGCGACTTTGTTCTATACTATGTAGTGATTTAATCTAAGTACACGGGAGTTAGAGTTAGTTATTTAATATATTACCGTAGATATACGAATGACGTGAAGTATTTTTATTTGTACTCACTAGAAAGGCCATTGTGTAATGATTATTGGGGTTTTTATAACAACGGTGGCAAACAAGCATAAGGCACGATTCATGGTAAGCGGCTACCGTAGCCTATGAACGCATGTATCATAGGTATCATTAGCGCGTCGCCAACCTTGAACTCCCCTAGCCCAAGGAGCTTTAGAGAAACCTTACTCACCGTAGGAACATAACGCTAGGTTATTTGGTTGCGATCTTCTGTAGGGCGGACGTATTCCACCAGTTGGACTGCCTTCACCAGAGATAAATCTCCAAAGAAATTTATCTGTGCCTAACCTCTCTTTGAGCCTCCTTTTCCACAAGGAGATCTGGAAACCCTACTCTCCGAAGGAACACAACACTAGGTTATTTGGCTTGTGATCTTCTGTAGGTTTGAGGTATTCCACCAGTCGGCCTGCTCCAAGTAGAAAGAAAACTCCAAAGAAATTTCTCTATCTACTCTCTCTCTCCCTACTTCTTTTAATCCGTCATTCCATTTCCAGATGATTTACAAAAATCGTAAACTTTTTATATTATATATTTGTTGAAGACAGATGAGCTTAGGTTGCCTCACAGTAAAATTATAGAGTTTACATACACATAGAGTTTTTAATATTTACTAGTTGTGAGGCACAGTTGTAATCCCTAAGAGTTTGGGTGAATGCACCTACTTCTTTTATCGGACTCGGTCCGATTGTAAAGGCTTCTTTATATTGAAAATACAGTCCACATATTGAACTTTGAAGTTGTTGTTATTGACCTCAACAATTGTTTGGATCTTTGAAAGCCGGATTGCGCCATCCTCGACAATATTATAATAATAATTGGTTTGTTTCAGGCAGCAGTCGATCATTTCACTCGGCTGATAGCACTGGAGCTGGCCCCAAAAGGAGTAAGAGTCAATGCAGTCAGCCCTGGAGTAACTGTGAGTATTTACTGGCTGGTGATAAGATTTCGTAGTATTAGTCAGATCGCGACCTTTTCGCACAATCGGCGACAGTCCAATCCGAGGTTCGGCCACTTTGGCACCCTTGGAACGTGTTGACTCGCTTTCGCGGCTGAGTGCCATAAGCGCTCGCCCCCAAGCCCGGTGAAACTGTAAAAGCCGTCAGCCGTTACAGTACTTACAGGGTATTATAGTGTAGTCAGACCAAAAAAAAAATGTGGAAGATAGCTAAAGAAAATAACCTCCGCTTCACTATTATTTTTATCATTTACTTATCAAAATCAGAAATCGATAGTAAGCAATACTTTAATTAATTTAGACCTAAGAAGGCACTTATGAGTATCAAAAAAGTATCTACTACCGATTCAGAAAACATACCAATTCCCAGTCATCAAGAAGAGGTGGCAATACTGGCAAAACTGCTATAATTTCTAGCTGATTTTGCGATCACAATCACTCTCAAATAAAAATGATATATTAAAGAAAATAAATATTAAATGATTATTTCATTGTATTGTTACGTCCGTGGGTAATAATATGCCGTAGTGTCACTCAAAAGTAATTTATTCGTACTCATAATACAAATTAAAATAAAAAAAAAACAATAACGGAACAAAACAAACGCATAAATCGTCCACCGAATATTCTCACAGAATAACCCTGAATAACACTTGCAGAATAACACTGTTTGTTTCTCTCTTATTTCGCTTCTTGTTGTCGCTTCGCTTTCGAATTTATAACTGCCGCGTCTCGCAAATCAGCTCCCTTATATATCTAAATGATTCGATACCGAAATCTCTGGAAGGTCCCGGAACTCGTAACATCTTGTAAACAACTTACGTCATCGCTTTTTAAAACGAGGGGAACGTTTAATTTATAGCCCATTGTTTGCTGACAGTTTTAGCGATAAGAATTTCAATGTGTGTGTCGTTGAACCTAATGCCTGATTTACATTCTCGCGCGAGCAGCGAGACGAGCCGCGAGGCGAACCACGAGACGCGTATGTAATCGGTGTGCTCGTGGCTCGCCTCGCAGCTCGTCTCGCCATTCGCAGCGCTCGCGTCGGGAGCGGTTTTTTGGGCACGAGTCAAAGGGGCTCATAGTTGATAGTTCGAAAACAACTGAACGCGCCACGAGAGTGTGAACATAACTTGACGAGCGAACGAGCTGCGGCCGAGACACAAGACGAGCCGCGAGGCGCGAGTGTAAATCAGGCATAAGATTACACGTCACACGACTGCACTATGATAAATTCACGATCTTTACGGACGCTCCTGGAAATTTCGAGAAAGATGATTTTTTTCTATTTTCTTTATGTTCAAGCCGTAACAGTATCTTTAACGTTTCAAAAAGGTACACAGCCACTTAAATAGCAAATAAAATATTCGTTTAAAATTCTACTGAGAACCAGTGTCCGAGTTAGCATAAAATTTCTTAGCCGCAATTTTATGCAAGGCGCGATCTCGCCGCTACACTGTTTTGCTTTTACTTAATAATTATTGAACGTGTGTTTTGTACCGCCACTACACCGATCACAATTTGTTTATTACATTCATATTGGCTTATATTACTGGCTCTGAAAATTTCATTTTTGTCTAGAACGGCATTTGATACAATTCTAGCATTTATGGGTTTTGAAAGATACATTGATAGATTTACAGTAAAAAAGTTACAGTAAAAAAGTCAATTCTTTAATAAGATTAACAATAACCATATTTTATAATTTGTTAATTTTATGTTATAAGTGTTGTGTACATATTTTATTACATTTTGTCGGTGCACAGAGAGGGAGTCACTTCCATCACTATCATTCATGTAATCCACCCTATAAAATAGGTTCAAACTTCCACAATAAATCTTGTTTTATAAATCGGTAAGGTGTTTACTGTTTAGGGAATTTATTTTAGAACCAAACATAATTACTAAAAAGATTTTTATTTGTAAGACAAATCAGACAACAATATAAAACAGACTGGTTTAAAAGATAAGATTAAGTACTACTATTATTATATTTTTAGTTGAAATTGTGTCTGTCGTTTATGATTTTTCGAACATACTGTAAAATTTCAAAGATCTATTGGGAGGACAAAGTTAAGATACTACATTCTTGAAACGTATTCCCAGGTGATTTGCGAGGCGCTATGTCATAAATTTCATGGACTGTGCGTTTTTGTAGTATAAAGGATGATTACGCCGGGCAGAGTCCTGGCCAGAACACGGTTAAACATTTATAGTATACTTTTGTATGAAGTAGGTAATTCGTGATACACCGGGCCCGATCTGTGCCACGGCAGGGCACGATGGCATGAATGCGGCCCGATGTAGCATGAATTATCTACTTCATACAAAATAGCTAGACTGTGTCCCGGCAGGCGCACGGTCTTGACCCGGTCTGGCCCCGGCCCGGTGTAACATAAATCACCCTTGCATGTGATATCTACCTCATTTGCTGACCTCCACAGTAAAATATCGTAAGGCATTAAACTATGAAAGTAAGCGAAATAGACTAACCTAGCAATAGCAATATCTTTTAACTGGCAAATCTTACACACTGCGAATACTGCAGAGCTTAATATCCGTAATATAAGTAAGTCTAATGATATTAATCAGAGCTATTCTAACATGAGGACCCCATAGTAATTTTGCATCAAGTGTGATGTGTGGGTATTATAAACTAAGACTACTAAATTCCCTTCTATCTTGTTATTACTCTCAACATATTTAACATTAGGCTTAGAAGAGAGCTGTAGGATTGTAGGATTTATAACCATTCGATTAATACGGTGATTTCTAAACTACCGCTGATTTTTACAATTAAGCTTGACTCTATATAATAAACGAAATTATTAAAAGTTAAAGAAAAACCCCCAACTGCAAAAACCACGAAAAAAAAGAGGATAACCACCTCTATAGACTATAGAATTTTGTTTGAGTAATGTGAAACGCACCAGGGTATGTTTTTTGCTTGATAGTTAATAAAGTCAATAATAACATACATACAACTATAATAGTATACATATAACTAGAGTGTTATAAGGCGTTGCAGGAGGGGTAAAAAAAGCTCAACTTATTGTTGTATCTGTAGGTACGCTTAAACAAATTTAGGATGATAACTTTGACAGGTCACGACCAAGAATTTTCGTATTTTTTCCGGTATATGTACTAAAATAATATCGTACTTCATTAATGGGTATCGCCCACTTAGTGAAGTGCCACGCATTCATGAACAACCACAGACTAATGAAAATCGGTTTTGAAACAAAATAAATCAAACAAATAAAAAATAATATTTAGGTAACCACAGATATGAGAAAAGGTAGGTAACTATATTATTTTTTATAAATATTAAAGTTATTTGCCATTGTCTATCGCGTAATTACTTACTTGTTAAAAAAAAACTATTACTTACCTAATGAATGATTTCATTGTTTAAAATTGTTAACACATTAATTATTGCCAGTCGTGTAGCATTCTAAAAATACATAAATAGGAATACTATCATAATTTGTTTATATTACATAATACTATGTAATACCGATTTTCTATTACATTTTGTACACCAATATAACTATAACACGTACAAATATTGTTAGCTGATATTCTAAAAAAAATATATATTTCCGCAAGACGCCTTAACGCTTTCGTCAATCAAATAGGTTTTAACGATTATACAGTACCTCATCCTTACTGTGAGCTATCAAAATTATCATCCTAAATTTGATAAAGCTTAATGCATTACAATGCCGTTAGATACAGTTACGTTAAAGTTATTGAAAGAAAGAAATAGACAGACACTCGAAAAACCCAACGCCTTCTTTTGTGGCAGTCGGGTAAAAAGTATCTTCTATACATTATAAAACTCAACGCCTCTCCGTCCGTCTGACTGTTTATGTTATTTTCACGCGAAAATTACTTTACATGTTTATTATTTTAATTTATAGCAATATTATTTGGCCAGGTTATAGGATATATTTTGTAAGATAAAGTTACGTATGAAATAAGCAGTGACGATAATTGTCAATCAATTCGGAAAAAAGACGTATTTGGGGTGTTTAAATGGTTTACGCTGAGTAAACCATACGAGATATATCAAATTAATGTTCTACATAATTGTAGATCTTCAAAATATCTACAAAAAGTCAGCGATAGTATCTGTCTTTTAAGGATCACCCACATTAAGCATTTTTGTCTTCCGTCTTTTGAGTGGAGCAGCTGGATTCGCGCGTGCGCTCGACTGACGGCATTCTGTAGTCCACGCGGGCGGAGCCGCGGGTACAGCTAGTATTGTAATAAAATATTCTAATAAATTAAACCCGATATACATTTATTTTTCTACAGGTATCAAAATTTGTACAACGTTTAACAGCATATTCTGACGAAGAATATAAACAGTGGTTGGAAAAAGCGAAGAAAACTGTGCCCATGGGCGAAGTGTGCGTCGGGGAGGACGTCGCCAGGATGATCTTGTACGTAGCCAGCGATAACTGTCGGTTGGTGACCGGCACTGTCATACAAGTCGACGGCGGCTTACAGTTCAATACAGGCACTAATCTTATATCAGAACAAATAAAATAGTGATAATGTTATAGTTAGCACTAAATTTACTATCAGTGTCACTAGAACCAGGACGTCCCGTTTTTATAACCGTTGAATATACACCTCGAATACGATGTAATTACCCCTTTTTTCCTAACCTAATGGTAAGTACAGCGCAGTAAAAGAACTGATTACTGTTTTTATGAAACCGTTTATAATTTTGCCGCAATGTAATAAAACATCAATAAAATAAGTTGTATTTGCTGTTTTATTATTTCCTTTACCAGGTTTAAAAATATATTTCTGTTTATTTTTATATAAGTTTCATGTCTTTTTATAATAAGGAAAATACTGAGCTTGATTTATAGCTTCGTCTTGAATATTATTTATTGGCCACATAATATTGAGTACGTTGTTGGCAAAACTAATTTAATTGACACTGATCATTATAATTTACCGCAAAATAATATTGTTCTCAATATTTTAAATAATGTGTTATAAATGTTTCTTATTATTTATCATTCGTGAAATCTTTTTTTTTTTGTAGATTAGCGTTTGATTTACTTCTACAGCTAATTAACACGTGCTTGAAAATGATAATAAGCTAAACCTACCTGGAGGTCCTTGTGTGTGTAGCTGCCTCAATACATCTGTAGAAAACCAAATTGTACTTAGATAGATGAACACAAAGAAATCGGTAAAAATATATCGTATTTGCTTCCCCACTAAGAAGAAATAAATAAGAACTGCATAATTTGAAAGGATTTTTTGGTGAGTAACCAAGGAAAACGTTAATAAGACGTGAGGCTGGACCAATAAGAATTTTTAATCTATCTATCAAGGGAGGATCCACCATTCTCCAGAGAGGAAGTAACGCGGGTTTGTTCAGAGTTTAACCCGCGGAAAGCCCTTGGAGGTGTTGAATTCGCCGCTGACATATGCGCACTTGCGATTATAGGGGGGAGTGGAGTTATTCCAGGCAATTGCAAACAAATGTCTGGGATTGGCACACTTTCCTCGTCCGTGGAAGACCAATGTGTGTGCATACTCCGGGCAGGGAGGACTACACAAAACCTAAGTCTTGCCGCCCGATCGGCCTGCTTCCTGTGCTGGGGAAGGTTCTGGAAAAGCTTCTGACCCGACGCTTGCGCTGGTATCTCCTGCCAAAACTCAGTGTGCGGCAGTATGGGTTTACGCCCCAGCGCGAGGCCGAGGACTCCCTCTCTGATCTAGTGAGTCACATCAGAGCGAGGATGGTGGCGATGGAGATCGTCGTTCTGGTATCACTAGACATAGAGGGGGCCTTCGATAACGCATGTTAGCCAGCGCTGAAGTCCCAGCTAGTAGCCAAAAGATGCCCTAGAAATGTGTGCGGTATGATATTGTTGTACCTCACGGACCGGAACTTCGAGTTTGAGTATACCGGTGTACAGGTGAGTAGAGAGTCTTCAAAGAGTTGTGTCCAGGGGTCGATCTTGGGACCAACCTTTTGGAACCTTATACTCGACTCCTTGTTGGAGAAGCTCGAGTCCGCGGGGGTGTACTGTCAGGCATTCGCTGACGATGTTGTTTTAGTCTTCTCCGGGAAGGAGATCGGACCTTTGCAGGAAACCGCAAACCGATCAAAAATAAGCTGACCTTTGCGCCACATAAAGTTAAGTTCGACGCTCCAGTCATTATCATGGACGGAGTCTAGTTGCCACTGGAAACAGAGTTTCGTCTGCTGGGTCTGATCATCGATAGCAAACTCACCTTTAAGCCACATGTCACTGCAGCCTGTAAAAAGGCAGCTGACATCTATTAGCAATTGGCATGTGCCACGAGGGTGAGTTGGAGCTTGAACTCGGATATTATTAAGACAATATACGTTGCGGTCATTGAGCCGATCGTGCTGTATGCCGCAAATGTGTGGAGCCCGTCTGCAGCGAAAATTTCGGTTAGAAATAAGCTTAATTCGCTGCAGAGGGGTTTTGCCCGGAAGATTTGTCGGGCATACCGCACGTCTCTCTGACTGCTGCGATCGTTTTGGCAGACTTGATCCCGCTGGACCTTCGGGCCCAATAGGTGCACAAGCTATATAGTACAAAAAGGGATGAGCACCTGGACGAGATCGTGGTCGACCGCGAGCTAGAGCGGCCAGTAAGTTTCGCCAAGTTTTCGCCAGTTACGCACTGTGCGTAGGAGAAATGCATGAAAGCTTGGAAGTCCCTCCAGACTCAGTCTCGCTGCTCCGATATCTTCACCGACGGCAGTAAGATCGACGGTGGAGTGGGAGGAGCGATGACCTGGTGGAAGGAGGGACGGGAGGCCAGGTTCTCAACGTTTCGCCTGGAATCCTTCTATACGGTGTTTCAGGCTGAATTATTTGCGCTTCATAAGGCGATACAGGCGGTAATAAAAGCAAAGGATGGACACGTCGGCATCTACAGTGACACTAAATCATCGCTGGAGATGCTGGCAAATCCATCACCGCCCCACCGCCTGGCTCTTAAGGCGCAAATGACTATCAGGGAGATTCGTGCGGAAGAACGCTCCGTTCGCTTGGACTGGGTGCGAGCTCACGTAGGCACAATCAGAAACGAACGTGCCGACGAATTGGCGAAACTCGCCGCTCATAAGACAACGGCCGCCGACTAGGAATGGTATCCGGTATCATACGCAAAAAAGGTCATACTTGGGGTAACTACTAGGCTTTAGCAAGCACGCTCCCGTCACGGGAGAGGTGACACGGGCTTTCTTCCCGCGGGTCGATGAGGCCCACGCTATTATTAGAAAGAATCGTTTGTTCACCTCGTCACGTGCAAGTTTTAACTGGTCACGGGGGCTTCGCAGCGTACTTACATAGATTCAAAATTAAGAATAGCCCTGCGTGTGCTTGCGACCCGGATATCGCCGAAACAGTCATTCATAACTTAATAGATTTCCCTAGATTCGACTCTACCAGGTACGACCTCGAGTGTGTGACTGGGGTAAAAATTGGACTTGATACCTTGCCCACTCTGATGCTGAATGTGGAGCATCGCAACGCCTTTCTGGACTTTTTAGGGGACGTTGCAAAAAGAGCTGGGCAAAGGAATAAGTGAGGCATTAGATATAACAACAATACCAGTTCTACAAATCATTTTAAAACATTATTTTTTGAAATTTTATTAATTTAAATTTAGATTCAGTTTCAATTATTCACATTTTATTCGTTTGTAAATTAGTTGTAATATTTAGTGAAATTTTAAACAACAATTTTGACACATTTATATTAGATTATAAATTAGCTGTAGTTTATTTATTCAAAATTTTAATTACAGGACGTGTCATTGCTACCAACTCGCAATTGCAGCACAAAAATTTGTTTAAAAAACTTTTTATACGCACTTGTGATGATAGGTTTAGGCATGTTGGCGTAAGATCTAAAAAAGAGAAGGGAAGCTTTGTAGTCTTTAAGAAAATTGATAATAAGTAGATCTTAAAATTGTAAATTAATATAGAATGGGGTCCTTTGGGAATCTACTCACCAAAGGATGGGACACATCTTATAATTATATTTAGATGACACAAGATCCCTGATTTACGTTAGGGGTGTCGTAAGGAACTTAAATTAGTCGCACCGTGTTTTTGACTTATTAAGACTAATAAAAGTTTTTTAAGGTAATAGTGTTAGTTTTGTAATAAAATCCTAAAGCACATTACTGATTTGCCAGACAATAAATTCAAGGACCAAGTCAAGCCGGTTTTACTGTCAAAAGGTTAATTATAGGGTGGATCATTATGTGAATGATAGTGATGTTTGGAAGAGACTCCCTCTCTGTGCACCCATTTAATTATTAATATGTATATTACCTGTAAATATTGTTTGTTCAGTGGGAATTTAAAATAGAAAAGCCCTATCGAGTTTCTTGCCGGATCTTCTCGATAACTGGGATGTTTTCCGAACCGGTAGTAGTGTTCGATATTCATAAGTGCCTTCTTGGGGCCTAAATTGAATGAAGTGTTTTTTTTTAGATTTTTATGAATGTATTCGCACTAACATTATACATTTATATGCCTCAAAGTTTAGTTTTATTTAATGATATAACTGACTTCGTCGTGCTCTTATCGCGTCGCACAATATAAATGGCGTTAACTTTGTTTGAAATCGTGACTATTTTTTAACACTCCGATATTTTACCACTATTTTGTTGAACATAAAGATAAAAATAACACGAGTTATTATATTAAGTACCCTGTACTTTAGGTAGGCCGCTTAAATTTTAACAGCTTAAGGGAACGCACGTATAAAAATGGAAATAAATTTCTCGGACAAAGTCATTTTAGTGACGGGAGCGAGTGCTGGTATCGGGGAGTCGACAGCGATATTGTTTGCTAAATATGGCGCGAATCTATCTGTAGTCGGCAGGAACGAAGAAAATCTGCGAAATGTTGCTGATCGGTGCGAGCAAGAGAAAGGTGTGAAACCGTTGGTAATAATTGCAGATTTAGCTACCGACGAAGGAGTTGAGAGAACTGCTAATGAAACTTTGAAGCACTTTGGGAGGTAATTATATTTATCAGACATAATATACAGAATGAAAATAATTATGAAAAAAAAAATATTTTTAAAATTGTGTACCATACAATACCATAAAGTAGTAGGTACCTATTTGTTTTGTTATATTTTACATGTTGAATTTAATTTATGATAATTTAACATGTTGAAGCAAACGGTATATAGGTACGGTACGAAATACACGATATTAAAAACCAAATCACATTAATTAATGGAAAGGATATTGACGTAACTTTTATAGGAATCAGGACTTTTGTCAAAGAAAAAATGGTCGATGTTACCAGAAGTGTTGGTATGAATTACTCAGCTAAATTTGTTTTGTAACAACGACTGTTATTATAGTATGCATTGTATAGTTTTGTTTTAGTTGAAGAGAAAAATAAAACATAAAATTGTCACCCATACACAGTTATAAATTGTTCATATACCTACATAGTCTACTGAATCCATACTCTTGGGCCGTGTAGATATAACAGGCATTTCATACGGGTCGCAGGATTATAAAAAATTGTTTTAGTTACTTATAAAATAATAATAACCTAAAAAAATTGTGGGAGCGTGAATCAATAAAATCTTTGAAGGCGGTTTGGACAGCTTCATCGGAATTGGATTTTTTTTCTAGCAAGAAATTGGCAAATTCCGAAAAAGTGGAAATCTGTTGGAGCAAGGTCAGGAGAGTATGGTGAATTTCGGAGACATTCCAACCGCAGTTCCTCTAATTTAGTGACTGTCTGTCGTGAAGTATGAGGTCTAGCGTTGTCCTGAAGCAGCAGTGGGCTAGAGAGATTGACTAGAGTCGGTTGTTTAACGGCTGATTTTTGGGTGAAGGAAAACATCGTGATGAAACCATGGTATGGTGGTGGGGTTTTTTCTAATGCCGGCCTGGCTAGCTACCACCCTCAAGATGAAAATCTGTCGCCAAGCATCAATACGTGTATTCCGGCAGCTGCACTTGAGAGCCAGTCATCTCACTAAGCTTAGCGTGTTACCATCTTGGGCCACATCGTCACTTTAGCTCAGGTGAGATTATGGCCACAACGTTAAAACCTATAACGATACAAAATAATCATAATCAAATGGTACGAAAACAAGTGAATCACTGAATTCGAAACACAAATACACAAGCCTAAATTTGATGAGCCAACTATGGTGAGGCAGGAAATGGAGTGACGTATGCATAAATTCATCAATATTAGAGTTAACACAGTACGTATTTATGCTGCAGTAAACATTCTAGGTCTGAGTTACATGAAGGTTCTTGAATGGAAATATGAATAATACTTATTGTAATATAATACCGACATATTTGGAGTTAGACTAACTTCAGAGCTTTTAAAATCTTTCTAATTACTTTTTTCCAGGTTGGACGTATTGGTAAACAATGCCGCAGTTGGCGCCAGGACTTGCATCGAGCGCGCGGACATGCAAACCTTCGACCAGGTGTTTAATACAAACGTCCGGGGCGTATATAACCTGACCAGACTCCTCGTGCCAGCGCTTGTCGAGTCCAAGGGGAATATTATCAACGTCTCGAGCGTATTAGCTACTGCTGTCATTGTGGGCAACTTGCCTTACGGCATGGCGAAGGTAAACACTTTATGATAACAGACGTAGCATGGTGACATGGTGAACACTACCCTCTGACTTTGCATTTCGACATAACCGTAGCACATAACTTTAAATGACGTAAATACCTACAATATAATAGTTATTACGTTCACAGTATAGTGAGTTTGTTTGAATTTTGTTTCAGCGAGTACGCATAAATTATTTACATAATATCTGTCGGCAATTTTATTACTCACGGAGAATTAATCTACGTACACAATTATTAGAATTATTTATTTAACTTTAATTATGTCACTGTAGATAGAATTAAGTGGAGTATTTTTATTGTTGCCCATTAGGAAGGATATTGCATAGTGATAATTGAGGTCAACACTGATATTTGTAACGTGATTCGATTTCCAGGTGACTTACAAAACATCTTCACCTTTTTATATTACATACTGTTAATTGTTTTGTTTCAGGCCGCAGTCGATCATTTCACTCGATTGATAGCACTGGAGATATATTATTATTATTAATATTGGAGACGTCATTCCACTTCCAGATGACTTATACAAAACATCTTAAACATATTTTTAATTGTTTTGTTACAGGCATCTCTCGACCACTTCACTCGGCTGGTGGCATTGGAGCTGGCTCCCAAAGGAGTAAGAGTCAATGCCATCAGCCCTGGAATCACCGTAAGTGTATACTGACTGATACGCCAAATGCTATAAAAGGTTGCTAAAGAAAGTAAAAATCTAAAAATATTGTCCAATCGAAGAAGTGTCAGTTCCTGCTGCCAATCTTCTTGTTTCCAAATGGTTAAGCACCCTTACATATGACGGCACTGAAAACATATTTAGGAGCGCAAAGGTCGATACTAATTTCTTGAAACTTGTTCCTTAGTGATTCGCGAGGCCCCATGTCATACATTGCACGAACTGCCCGTTTTTGTAGTATAGCTGACATGGTAGCCACTATCTATCTCAGCTGCTGAATCTCACAAGTCACAGTAAAATCCGACAGGATACTAAACTATGGAGTTAAACAAAGTAGATTAACCTAGCATAACATATGAATGCTCCTGCGTTTAATTTCCTTAATCTAAGCTAGTGATAATTATACGAGCTATCCTAATATGAGGGCCCCAGTATAGTGTATAAGAGTATGGGTGGTATGAATTATGCTGACTAAATTTCCTTTGTAAATTACAAAAAAGCTGTAGAATTGGAACCTATCTAGACCAATGAAGTGTTTTCTAAACAATCGCTGACAAACTGGAAAAAAGGATTTTTACAATTAAGCTCATCTTTGTTTAAAAAGTATATTGTAATAAAGTATTCCAATAAATTACACAAAGCTCTTACATATTAGTTTTTCTAAAGGTATCAACAATTGTACAACGTTTAACAGCATATTCTGACGAAGAATATAAACAGTGGTTGGAAAAAGCGAAGAAAACTGTGCCCATGGGCGAAGTGTGCGTCGGGGAGGACGTCGCCAGGATGATCTTGTACGTAGCCAGCGATAACTGTCGGTTGGTGACCGGCACTGTCATACAAGTCGACGGCGGCTTACAGTTCAATACAGGCACTAATCTTATATCAGAACAAATGAAACAGTAATAATGTTATAGTTAGCACTACGTTTACTATCAGTGTAACTAGAACCAGGTGTTTATATTTGTATAATTGTATTTGCTGTTTTACCTTTATTGCCTTTACCAAGTCTAAAAATATATTTCTGTTAATTTTTTCTATAACTTTGTCTTGTTTTACTTGAGGAAAAAATACTAGACTTATTTTATAGCTTTATACCTTAGCCTTGAATATTATTTATTTGCCACATATTGAGCACGCTGTTGGCAAAACAAATTAAAACTGATAATTATAAATACTGCAAAATAACATTGTCTTCAATATTATAAATAAAACCAATTTGTTATGAGTGTTTCTTATTGTTTATCTTTCTTGAAATCATTATTATTTTTTATATCTTAGCGTTTCATCTACTTCTAAAGGTAATAAACCGTCACTATCACCGTTTAAAATCATGATGTTTTCCTTCACCGAAAGTTCAGGCTTAGCTCAATGTAAGGATTTGAACTAGTGTCGATCGACGCGGTGTCCGTACACACTACCACTATATTATATTTTTATATTAGGTTCTATTATATGATACAGCGGTACCGTTAACTGAACGTGAAAGCCAAATTATCACAGTTTCTGATACATTTGTAGACCACAAAAAGAAAGGCGGTATTTTGAATAAGATTTGAATAGTGAAACATAAAATTTAAACCAGGTATTTAAACTTAAACATAACTTATGCTACATGAGTAGGAGTAGGTGTAGAAATTCTTTCCGGAATATAAAAAAATTACCAACTCCCTGTTCAAAAGTCAAAAAAACTTGCTTTTATAATATACAGGTATAATAAAACTAAAAATACCCATGTTCTACAGTGATAAAACATAATAACACATAGTATATGCACATAAAAACGCCGATCGCGGACTTCCATATCCCAATTAAATCGATGACAGTTATGCAGGTGCATCGTTGCAATTTTAAAAACATACTATAGATAATATCCTATCTGTCTTCAAAAACACTTTTCTGCACACAGTAAACACAATGCAGTGTCTACAAGTTAACACAGTATTCCGATCCGATGAATCCGTGATTGATTCTACCAATAGTTAAGTTTGATTTTCATAGGTTAACTTAGCTTTACTTTAAAAAGGTTCAACGAAGCTAAGCAGCATAATTTAGCTCTAGTCGAAAAAGGTTCAAAGAAACTAAGTTTTTTACATACTTGTTGAAGAGAGGGATGTGAACTAAGGATATTATCAGGATTAAGACTGCAGTATCTTAATTAAGGCAAACTTTTATTGTACTATTGTTGTTTAGTCTAACTTCTTACAAAGTCAATTATGTTGAATGTTTTTGTTATATGATTGTAACAAAAATCAATAATTATATAATGATTAATGATTATACATTTCTTTTGCTTCATATTCATGAGCTTCATTTAAAATATAGTAGTGGAAAACAAAACCTATTATTTTTCGCATCTCATGTACATGAATCTAATACCAATAAAAGTTTTGTACTAAAATAATTTTCATTTCTATAGTTCTGTTATTCAGTAGATGAACTAATTGAAATTAATGAAGCTTGTTTTTTAATACTGCCTGGTGTATATTTCGACACAATAGAGGTTAGATCGCACTAGGCGGAATAAAACTGCAGCGGAGCGGCGAGGCACGTCGCGGCCAAATATTCTTTATATGAAACTGTATGGGGGCATACTGCACTACGCGGCAGCGGCACGATACAGCGCGGAGTGGCAAATTTAATCGACTAAGCAACTCTGCCGCGCAGTTTCGCTACCGCTCAGTACGGCACTGCACGTCATGCTAGCATGTCGTTCTTATTACAAAAAAAGCGTGCTTTTCACAGTGTACAGTCACAGTTTCGGATAATACTACATAAATATGCCAAAGTACTATATGATCGAGAAATCTTCTGTGAACGAAAGTTCAAAAGCCCTATTGTCATGTGATAATTTATAAAAGTAATCTTCATTTTTGTCTCAGTAGATTAATTTTTGTCTAGACAAGAATACAATGTTCTCCATACACTGTATTTTAACTAATACAGTGTACAGTGAATGATATGAAATTACAGTAGATCTACCGTAATTACAGTACACCTGGTAACACTGCTTTTGACGAAATTATATGACCTCCAAAATCCAAAATGGACATTACATGAATATTACTACTAAAAACATTTGAAAAATGATAATAATATCAAAAATACGCTATTCAGTTTAGGATTTATGAATATCAAAACACTACCATCGGTTAGGAAAATGTCCCAGTCACCGAGAAGAGCCGGCAAGAAATTCGATCAGATTTATCTTTTTTATAATATTTACCATTTATAATAATATCAACTTAATAGATGTATAGGGAGGCAATCATTTCAGACATCACTATCATTCACATGAAAAAGTATTAAGAAAAGTAATTTTTATAAGTATTGTAACATTCATCCATCTTGTTTGGAGGTTGCCGAACGACTAATATACAAAATTTGATTGAAATTGTTGCGTCACTGCAATTCTAGTGCAGTACCGTGCCGCATTTCAATATTAAGCATCTGATAAGGTAATTGTTTTCATATGCGTTTTATTTCAGGGAAACTAATCTATTGATCGGCAATATACGGTTGACGTCAAAATTATTAAATAACAATAATACATGTATTTAATTATATATTTATCTAATGATTTGATCTTCAGATAATTCTCACAACATTAAAAGATTATACTTACGATTGCAGTAATTATAATTACCAATGCTAGGGCGTTATGTAATTCACTAGATGTGCAACTTAAACGAGCACTAGATCATAAATTCGACAGGTGCGTGTAGTGCGTGTGACAAAACTTGATTTATTTTAATACATCGATAAAAGTATTAGATTAAAGGGAATGAGCAGGATCGAATTAGTTATATACACGAGTATACGTATAGGTACCCAAATATATACGATTATAAGCAGTAGGTATAGCACATCGTACACGCTGCGAGCCGAGCGGAAAATAAAACTACTTTACAAACACATATATTTTATTTTACTGTTATCTTAACTCGCATTAAGTTTTGAAAAGTTCTTTAAATTCATTTTTTTATACCACTGTGGTGGCAAACAAGCATACGGCCCGCCTGTTGGTAAGAGGGCAACGCAGCCTATGGACTTTAACACCGAAGCAACACATGCGCGTTGCCGACCTTTTAAAAACCTATTAACCCCCCTTTTGAAGGACGCCATTCTGCAGTCCACTGGGAAAACCTCAGCAGGGAACTCATTACACATAAAGAGCTTTCGTGGGAGAAACTCATCTGAAACCAAACTGTGCACGACCATTTAGATTCCGAGGTATGAGCATGAACTCCCTGACGATTGCGAGCGGTGCGATGGTGGAAGGTAGCCTAGGAAGTCTCTCCTTAGACTTAAATTGTATACGTATTATATTTTTTTTCCAATAAGGAGAGATGAAGAAGAATAACATATACTTTAAAAGGAGTTGTTGTAGGTGACCAAAGCTAACGTTTATTGTGCGATTAGATTCCTAACCATAGCTTCCTTCGATGTTAGCACATAATCGCACTACTAAATTAAAATAGGTAATGAAAAGACCAAAAATCCCCAATAACTACATTTATTGGTAGCCTTGATAATCAAAACTTGACTCCTGAACCTAGGTACATGGGTTTAATATTTAATTCAAATGGTCTAACCAAATTGCAAAGACTTTCAATTTACCTATTAGATAACAGGTGGCGCAACTATTAGAATATTTTACTAATAGGCTATATTGATTTGCGTGATATGAAAAATGACACAGTTGCCACTTATATATCTCTAGAATTAAACAAGAAATACGAACTTAGAAAAAAACCTAATTGGTTATAAATAAAATTTTAATTAGGTATTTATATTTAAACTAGCTGGCCCGGGTTGTTCTGCCCTTTCTGTTAGTAATTTGATTGATTTTAATTTAGTAATATTTAATTATTCAAGAAAAAACCATGAAGATAGCGGGAAACTGGAAGATGTGGAAGAAAAAGATTCATGTAAATTTAATGAAACAACAACAAAAAATGGATTAATTATAATTGCTTTATAACATTTAAAAGTTCCTGTTTTAGCTATTGTAGTTAATTAATGCTTAGAGTCGAAGATATGAAATTGTTACGTGAACAATATATATTCTAAAAAAACAGCGTGTGAAAACTAACAGTTTAGTTAGTTTAGTAGGATTTTAAATCGAATCATTACTTGTGATGAAAAGTGAATACTGTACGATAATCGAAAACGCTCGACGCAATGGCTGAACCCTGGAGACCCAGCCAAATCCTGCCCGTAATGATAATTGACTCATAAAAGTTACTTGTGAGTGTTTGGTGGACTAGAGCCCGTGTCGTTCACTACAGCTTTCTAAAATCTGGCCAAACGATTACGGCAACTGCAAACCATGAAGGAAGAACTAGCTTCTAAACAACCGAGATTGGTCAATCGCTCTAGGCCACTGCTGCTTCACGACAACGCAAGACCACACTGCACAACAAACAACCACTAAGTTAGATGAGCTACAATTGAAATGTCTGCGACGTCCACCGTACTCCCCGGACCTTGCTCCAACAGATTACCATTTTTTCCAGAATTTGGACAACTTCTTACAAGGAAAAAAAATCAAATCCCATGCGGCAGTCCAAACCGCCTTCAAAAAGTTTATTGATTCTCGCCCCCGTGGTTTCTTTAGTAAAGGGATCATTGAACTACCTATGAGATGGCAAAAGTTCATAGATAACAACGGTGCATACTTTGATTACTTAAATATATTTTACGAAAAAAAAAGCTTTATATTTCTCCCGTACAAAACGCCAATTTCATATGTAAGGACCTAATATTTATAATACTGTTAAAAATATACAGTTAATTATTTAGAAAAAAAAATTACGTTGTGCCCATCCCTATGCACAATACGAAATTCAGTTGTTATCAATGCCATTTATAGTCTTTATCATAGAGTGTATTTGTTATATGTATATATATAGGTTTTCATAAACGCATCGAAACACATGAATAATAAATTAAAAATGGAAACAAGTTTCTCGGACAAAGTCGTTCTAGTGACGGGAGCGAGTGCTGGAATCGGAGAGTCGACTGCCATCTTGTTTGCTAAGTATGGCGCGAAACTAGCTCTAGTTGGGAGGAACGAAGAAAATCTGCGAAAAGTTTCCGGTCGGTGCGAGCAAGAGAAAGGTGTCAGACCGTTGGTAATAGTTGCAGATTTAGCCACCGACGAAGGAGTTGAGAGAACTGCTAATGAAACGTTAACTCACTTTGGAAGGTAACATTTTATTTATATCTATCAAAAAAAAGTCTAAATATATAAAATTACTTTAAAAAATAACGGAAACCCTAACTTGATTTATATTATAAAGATTTTTTTATTTTATTCGAACTTTCTTAACGGAATTACACCTGGAAACTAGAGATCGATATAAACTCTTTAAGGCAATTGTGTTACATTAAGTTACATATGCTTGTATTTACTTTCTTGACATAAAAAAATATATAATTAATAACCATAGTAATTAGTATTGAATTGAAACCACACTATAAATACTTAATTAACACCAGACGCGAAACGTATAATATTCTAAATTAAATAACATTAACTAATGAAAAGAAAATCAAACCATACCCTTTTATTGTAATTACCAAGAAGACTTTGTTAACATCGTCAAAAGACTGTCGAAATTAACATGTAAATTATTCTGAAGTTTATGAGTTTACAAGCTCTCAAGTTATAGTCAAACTATAGAAGACAAAATCGTAATTAGCTTACTAAGCAGAATTTTTATCTGGCTGTGCGCGAGTTACCCGAACTTGGACGTATTTAAATGTGGTTTGGTCTCTGTAAAGGCCACAGAAAGAGAGGCTAGTTTGCGTCCCGATTGAAAACCCATAATTGCCTAGGTGCCTGTGAGGTAGGACCGAGTGGAATGCGTCAACCATACACTAGGTACAATCGCCCTAGTGGCACGGTTAGGCATGTCGCGTTCTTGAATCAGCCAGGGGAAATATCCAGCCTCCGAAAGGCTTGCAGGCATGATAGCGTCAACCGGTGACGGGTGCTGATCACTCCGTGGTAGCGGTAGTTATTTGGTTCTACTCTGCTTATGATGCTTTTTATAAGCATCTTAAAGTACGCAACATCAGTTTGGAATCCTCAATACAGAGTTCACATCACGCATATACGGGCTCAAATTGTTCATACTGAGCTTATTACGAGACTTGACTAAAACATTTCAATCTCGCTAGTTTAGAAAATAGACGGAAAGTTTGTGACATATTGTTCCATCACAAACTTATACATGGAAACTTATGCACCAGAACTGCTAATTGATCTGATCCTGCTATACACACTGTTCCTGTTATTGTTCTCAGTAGCATTTTTTTATCGTTATAGGTTTGGCGTACTGGCCCAATCTCACCTGATGTTAAGTGACGATTTGGCCCAAGATGATAACACGCTAAACCTAGTAGAAGACTGGTTCTCAAGTGCAGGTGCCGGAACACACCTATTGGTGCTTGGCAACAGATTTTCGACTTGAGGATGGAAGCAAGCCAGGCGGGCTTATAAAAGCCGTACCAACATACTATGGTCACTCACGATGTTTTCCTTCACCGAAAGCTCAGGCTCATTGCAAAGATTCGAACTCACGTTAATCGACGTGAAGTCGTACAAGCTACCACTGAGCCATCATTGCTTCAAACAAAACAAACTACTACACATTACTACTCGTACCAAGCTACTATACATATAAAAGAGTAAATACCCTTCTCATTTATTCGCTGACGTAATCTAAGTGTAAGATTTAAAAAAAGAACTGGTTTCTAAGTCTTACGTATAAGGAAACTGAAGATTTATTTAAAATTGTAACTTAACCTATTCCAATAAATATATTACTGCCAATTATCTGATCATTGAAAAAAAAATACTTTCACGAAAACAAAGCATTAGGGACTGACCAGTACCTAATTGATTAAAGATATTTAATTCTCCTTTTTTTAATATGACGTGTGATTCTATTAGCTGAATAATTTTATTAATATTGTTACGTGTTCCATTTAAACTATTTATTCGTACTGAAATAAATACAAATTGAATCAAAACAAACTCGCAAATCGCTCGCAGAATGTACTTGGACAATCAACCTGTAGGTTCCTCTTGTAAATTTTCTTTATTATGTTTATTGTTTCCACTTCGCTTTTAAAATTAGAACTGCCGTGACTCACAATACGGCTCGCTTTTATACCCAAATGAGACGATCACGAAATCTATAGAAGGTTCCTGAACTCTCAACATGCTTCTCGACAAACAACTTATATCATCACTTTACAAGGATTTGATAGTTAAGTTTAAGTTTGATTTGTAGCCCATTGTTTGTTGACAGTTGAAGTGATAAGGCTTTCTATGTGTGCGTCGTTGAACCTTACAAGTTACACGAATACATTATGATAAGTACACGATATTTCGGGCACATTCCAGACAATTCTTGAGATTTCGAGAATGGTGATTTTTTCTATTTTTTTTTACTCATGCCGTAACAATATCGCTAAATCATGCAAGGAGTATTATAATTCATTGAAACAGTGATAGTATATAAGATAATTTTAGTTATTGTCATGTTCTTACGGGGCTTTGTATTTGTGTGACCTTATTATCATTTGGATTTCTAAGCTAAACCGACATTACAAATATATTATGATTCTCTTTTTTTCTAGTGAGTTATTTATAATATAGTTTATTTTTACTCGAGTAAGGCAAAGCCGAAAGGATATGGTTATGTTTCATGTCAAATGAAAGAGGAGAAAATTCCGAATTCATAAATATGGTAAGATAGCAAGAGACAGAATTTTATACATTTGATTTCTGTAGTCGATATTCGGGTAACAGGTAACGGGTAAAATTTTCATCTCGGTTCAAAAGTTTTATCCTATTAATATAAATAGGCATGTTGTATAAATGAAAAAGTTCCAAATTAGATTGGTTATATATAACGTACGTTAAGAGAGATGAAGAGTGAACCGCAATGTATCTCAGTATTGAGTTTAGTTGCGGCACGCAACAAGAGCTGGTCCTAAATACAAAATCAGATCAAGTTTCTTGGCGGTTCTTCTCGATGACTGTGATGTTTTTCGAATCAGTAGTACTGTGCTGACATTTATAATTTACTTTTTAAGGCCTCTATTAAATAAAATATTTCTGAAAGCTTCAACTTTAACATTTACCATTTCCAGGTTGGATGTATTGGTAAACAATGCGGGAGTCGGCGCCAGGACCAACATCCAGAGCGCGGACATGCAATCTTTCGACCAAGTGTTTAACACCAACGTCCGGGGTGTATATAACCTGACCAGACTCCTCGTGCCAGCACTTGTCGAGTCCAAAGGGAATATTATCAACGTCTCGAGCGTATTAGCTACTGCTGTCATTGTGGGCAACTTGCCTTACGGCATGGCGAAGGTAAACACTTGTTTTTACGATCGGACTATACTGTTAGCCATAAGGTCTTCGAAGCCTCAGACGGTTTTTATAGTTTCACAGGGCTTGGGAAAGTAAACACTACATGTGATTGAAGACCTAGATGATTTGGTATTGTAAATACTTCTAGACGATTATGCCATGACATAGTATGTCGGCACGATACTATTACTGTCGATAAAGTTTCTATCAGCAGGACATGAAGGTATAACAGTCATGGCGGAAAAGTTTTTTTTTTTTTTTTTTTTTCGAACTGACTACACTGTTAGCCTGAGGGGCCCTGGAGCCTTTACGGCTTTTACAGCTTTACCGGGCTTGGGGGCGAGCGCTTAGGGCACTCAGCCACGAAAGCTAAGCAACAACATCCGAGGGTGCCAAAGTGGCCGAACCTCGGCTCGGACTGTTGCGCGTATGCAATTAAGTCGCGATCTGACTAATTCCCTATCCGTAATTCGATCTAAACTAACTATACATATATACATGTTTCTGCCCCCTGGGAGGAGGGAAGGAACATGTGTATGTGTATTTAGTGGTCTGAAATTTTTGTCTACTCTAACTAGGCAAAAAAAGAAAAAAAAAGGTCCCTTACAGAACCTATGTACCTATGTGTGTTGTGCATGTGTGTATAATGCAGTGTCATGTATGGCTGTGAAAGCTAGTGATTGTACAGTCACTTGTATCGCGCGAGCGGCTGCTTGGCTCAAGGGCTCCATGCCGATGGATCGGACCTACGCTTGAGTTGCCGCAGAGGAAGGTGGTCGTGGCGGGTGTGCGGGCGCGAAGTTAACCGTTCGTCCCCTGCGGAGGGAACGGTGGTTTCGCGGGCGTGGGCGCGAGCACGCATATGTTGCGGGAGCGGATGCGTAGTAATTATTAGCTTTCTCGATGTCGTCGTCGGGATCGACAAAGAGATTTCGCGGACGGCGTTTATAACGTTTGGCAACGGGGATCGAGTTGTCTGGGACGTAGGTCACGGTGGATTTTACGAGCGGGTTGGGGTGATTCGAAGCGCTATCGAAGTATCTCCTGGTGAGATATTTCACATAGGCTTCTATCGAGGGAAGCCTCATGTCCCTGTGGAGGTCCATGTTCCTAACGAAGGCTGGAGGGTCAAGCAGGCGACGGAGAAACCGATTTTGGACTCTTTGCATGCGGACAAAGTTATGTTTGGACATATGTGCGAACGCTGCGCAGCTATATGTCAAGATCGGACGGACGCACATCTTGTATAGTGTAAGCTTATGTCTTAAGGACAGTTTGCTTACCGAACTGAGCAGGGGTCGCAAGCGGGAAAGGATCCAGACGGCCCTATTCCGGACTATAGTAACGTGTGCGTTAAAGTTAAGCTTCGAGTCGAGGGTGACACCCAGATATTTAGTCTTGGTGGCCCAAGGGATATTCCTATCGAATAATGAGAGGGGTCCTACCGTGCGTGGTAGTTTACATGTATGCGGTTCGAACATAATCGCGGCGCTCTTTACCGGATTAATAGCTATTCGCCACGTTCGAAACCACTCCCCGAGAGTGGTTACGGCACGTTGGACTGCGCAGGCGAGATTTTTTCTGTGTCTGTTTGACGCGTATATGACTGTGTCGTCAGCGTAGAGCCCTACCTCGACCCCGGGGGGCTTCGGGAGGTCGCTGACGTACAGATTGAAAAGGCAAGGCGCCAGAATGGAACCTTGCGGGACGCCTGAGCGTATAGGGTGGGCGGTAGATAGTACTCCTTCCACTCGGTAGTGGAAGGTGCGGTCGCTTAGGTAATCGCGGACTAAATGTACTAACCTATCCGGGACTTCTAAATGGTGAAGCTTGTGGACCAGTCCGGCGTGCCAGACCTTATCGAAGGCCTTGGCTACGTCGAAAAAGACCGCAAGCGTGCGGGCGGGAGCGATATTGCTCTTGGCGAAGTTACTCGTGATGTGCTCCGTGAGGCGGTGCACTTGATGTGTACACGAGTGACGGGCGCGAAAGCCGAATTGTTCGGGCGGGTATAAATTCTTGTCGTCTATAACGACCTTGAGACGGTTCAGAAGGATCCGCTCATAGAGTTTCCCTAGAGTGTTTAGGAGACTGATCGGGCGATAGCTATCGGGAAGCGAAGCTTTTTTGCCGGGCTTGCGAATACCTATAACTATAGCTTTTTTCCAGACGGCTGGAAAATAGCAGTGGGCTATGGCTGCATTGAAGATGCAGACCAAAAGAGCTATGAGGTGATCAGGAAGAAGTTTGAGTACTTCATTCCTGATACCATCTGGACCGGGAGATTTCCTAGGCTTAAGGCCTTTAATGATAGAACAGACCTCATCTGGCGTGACCGGGGTTAGCGTTTCCGCGGGAGGAATCAACGTGAGTTCCTGAACGGCGGTCTCGATAGTTTCGATGTGGGCAGTGTCTACGTTGTCGCAGTTTGGGGAGCACTGGCTCTCCAAGCTTGCGGCAAGGCATTCTGCCTTATCGTCGCTATCGAACGCGAGTGGAAGATCGGGGCCCCTTTCGAGGGGCGGCATCTGGGCGGAAGCTTCTAACTTCAGAGAGCGGGCGAGGTTCCAGTAAGCCAGATGGGACGGCTTGAGACCCTCTAAGAGGTTATCCCACCGGTGACCTCTGTACTCTCCGATGCGAGTTCTAACCTCTCTCTGAAGTTGTCGTAACCTACGGGTGTTATCCCTCGTCGGATAGGAGTCATGTGCACGTGTCGCGGCGTTCTTTTCCGTGATTAACGCTCGTAAGCCGGGGGGGAGTATAAAACGGCGTTCGTTTGCCGCTTGCACCTCTCTCGAGGCCTCCCTTACACCGGTTTGGAGGTAGTCGACCAGGGAATCGATGGCTAAATCGGCGTCTGCGGTTGACTCCAATACGTCGGGGATCCTAGCTAGGCTGGACGGGGTCGCGTTATCGGATAAGTAGCGATTTAAGATCGCGTAGTCAACTATTTTGACTTTTGGCGGACTGGGGTCGAACGGTTGCCCGAGTTGTAAGATAACGGGGCGGTGGTCGGAGTCTAGTTCGTGTACGACTTCTATAAGTCGTAACCGAAGTGAGACACCTTTGAGGAGGGCTATGTCAAGTACTGTCGGATGACAGTTGTCTTGAAAGTGCGTGGGCTCTAGCGGTGCTATGACGTCAAAGCCGAGCACGTCGCATAGTAGTTCTAGTATAACTCCGTTACGGGTGTTGCGCGGGTTGTTGAAAAGGGTGTGACCGCTATTGAGGTCGCCTGCTATTATGACTGATTGATCGAGTGAAAAAAGCGCCTCCAGATCGGACTGAAGGAGTCTTTTATTCGGGTAGAGATATGCAGAGACAAGCGTGATTGACGGATGGCCAGTCATGCCTATTCTACAGACGGACACTTCCATATTGGTAAGTGCGGGAGGGTCTATTGGCATGCAATAGAGGGAACGCTTGTAGTAGATGAGCGTGCCGCCTCCTAGGGTGGCACGGTCATTTCTGACTATATTGTAATTTGCTATCTTAGGGTCGCGCCTACTGGGTTTAGAAGTGTTTCTTGTACTAGAAACACGTCTATCTCCCGTTCCCTAAGAAAGGTGGATACTAAGTCCCGTTGTGGAAAGAGGTTTCGCGCGTTAAAAAAAGATATATTGAGGCTTCTAGGCTTAATGCGTTCTATTGATAACCGTTATCTATTTCCCGGCACGGGCCAGGCGCATTAGCGTCGCTGTCATCAGAGGGAAACGCCTGATGGATTCGCCGGGACCTTACTCAGCGACGCACTGTTCGTACGCCAGTACTTCCTGAGGGTCATGCTCGCGGAAGAGCATGACCATGTAGTCAACGCCGCGGCGCGTGTTGACGGGCGGGGGGGCCTGAGCCTTAGGAGGCTGAGGGCGGGGAGTGGAGACCCATGCTGCTTGAGGAGCTCGCATGGCCGGAGGGGGTGCGCGGGGCGCAGGGGCGGCTGCCACCGGGGCGCTGGAGGCGCCCGGGAGGCTGGGGAAAGCCTCTGGCGTGAGCAGGGGCTTTGGTTGTCCTACGGCGGGACGTGTCCTCTGAGGAGGGGTGTGTCGCGTAGGGCGCATGGGTCGCGTAGGGCGCGTGGGGCGCGGGGCACGGGGACAGCCGCGATAGTTCGCGGGGTGACCTTCGTTGCCGCATAGCACGCAGCTCGGAGGGGTAGCCGACTCACGAGTGCGCGAGCACTCGCTCGTCGCGTGGTCCCCGAGGCACTTAACGCACCTGGGACGGAGATGGCAGTTGCGTGCCGAATGACCGTACAGCTGGCAGTTGTGACACTGCGGAGGACTGCGGTTCTTGTGTGGGGGCTCTACGGCTATTCCGGAGAGCTCACACACTTTCCTAACGTTAAAAATGGCTCTGCCCTCGGGGGTCAGTTCCAGAATGACTAAGACCATGTCGAGAGGTCTGTTTTTGGATTGTCCGCCGTGCATTCTGTGCACTTCGCGGACAGGGAAGGCCTTGGCTAAGAGGTCAGTTTTGATCTCCTCGGGTGTGATTTCCACCGGGATGCGGCGGATTACAACCCGGAGTTGACGTTCTTCCTCCAGGGAGTACGTGAAATATTCGAGGTTGCTGTCTCGGAGCAACCTGGTAAATTGACGGTGTTCGTCCGAGGTGGAAACTTGGACGCGGATACCGTTGGCCGTGTTACTGGCCTGGGTGTAGTGGATACGGAGTTCTCTCAGTTTCTCTGAGAGTTTTGTCCAGACCGATTTGTTCTGGACCGTGACGGGGGGCGGGCGACGCGCCTTTCTGCCGGCAAAGGTACCTGCAGGCGCTGAGGGCGCTGCGGAGCGGGGGGCGTGGCTATTTAGCCCTGTCTTTTGTGCCTTTTGAGGGCGGGACTGAGTCTCCGGAGACTCGGGACGCGAACGTGATGCACGTTTGGCGGGCTTGTTTTTTTGAACGAGGGTGGAGCCCTCGTTATCATTGACTATCGCCGTGTCCATTTCGTCGGACTCGGGTTCGGGATCCGGACTGGCGGATGAGTAGCTAACGTTTGTAGCTACTAGCGTCGGCGTGTCCGCTTCGGGAACTAGCGACGCAAATGAATTGTTGGTTGGTAGCGCAGAGGGCGCTGGGGTCGGGGCTTGAGTGCCCGGGGAACGTGAGCGCGACGATGGCCGTTTGTACGGCGTCTGACGGTGAGCGCGGGGTGCCGTCGAGCGGGAGCGCGGGACGGGCTTCTTGTTTATCGCGTGTGGCGCGGCGGGGTCGCTGGTGGGCTCGGTGCCCTTAGCGATGACGACGGCGGGTTGCTCGGCCGCGATGGCCCTATTGTACTCCGTCCAGAGCGACGGATGCAAAGACGTTGCGAACGCTTTGAAGCGTTCCAAATCAGTAACGTGTGCCATTCCGGCGGTGGCGGTTGGGCGGGCGGGGGTGAAGTTAAACCTCCCTGCCGGAGAGGCAGGGGGGTGCGCCGAGTGAATTTAAACGGCTATCCCGAGCCGTGCAAAGGGACCTGCGGGTCACGGTGTAATGACTCGCAGGAAAAGAACCTACCGGGCCCTACGTGGAGGTCCCTATCAAGCCCGAGGCAGAGAACGCAGCCGGTATAAATACCTAGCTACGCCCAAACAGACACTCGGGGATGGATGTGTAGCAGGATCGGAAGGGTGGGAAGGAGACACTCAGGGCTTGACTATGACTCTATCAAGGGCCAAGATTCCTGAGCCCGACCAAGTACTATCGTTTGCCTCTGAAGGAGGCAACCGAGGGGCGCTTGGGTCACGCACCCACTTGCTTTCGTTGGCACCGTCAGGTATCAGGCAAGTGACCACTAAAGTGTGGATTTCGTCGAATAGAAACAAATTGCTCTTAAAAGAGCAGTTTATGTTTGTGTAGCGTACTAAAAGTACGCGACACAATGGGTGCGAGCGAGACGGCGATACGCAGGTGCGGCGCAGGTGCGATGCAGGTGTGCGGCAAAGCCGGTCGGTCGTAAAACTTCACAAAGGCGGCAGAGAGCGGTCGTAAACACGTCCGTTCCCGCCGGCGGTCGTGATCGGTCTCCGGCGGAAAAGTGTATTAACACCAACGTAGTGGGGACGGCGACCCCAGGTGTTTGAATTGGGAATACTTTAGCCAGGTTCTATACAACCCCCTGTACCGGTTAATTTTGACCGGTACAGTTTTATTTGCAGCGTTGACACTGTCATTTTATAACAGAAACTTTCATGTCGCGTACTCTGCATGCTTTGTTTGGTAGTTTGAAGTAGGTACTTGCTGAGCACATTTCCAATATGGAACTACGCGTCTAGTTGAATTATATAGGTGATTGATCTAGGTATAGAGTTATTGGAGTTATTTGTCTAGTTATGTAGTTATAGGCAAATTAAGTTTGGTAAAAATTGATGTGGATTGTAGAGTAGGATTTGGAGTCAGTTTAGAAGCTCAACCGTACCTATAGTTTTTTTTTAATACGGTAATATTTTACGAGACGTCTATTGTCATAGGTAGTAACTGACGCTATATATTTTATCAGTTCGGCACGCAGGCCGATGCTTGTGGGCAGTCACAATTTCGAGAGTCGCCACACGTATTTAGTTTTAACGATGAAGGAAAACACCCTCCAGAAACTAACACGTTTTATATCAAACATTACATGCATGATACGATACGAAGTTACGGTAGTGGCGCGGTGCAGTGCAGGGAGTGGCACAAACAAAGGCGAGGTTCTATCGACAGGCGATGATATCATGTTGACTTGTTTAAATGCACTAAATAATAAAAAATGACTCATAAGAACTGTGAGTGAAATAAAATAAAACTGATGTGACATTTAAGTCATTTTCTTATATTACGTACTTTGTAATATTACTACGCTTTGCCTAATGGTAAATAATATAATTTAAGAACAGCGGTGATTGTCGATAGATACGGTGACGGTGGCCGCCGTCATTCGATAAAGTAAGTAAATCGAAAGTCTCTAGAAGTCTAGAATGAACGTGAAACGGAACACGCCGGTGTGAGACTATTGCAACATGTTATTGATGGTCGGAAAACACTTCAACGAACAGGGTGTACCGGTGTAATATGGCTTGAAATTCTTTAGCTATTTTTTATGTTTAATGTGTCACTTGTACACATGCAAGTAGTTAAAATATTCCTAAAATAGAATACAATCCATTAGAATTTTACAAACATTAAACAAAAATATATTTATTTTTTCTTTGCAAAAAAAAGAAAAAATTATGTATATATTATAATTTATATAGATTATAATGATACAGATGATTTTATATACAGTTTATTTATACTGATAATAATTTTGTGTTGTGTTGCCAGTAGGGCTAAAAATATCGAAATTAAAATAGAGTGTGAGCACATTTCATGAAAATATTGTTTATACATTATTCTTTTTCGAACTGACTATACTGTTAGCCTTAGGGCCCCTTAGGCCTGGAGACTTTGCGGCTTTTGAAGCTTCACCGAGCTTGGAATTGTTTACACATGAAATATTAATGATATTGGAGACGTCATTCCACTTCCAGATGACTTATACACAACATCATAAACATATTTTTAATTGTTTTGTTACAGGCAGCTCTCGACCACTTCACTCGGCTGGTGGCATTGGAGCTGGCTCCCAAAGGAGTAAGAGTTAACACCGTCAGCCCTGGAGTCACTGTGCGTATATACTTGCTGGTGGTTGTGGTGGTTAACACACCATACTTGTACAGTTGAACTAGAAGTTAAGTGAACTTTGAAAAAAGTGGCAGAATTCGAGTCCACATCGATCGAAGCAATGTTTTCTACATAAAAAACACCGTTTGGCATTTACCTCGTCTTAATACAAAATGTGTATTAAAGTGTTTCATAAAATCAAATCTCATACATTATTGTTTATTTTACAGGTATCAACATTTGTACAACGTTTAACAGGATATTCTGATGAGGAATATAGACAGGAGTTGGAAAAAGTGAGGAAAACTATACCCATGGGCGCAGTGTGCGTCGGGGAGGACGTCGCCAGGATGATAGTGTACGTAGCCAGCGATAACTGTCGGTTGGTGACCGGCACTGTCATACAAGTCGACGGCGGCTTACAGTTCAATGCAGGCAATAGTCTTATTACAGACCCAACGAAATAAAAATTATAATAATGTTACAGTTAGAACTAGGGCAAACATCCGCTCCACTATCCGTACCAGGAACTAAAGTTTCTACAGCCCTTTAAGAGCTAACCTGAATAAGGTGTATGTTTCACACTAGTTATCCCTTAAACTGGATACTCCATGGGACGGCACCTTGAATTCAAAAGTATATTTTTATGAAGTTGTTCATTATTTCGCTGCAAAGAATAATAAATAGAAAGAATTGTAGGTATGTTGTGGTTATATCAAGTTTTCAAATAAAAGTTTTTTTTTTGCAAAATTCATGACTCCTCATATTTCTATTAAATTATTTCAGTCCTCTTTTTCGACTCTGTCCAGTATTTGAACTGTTTCCCGCAAATTAGAATTTTGTTTTATGTAACCCTAATTAAAACTGTTAATTAACACAAAATCAAATTGTTTTCAATATTATTATTGAGATTATAAACATTTTTTTTAATGTGTGTTTTTACCGTCTATAAAATTGTTTACCTTATAAGCCCATACCCTTACCCTTTGATCCAAGTTCTGATGGTCATTAACGACGAGCGCTTGAAGATATACATAAAGGAATGATTCTGGAGTACAGCTGCCAGAACACACCTATAGGTGTAATCACCTATACCTAATTACCTATAGGTAATTAAATTAAAATTAAAAAACGTAAGTAAATTTTGAAAAATTAGTGATCCTTGATAATTATCGCTTAAACTGGTAGAGTATATTGTTTCAATTTCTATATTAAATAATCATATAAACTAAGACTTCATTTAACTTATCTACTGGATAACAGATGGCGCAACAATAGAAATTCAAATTATTTTTGGACAAGTTTTTCAAACATTTCTAGACCGAAAGAAGAAACACGTTCACTCACTATGAATAAAACGTAAATGGTTAAATAATGAAACAGAGCAATTAGTATTTCAATGTATTATCAAAAAAAAAATATTTTGAAGTGATCAGAATAACAAATACATACTTATTTTACTACACTGTATAAGTAGTAGGTAGTTAGTGGAATAGTAAATAGTCCATTTAGAAATAAATAAAAATTATAAGCCAGCTTCCCGTTTCCAGTCCCGTACGGACTTCCGACGATAAAATAACTTGGAATATTTTCAAATTCGGGAAAAACTGAACGTCCTTTTTTAATATTGGATTTTTATATAAACTCAAGAAATAAATTACGATTCTAAGGATGGATATGATGAGCAAATATTTTTTGGTATGTTTATGATTATGGAATTAAAAGAATCCAATCAAAGATTTTTCTTATACTTACTTGTGTGTATTGTGTGTGACTTGTGTGTGTACTGTGACCGCATACAGATAACGACGTTGAAATGATTCGATTATAACTCAGTCTTGATTTTTGATTCGGTTTGGTTCAAGAGAGTACACTTGTAAGATCGAGTTTGAATCAAAAGTGAAAGCGAATAAGAAATAAAATAAAATTCGAATCAGTTTCAAGAGTAATCCCCCTACTACTTGATAATATTTATTTGCACAGAAAGAGAGAAATGAAGCAAGCTTTAAGATCATTGTGCGAATCGCAACTGAGATGCCGATTAGCGAAAGTCCGTCATCGACCAATAGCAAATTACTTTTCAAACGCAAAATCGTTCTGCTTTATGATTACCTGGAGTGTTTTCATGCATGAAAAAAAACTGCATAGTTGCATCCTTGTAATTTTAAAAATGCCACCTTTCATCAATAAATACGTACACAGCGAAATAGCACTTTCCTGCACACAATAAACACAATGAGAAGTGTCAGAAAGTCAACAGAGTCCTTCCGATCCGATGATTCCGTGATTGATTCGCACCGCGTGGGAACTGACAGAATATTGTACTCGAATTATGTAAAAGGAGTCGGAAGGATTTTGCCCTAGTGATTTCAATAATAGGCCACATAGTTAACGCGATATCTTTGTAATGTCATTTTACACGTACAGGTAGAAAATACGATTATGTAAGCAGTTTATAAGCTTAGACTATCTGAAGTACTTTTTCACAGAAATATAACTCCTGCTAATTTTTAAATTCTCATTCTTTTAATCTCGTTACTATCAGGAGATATAATTAAATTATTATAAGAAACCAAGAATAAATTAATATTTATATTAGATCGCAATGCTTCTTAATTCCCCAGGGCCTGAAAAACAAATGTTATCATTAAAAATTCTATGTACAAACTATATATTTATTATGTTTGAAGCCAAAATGCATCATGAAAGAAGAAAAAAAAAACGTAGAGTCGAAATTACTGAAATTACAAATACGGACAATTGAATAGTGATATGGACAAATCGACTATTGAAAAATGATATTGAATGAAAAAAAATTATAGGTAGCAATGTCCGTTTAGAAGTTGAAATAAAAAATTACATGACAATTTGTACCTCAGAAATAAAGAACCTTAGTAACATTTTGTTACTATTTAAAAAAAAATAACCCTTGCTACAAATGGGGCTGAATAGTAATTTCATGCGTGAGAAGACGCTGATATAGTAGGCTATATGTTGGATATGTTAATCATATCCTTTCATTACACAGCGGTAACAAAATAATTAATTTCCTATTTTATATAATGGTTAAGTGTGATTCACATTAATTTGTTCGGTGTAGGTATATTATTGAATTCATTTACACTGTAATTGTTTATATGCATGTAGTTAAACTGTATTATAAAAAATAGTCTTTTGCAATTGCAATAATACATAAAATAATGTTGTTTTTTATACTACAAAGGTGTCAAACAAGCATACGGCCCGCCTGATGGTAAGCAGCGGTTGTAAAAAAAATATACTAGATGGTATTACTAGTACTTTGTTAAATGTAGTAGTTAATTAGTAGTAAGATTTACTAACTTATGGTTATAAAATTAGATGTGCTTGTTCGAAATAATTACATAATAATAATATAATTTGAGAAATTAGTACAATACAGTCATTATTTTGCTCAAAAATATGTGCGATTGTTTTATTTCTATTCGACAAAAGATGGCGGGCGGAGCTGAATATAACTTATTTATGAACAACTATGATATATTAAATAACTCTGCAGTGATACGAGTTTGTTTTTATTTAATTATATTGAAATGTCTATGTTTATATATAAATTGAATATGATATTATTTTAAATCGTCTTATTAAAAGACCCAAGTTTAAAAATATAGGTAGGTAGGTACTTATTATCTTTGCGTCTGAAATTTTGGTGTATTATTATTATTATTGATATTAATTAGTGATATATTAATTATATTATAGAGGGTACATAAAATATAAACCGAGTTTATAGAGGAAACTTGATAGCTCTGAAGTGTTTTTACTTGTTTTATCTACTTCATAATTTTCCGTTATTTTATCCTAGATTCTGTAATTATTATTATTATTTCTAATACGCGATTAAATCCCAAACACGCTTTTTTAAAAATGTTTATAGGTACCTAAATTGTCTCTATCTATCTATTTGTTTATCCCAAGCTAATCTTCAAGACTGCTGAATTGATTTTGACGGGATTTTCATTGTTAAGTAGAGTAGGTATCTACATTTGAAAAATTAATCTAAACTTTTTCCACTTGACGATCTGGCATGGTTTTCAATGGAATGCGATATTTAGACAATAAACAATAATACTAAGTCCACACGTGCAGCGCCACAGTCACAGCTAGTTTTTTTTAAATAAAACTGTAACGTATATTTTAGATTTTTCGACGGATCGTTACACTTTAGAAATCAACCCCCAACGTGTTGTTCCACTGATTGACGGGACATGTAATCCAATACCGTTAGAGAAACATGCCTAATGTTTACAAAACTGCGTTTTGTCTTGTTTCCCTGTCTTCGAATTACTATAATAACATCCGAATTAGTTCGCTCGGTGATGTTGGAATATACATTACCAACAATTACAGTTTAGGGAGAAATCGATTCCTTAGGATTGTATCAGATCATGCGAACATACCAAACCAGGTATATCAATAGAAAGTTTTAATTTAGATGGCGCATGGGAGGTAAGCGTTGCGTAATTCACCTCTTAAATTAATCAATCAAATGGAAAATGGTCTTTATTTTTTAAATCCTTTAATGTACTCCATGGACCACAATGTGTTATAAATGTCAAAAATATAATAATGTGTGTGTACAAAATACATGCGTCAATAGAGTAGATCCAGTAGACGGGTTTACATAAATTAGATCAGTTTTGGAGTACGAAGTACTGATAAATTTGTCCATAATCACTCTTAATATAAAACCGGTTGAAATATGGTAGTATGTTATGAACACACAGAACGTAGAGGCAAGAGATAGTTAGTCAGCGACAATCCCTTATATCACAATACTATGGGTTATACATCCATCTCAGCATGAACTAAAAAGTTCTCAATGTCTTTCAGTATGTTCCCTCCTTCTTACGACACCCGATGTCTCTCTTTGAGCGTAATATGAAATTAGGTTTATGTAAGCCGGCATGACAGCGACCACAGCCGATGGATTGCCGTTCTTTCGGTGCTTGTTTTTGGATTGTATTGCGTTTATCATAAGGGACAGTGCTGTCACTTTACATCAGTAGCTTGGATTCGACCTACAACTCATATTGCATCCAAGCGCGCTTTACTGAGCGTTTATAGCTTCAAATCCAGTCAAAGTTACTTATAACATAAGAGAAAATATTATTCGTTTGAAACCCTCGATCGTTGATAGGGACAAATGAGTTGTAACCTGCAAGTAGCTTTAACGTAACACGATACATCGCGTCTGAACATACGAAGCTTGTTAAATTTTTAACGATCACAAAAAATGTGATCGTAAACATAACAAAGTTGTTACTATTTTTATGTTTTGTTTAACTCCATTCTCGTTTTAACAGATATTTTATAATGACTTTATTTAGCTTCAATTTGAGCTAATAATATTAGTTAACTGTAAATGTGTCTTACTATTGGGTAACGATGTCTTCCCCAGGGAAGGCACAGGCTTATATCCACGCCAGTTTTTAACATGTTTGCGATTTCAAATAGGTACATGCTGGTATCTACCACCATAACCTTCCTTAAGTGTTTAAGTTTACTTGCGATATTTCTCTTCACCATCAGCCAATAGTTCGTCTTAATTACATTCGTATTAGTAAATGTAAGTACGCGATTTTTGGAAAATTATTTCATACTACCAGTGTGATAGATGAGAACGGTGAAGACCCGAGTAGCGATGCTGCTTGAACTCAGATAATATTGTTATAATATCAGCCTGTAAGTCTCCCACTGCTGGGTAAAGAGGCCTCTTCCCGACGAAGACTTGGCGATAGTTCTATATTATTGCCACATATGATGGCACTACAGGAACATTTCTCAAGCGTTCAGGTTTCCTCACGATGTTTTCCTTAACCGCCAGCCAATAAAGAGTGTTAGCAATTTAAATTAGCTCCGAAGAAGAGGATCGGCTTCCTAATGACGTATTTCGTAAGAACAGAGCGATAGCAGAAATGGCTAAATATATATCGGCTTCAAAATGGCAAATACATATTATGTAGAAAATATTAAGTAACCGCCATAATTTTAATTAGCCATTTTAGATATAACATTTAGCAATTTCTGCTATCGCTTTACTTTTGTTAAATACGTAATTAGGGACCGGTTGCACTCCACGGTTCGTAGATGTTCTTCTGTGCTATATACAATAGGTATACATTTTGTTAATTCAACATTTATGTAAACATCAACACTTGAATATCAAAAAAAGGCTTCAAATGGCCCGTAAGCGTTTTCTTTGGGCCGCCGCTCATTCATACGTTGAATGAGGCTTGGAAAGGCACAATGAAGTATCGAATAACCCCTTCGGAAACACCATACTGGAAACACGATACCTTACCAAAATGGCTCTGCTAGTTTAAGGCACCGATTTTTTAAAGGCCATATAAGTACTAATATTTGTTAACATTGGATTCGAACGGTGTGAGAAGCATTACCTACGAAACTTAGCAATCCAATCACGTTTTTTATACCAAAATGACACAGGGACAGAACGATTTGAAGCGATTTGATTTTGAGCGATAATGGCTCAGTGGTAGCGTGTACGACTTCGCGTCGAGTGACGTTAGTTCGAATCCCTGCAATGAGCCTGAGCTTTCGGTGAAGGAAAACATCGTGAGGAAACCATAGCATGGTGGTAGGGCTTTTTCTAATGCCCGCCTGGCTAGCTACTATCCTCAAGTTGAAAATCTGTCGCCAAACACCAATATGTGAGTTCCGGCAGCTGCACTTGAGAGCCAGTCTTCCACTAGGTTTATCTTGGGCCACGTCGTCACTTAACATCAGGTGAAATTGTGGCCACTACGCCAAATTTATTACGATGAAAAAAATATATGAGGAATAGATCTCAAAAACAACGGCGACTTCAGAGAGATCAACTATCCATCGTTGGTCACCGCTGTGATGCCGGTCTGCGTAAATAGAAGCTGAATAATATACACGGATTAATCCCGAAGCGTGACCCACATAACTTTTAACTTATGTATATAGGATTCGGGCAAACTAACGGCTTTCAGTGTGCGATACCAACTGCCATTGTGCCTACATCATTCCTATCTCATATCAATACACTTAGATATTTTTTATACTTTATATAGTTAGCATGTGGTCTCAGACAATCTGATGTTAAGTGACGATATGGTCTAAAATGATAGGTAACACGCTAAGCCTAGTCCGGGGGATTGGCTCTCGATTGCAACTGCCGGAACACACCGCTAGGTATTTGGTGACAGACTATCAACTTCAAGGATGGTGGCTAATCAGATGAGCATTAGAAAATTCCGTACGACTATGACTATAGAGTTTCATTGCGATGTTTTTCTTCTACAGGCTACTACTGAGACATCATCGCTTTTCTAATGTCACATTAAATTTGGTAACATTTTGTATTAATTTTCGTGTTGCTTTGTAATAGAAAATTACTTTTGTATTTATTGTACTTTGATGGAAAACGAAGGTTTTCTGTCTTCTCATCTGTTTTGAGATATCTTAAAGTTTAAACACTCAGGTTATGTTGAAAGTCTAACACCAAGTATAGAAACATGTGTACGCGAAAACTAGTATATTTCATGATTTAGCATATTATCCATCTTTGGCCACATAACATTAAGTGAAATCACAGGATAAGCAATAAAAACGTTATTTGAAAAATTGTAAAATTTTTGAAAATCAAATCAGTTATTTACATTATATCATGAGACATACATTTTAATATAAGAAATTCTTCTATATTATAATCTTACCCTTAACATTTTTTTATAAAAGCAACGCACCGCTGAATGGAATGAATGAATCAATGATTGCTTAATGAAAGCTCAGTTGGGGAGGAAATATTTAGACAGAATGCGAAGGACATCAGTGATGAGTGTCCAATTTTGATTAAAAAAAAAAAACCGATTAATTCGATAATGACAAACTTTCGCCATTTGTTCACTGTAACAGATATCTGATATTCAATTCATGAATATAATTTTCTCTCCTTCTTTCGTGGAATTTAAGAAGAAAATGTGCATTTACTTTTCCATTACAAGTAATACCTATGTTATGTGCAGCCTACAGGTTGATTGATGTATTGTAATTCATAATATATATTATTATTATTATACTGCTTTGCGTGGTGGAGGGCTGTATGTGGTAGAGATGTACACTATCGCTGATTTTTTGTAGGTATTTTTTAGATCTACAATTATGTAGTACCTCATTTTGATATGTCTTTTATGGTTTACTCAGCGTAAGCCACAAAAGTGTCTTTTTTCAGATTGACTCTCCATTATCGTCACTGCTTATTTCATACGTAATTTTATGTAACAAAATATATCCTACAACCTGCCCAGATAGCATAGATCTGAATTAAAAAAACACCATGTTAATCGGATATGTGGTTTTCACGTGAAAACAACATAAAGGGACAGAGAGACGTAGAGTTTTATAATATGTTTAGAAGAAAATTATAAAATATATAAAACAATTATTAATAAATAACATGCACTGACTTAAAGTTGCACTTGTTTTTTGTAGTTTCGGTAAGTTAAGAATTACAAACTAAACAAAAATGAGCCATAACAAATACTTAAATGTATTAAACAAATATTAAGGAATAAAATGGTTTACCGGGCTGTTGTCACATCGGAATTAGTCAGTAAGCTACCGATGTACATGCATGTTGTACACCTATCATAGATGAATTCGCATTGCACGTGCATTATGATATGGCGCTCGCCGTCTTGCGCTATTCTTTATCACAAGTCAAAACTTTTTTTTTATATAATGGGTAAAAATGCATTTAGGCATTCACAGACGGCCCGGGCAGGCCGAAAGGGTATTTGAGACTCACATGGTAACATAAAAATACCACGAATACTCACTAAAAAATCTCCACGGTGAAGGTGCCCTTCATGTCGAGGACCGACAATTGCTTGCACAATACTTCAACTCATCAACAGGTCAAACTTAACCTAACATGTAGCTATTGGGTACCATGGTTTTAGATTGAATCGAGTGAAACGACGTAGTGAATAATTAACAATAAATCCAAATTAAAGATAACAGTGCACTGCAAGTTTGCTTCTCTTTTCAATCAAAGTTACCGCTTGTTGTGAACAGCCGAACTATTTACCTACTGCCCATTCCTTTATTAGGAACACTACTTGAGTATTTTTGGTACGGACATTGTAGGATGAAATAACCGACCAATTTTCTTTTTATTACTGTTCATGTTTTACTGTCACACTAGTTTACCAATCGCCGAAAAAGAATATGACTGCCCGTTCATTTTTTCGGCTGATCATCATAACCTCGCTAATGTTTAAATAAGAGTTGTAAAAATTGTTACCCTTAATATCTAATATTTGCATACAAAACTGTTCATGTCTCCCGAATCTATAATATTACACTTGTAGATATTTATTTATTGTAGTGTGTAATTAATAATGAAATATGTAATATCTGCGTAAAATTATTGCACTGTACGTAATGGAAAGTTGAGTGCAGGCTAAAAACAACAGTGGCCGTCGATGACAAATTCCATGGGTAGTGGTCGCTGTCATGCCGACCTGCAGAGATGCGTGTTCGAGTCTCGTTTGTAGGACCCCAAATCGAAGGAGGAAGGAGCAACGTAAGAATTTAGACACCTTTTTGTTCTTGCCGAAAATAATTCTACCGTATACTAATGTATTATGAATATATTGGATATTGGCTTCGATTGCCAGCCCGCGTGGTTTTATAGATAAAGAAGATAAGTTCAATCAAAGCACTCAGCAAGGTACAGATTTGTTCGGTCTGATGTGGCCGAACATAGAGTCGAGTGAATTGCTGACTTGAGTAAAGCGAGAAGCTAGCAACATACCCGCGATAAGCAGTCGCAGTCGCTCTTCAACAAGCGCCTCGATCGACAGCCATATGCGACCCTTGCTCAGTTCGGTAAGCAAAATGTCCTTAAGACATAAGCTTACACTGCACAAGATGTGCGTCCGTCCGATCTTGACATATAGCTGCGCCGCGTTCGCACGTATCTATGTCCAAACATAACTTTGCCCGCATGCAAAGAGTCCAAAATCAGTTTCTCCGTCGCCTGCTCGACCCTCCAGCCTTCTTTAGGAACATGGACCTCCACAGGGACATGAGGCTTCCCTCGATAGAAGCCTATGTGAAATATCTCACCAGGAGATACTTCGATAGCGCTTCGAATCATCCCGACCCGTTCGTAAAATCCACCGTGAACTACGTCCCAGACAACTCGATCCCTGTTGCCAAACGTTATAAACGCCGTCCGCGAAATCGCTTTGTCGATCCCGATGACGACATCGAGAACGCTAACAATTTCTACGCGTCCGCTCCCGCAACATATGCGTGCTCGCGCCCACGCCCGCGAAACCACCGTTCCCTCCGCAGGGGACGTACGGTTAACTTCGCTCCCGCACACCCGCCACGACCCACGGCCCTCCTCCGCGGCAACTCAAGCCTAGGTCCGATCCATCGATATGGAGCCCTTGAGCCAAGCAGCCGCTCGCGCGATACAGTGACTCTACAATCACTAGCTTTCACAGCCACACATGACACTGCATTATACACACATGCACAACACACAGGTACATAGGTTCCGTAAGGGACCTTTATTTTGTCTTTTTTTGGTCTGGTTAGATTAGACAAAAAAATTCAGACCACTAAATACACATGTTCCTTCCCTCCTCCCAGGGGGAAGAAACATGTATATATGTATAGTTAGTTTAGATCGAATTACGGATAGGGAATTAGTCAGATTGCGCCTTAATTGCATACGCACAACAGTCCGCAACAGTTCGGCCACTATGGCACCCTCGGATGTTGTTGCTTAGCTTTCGTGGCTGAGTGCCTTAAGCGCTCGCCCCCAAGCCCGGTAAAGCTGTAAAAGACGCAAAGGCTTCAGGGCCCCTAAGGCAAACAGAATAGTCTGTTCGAAAAAAAAAAACGGCGGCCATATAATGTTATAGATAACAAAAAGTTAATTTTAAATGACCTTGTTACAAGTGAAAATAAACAATAATATTACCATAAAAGTGTGCCTCAATGAAGAAAAGTCCCAACCCTCACAAGACTAGTCTAACCTTCATACACCACAGTACGTATAAGTTATGCTTATAAATGACAATGTGTTAGATTGTCCTCTCATATAACCATAGTAGTTTTAGTTGACTGAGGTATATAATATCTCGAGGATCAGTCTCCATTCCAGGCTCAGCTAAACCGAAGACACAGTCATTTAATGTCAAGTGTGACTGGCTTATGTCTTAATACACTCAGTAAAAACAAAAAAAAAACGACAATTTTCAAACCATTTCAAATGTAGGTATACATTTATTTCAAACGGGTCTAGTGACGTCATATACCATGATATTCATCACGCGTATTAATATTATAGTGGATAAAGGGTTAAGATTATTCATTGCTTTGGCATCGAGAAGATTAAAATGTATTGTAGGTATTTATATATAACATGAGCAAGGGAGTGGGCGTGTCGGGTTGCCAGCCCTCGCGCTAATGGTCGACGGAAAATAAATCTAGGGTTACACCTTGCTCGTTCACACTTTCCTATAGTGATCGAAGCGTTCACGTTTGTGTACGTACACACTATTAAAAATATTGTTAAATGAGGGTTGTCAACATTTCACTAGATTTACTAAGTTGATAAATTCTTTAGTTATATGAATGAAAATCGTAATACAGACAAGCGAAATGCAACTGCTTCAAGTATTTAAAACTTGATGTAAAGTTTGAACCCAATCATACATAAGTAGGTAGGACGAAATATATGTTATTAGCGGAAAATACTTCATGTGTTATTATGTAAAAATTTTACGTTACCTATTGCAATCACAACAACCATTATACCTACATGGTAAATACCGGAATTCTGGTTTGCTACAGGTTACGGTATGTAGTAGTACATAGCCTAGTTACTTTCAATGTGGCATATGCAGATGGCATATGCATTTTAACTTTTATTCAGTCAATACTTACAAATAATAATTGAATTAAAACTTACGTTATTTTATTATTATTAAGAAATCTTATGATTAATAATTATACCTTATAATCAAAATAAAAAATACCTGGTTGACAAGTAAATTAGTTGCAAGCAGCTAACTGTGACATATTATTTATTCGATTCGCAATCATCCGCGACCGAGCTCTGGTTAAGCTCCGCTTAACACGTCTCAAATGAAAATCGACCTTATTAATCAAACTTAAACTTTACTATTCAACTGATGATTACAGGCATAAACCTCCCTTTCTGCGAAAAAAGAAATTCACACATACGCCGTAGACATAACGTTTAAGTTTATTTGCATGTTTGTGGTGAGGGAACGAGGACCCAAGGTATGTTCCCTCAAAATAAATTGTCTCCGATATATCCCGACGCGTATTTTACCACGCATTAACGCCTTCTAAAGGCAAATGGACACTGCGATTTACGAATGAAATCCCAATTTAAAATTATAATTGGGAACTACATATAATCAAATAATCATATATTAAAACGATAATTTATAATATTTTATTTAAAAAACAATTTCAATTATTCTTCTTATAAAAATATATAAAAAAGTTTTTCTTTCGCGTTACTACACTTTTGTTATAACGGACAAGTAAATTAATATTTATTATTCCAGGTCACGGTAATAGAATGGTTAAGGTTGGCGTTTAGCCCATACAAACATATTCGGTTTTATTCCTGGATAATGCACTAAAGCAAACTATTTTTTACCATACATGCAACCTATATCCACTGCTAAATATATATTTTTTTCATAATTTAAATATTATTAAAATTGGGAGCCTTCTAAAATTACCAAAAATGTAAAGTTGTACCGCTGTTATCAGAAACCTAGCAAACAAATTAAAAAAATTAAAGTAAACATATTGGCATAGCTAAAGTTCTTATTATATTGTTCTTGAAAAGAGTATTAAAATCGGCCCAGTTTTGAAAGATGAAATAGCGTAATAGGAAATTATGATTTCGTCTATTTCACATACCTAGGTATAATCAATCAGTCTGAGCTGCAATTGTCTCAGTCGCCCTCTATAAATACAATTTTTTTTTTCAATTATGACTAGTAGTTCCAGAGATTTGCGCGTTCAAAAAAACAATCAATTTTTTGAGCATTATACATATACTATATATATATGTAGATTGGCTATTTACTCACCATAAGTTTTACAGTGTACTATTACTTTGATTTTTATATTGAACACGAAGCGATCGTTCCAGTAAACATCGTACTTTATACTTACGAGCGGCGTTTCAAAGAAATTTATAATCGAATGCAATAAATACGAACGTTGAGATTGTAATAATTTGAATAATAATGTTAAAATAATAATAATGGTCGCGCGGCCGCGTCTGCGCCTGCGCCCGATGGAGATGTCATGCTCTTAATAGATTTATCCGCGTCCGTCTATGTATCGATATTTTACAGTGTAATAATTATTACGATAGTCTGTCTATCACCTTTTATTTTTATACTTATTTATGTGGAGTATACAATTTAATATGTTCAAGGTTTTCTATTAAAATTGAATACATACTATCCATAATATAATATATATGTTGTAGTAGTCTATAGTTCTATACTAATATCTATGTATTACATAGAGGTAAAGTTTGTGTATGCGCTTGTATGTAGTAACAGAAGGTCATCTCCGGAACTACTGATCAGATTCTGAAAATTATTTTACTAAGATACATTATTCCTGAGTGCTATAGGCTAATATTACATTGTTATTCAATTTTATATTGTAATTAATGTGTATGAAGTCGCAGGCGGTTGTTAGTTTATAACCTTTTAAAATTAACAATGCACATTATTAATTTAGCTTGTATTTCTCTTTAGCAGTATATACTGATGGTATCGTTTGGCATGAACGGCTTGGCTTTCCCTTGCTTCCCTCGCTCTTCAATTACGTTTTGATTATAATATCGCTCTTATTTTTTCAAACTGACTATACTGTTAGCTTTAAGGGCCATGAAGCCATTAAATGCTTTGACAGCTTCACCGGGCTTGGGGGCGAGCGCGGAAGGCACTCAGCCATGAAAGCGAGGCAAGCTCAAGGGTGCCAAAGTGCCCGAACTTCGGATTGGGCTGTTGCCGTACATGCAAAAAAGTCGTGATCTGAGTAATTCCCTATCCGTTAATAATCCGATGTAACTATACATATATACATGTTTTTATTACATATATACAATCTATAAGATTATTTATCTGACCCTGTGGCACTCTCTCCCAATGGAATTTTAACAAGTCTTTGAGTTGTTGGGTAGTCGACACTCCGTCCAGGTTCTCTAGAACACGTCTCTGGAACATGTCCCATGCTTACTCGATGGGATTGCAATCAGGTAATTGTCCTCAGCAATACCCGAATGTTTCCCATTGCCAAGTACTGTTTAGTTCTCCGTGCTGTCTGTGAACGCGCATTATCAAGCATCAGCGTGAAATCTGAGCCCAGACTTTGTGCAAATAGGTGGAAATAAGGCCTGAGGATATCTACAACGTAAATTTCAGCGTTCATATTGCCATCTACAAAAACGAGCTCAGTTCGTCTGTTCTTCATAATACCCACCCATACCATCACTGTGGAGCCAATGTAAGGGTGCACTTCCTGGACGCATCTCATTCGTTCAGCATTTCCAGGACGACGATACATTTTTACCCTTCTCGTATCAAGCCTAAATCAAAACTGGGTCTCATCGCAAAATAAAATTTTATCCCATTGCTCCTGGGTTCATGTCACGCGTTCCCTACACCATTTGTTTCGACTGGCGCAATTCCCATGGCATATAGTTGGGTACCTGATTGAGTGTCGTACTCCTAGGCCGTATTCTTGCAGCTTATTTCTCACGGTTTGGGGGTTAATAACAATATTGCTTGTAGCTTCAAACTTATCTCTCGGGTGGTTAACATAGGCTGAAGTCTTGTAGTCAATTGTTGTATCGATGAAGAGTTGTACTACTTCCACGACTTAGATGCTGCTCAACAGGATCCGCTGTATTAACGTAACGCTGCCAAAGACGATAAATCACGCTTCTATTGACACCAAAATGCCGAGATACCTGGGACGGATTTCTTCCCATTTGTAGCATTCCTACAGCTCTCTACATTTCGTCAGCAGTCAAATAGCGTCGCTCCATGACGTAAAAAATGCATTACCTCTCAATTAAAAAAACTGTGTAAAAATTGTCGTTAAAATTATAAAAATGAAATAAACACCAAATTTATCAAGAAACGAAAACCCATAAAATCGAGAGACGAAACACGAAATTTTATTTTAATGAAAACAAAATACAGTCGAGAGTTCTATTTTTAAAATTGGCTAGTACATTACCGGGAACGAAAAGATCTACTTTGTTAGTAAAAAAATAATTATCAATTAATAAAACTTGCCGTTTCTGTAAATGATGTGTATTGCTTAGACTTTTTTTGAAGTCTGTATTTCGAGCTTCACTAGGTCTGTATCTGTAAAATAAATCAATTCACTATTATGTAATTGAACTATGATATTACTATGTTCTAGTGTTGTGCAACGCGGTCCGATTCTCGATGATTATCGGTTCATTAGTCACGGTGATTTTTACCGATATTATAATGATAAACGATCTAGTATCGATAAGTACTTTTTGTGTGTCCAACAATTAATGTATCGATTGAAAGTAAATCTTGAGCGGCACGTATAACTAAGCGTTGCGGTGTAAATGAAAGGAGGTTTAGCACCATTTTTCTTTGATTTCCAAAACTGTATCGCACCCCACTCTGTTATATTGATTTGAAGCGATGATGACTCAGTGGTAGCAAGCTCGGATACCGAACTGCTCGTCTTGAATTCGAATCCTCCAATAGGTCTGAGCTTTTGGTGAAGGATAACTTTGTGGTGAAATCATAGTATATGGTAAGACGTACCTGTCAAGCTTTTCTTTTAAGGTAAATTTACCTCGCCAACTCCCTACCTGGGTGTATTGATTTCTGAATTTTTTTAACAGTATCACCTTAGATGAGAATGTAGAATACTAGCATACAATTAAATGTTTTTCAAACTTGAAACTTAATTCCCACTGCAGGGAAACCATCTTTAAAACGAATGCATCCTCAGTCAATTGGTGTGTTGACTGTACTCCATAAAGCAGAAGATAATTTTTAATAATGTAGTCACCCGACAAATTATCGCATTGGAATAGCGATATGACTATCTCAAGTTACAAATTTGTCGACAAGCACCTAGGTGTGTACCAGCTGTACTTAGGAGCCAGTTACTGTGTTACTAACTCAGGCCATATCGCCACTTAACATCAGGTCAGTTTGTGGTCAAACGCTAAGTGCTAACCCCATTACGTTTTTTTTATTAACTTATTGGGCGTAATTTAGATTTCATCAATACGCGTTTTCAACGGCGACTAATCTGTTGCCATGGCTTCCATACTGGAACACTCTTAGATCTGAGCATTGACGATATGACCACACATCTGACCGAGAAATCCAGTGGAAGAGGTCTTTGAGGGGTCGCGCGAAATAAAATAACTGATAAAAGTTTCTAGAGTAGTAAGTAACGTAAAACTGCCACTAAATTTCGTTCATAAGTTGTTAATTAAGCTATTAGGTACAGTTATAAAGAAACGCGTAGAAATCAGAATTGTTATTGACATTCATTTGCCAATTGTCAACTGTTCGTATAGTCTGTTAACTTCGTTATCAAAGCGAAAGCTTCTATTAATAAGTTTGTGATATCAAAAGATTCAGACAACTAAACAACCGAAAGTAAAATAAGAATTTTTATGTACTTATTTCATTTTTAATGATATAGGCACTGCATGTAATAAGTTATCGTTGATGCTATCTACTTATTTAAAAAAAAAAGACAACATAATAGCAATAATTGCACACACTATTGAGAACTCCATAAATGATTTTAATAAACAAATTTTCGGTTCATCGATCACATTGTGACGTAAATATAGGTACTCTTTTGTTTATTTTCGCGCCTTGTTTTAGGATGCGTTCACGATTTCTCGAATAGTTCGCCGTTGGACAATGGATGCGTTCACAGTGTTCATACTGCGAGTTCGGCACCGGTGGGTGGTTTATTGTTTTATTGCCGCATTACACGCCTCTCCCGCTTTTGTCCTTTACTATACAATGACACAACAGATTGTAGGAATTCTGTTGTCAGATCGCCTGATAGAGTGCCGTGATCTTTCTTTCTGTCACATATTTTGTAAAGTTTTTACCCGTTGCCTACGCTTTCGTTTGTGACGTTCTAATAATGATTGCTGTTGAAATGTTAAGATTGATTGAGATGACTAAGAATAAAAATAATATGTTATGTGATATGTATGAAGACATTATGCCCATAATTAGTTCTGAAATTTGACGCATAATACTAACATAGCGAGTTAAATAAAAGTTTGTAATAAATACAATGTTATAATACCGTACGATGTAGGCAATAATGTTGATAACATATTTCGAAATTGAACATGTTTTAAAAATACAAATTTGCCGGCTTTTCGTGAGGCCTGTCCCTAAATCGGTGGTAATTTTAACATAATGGGTGTATAAATTCTTAAAGTAGGAAATTAAATTAGAAAATTTACATTATTAAGATAATTTTGTGTTTTAAGAAATACTGGAAAAAATTGAAACAATAGTAGATACATAAAATAGCTATAATTATCTCATTATACATAATGTGCTGTCATCATTCCTTCGGCCTTGTAAAACAGATACGTATTATTTATTGAATAGAAAACGGATATTAACAATTTATTTGTACAGTTTTATCGGCATATTTAGTTCACACTATACACATAGGTTTAAAGTGATAATTATAATTCGGTTAAAACTAAACAGTTTTAAAAAAATGCTATGGTTAATATATGGTAAAATGATTTCACTATAATTCTTAAATTTAAAATATGATTTTAAAGAGGCTGAACATTAAAAATATATTATTCTAAAATGATAATGCTCATATTATGTAAATCGATCATTAAGATTAAGCGTCTCAATAAATCAAATAGTTTTAATCCGAAGCGGACTATTAAATATCATTAATAGACAATTAAATTTTTTTTTAATACTCGGATTGAGACATAGGCAGAAGTAGCCGATGACATACAGCCTATTATGTAAATTAACGATACGGAACGATAATCGATTCAAAATATTATTTTTCTAAATTGCGAACCGTTGCGTAGGAGGGAATAATTTATGGCAGGTCTAACATCGAATGTAACAACAAGTTAGTTCTGTGAATTTATTGAAATGTTTGTGTATTGTGTAGATAAGCGCACCGCTGTGTCTTTATTGTCAGGTCGCGCGTGGTGCAGTGGTGCGCGATTGTTTCTGACGCCTGCTGGCTTTTTTAGTTGAAAAGTTGGAAATGTTTAAGTAGTTGTTCGGACAGGAGTAGGGTTCGTGATCCATCACTCGCTGTGGGAGCTACTGAGCGGTTACAAACTTAACTGACGACCTTGAACGGTCCGTTATGAACTATTTCTTATATAGGTTGTCCAATTATTTTATATTTTTGTATTACTACACCTTGCGGGTTCGACGTTAAAGACATACTAAATTTCTATTTAAGGTCTATTTAAGCTAAGGAAATTAATTACATTCATTTTTTTAACGATTTAGTGATGATGATAGTGCTTATAATATGCATATTACTTTTAAAGGTTTATAGCGAACTGAGTCTATCGCATGCTATGCCGTTATATCCTAGAATTAATAATTACAAAATCATGTAAATTCCTTCAGATCGAAAACGTAATTTTCAATATTATGTTTCGACTTTTCCGTGCACATCTGGAATGATCGCTTTCCGTATTCACGGCCGCGGCCGACCGTAAAACAGTTTGTTTTTAATAAAGATTTTCAAAATTTCAACTTGTTTTCTTTGAAGTTTTAGATGTTTGGGTAATGTACGTCAAATAAATATTGCACATGACTATATTATTAGAAGCAGGTACTACATTTCGTTGGAAAAATGTTAGTTGGTTGACTAAATTAGATAATAAATAAAATATGTTTAAGATAACAATAACAACGGCTAAAGTTATTAGACTTGATTTATATCTAGTAAACCTGTAAAGACTAATTAACCAAGGCCATTATGTTAAAATTTATTTAAAAATATATAAAACTAGCTGTTCCCGCGACTCCGCTCGTGCGGACTACAGAATGCCGTTGCCGCTTCCGCCAGTTATTTTAAAGACAAAAATGCTCACTGTGAATGATCCTGAGAAGATAGATATATGCTATCGCTGACTATTTTGTAGGTATTTTTAAGGTTTACAATTATGTAGGGCATTAACTTCATATATCTCTTTTGGGTTTACTCAGCGAAAGCCATTTAAGCGCCCCAAAGCGTCTTTTTTCCGAATTGATTAAAAACATTATCGTCACTGCTTATTTTGTACGTTACTTTATGTAACAAAATATATCCTATAACATGGTCAAATAAAATAGCTATGAATAAAAATAAAACTCATGTATGTATCTGACAAGTGATTCTCACGTGAAAAGAACTTAAACGAACAGAGAGACGTTGAGTTTCATAATATGTATAAAATATATTGAAGCTTATTTCATGTCTTATTTTTATAATTTAAAAGAACCATATATTTATTATAGCGAGAGGAATTTTATCACCATGTATATGGGATACTATGTAAACGTCATTATGTCACTAGCATTGTCCAGATGGATGACATTGTCCGCACAGTGGCCCACAATGGCAGCCTACTGTGGCCTAATGCTTGTTTACTATTGTTTAGTGTTAGAACAAACATTTAACAGTCGAGGACATCATGCGGCTGTATACAACGATTGCCTTCGACTCATTCTAGGAATGAGAAAGTTGATTTAAAATTAGAGTGTGATGTTCTAGATACAGTGTGACAAGTAAGTAGGAATATTTAAGAGAAAATTTACGTTCGAAAATAAATTTAATTCAAAAAAACCCTTATAATCATCTTTATATTAATTTCTTCTTTACATTAATAATAGAAAAATTACCAAGTCACATTACAGGAAATTCTTACGATTTTTTTAAAAGTTGTTTTTTTTTTTATAGTGGCTTGACAAAATAACTCCACAGCTTTTGATGTAAAATACGGTGCAGTTCAGGAACAACGGCTTCAGTCGGTGAAATATTTCATCGGGAATGGTAGCCGTCATGCCAGCCTATAGAAATACCTCTTTCCGCCTCGTTTGTTATTTTTCTGTAATTTAATTGCATCACAGTAGATTGTATTAATCACTTGCTTTTTATTTCGTTTTAACAATTTAAATATACTACAGTTAGTGATTAATCTTTATAATTTTATAAACACTATTATCCTCACATGAAACCTTGTTATTTTTGGGTACAAGTATAAAATATAATGCATGCATACCGATGCATACTTTTACTTAAAAACTGAAATTAAAAAACATGAGCTTACATGTAATTTTTTGTCGTAATGCAAGGTGCGGGTTGAGCATCTGCCAGTGTCAATGTATCACAAATGTTTATTATAATTTATTCAAGTAATCATAAATTCACAGTTGTTTTTACTAATATTTGCACTGTAAGATTTTAACCACTGTATAATTATATTTTATCATAGTCTAGTCTGATCAAAAAGAAGATAAAAAAATATTGGCAAGTCAAAATTGAATATTTTAATTATATTAATAAGAAAAGTTAAATATGAAACAGAAGAACTAGTTTTAGATAAATATCGATAAACTTGATTTTGTTTATTTTTATATTGTATTATGTACCTAATATTAGTGTTTATTCAGTTTCCTTAGAATTTACCATTGTACGCATGCCCAGAACACTGTTCAATGTCAGATGTAGGTATCTACAACAAAATGTTAAATTACTTTATTCTTGTTTAAAAACCACGACAAAACATTCTCATCTCCAGCTATTTTGATAATTCAGGCGCTTTTAGCACCAAGAAAGTAGTAACAGCGATAGAGACAGAAATTACATAGCCCTTCCTATTTTGCTCTTAAATTTTTTTGTATGTAATTCTTTCAGTTCGTAGTGAAAGAGTAAGAAATATCCCTAACTCTTTTATTTGCTCCCTCTACATTACAAAAGGAATTTTTAGTTGCATTTTTAGGCTTCCGTACTCAACAAACGAACACTTATAATTTCGCCATGTCCGTCCGTCTGTCTGTCGACGGCTTAACTCAGAGATTTTTTGTACTATAAAACTGTAATTTGGCATGAGTATACGTATTAATCACGCCGACAACGTGGTAAAACAATCTGAAAAATTTTTTTTGGGTACTTCCCCTACATGTAAATTGGGGTGATTTTTTTTCTCGTCTATCCCATGGTTCGAGGTGTCGTTCAAAATTAATGCGGGAGTGTTGAAACCATTATTCCATTCAGGGATCCATTTGCGAAATATTAAGTTGTAAAGTGATCATTTTTGTTAGAGTCAGGTGATCCACCCCCTTCCAGCTAAATATTTGTTTTTGGATATATGAAAAAAATCACAGCAATAGTATATATTAATATAGTTAAAAGGAATACTATCACAGCTAAGTAGGCTTTACAAGTTAACCAGTAATAGTCGACCAACTTCGTCGACAAATTTCGTTAAAATTCCATTGAAAATTAGTTACGACACGCACTTGGCAATTTTTAATTCTTATTTATTCTTATACGATACGTTATTTTTATTATTCTATTAAATTGTTTATTGTACTACGTATTATCATAAAATCAACAATGTTTCAAAATGATAATAAAAGGTGACTTTAATTGTTGAACGTTTTTTAATGGGTACCGGAATTTTACGATTTTTAGCTGGAAAGTATTCAGTGACGACGTGATCTGTGATTGTATTGTTTAAACCATAATATCGTAAATCGTTTGATTCTGTTTTAGCTACATTTGTCCGCAATCTCCTCCTGACTGGTAGTGGTTATATTTCGGTTTACGGCCTTAATTTACCATAAATATGTTTTTTTTTTTCTGAAATATTACATATTAGGCACAAAAATATATTATAGTACAGGAAACCGTTTCTTAGAACATATTTTTAGATACTCTAGTTAAAACATTTTTAAACATAGTTTTTTCTTAATAACATTATCACATTAAAATTAAACAATTTAACAATGATGCTCAATAACTTAATTGATTTGAATATTCGCAAAAATTGCTTACCTAATGTTGACTATTCGAAAGATATGTTTGATACCCGCTGTCTATTCCTTTCACATCATTCAATATTTAAAAACTAAAGAAACACAATAAATCACGGAAACAAGAACACGAGGAAAGACAATAAATAACCAAAACAAATTATACGGGTAAATGAACGAAGTTGTTGTCTAAGAGTTGTGACCATTCGGGGGCACCATAAAACTGTTGGTTCTCCTTTCTTATTTAACAAAAACATTTTATATATATGACAGTTGTAAATATCGGACGCAAATAGAAAACGGATTGACGTTTGTTCTTTATTGCATGTCATTTGTGTTTGTAATAGATAAAAAAAAAATAATCAGACCCTCTATGGTCAACGACTGTAAAATTGTAACTTGTGACTCTCCGTGTTGATGTTTTGATTTACTTGAAATGTATTTAATTTTATTTTTAATGTATGTATGAAATTGTAATGTAACATCTCTACGAAGTTTTGTGGATAAAAATGGTAGTAATAAAATTTATTATGAATATATTCTAGGGGCTTGTTAATCCAAATTCCTATAAGAGCTATTTCAAGCACCGTTTTTCTCTTAGCCCACCATTCTTTGTACCTAATAATGCATTCACATAATATGTCACAAAATCTATATGTAATCATTATTAATAACAGAATTTATTAAAACTTTGGATAATAAATATAAATCACCGGTCCGTAAAATATAACATTAAAGTGTATTGCCTGTTTTAACCCGCTAATGACGTCGGGGTAAATAATTACCGACATCTCAATTTGTTAGTTGCGCGGAATGCGATCACGCTGCGCTGCGCGAGCGCATGATCACGATCTATAGCACCGCTTCGTACGGCTCCACAGCGCTCTCTCTTTATCCTATAGACATAAATCACCATCGAAACGCGATTGTAATGGTATTTATTGTTTTGTTAATAGCTAATGTCTTTTAGTTAATTGGACGAAATTATTTCTTGTAAACATTTTCGTTATACATTTTTTAAGATTCTCCTTTTTTTCGAATTCAAGTTAATTATCTGTATATTGTCTATTCGCATCGTGTTTGACGGTTGACTGGGAACATAACTATCCTCTGACAGCTAAAAATGTATATGTAGTTATGAAAAATAGTAAAGCATATATATTAAAATGGTTCGTATTCTCGGTATTTGCGAATTTTCTTTCACGATAGTCTTAAATCGGTTCCAAATAAACATAGAAAAGTTACTACCAAGTATAGCTTTTAATATTCAAAGTTTTTAAATAGAAAAAACATGGGGAAAATTCTTTTCATTCTTTGGAATTTTATAAGACGTTGACAAATAATACGATCATAATAAATCATACATAGGTACTCTTGTAGGAAATTTAACGGTCTACAAAAGGTATCTAATGCTTTTTCGCTAAGTCCACTGATTCAAAAGTTATACCTACATGTCAAAATTGAAGCTATAGTCAATTTTATGGTTCTCTTCATAATATAATGATTTAAAAATAAAAAAACGTACTAGAATTAATAATTCACATGATATTTTCTTTCAGAAAGCTTCTGGGGCATAAGGGTTACCCTAAAAAAATATTAACGAATATTTAAATTCATTAAAAAAATACTAATATTAGAACATATTAGACGTAGTAGACGCTCACTAAGAACGAATTTTTGAAAATTCAACCTCAAAGGGTGTGTAATAGGGGTTGAAAGTTTGTATGGGCTGAGTAAGAAAATTGTGTTTTCTTTGATTTCAAATTTTTAACAAAAATAATGAAATACGTGTATCAGAATTTATCAAAATTCATCAGTAAAGGGTTTATAAATAAGGGCAGAAAGTTTATTTGGTGATAATAAATTTTGTTTAACTATTAAAATATAACTCAAAAACGGCTTGGCCGATTCTTATGAAATATTGTCCATATACACGGAAAACTTAAGTCACTGGTCAATTGATAGGCAATAAGAATATTCAATAATATTTATGGAAATCGTAAGTAAAAAAAAACAGTGAAGTTGGCTATAACTTTAACCTCGAATAACTTTTGAACTAGTGAAACGCTCTTTGTAGAGCGTTAAATTTACTACAAGAATATGTATGGTTTATAATGATCGTATTATTTGTCAACGCCCTATAATATTCCAAAGAATTTTCGCCATGTTATTTCCATTAAAATCTTTGACTGTCGTGGGTGTCGGGTTAATATTAATATTAAGAGCTATAACTTAGCAGGATTTTTTTTATTTTTATTTGGAACCGATTTAGAACTATCTTGAATGAAAATTTGCAAATACCCCGAATAAGGACAACCCTAATATAAATTTTTAGTTATTGTTATATATCGTTTAGTTATAGATTTAGCGTTATGGCCACAATCTCACCTGATATTAAGTGACGATGCGGCCCAAGATGGTGACACGCTAAGCCTAGTGGGAAAACTGGCTCTCAAGTGAAGCTGCTTGAACACACCTTGGTTTTCAACTTGAGGGTGGTAGCTAGCCAGGCGGGCACTTGTAAATACCTTAACACCATGCTATGGTGTACGATGTTTTCCCTTCACCGAAAGCTCAGGCTCCTTTCACGGATTCGAACTTACGTCGATCGACGCGGAGTCCGTACACGAAGCCATCATTGCTTCGTTACAAATACAACATTTTATAATGATCAAAATAGCCTTATACCTTTACCTATTAGGCTAGTACTCAAGGATAACGTAACTTAGTCAGTGTAAGAATTTTTTGAATCGAATCAGTAGTTGCAGAGTTTCCATCCTATAAACATTTTCACCTCTTTATAATATTAGTATACATATATATGTATCTTTTTATATACATAATAATATGATTTATAATATATCTGATATTTTTGAAAAGTAATCAGACAGTTTTGAAGCCCGGGTAATGTCAAGGGCATACGTTTTCCGGTTGTAACAATATTTATAAAAAGCTACTAATGTTAGTTTTTTTAAGGGATTCGAGTAACGTACACCTGTTGACGTAGGTCCTGGGATAAAGACGGAGGGCAGCAACACTCAACTCACAATAATTGATGAGCACGGGTTTGCCGGGCCCCTGCTGGCAACGAAGGGTCACGGTTTTATATCCGTAAGTGACAAGAGGTTAGCGATTTAATCCAGTTTCTTAATTGTAGAAAATTTGGAATAAAATCGATACATTTTGTAGTAACCAGCTTGTTGCGACATCCCTTTTTCCTTCCAATTGTTCCTATTCCTTGGGGACTGGGGACCAAATCTGTCGCGTAATTGTACGTCAAAACGACAACGTTGTAATGGTCGCCACAGAACTGCAGCGATACACGCGCTGTAAATAATTTCGTGGTAAATTGCATTTAAGTATCGGAAACCTAGTGAAATACATCTTTCTAGTGCTCTAGAAGTGTTAAGACTGTTCAAGACATGTAAGGAAGTTCAGGGTGCACCCTTGGATCGTGGCAGATACAACCAGGATATGTGGTGAGTCCTCCTACTGCTCCATTCTATGTCTGACCAGACATCGCATCCTCTCTTAGTTGTGATTAACTTGTATTTTAGCAATCTACGAACATGTGTGAAATAGCTAGCTTGCTCTGATATACGGCAAGTACCGTCCACAGCTCAATATTGAAATAGTAATTTTATTTATACATTTTTCGTACCATATATTTAAGGGCATCATTTTTATTTCTAATCATGAAAAGCATAATATTATTAATTGTAGTTGGTGATTGTTAATTGGTAGTGGTTTTTGGACACATTGGATTGCGAACATCGCACACACACCATACAAAATTCGTTTCGAAGCATTATATTAGTTACTTATTTTTCGTTATAGGTTTGGCGTACAAGCCACAATCTCACCTGATGTTAAGTGACGATGTGGCCGTTATATAGAGATGAAAATATTTAAAATACCAAAAAAAAATATGTTATATGATTAAAATATACGGCACGATTAGAGAAAAACGTACCTTAAAAATTTATCTTTTTCGTAAATAATGTCGTTTATAATATGCATACGCAGATAATCATTTATTTTTGCATTTGAAAGTTAATCTTTACAAACTATTTACTATAATTTATATAAAATATATGTGTTTCGCTTTGTTAAAAATAACCCAGAATTATGAACTGTTTCAATTCCTGGATTTACGATTCCAGAAACATATTTTTAAATAACTACTTTCAATTAATTTTTTTTTATTATGCACAATCTTTCTAGTTTTCTGTTTGTGAATCACAATATTTTTTTCTATGTTCTACACTACACCACGAAATTGAAAAAAATATCTTGTGACATTCAGCTCCCGTTTGTACATAATATAATTCAAGAGGAGGCATTTTCTATGTAACAATAAACCCAAATCAAACATAGATAATTATTTTATTTACAGGTTATTTAAATTAAAAATACAATTTTTAAATAATGTCCTGGAATTATCCTGGAATTTATACTCTAGAAGACGTTGAAGTATAAGCGTATATATAGTTAAAATAACCATTGACAGCGTAACAACTTCTGAAACAGATTGCAGAACGAGAATGATCACACATCTGAGGTCCCATCGCCCCAGAGTCCCGACGTATTTTTAATGTAATACTAGCGGTAATACGGCACATTTATCGTGACGTCAAAATCACCTGCAGTCAGATGACTTTCTTTTAATTTGGCATTACATTTCATTGAATTAATAATATCGATCGCTTATAATTCGCGCCACATATTTATCCCCACATACCGCGGGGCAGTGTCTTAGCTTGCCAAAATAAAACATTAATATTATTATAACGTTATAATACAAAGCAGTCCAACACCTGCGCCGGTGCATCCAACGTGTTTATAACCTCATGCGGCTTAATTATTTCACCGTTCTTAACCAATATATTTGGAAAAAATATTATATTTATGAATCATGTCACTCTGTGCGCGTTAGTCAGGTTTTAGGAAGTCGTAAGTATGACTAACTCTTTGCCAAAAGCTAAGGAAGCCGTGATCTGCAGCTGTCTGGATGACGTCTGCCCTCCCTGCAAGTGACGGCTTCGAACACATGTAGCACCGTCCGAAGGCGCGTCCATCTAAGGTGAAATATGGCGGTATCCATTAAGCATTTTAAAATAAAACGCAGCAGGCCGGCACGACAACGACGACTGCTGCAAAAATCTGTGTCACCGACAGTCACCATTGTTTGTGGTATCATACTTATTATCAGGTATTACACAATAAATTAGCAAAGCTAGTATAAAATGTTTGGTCACTAAAGCAAGACAAACTGCCGTGCCATACCGTGCATATACCGTTGTCTCTGACTTCGAATACTATTTTAATATTGGCCATAGATATAAACCCATATATTGAAAGCAAAATAAAATAACCAGTCACCATATTGGAACAGTTAAAACATCCCGGACCCGTATATACTTACAATAAAACTGTAAAGATTACAAATTTGTACATTAAAGATATTTGAGAAAATATACTAAGACTGGTTTAGAATCATGGACAGAAAATATTTCGACTGTTTGTCTGCCGGTCTTATTCTTAGTTTGTACGCCAATCACGTAGAAACTACTGGTTCGAATTTGATGAAATTTGGTATGATTGTAGTTTATAGTCTGGAAGTATATTTATTCAAATAATGATCTACTCTATAATAAACTTTTGAGAGTAAAACCTGCTTGACATGGTCCTTGAATTCATTCTCTGTCAAATCAGTAATGTGCTTCGGGATCTTATTATAGAACCTAACACTATTACCTAAAAAGCTTTTATTAGTCTTACTAAGTCTACAACATGGTATTACGAATTTAAGTCTAATTCTAGTAGTAGACAAAATTTAGCTTTTCAGTTTTTCCGAATATACATAATAATAGGTCTTTACCTATGAAATTGCCGTTCTGCAGTACTGGCCATTTCAAATCAAAATAATTATTGTTTGGCTAAGAATTATAATTTCAAATTAATTTTATTTTAAAAACATGGAATTCTTTTTCCAAAAGTAATCATTTGTTTATTGATTAGTGTTACATTTTCATCGCATTTAAATCTTTTTTGTCATCATGGATACGTTAAAAATTCGAGTAATTATGGAATACGAGTACCGTCGTGGCAGTAACACGGCACAAGCGGCACGCAACATCAACGACGTTTACGGAGCTAACACTACAAACCAACGCACCACCTGTTATTGGTTTGCTCGCTTCCGTTCTGGGAATTTCGACCTGAAAAATGAACCTCGCGGTCGTCCGAAGACTTTGGTCGACAATGACGAATTAAAGGCGATTGTGGAAGCTGATGATACACAATCTACGGCTGAATTAGCAGCAGCTTTCGACGTTAGCTTCAAAACAATATTGGTCCATTTGCGTCAAATTGGCAAGGTAAAAAGGCTAGACAAATGGGTGCCCCACGAACTCAATGATCGCCAGCGCGAAATACGCGTCGAGACGTGCCTTGCACTGCTCAACAGACACACAAATGAAGGAATTTTGAACCGCATTGTTACCTGCGATGAAAAATGGATTCTGTTTGATAACCGCAAGCGCTCAGCAAGTAGGTTGGATCCTGGTTCAGCACCTAAACAATGCCCTAAACGAAAACTTACCCCTAGAAAAGTGATGGTCACTGTGTGGTGGTCTAGCGTCGGTGTGATACATCACAGCTTCTTAACAAACGGAGTGAGCATTACTGCAGATGTGTACTGTGAAGAACTGAACACAATGATAGAGAAGCTGGCACATCTCCAACCAGCATTGGTCAATCGCTCGTCTCCGCTGCTCCTACACGACAACGCGCGACCTCATACTGCACAACAGACGGTCTCCAAGTTGCAAGAACTGGGGTTGGAAGTTCTCCGTCATCCGCTCTACTCACCAGACCTTGCGCCTACAGACTACTACTTTTTCCAGAATTTGGATAACTCCTTGGCGGGAAAAAATTCAATACCCGAGAGGCAGTACAAAATGCCTTTGAAGAATTTGTTGCCTCCCGTCCAGCTGATTTCTTTAAGAAGGGCATTAATAAACTGCCACTGCGCTGGCAAAGATGCATTGATTGCATGGGTGATAACTTCGATTAATACAAATAAGAAATACATGAAAAAACATCGTTTAATTTTTTTCATACAGAACGGCAATTTCATAGGTAAATACCTAATATTATCAAGAATGTATTGGGAGAGCAAAGTTAGGATATTAAATTCCTGAAACTTGTTCTTTAGTGATTTGCGAGGTCTCTTGTTGTATATTGCTCGAATTGCCCGCTTTTGTAATATGAATATGGTGTGTACCTCTACTGCTGAGCCCTACAGCAAAATACCGTAAGACATTAATCCTATGCAAGTCAGCGAAGTAGACTAACCTAGCAGTGGCAATATCTGTTAACTTTCGAATCTTACGTACTGCGAATGCAACAGAAATTAATCTTCCAGCCAAAGTTTTAATATTAGGACCCTACTGTAATTTTGAATCAAGCGTAATACCCAAGAAGACAGTATTATCAACTAAGCCTACTAAATTCCCTTCTATCTTGATACTACTATCAACATACCGAATATTGATTGGGCAAGGCAAATCTCTTACATTTGGTTTTATTTGCATTTAGCAGTAATTTTTTTAGAGCAAACCATTTAGAAATTTTAACTAAAGTATTATTTGATTGCCTAACCTCTGAATCTATTCTTTTCACTTTAAATATAAGTGATGTGTCATCAGCAAAAAGAACCATGTCAACGCTGTTCTCAATCACTAGAGGTAGATCAATTATATACACGAGAAATAAATTACATATCCCAGAGTCGAGCCCTGAGGAACGCCGATTTTGGCCAATGATCCGGAGGAGGTTGCTCCATTTATAATTATTTTCTGACAGCGGCTTTTTAAATAATAGTTAAGCAGGTCGAGCGAAGTTCCACATACACCATAGTGTTTCAGCTTCAGTATTTAGCGTACTATGGTCAACGCAGTCGAAGGTCTTTGAAAGACCAATTGCATCCTGCGACTAAGTATACTTTTGTGTAATTTTCTATTATTTTATTTGTGTTATTCATAAATAAACATGCGCCACCAACTACTTTATGGGGCAAGTCTTATCGTATCTTAGGTATCTATTATACAGGTATAACTTAGTTTGGGACCTTAGTTAAAGCTAAACGTGTTAATACTATTGTTTTGGTATTAAAAGTATTTTGTATTGTATTTTATTTTGTTTGTTTTGTTATAAACACTCTCTTTATTATGACGTTTAATTATATGATGTTAAATTATATGAACACAGATATTTTCTACAAATTATCCTGACTTGTCATCATAAAAAAATTGTATCTCATAGAGTCTCAAGATTTTCTTTTAATTATAAGGTGATAAAACACTATGTTATAGTACTGGCTTTAAAATACATCTGCCGTAATTCAGTGATAGGCGTTTGGCGTCCGATTTTCTTGAGAGAGTGCTATGGTTTTATTACGAAATTTTCCTTCCCTCAGACACAAACCCACGTCAATCGACGTGATGTCCGAATACGCTACCACTAAGCTGACATCACTACAATCTATACCAATATTAATTAGATCGATAAAATGTAATTCTCGTAATTCTTAGCAAATAAACCCGACAGACTTACTACATTGAAAACAACGTGCAAGCATAGCAACCACCAAGCCTGAGCAATCGTTATTTTCCTGATTTCTTTAGTCATAAATAGTCTTTGATAAGAAAACATTCATACTGCAGTACATACAACCAATTACCGTTCCATGCTAACGAGAACACAATGTTTAATGAATAACACAGCTCGATACAGAGGGGTAAGCAGGAATGAAATTATCGTTACAAAAGGCTCGTCACTCGCGCCGCGGGACGCCAGTTATCGCACAAAACATCATCCGTTCGCACAATTTTGAACCCTACGGATCACGGAATAACGATTCAATATTGTTATAACTGAACAGAAGTGAATGAAGTCTTTATTACAAAAATATACACTCGTTAACAATTGTGTCGTGTTTAGTGCTCGGTTGGTTGGCGGGGTCATTTGTACCCGCTTTACGACGGAGGGTTAGGACGTTTTCTATGTAACCTTTCTGTAATAGGGTATTTCTTATTCCTAATGTGTGGACTTCTGTAATATAGTGGTGATGAGCTAGCACGGCTATCTTATTGACTGTTGAGGATAGCAAGGACTGGTAACTCTTTGGTCGAGACTTGCTCAATAATATTGAATTTTGAACCGTAAATTCTTTTGTCCAAACGTATCGATAAACTAGTAGAAATGTAACCGCTATAAATAATAGGGCACAATAAAATTTAACGCACCTATTCACCTGTTATTAAATGATAACGTTTAATAACGTTCTATATCATTCGTTATAAAGTTTAACAGCTTCGTTATCGTCGCTCTGTTTGTTTTAAGCGTAATGTAGTAGTGTTGTGCGCGGGGGACTCTAGTTAATGTTGTTCCATTTGTGATATAAATCAAAGTTCAAACTTTGACGTTGTAACTTGTAAGGGATGTAGTGTACGTTTTTTATCCTAAAATTATGGAGATTCTTTAAAGATGCTTTTAGGTATGGCGAGGATATTGTTAGGTGCCGATATGACACATATATAAAATGGTGTTTAAAAAGTACCTACCGAATTAGCCGAGCTGCATAAAATGCTATACTACAAAGCTATCGAAGCAAGAGAATTTATAATTTTTCACTGAAAGCCAAAACCGAATGATATCTTCTGTGATCCAACGATGAGTTATCATTCCTTTTCTTATTAAATCATGTAGGTTGACGATTGTTCCCCATATATATAACTTTCGATCTGACCACACTGTTAGCCATAATGAAGCCTCAGACGGCTTTTACAGCTTCACCGAGGTTGGGGACGAGCGCTCAAGGCACTCAGCTTACATCGCTGAGCAAAAAAAAGTATCTGTGTTCTATTCCACAACATAGTCGACTTCTATGCCAAATTTCATTAGAAACCGTCAAGCCATTTGAGCGTTGTTGATTGACAAATATTCAGTCAATCGTACTTTCTCATTTTTTAAATATATGATGTATAGATTAGATAACTTTAAAATTTTAAGTTCAGATTTTGCTTGAATAAACTTATTTCGCAATTCTAAATAGAATTTCTTTAAAATTAAAAAAGTCATGATGTAATCATAGTATGATAATTGTAAATTTTCTAACTCGCTTTTGGTCTGTTCTTATAGTTGAAATTCAGGTCTCTTTTTAGATTTAACTTATTATCATCAACCACATCATTATTTATTGGTTTGTAAGAATTGGTTTGTCTTATTACATTCAAAATAAATACGTTTCATAATATAATAATATTAAAAGACCTTGTAATTAGCAAGTGGAATACTTATGTAAAACATTATATAATTATCTTGAAATTAATTTATGGTGTGTACACAATGATATTACAAATAACGAGACCACCTGTTTCACGGCTTCATAATCATATTATATATTATAAATTTTGATGAAGCCTTCTGAAAGGTAACGAAAACCTTTTAAGTGGACCGTCCTCATAACGGCATTATACATCATTCTCGAAGAGACCGAAATTTATAGAAGATTTTGTACGTAAAGCTCGAGGTCCCAGTATCCCAGTAAGAGAGGAGTTTTAATGCCAGAAAAGTAATAAACGTCAAAAATTAAAACCACAGCCCAAAGGCACGGTGACAGTTTGGAATTGATGGTCGCCATAACGTTTTTAATGTCCGCAGGAAACATTCTCCCACTGTTAGAAAACTTTTATTCACTTAAGATAGATCCGATTTGCTTTTTATTTTTTCCTAATGTTTCAAAATTTATACTCTATGTACTTATCAGTCGACAATCAATGGCTTGTAAATTATATTTTTAACAGTTTTACGTATTTACACGTTTACTGAATCATTATTATTTAGAAATTATTATTTCAATAATTTTGTGTCAAATTTTAAAGTCATGGCGATTGTATCATGGCGAATGCTCTGAAGAGCTGTTCAACCTATTTCTTTCTTCTCCCTTTTTTAACAGACCCAGACGTGTTGGGCTCCGGAGCCGCGGCTTTTCGGTAACTACGTCATATGTTAGTTGTATAATTGTGAAGCTGAAGAACTGTTTTTTGTTCTTATGGGTCTTTCAAACATAACTTGAAAAGTCATTTGAGCAGGCCGACCGCCGGCATGACAGCGATGACTGCTGATGGACTGTAGATTCCTCGTTTGTCGCCGTTTTTCTTGGATCGCACTATGCTTACCCTAAGGTACAGTGCAGTCAACATGTCGTGCTACGATAAAAAATGCACCAATTTGTATCTTCATTCGTCCTCTTTTCTAAAACATTGATCCTAATGTAGTACTGAACGGGTAAACTCTAAATAGATTTAGGAGTCTAGAGAGGGGTTGCAGTTTTGAGCTACTAGTCAGTCGACTTGGGTTCCAAAAATTTGTCTTTCCTCCTGTAATCGCCGTTAACTCACACCCCAAATATTACTTCAGTATAAATCATTAAAATAATAGTTATTGACCCTATTTCCAAAACAAAAATAAAATACTTGCACGTGACCCCCAAAAGCAGCCAGTACTTAACGAACCCCTGTAATTGATATAGACGCCAGACCGCAACCAAACAAAAAAAGAAATGGTCAGTACTTTTTATTTTATGATCAATAAAATATTTTACAACCACTGTGTGTATGTTTATCGTCTAGTAATTTTAATTGAGTCCCATCGCGTGTTAATTTCGTGTTTATGACTCTATCGTTTTGTCGTCGTGTATAATTGTTTTTCTTTTTCTTATTTACTCTATAAAATATAGCTGATCCTAAATATTTCTTAGTATAGACCAGCGATTCCTAAAGTGGGTTAACTGTGGAAAGTTATTAGGGTTTCGTGAATCAATTACTATTGTCATTGAAACTTTCAATTATTTTAGTGAAATAATTCTAATAAGGATTTTTTACTCGTATTTCAATTTGCACTGTCTACCATTTGTTATTTATCTAATGTAAATATAATAATAAATAATTAACTATGGGGACACAATTTTAACGACGACCATTCAGTTCCAAACAAAGCATAGCTTGTAATATGATAACTAAAAAGTTGATGTTCTATACATTCGTATAAAGCTATATTAAACTCAGGAACACAGCTGACAATTACTATTATCACACTTAAATCAGTCATATGCTGGGATCAAACTCGCGACCTCTCGGCGCAGTAGTAAGGCTGTAAGGTTTATTTCACTGCGCAACGAGTCCTGTCAAATTAAAAACTTCCATACAATATATCATAAAACATCCATAAAATAAAATAAAGTTGTATATCACCTAGCTTTAAAAGCTTAGTAACCGCTGGTATATACTGCAGTAGTGTAGTCCTGTAGTCCTGGTGGCCGAATGGTTGAGAACAGTGGAATATGGATCTGGTTATCTGTTGGATCAAACCTTGCGTGTACCAATTCACGTACCTATCTATGTATGTAGGTGTAATAATAAATGCAACTCAGCAGTTGGCTAAACGTTCGTCGTTGTAACGTGCTCATTCTGACGGGCATTTCACCATGTGGTCACATATCGAATTGGATATATAAGTTAAAATTCAAGTAAGTATATAGTTTCTATTCTACTGAAATATGAATCTGTTATTATAACAGGTCTATAAACCAGTAATAATTAATATAAACTGTATGACAAATACCAATTAATTAAGCAAAGCTGATCACCCTCGCAGCTGGTACGACGCGACGGTCGCGGCGTGGCGCGTGCTCCCGTACTCACTTCCTCTGATCTTTGACTCGACACAATTGATCGCATCTGCCATCAAGACGGACCCCCACCCAGATGACATAAGACCTGCTCAATTGGATCAATGTATCTCCTCGCTGCATGCACTGAATGAACCTAAGAAGCAACGGAGGTCGAATTATGCTGGTTCGGTTTCTTATAACAAGTTAAGAGTTGGTACTATTTTTTGATCTTAATATCTTTGTTTAAAGTTTTAATTCGTTTGCTTCAACAACAAATGCAAGTTTGTAAGGAATTGGTTGCTTCGCTTGTGTCACGGGCAAAGTTATTGTTGCAGCTTGTCGGGAGATAATTTCATTTATTGCCTTTCATAAATCACTTGACAGTGCGGTAAAAGGAACTTTGCAAAACAGGTTACTCAATCTTGTGACGATATGAATTGGAGTGATAGATAAATTAGATGCTTCCGCTTTAGCTGTTTGCTACAACTACATTCAACTTACATTTTGTTTGGATATATGAAACCTACTTTGATATTAGCACTTGAAATGTAGAAACTTCTTTTCATACATGTCAGTTTGATTTGTCGATATAACTGTCAATATGGTCACTTGAAATTTTAGCACTAATAATTATGTCACGTAAGAAAACTAAAATTGGCAGGAGTATGGCTGAGAGACTAAAACGAACATGCGTTGATAGTAGAGTATCCTTATTCAGATCTGACAATGTTACGAAGAGAGCAGCGGAGAATATTAGGGCTCAAATGATCAGCCAGCTTGTACACCAGCCTGGAGAACACCCACATAATGAGTTCGCATCTTACTTCTATGGAAACTCCAGGAACGCAGAACCAATTTATTCGTTGACATCGCATGGAGTCAAATATGCTCTTAAACGACGTTCGGTTGCTCCCACTTACCCGATAGTTGGCCTACGATGGAACCCTTATATGGAATCTTCTTGTATTGAGAATATTGCAACAGATTTCGAAGAGCCAATTCAATACAGTTGTAGATGTGACAATTGTAAATCTAAACGTTGTCCGTCTAGGCTTTCCTCTTCAAGCACTTTAAACCCCATTGTATTTAAAACAAACATTATGACATTTAAGGATAAATTCACTATGACACCTAAGGTGAAAGATGCTAATTGTGGATGCTCTTCAATTGAGTCTACACCGCGACCATCTCAAGTATCAATCAACACTTCTGGAACTACAATAAAAGATAATCAGTCACATAATTTTCTATATGAACGCCCCCAAAGACATACACCAATGCCAATTTTAAAAAAGCAAGACGATTTTAATTATAAACCCTACTCATGCTGTCCACAGAACGAGAAAACCGACCTACCTGATATAGCAGAAAGAGATATCGACACATGCAATGGTGTTAATGAAAATTTTAAATCTAAGTCCTTTGGATCTTTATTCAAGCTGAGAAAAAAGGAAAACCACAACAAAGAGAATCAATCTAGAAAAGTGCTTTACAATGAGGGAATAAGTGATTCAATAGCAAATAAATATCTTACAACGCCAATACGAGTCCCGATTCCGAGAAATCTAAAAGATTTAGACAGATCTAGCAAAGTATCTGTATCTAGCAAATCTGATTCCCAAGACAGATCTTATGACAAGCGTGGTAGTAAAATACCGTTTGCTCACAGAAGCGATTCGAAATATCATCATACATGTAAGAAAGCGTGTAGTAAAAATGTATATCAGACTAATACTGACGAAATCAGACATTTAGTCGCCAGTCCAGAAATGTTAGCGAGGAGATATGCTCGGAAACCGATCAAATACCAGAAGCTTCCATCGATAAAGTTACCAAAGAGAGTTTTAACTTCTGAGAGGAATATAGAATTTTACATTGAAAATAATAAAACAAAAATACAAACTGCGAATGACAGACAATCAGTTTAATTGTTCATTTGGAATTTATTTTTAATTTACTACGCTTACTTACGTATAAAAGTATTATTTTAACGTTTTCGTGCAATTATGAAACTATGGAACGCAAAGTCATCGTTTGCTAGATTATGGTAAAACAGAAACGAGTGTCAGCAAGATATAAATTGTTATAAAAATGGAAAATACCCATAACATAAATATAATATAGTTTATATGAATAAGTTTCAGAAAAGTTTGTTTGGATTTAAAAAAAATATGAAATTTTCTTTTTTATTCATATTAATAAATATTCTACCTTATTTCTTAATACTTTTAAACATACCAAACAAATAAATTGAGATAGTAAATAATAAAAATTGAATTAAACAAATTTAGTCATAACAAAAACAAATAACGAAACTATGTAATTTTCCCTTTTTTTAATTTTTAATTTAATAATTATCACCTACTTGTTTGTTATGAGAAAAGGCTAATTTAATATATAATTTTTGGATTTACTTGCTTTTAAGCTGATTTAAAACTACATTACATCAGCTCTTTATATAATTTCGTATGTAGTGTACTACCCTGTGTATCAAGAATATTGTTATAAATAACTCAAGAGACCTACATTTTGAACCAGATGTAATAAAGTAATGTACTAAGAGGTACGAGAGGCTCGCGAGGGTCAGCAGCTGCGGAGAAAGCGTCTTGATTGAATAATCTCGTTGCAATTGGCGCCCGGCCGACACAGGGCCGCTCAATGTTGGTCTAACTAGGAATATTATTACAAGCTATTCTTGCAGAAAGTATTTGTCTATTAAATATTTCAATGACAAAGTCGATTGTATTGCCTTTCTTGTCACATTTTATATTATACTTTTCGTTCTACAGTAATTAAAGTAATGTAACATAAGAATAGTAAGAATCATGAGAAGAGATACCAGGATGAGCTCTGAACCCTGCTTGACAGGAATACCCCCATAACTGCCGCTCACTTATTTTTATCGTCCAATTATATTTCTGATGTTTAGAATAGGCTTATACATACATTTTATATTTACATACATATTAGCTGTATTATTTATAGGAAGATTGACTATTAAAAGTAGTGGAACATATAAATATACAAGCGTTGTAAATAGTCTGGATACAACATACATAAAAAAGGCATCCGTTGACATATTAAAATTCAATTTTTTTTTTAATTTTTGTAATAAATTTTATATTGGGAATATGTGTAAAAATTTAAAAACTGCTTACTATAATGTAACTATTTGTATATTAATAAAACCACAAATATAAATTACATTGACAATGCTTCTCTCCCATATAGAAATTATGTATGCTTAACATATCTGCTTATCTCGATAACGATAACACCTTGAGCTATTATATCATTATTTTTAACTAAATCAATTTTACTTCGACATTCGTACTTTTTTTAAATTTGAGTTGTTATAAAAATGTTGTTTTCTCCTGCGTGTGTCGGGTCACGCGGCACGCGTCCACTGCTTATTCTCCTTGGCTGGAAGATTTGATGCTTGCCGCAATTAGTATATCCTCTGCAAACAATGATATACCCTTTTAGCATAAAGTGAAATGTTATCCTTAAACATCGCTTTTTAGAGTTCTGAGGTCAACAAGGAACCTTTATTGTGTCGCTAGTTCTGTCTGTCCGTGGCGTAGCTCAGAGATTCTTAGTACTAAAAAGCTGTCATTTGGTATGGGTATATTATATACATATTAATCACACCGACAAAGTGGTAACTTTTTTTTCGAATCTCCCTACACGTAAAATGGAAATTATTGTTTCCTTGTCTGTCCCATCGTGTGGGATGTTGTTGGATAGATCGTTCAAAAATGTTGCGGGTGTGTGAAAACCATTTTTAGATTCAGGAATCCGTTTGCGAAATATTAAGTTTTCAAGTGCTAAATTTTGTTAGAGTCAAGTTCCCCTGCCAGCTAAATGGTGGCTTTTAGATATGTAAAAAAATCATAGTAGTCAATCAACTTATAAAATGTACTTGGAAGACTTGCTCTCAAGTGCAGTAGCCGGAACACACCTATAGGTGCTTGGCGACAGATTTTCTACTTGAGGGTGGTAGCTAGCCAGGAGAGCATTAGAAAATGCACTACTACCATGCTATGGCTTTATCACGATATATTTTTTCTACTGAAAGCTTGGACCCATTGCAGGGATTCGAACTGATATTGATTTTAAACTTTAAGTTTCCCTTCGTTGTTAATATCACCTCGAACACTCATTAAGCGTACGTGAGTTACAAGTTAATTACATCGAAGGTGTAAATATAATTATTTAAAAAATAATATAACGCCAACCGTCATAAAATTAGACGATCTAATATAGATTATAATAAAGATACGTTTCAGTAAGGGTAGTTCGATTATCTACACACCCCATCTAGTTCCGGAAGCCTCTTCATAACTTATATTTATACTTTAATTTAACATTAAAAATAACGCCTTATGTCATAGACGACATCTAAGTCGAGCATAGAAGACAAAATCGTAATTCATGTCCCGTTGATTTGAAAGAAGGTGCAATTAATCGGGCGTAATAAATCGTCGCACCCTGTTCAAGATTTCGAATATCCGTTATGTGGTGAAGATGACACTTCTATTGGAGTTTGAAGGACATTGCGAGGACTTTGCGAATGAGACGTTCTGAAGAGTGGGAAGAGGGGAAAATGGCCCGTAATTACATATTCGCGAGAGCAAAGCGATAACAGAAATAGATAGACGTGGGCTTCAGCATAGCGTAAAAGAATCTTTCATAATCGAAAGTTTAAAAAAAATTGAGACTTAGACCCTGTGTCTTATAAATGGCATGTGATTCTAATATCCACAGAGCTTCATGACATAACGTTGTCACCTGCACGGCAGTTAATGTAAACGAATTGTTTGATTAATATAATGTATTAAGGCGGATGGATGATAACTCCGTCATTGGTCGGTTTATATCAAAAGATGTCAGAATTGTGACTGATTGGGATGGTTTGCGGCTAGGCGCGGCGCGGCGGTCAGCGCTGCTTGCCGTGGCGGCAGGGGCGCCCAAGCGTCCTTAATTTGCATATATATTAACTTTTATTGTGTTATAATTGTTAACTTTAATTAGTGTTAAATTAACGTTAATTTGGTCAATTTTAAATGAAGTCGGTAAAGTTCGCTTATTTTTTTTCTTTCTTACATAAATTAAGTTTTGTGTATGGTCAGTTGTATTTTAATGAAATGTGTTATAATTTTCCCCACTACTACATAATAACTGTTAACATTTTTTTGTTATATCACACATCTTTTAAATTATGAATCAAATCGTCTTAAAGTTTTATATAACACTAACAACCACTGCTATTTCGTTTGCGTTAATTACTATATTTAAATTGGATATAATAAAATAAAATATAGCCTATATCATTCGGGGAAAACGTAGCATTTTAGAATCGGATCAGTAGTTCCAGAGATTACCTCATGCAAATATAAAAATGTTTACTCTAAGCATAGATTGACACACAAAAATGATTATAAAGTTTAAGTGAAAGTTCGTGAACCATCGGACTGGAGCCCTCACTTACTGGCTGCCCTAAGACTGTGTGCTCTAAACCGCCCTTGGATATCGTTATAAGAAATGCAGTCAATTTACTATAATTATTGAGTGCAAAATGTTATGAGCTTCTGACAACGGAGTATAGTCAATCAATCAGGGACGTCGCTGAGTGGCAACGTAGCAAAAAGCCTCGATTGGATGTAAATAATCGGGTTTAGTTCGATCATATCGGTAATCGAACCAAATACGAATTCAGAACAAAGATTTCTGTTATATTAGCATCGCGGTCCCGATGCTGATATAATTGCGGATTGCTATATTGCGGATGTCACAAAAATAATGGCAGATAGGGCAAAGCGGTATTGGTGTGGAGACTCGAAACTGTTCGTAGAATCGTTGGGTGACCGTCGATGAGATGGACTGACGATCCAGTGAGGGTAAGTGGAACATTGAATAACAGCATCGACTGGCGAAGTGGTGATGGATTGTAGATTCCTCGGTGGTCACCGATGTTATTGGATTGCACTAAGCTTACCATCAAGTACAGTGACGTCACTATGCCGTGCTGCGATAAACTTGTTTAAAGGAGGTACGTATTCTTTTATACAACTGTATTAGCAGCACCTAAAATATTTTATCGTATTCGTTGTAACGGACAGACACTTTGTGATCTTACGTTTTTTTATGAATTTAGTATCGGTATAGGAAATAACTTTATTTACGATTTGTGATGAATACATTTTACTTAATAGTTGTGACATTTTTTAAAATTTATTGCTTATTTTAATTGTATAATAGAGGTCAGTTGATCTCAATAATTATTCATAATATTTTATTATTTACGAATTGTTTATACATGTTTATTTATGAGTTTCGTATTATATTGAATTTTTATTTAGCGTAATTCTAAAGTCTTACCAGTATTTTAACGATTAGATTAATTATTTTCTTAAAGCAAAATCACTTTTAAAAAGGATAGCTGTATTGGATATAGCAAAGATGCTTTGTTAAGTACTTGTATGTGTATGTGTACTTATCCTCAATAATTAGGTTCGATAAATTTATATTCTTACAAATAAAACCTTCAGTCTCATTGTATAGATACAAGTAAAAAAATGGCTAAACTTTAATGTTTTTTTTATTTGCCCACTTGCCCGCGGTAACGTCCTGTCGCTGTCACACGATTGGTTTTGCCCGTAATGTCCCACAGATGCCGCCTTCTTTGATCTGAACCGCTCATCTTAAATCTGTCAATTGAAAATAAACCTTATCGAATACAGTTAATATTGAAATTGCCGTACTATTTACTTATAAATGCATTTAATATCTTTATTAATGTGGCCAAGTTTCGATGATCGATGATAACTAATTATTAGAAACATTTTGTTGATCGTGCAACTGTGGACTTACGTAGCATCTTCAATTTTAATACATTATCGTTAAGGTATATATTGGCTACGGATGAATTTAAAAAGTTAATCGTCAGTTATTGTATTTGGTTATCGATGAAATACCCGTTAGAGTTACACAGGATTAGAATGGATTTTAAATAAAACATGAGGTTTTCTTGTACCTGTGTCATTACTAAGAAATATTTGTTTCTAAAAACTGGATTAGTACCTAGATGATTATGAAAGGGGATTATATCTTTGGTTTATGAAGAATTATCTGTGTATTTTTAAGAGTGTTAATAAAAATATATCAATAGCCGGGACAAGGATGAGTTTTATAACTAAGCAATCCTTTCTCAGTGATGGTGACCTTTGTCTCACACAGTGGCAATTCCAGACTTAAGGTCAGTTTAAAGAACGATATTGCTTATATTTTATATTAAATAAGTACTTTAAGAATTGACTCCATTATAATGTTGTGGTTCAGACATATCTGTATTCGTGGTTTCATTTATTAATAACCTATCATTTAATTAACAAAATCTTTAAGAACTGTAAGGATTCCTAATTGCTAAAATAAAAGTCATATCTTTGAATTTTCGTAGGTAAAATGGTTAAGAACCTTAAGGTTAATGGTTAAGGACATTTTTTTTTCGTTCTGACTTCTCCCTTAGCCATAAGGGTAGAGAAGCCTCAGATGGCTTTAACAGCTTCACCGGGCTGTTTTTTTTTTTATCGATATAGGTTTGGCTTAGTGGCCACAATCTCACCTGATGTTAAGTGACGATGTGGCCCAAGATGGTAACACGCTAAACCTAGTGGAAGACTGGCTCTCAAGTGCAGCTGCCGGAACACACCTATTGGTGCTTGGCGGCAGATTTTCAACTTGAGGGTGGTAGCTAGCCAGGCGGGCATTAGATAATGCCCTACCACCATGCTATGGTTTCCTCACGATGTTTTCCTTCACCGAAAGCTCAGGCTCATTGTAGGGATTCGAACTCACGTCAATCGACGCGAAGTCGTACACGCTACCACTGCGCCATCATCGTTTTAAAATGATATGTGTGAAGTTGCTAGCCAGTGCATATTTAGTTTTCTAAAAGCTTTTGCTTTGATACGACTACGTCTCTCAATGAAACTCCAATAATAGGAGATCGTCGCTGTTTTTATACGAGACCTACATAAAATTATTAATTTTCTTAATACGTATATAAATTAAATAACAAAGTTAATATTAAAATACATAAAAGCTCGTGGGCCTTGCTGCACGAATTTTTAGTTTAAACAACTTTAAGAACAAACCTACAGACGAACATTTTTGATTTCATTATCTAATAGTATCAACATTTATCTTAATTTTATTCAACAATTAAGTAAATGGATTTATATTAATTCGCCATTATGATAATTACATCGATCTGGATCTATAACACAAAATGTCAAATACAAGATCCAAGTGACCTATATTATTACAGGACTAGCTGTTCCTGCGGCTTCGCTCGCGTGGATTACACACAGCGCCAACTACCGGGTCCAACTGTGAATCGAAACCATCCAGAGGCTCACGCAAACACACACGAAAAATTTAATCAAAATCGGTCTAGCCGTTTAGGAGGAGTTCACTCACAAACACACTTAAAGAAGAATTATATAAATAAAAATATACAATAAATTGATGATTTCTTTTAGCATTCATAAAGTTTTTTATGCATTTTTTCATATACAATGCTAAAAGTTTCGGGGTTGTGTTTACCAACTGCGTGAGTTTTCAAGTAATGAATCCTATCGTCCTACTAATACTATGAATGTGAATAACGCAAAAACGGCTGAACAGATTTGGATGAAATTTGCCACACAGATAGTTTATAACCTGGATTAACACATAGGATAGTGTTTATTCTGGTAAACGACATGACTTAACGACTGTTAACCAATTTATGTTGGTCTTCGATTATCCACGCGAACGAACAGCTAGTAGAAACATAAAATCTTATATATAAAAGTCTGTTAGTAATCGTGCAACTTCTAAACGACATGACCGATTGAACTCATATTCACATATTAATATAGATGATACATAGCTATGTTAGGATCCGATAGGTGGCGCTATAGTTAGCCATTAATTACCGAAAAAAGGCAGAACAACGTCTGCCGGGTTTAGCTAAATATAATTAAAATAAATAAATAAACAAATAATTGTAAGAAAAGTGCGCTATTTATCAGCTTACTATTTTTATTTTGCCATTTTATGCAATTGACATTAATTTCACGAAGTTATTTCTTATGGAACATTTTCTAATGTAAGATCCATTCGTTTATAGGTCTATGGTATCTCAAGATACAATCTACGTGTATTTATTTGTCCGAGTTCGGATCGAGATGAAGGGTTTCAATACAACGATATCTTTGCTAATGGAATTAAATATAATTTTTATTGGTTTAAACATTATCTTATTATTTATATTATGATCATGCTACCTACCTTCCACAGACGGTAGATGTAGTTGAATGATGGTGAAAAATGTAACCTACAATTTTCTAGTTTCTAGACTGTATTTCTTACCAGGAATTGAATATTACATTCCTTTTAAACAAACCATGCGTATCCTTAAACCTGGTCTTGTATTGGCTAGATCCAAGGATGGGTGATGCCCTTGGGGTTGGCTAGATCCCAGGAAGGGTGTGATGCCTTGTGTGCGGCTAGATCCCAGCATGGGTGATGTTAGTATGTGAGTTTGAAATTAACTTTATTTATTTTTCCTATCCAAAACATCCTTCCTAAAATGCTGGCAGGCCATCATGCGTATGTTTAAAGCCTGGTCTTGTGTTGCCTAGATCTCAGGAAGGTTGATTGATGCCTTATGTGTGCTGTGTTGTGAGTTTAATTTTGTTTATTTTACCTATCCAAAATATCCTTCTTAAAACGCTGGCAGGCCACCATGTGTATCCTTAAACCTGGTCTTGTGTATGCTAGATCTCAGGAAGGGTGATGCTTAGTGTGTTATTCTGTTGGCTAGATCCAAAGAAGGGTGATGCCTTGGGGGTTGGCCATATACTGGTTATTGAAATAAAACAGCGCAAGGGAAGCGCTGGAGTCAGTATGGCCGTGTGGGCGCATCCGTTAAGTGACATTTATTGATGAAAAGTTTATAGCCGCAAATGCTCCAGAGCCCCTAAAGCTAACAGTATAGTAAGTTCGAAAAAAAATTGATGAAAAATAGTACTGTATTACTTCAGAAGTCATAATTAAGACAATGTATTAATTACGTAATAAATTATCGTAAAATGTTTTTAGATATATTATAATTTTTTATGACTAATACCTAATTAATTCTACGCAATTTCTTTAAAAACAGTTTTATGACCTGGCCATTATTGTAATTGATTTGATTACTCGATAATTTAATTACTTTGGTTTATTATAAATTTGTAGTAAATCATATTTCATTGTTTTACATAAATTGCATAAAATAAAACAAGTCTGAAGACTTTATTTATATTTATATAATCGTGTATTTAAGTTTATTAGACATGGCGTTGAGGCGTTGACTCTTGACTGAGGTAATATTATTCAGCATATTGATACAAAGAGCATTCTTGTTTCCAACTCGGTACAGTAATGTTAAATTGTTTTAACTCGTCTAAATTAATGTACATTTTGAAAAATGAGGACCTCCGACCAGGCTCTGTGATTTTTCTTAATGAGAAGTGTGACCTAAGGATATCGTAAAAATCTTATTTTGGTATTACATGGTATTATTATGGTTGATGTCATAAGTGTAATGGTACATCACTATGGTATTACATGGTATGGTATACATGGTATATATGATATTAACGGTAGAACAACCTAAAGCGTACACAAAAAGTTTGCTAGGATTGACGATGGAATATAGAAAGAGCGACTAAAGGCTCACAAGCGCACACAAACCAAAAGAGACCCTCTGTGACGGATTTATCGGAACACAATATCGTGTCCTATCACCCTGCTTTTCGGTACATGTAGTTTAATCATCAAATGATATCTTTGACTATATAATACTTTGTACATCAATAATTACATATAATACACATAATACAATTAATAATTCATCTAATATATTTCTGTTCTACAAACGCCTTACATAGGGCTGCCATCACCTAAATTATTGATGCCAGACAATAACTGGATGATCCAATTCAAGAAATCACTAAGTCCATCTTTATCATTTTTGAAGCGACAACACTGACTTTTGTATTTTTTTATTCTCTATAGAACGGCTTGACTTATTTACTTCTTGCATTTTTTGAATTATGAAAATTATTTATGTCAATTTGTTCCAAGTCAAGAAATAACTAAGTCTAAAAAGACCCATTGTCCTACTGATTCAAATGAATTTTAAAGTCCTTGCAAGATTGCATCACATAGGTATGTAGAATAAGTAAGTATCGAAAGTTTAAACGGTTTTTTGTTATGGTTGCCGGAAAACTTATTTCAGGAAAAATGATGGGCCAGTCTTAACAGATTCCATCACGATTGAATCTATGAAGCCTTTTGTTTTGTATAATACTGAAGTATCAATAAAGATTAGCCTTTAGACCGTTATGATGCGGTCCATTAAAATTGAAACCAGCCAAAGTTGCAGACATTGCAAAACTATTACAGTTTGTGCTTGATAAATTTAAGACATCATTATGATCATAGATGATGATGATATATTTACAAAAAATCCATCAGTTTCTGAAATTACTGAATAAATGTTGTCAAAATGATTGTTTACAAATCATTTTTATCTTTTAATTATATATATTAATTTCTCCTTAGCTCTTTCCTCATTACTTCATTTATTGTGTTTTCGGTCGCTTTCCCAAGGCATCTTATCTATAGATCTATAGGTAATTTATTATTTGAATATTGTATGACCAACTTCTTTTACGTTCATATTTATATATATAAGAAGGCCGTATACAATGATTGTATTTATTGGCTGGAAGAACCTTTTAAATTTAAATTATAGAACAAGACTTTAAATTAATTGAAATGAGACATCAAAGATGATTCATTCTGACTTACCGAGGACACATGGATCTCTAAAGAAAACGTACAATCTTTAATTAGATTTGTATAAGTTTATTTATAATTCTTATTCTATTTATTGTTTGGGCTCACACTTACTTATCTGGAGTCTGTACAAAAGTTATTTTGTTACTACAAGAGACCTCTCGAATTTTAATCGGTATTCGAAGGAGTTGAAACTTTTAATTCATAATTGACAAGAGCCAAGATTGTTTATTAATTAATGGAAGTCCTTGCGGTCGCTTTCATTCATGCTGGCTTGCGATGCAGCTATAGAGACAGGAGCGGAATGAATATCTAATGCTTCTTTACTTCGATCATTAATACACTGATCGAAGCATGTTTACCAAATTAATATATACACAAGGTTCTCAAAACGGATTTTTATTAACAGCTCTAGTTCGGATAGAAGCATAAACGTGGACTAACTATACTAGTGAAGATTTATTAATATTAATAGACTATAAATAAGGTACTGTGTTTTTATATCTTACTTTAATGTTAACGTTTTCGGAATACACATTTAAATCTATCTTGCATTTCATTTCATTAATCTTTTAATATATTTATTTCGATGTTTATATTTATACCAATTAATTGTCCTCGCGACAATGTTAACGGACGAGGTAGAATAAAACTTATTTTTTTATGTTAGTGTAAGAGAAATATATAATATAACAGTATTAAGTGATTATTAAATAACGAGTCCAAATAAAAATTAGCTAAGTCCTTAACAAACCTGCAATAAATCCCTAAGTCCAACACTTAAAGATAAGTCTAAGAATTTCAATAATTTATTTCTGTCAAGATATTTTGTTTTTGTTAATTGAAATTAGCTCATAATAAAGAAGATTATTAGTATCATATTTCCTTAAGAATTTATTTTAAGGGTAAATTACAACTTGTTTATGCACATTCTGTAAAAACGAATAAATGGACTTAGTTACTCCATGAATTGGACCATTCAACATAAAATTCCCCGGAAAATTGAGTAAAGTGGACCCGGACTTAAAAAAAAATGTTTTGATATATAAAAAATCTTTAGTACCTTTTTTATTAATTTAAACAGCAGGCTTAACCCTTACTACAGCAAAACAAATTAAATACCTAACAATTATTGATAAACTATATATTTTTCTTTCTGTGGTAATGTAATAAGAAAAATAATTAGTGCCTAAGATTAAATAAATATATTATGTTATAATGAAACGGTTTGACGTTAATATAAAAATAAAGAATAATAAGCAAACTGTTGATGTCAGTACAGACAGGTTCCATATAGATTAATCCTGTCTGTGTCTGGTCGGCTCAGGTCGGCCCCTCTGTGGATCATCTCGACATCTCTCGCTAAAACAGTTTCCATGTCGCACTCGCGCGCATGCGCACCACTGCACACGTTTACTAACCTGCATTAGACGAATTAGAGTGTGCGCTTTGATTTCAACATACGAAAAATAATTTGTCACGTGAAGTCATGAATTTATATCATAGCTCAAAATTCCTGTGAATTCTCCATACATCTCCTATATAGGTCATCTCATATTACGCTGAGCAATTAAAAAAGGCACTCGGCGCGTTACATATACCCGTTAGATATGTTACATTTTTATATTTGTACTAGCTGTTATTTTTTTTGCGGAACCCTTATAATTTTTCTAAAATAAAAGTACCCTAAGTTATATCTTATAATATCACCTATAGTCTGTCAGTGAAAGTCCCGTCAAAATCGATCCAACGGTGAACAAACAGGCAGACAAAAATTTGATAAATGGGTTTTGTTATAGGTATCTTGTATACTTCCATATGAATTTAGTGAAAATCTGTTATTTTGACATTACAAACAGATACTTTAATTTTATTACATGTAAAAATTTGTAAAGGAGTAACTAGCAAATAACGTGCAATAATCATCATATTTTAAATTATTTAAGGCTAACAAAATAGTCAGTTCGGAAAAAATGTTGAGCGTTAGTGTTGTTCAAGAGGTGAAAGGCTACTTTACAAGGAGTTACTTTTATAAAACGAAATATAGCATTCGTACTAAATATAGCAAAAGATCAGCTGATATAGTGTGAGATAGCAGTAAAAAGTTAGAATCTTCAATGTTTTAAAGAAAATACAAACAATGGATATGCCATATTGTTTTTCAAAATCAACAAATGGACTTTTATTTAGTGAACGATCTGTAAATGACGTGGTAGTGTGACATATCAATAAAAATGCCTCGTGCGCAGCAGAGCGAGATCATCGCTGTGACTTCACAGGTCATGCCGCACCAGGCACCACAGGATAAGATAAGCCAGATATATTTAAAAAAATTGAATATATTACGAATGATTTTATAAGATTTATTGTATATAAAAATATCAAATTATTACAATAACAGATACCGAAAAGGTTTTGTGTTGACACAAAAAAATTTCTTCGAGACATCGAGAAATTTTATACTGACATAGTATCTACAGTGTCTGGTAAATATATTGAAGTATATTGAAGAAATATACAATTAAAAATGAAACGAAACATAACATGTTTGTTTTTTTTGTCATTATAAATTTTCTACAGTACTCCATACAAATATGTACATTTTTATAAACTTAAAATTGTACATCAAATAATTACAAATCGAATAAAAATAATAATAATAAAGCTTTATTTAATTCCATGCATAGGTACATATTGAAAAATAAATTACATTACATTTGATAAACTATGATGAATTTGGTTTCTAATTATAAATTATATTTAGCTTAATTAATTGCTTTCAGTACCAACTACCTAATTATTTAATGCATTGACCCCGTTCGGGTAAAAGTCTCCCCCAAGGAGGAAATCGAATAAAGTACAGCGATAAATATATTATATGTAATGCTTAAAATGCAGTTTTTATCCTCTAGTTTAATTATAATTATATGTTTAACAAATACTAGCTGTGCCCGTGAGTTCGCTTTTATTCATGATCATCATCGTTTTCAGCCCGTAATTGCCCACCACTGAGCATGGTCCTGCGCAATTTATTTTTCTTACATTTTATGTGATTTTGAAGGTAATATTTATAATTAACATGTAACAAAATTATAGGAATATAATTTATTGCAATTTTTTATGGTTTATATAAGTGGTTATCCTATCAAGTAAGGAATTACATATAAGTACTTAGTATACATATTCCATTTAAGTCAGTCAAGCCGTTTTTAAGTTTAATCTAACAGATTTTTTATGTCAGATTTTAGGTCAGTAAATTAGCTATCTGGCAAAAAAATATGTAAAAAGAATATCAACATTAATGGATTTTTAATAAGTTATTAATGCAACGTAGTTTTCATATCAGTATAACATTTTTAGATAATTATATTACTTAAACCTTTTTTTTTATACTACAAAGGTGGCAAACAGGCTTACGGCCCGTCTCATGGTAAGCGGCTACCGTAGCCTATGAACGCCTGCATTACCATAGGCACAAGCGCGTTTAGAACCTTGAACCCGCCTATCCCAAGGAGCTCTGGAAACCCTACTCACCGTAGAAACACAACACTAGGTCATTTGGCGCGATTTTCTGTAGGGAGGAGGTATTCCACCAGTCGGGCTACCCCGAGTAGAGAGAAATCTCCAAAGAAATTTATCTGTGCCTCTCTTAACACCCCTTAAGCAGAGATGAACGATTGGTAATATGAAAACGGTAGAAGAAGCTGTCTTGTAGCCCCCAGTAGCTTACTCTAGAGGCAGTAAGCACCAGGCGAAGATATATTTTAATAAAGTGAATGTACATTAGCTGTTAACTGGTTGATATAGAAGAAAAACTTGTACAAATAACCCCGGGTAATATTACCGGGTTAACACCTCGAATGGTCGCGGGGTCCTTACACCTTATGCCGGCTGGTATAAGGCCCATTGCGAAACCGAACACTTCGTAATCCAACCCGATTTACGGACAAAGCTCCTTTTAAATCAGCTTACTTTGAAGAGCACTAGCGTATTGGCTTACGTGTGTTTTCGCATCGCGGTTTATTAGGGTTCCACTTCGATATAGAATGGAAACCTTGTTACAGTTCATTTATAAACAATAATTCGAGATTTGTTTTAAGAGTCATTTGCAAATGATGTTAGTGGTCTGTTCCATATGATATTGATTTTAACCGCGAGTTTTCCTATACAAATTTCGAATAAATTTAACTTCTAAATACTATAACAGCACTTATATTTATTTAAAATTATCATTAATCAAAAACTTACTTATTTTAACTTAACCTTAATGTGTTAAAAATCTCACAATCGAAGAATAAGTAAGAAAAAAACGATTGGGGATTAACTGAAGAACTAAATTGATTGAAATATTAAATTATATTGAGAAAGCTTAATAGAAATTGTAAGTTTAAAAAGATTATGCAAAAAAATATTATTTATAATTTAAAGGTTATTTCAATTGCAATGATTTTTTTGTAATCAGCCATTGAGTGTTAACTCGCAACTTAAAAAAGTCGACAATCAACAAGGATTTGCGAATAAAGGACTTTGCGCTTATACTGCCTTATTAATAAACGTAGACTAGAGCAGGATTAACTTTACTCCCAGTATTAAGGTAGTACTAACCATTTTTTGTATTAATAAACACGAAGTAAGGTATGAGTAAGCTAATCCGACTCTACTCTCGGAGTAAAAGTTACACCTTCCAGCTACCTAGTTTAGTGACGGTTTAACTATGGCCGCCCGTCCGTAATCGTATTTCGACAATTGAATTTGAAATTTTGACAACTTTAAACCTTCGTTTTGTAGTTTGTTAGCTGTTGATTGTGTGGTGGTTTTAATAGTTTGATTATTTTTTGGTGCTACTGAAAATGGATAGAGAGTATTATAACGTTGATTTGAATCTACTGGAAGAGGTTGATGAAATAAATGAGAATGCTAACCAGCTTGCTAATACAGGTAGCATGAGACATGTGAAATTTTACAAAATTCGTACAAACCCTTTAGAAGAAGATGAACAATGAAGATGAAGATGAACAAGAAGATGAATTTAAGTATAAGTACAGATTTTTCCGATCCAGTGCCATGTTTATTATAGACATGATTAAAAATGATTTAGCTGGTGATTCAAGAGGTGGTCACATTCCTCCCCATTTGAAAGTTTTGAGTGCAATAAGACAACAATAAATGTAATGAAAAACAAAATAAAACATGAGTAATATGTATGATATAATATATTAAAATAGATGCTTCTAAGTATTTTTTTTTTCTCTCCAAGATAGCGCATTTTAACTGTTCATTTTTTGTTTAAAGTTCTTTTTTAAATATTTCCATTTTGATTAGATGTTCCTCTTGTGCCATATCCAAATGTATCCTGTGTTCATCTTCTTTTAAATTTCTTGAGTGTATAATCATATTGTTAACATAGTCCTGTAAAATGATACTAAAATAAATATCTAGTATTTAGATACTTTTAATATAATGTTATTAACTTATACAAATAACCAAACACAATTCCATACATTTTATATAACTAGGTTAAGGGTGCCAGGTAATGATAGAAATGGATTGGATTAGAATATTACCATGATGTTGAGGAAATTTATGACAATTTGATCTAAAATAGTATTCATACCTGTCTGGACTTTGTTTTTCTCTCTGATACACTCTCAACATTTAATTTTCGTTTAGGTGCCTGTAAAAAGTAATTGATTAGCAATAAGACTAATATTGCTTAAGTGCATTGGCAATGATTAATTTTCAATAGAGGTTATACCTTTCTAGCTGTTCCTCCGGCCATGTTTTTTAGTGGTGTAACAATGTTTAATTGATCTTTACAGTTCTGTAAGAAATAATATAAAGCTAGTTTAGAGACCCATAAAAATATGCTATATTTGTGAACATACCTCTAATGGAGTAAGTTCCAGAACATTTACTTTTTTTCAATTATACTGGAATACTAAAAAAGAAGTAATAGAACATATTAATTATCTTACTGTTTCTTGTAATTTAATATAATGATATTCTAAAATACTCTCTGTTACCTGCTCTGTTTCTTCATTAATATTATACCCAGAAGCTTCATCCAAACATGGGTGTTTTGTAATATTTTCTATTTCCTGTGTATCCTGAAAAAGATTAAATAATATTATATAATGAATCTATACTCTTGTTAAATTATATTAGGAATGTTTGACCGTTAAATATATTAAAGAAAAGATTCAGATACATTACACAGCAATAATAAAATCAGTTTCCCAAATTTCAAATTAAGAGCTTCTGTAATAAGGATTAACTTATATTACAATTAACATATAATGAAGGTACCATGATCTTTTTATCTACCTAATACAATAACCACTGACCTGCTGTGTGTTGGAACATGCACCACTGGTACTTGCTAGTGCCATTTCATTTCCTATCATCTGTTAAAAACAACATTTGATTACAAAATATATATGATTCAATCAAGTTTTTAGCACACTGTCATAGAAGACACATTGAAAAAGCTTTTAGTGGCTGACAGCATTTCTGTCTTCTATATACATACATAATTATCTAACACAATTAAACTAATACTCACAGGGCCGTCTGAATCATATATATTGATATCCCTCAACAATTCGTCAGGATTCAACAGATCTCTAATTTCTATTAAAGCACTTTCAGGAGATGCTGGTTTAGGTCCTCCGCCTGTTCTTAAAGTTTCTTTTTTATAGCTACTGTAGCTTTTACGGGCCTTTATTTTCATATCTTTCCATTTAACTTTTAATTGATTTAGTTCACGTTGGCGACAATTTAACCTATTAAACCTAAAGTTATTACAAAAGAGAATATAATTATGCATATAAAATAAAATAAATAATAAAAATATAAAAAAATCTTACTTTTCGTGGATTTCCCCCCATGCTTTATTTTTCGTTTGTTGGAATTTGTACTTAAATCCTTTTTTTCAATTATATGGGCATAATCTTTAAATACCATGCGAAATAGTTGCTGAAATAATAAACGAAATTAATTATTATCAATAATACAAAGGAATCAGAATAACTATGCATTTAAAATCACTTACCTTTTCTTCCTCATCCCAATTAACTGAGCGATTGCGTTTTTGGTTCATATTTGTTTAATAAACTAATCGTTAATAATAACCTCTCGTCGACAGCAGTTAAATAAAAAATTCAAAACTGTATGTATTAAATTCTGTCAGTGTCAATATTTCCATTCATTTAAGTTCACTGACTCATTCTTTTTACTTTTAAATTCAAGCGTGTTGCCATAGTTTAGACCTTAGTCCAGGTGTAAGGAAAGTATTACTAATCCGACGTTACTCCAAGTTTATTAATAGCATTTTAAAATCGAAGTTAATACTTCGTTATACTCGGCGTAACTACTCTAGGTGTAAGGTCGGAATATGGTTAGATTAGACTGTTTTTATTAATAAGACTGATAAAGTTTAGGATGTCAAAAACACCGCGGCACTTTGTTATACCGCCAGCGATCTGTGAGAAAACAGGTGCCAGCGAACGGGTAAATGTTTTTTCCATAAATTTCGCTAATGTTACACATTGTATAAGTATCTATTGGCCTTTTAGATCCATGCGGGCGATATAGTGTTACCATTCATTTATTTGTTCTCGCAAAAAATCCATCATTTCATATTATGCCCAACATAATCTAGTTTAGACTCCATTAATCAAAAACGTATCGATTCCCATACATATAGATACTATGGAATATTTCGTTTTTTATTAATTTGGCAGGTAAATGCATGGCATTTAGAGTTCGGTCGTTCGTTTTTTGAAATTAGTTAAGCTTGTCAAAAAAATACTTTTGTTGCTTAAATCAATGTCTTAGAGTTTAAAATGGCAAATAAATAGTCCGAAGGTTGGACAAATAAATTTGTTATTTTATCTTTTTGGCGGCTCGAGTCAATTAGAGAGGCGGCTTGCATCGATGTTATATCTCGATCGATCGATACAGAACTCGATTTATTAATTAATCGATAATACAAACATCGGCCCGTCATCGATACGGATAGATTGCTTTATGTTCACTGTAAAGACAATTTGTAATTTTAAAACGCGTTGGTGAAAGTGGTTATACGTGCGATATATTTTGTATGTAAGTTTTAGTGATTCTGGTAAATAACTGAGAGAAATAATGTTAATTTTAAAACGAACTCAAATACTAATTCTCTTTTCTTATTAAGTAAAATACATATATATATATATATATATATAGGTCATAACTAGCTGTGGGCCCGCGGCTCCGCGCAAGTTTTTACTACGGAGTAGTTATTTACATCCCGTAATTTTATTTTTACTCATATTATTGGCAAGTCATATAGTCTATCAATTGAGGAATGCCTTATACCTACTCCCTGTGTACTTTATCAAATTAGGTAAGAATTAAAAAAAAATACGATTTCTGAAAACCTTTTGAAAGTAATTCTTATAGCCAGCAATTGAGCAATGACATAAGTTTCCCGTATGAAAAATACAAACAGGCAGACAGTAAAAGTTTTTAAGGTCATATTCTTTTTTTTATCGTTTTAGGTTTGGCGTAGTGGCTACAATCTCACCTGATATTAAGTGACAATGTGGCCCAAGATGATATCACGCTAAACCTAGTGAAAGACTGGCTCTCAAGTGCAGCTGCTGGAACACACCTATTAGCTTAGCTGCTTAGTGCTTAGCGACAGATTTTCAAATTGAGGTTGGTAGCTAGCCAGGCGGGCATAAGAAAAAGCCCTACTACCATGCTACGGGTTCCTCACGATGGTTTACTTTACCGAAAGCTCAGGCTCATTGCAGGGATTCAAACTCACGTCAATCGACGCGAAGTCGTACACATTACCACTGAGCAGTCATTGCTTCGTGATCAGTGTTCTTTATATAGTATGGCTATCGGGATATTTGAAAAAAATTACATGTGTAGAAGGAACTTTTAACGTATAGTTACGTTTAAGGAAAGAAAACAAAATAAAACTTCAAAGGATTAAATTTTGTAACAGTTTTATAAACCAAAAAGAAGAAAGCTACTTATAAAAATCCGATTACAAAACATGTATTTTTTAACCGTCATAAGAAGCTAACGCAGTGGAAACAACGCATTCATTTCGCAAAACCCTTTTTTTAATTTAAAAAGTCTATTATGTGAGACATAATATTTTAATTTTTTCTCAACAATAAATATCTTTTAAAACGATCGCAGATAAGCAGTACTTTTAAACTAAGTGGTTATTGAGAATACTTTTTTGTAAATAGCGAGTTTTTTAAACGTTTTCTACTCGGTTCGCTAGTTTAGGGTTGAATCAAATAGCGCGTGAATATTGTATGGCTTATGTTTTTAATAAGTTTTATGATTCGATTAGTCGTGTCGGCGGATGAGCTTTCACGATGTGAATCATTATTGCAACATTTGTAATGTGACTAAAATATCAACAGACTCCAGGACACTCTCGTGTTTGTTTTCAGTTACAAAATGAATTTATTTGATTGTTTTTATAACATCCGTGAACGGTTAAACAAGTATACGGCACGCCTGATGGTAAGAGGCTACCCTAACCTATGGACGCTTGTAATACCATACGTATCACTAAGGCGTTGCTGACCTTGAACCCCTTCAACCCAAGGAGTTCTAGAAACGCTACTCACCACAAGAACACAACATAGTTTATTTGTCTGCGATCTTCAAACATAGGAAGGCGGGGTTTCAACAACTTTTGCGATTGTTTTGCCTGTAAATGATGAAAGGTCAAAAGGATTTTCTTTTTTATGTACATCTTAGTGTACTGCCCACCTGATGGTAAAAGTTACTGTAGTCTGTGGGTGCTTGTAACGTCAGAATTATCACTAGCGTGTTGCCGACCTTGAACCCACCTCTCCAGTGAGCGCTGGAAGCCCTACTCATTGCTAGAACACAACACAAAGTTATTTGGCTACGATCTCCTGTAAGGTAGAGGAGGTATTTCACCAGTCTCACTGCTCGAAGTAGAGAGAATACTTCATGGAGATTTATCTAGTAGTTGATACCAAAATTTCATATGACGCGTGAAACTATAGGTGATTTTTGATACAGTGATCTGGATTCCTTCGGGACCCAGTGCCCAGACCCCATATTCACGTCATAAAGAGCCCCCTAAATTATTGCAACGCTAACTGACCAATCGTGGATTTTATGCGCAACGCGCAATGTACCGATCGGTGTAGGCAGAAACAATTTAACATCAATTTTATCCTCGGAAAGCCTTTCGTGGTTGCATAAAGTATGTTTTAAATTTTTTGGTGTAATCATATAACTATAATTTTGCCTCAAAGGTTATCTTTGACACTTCCTGTACGTATACTTCATACTTAGTATTTTTAGTCTTCAGTGTAGCCACCCTTGTTAAAACTTTCCAGGTAGTTTTCATAACATCTCAGAATTCAGGTTTCACATTATAATTTCTAAGACAGTCCACTTGTGCATAATGATAAAACTATATTACGCAAATTGCCAGTAATATTTACCGCAAAACGAATAAAAAATTAAATCCATTACATAACAGACTAAGATACTGCCAATAACTCCACTTATGGTTATAATTTCTGTGAGTTGCTATACTTTTTATTTATTTATTTAAAGAAATCTAATCTTAAATTCATATACAATACATACTGAATTAACATATTGGTTTAGGCAAGATGATTTCAGTTATTATACATATAATAATAATCTTATATCCTAACGAAACTATTAATTGCATCAATTTAATAATGGTATTTTGTACGAGTGGGTGTGCATGTGTGAGTGGAGATGTATGTGTGAGTGGGTGCGTATGCGTAAGTGTGTGTGTGTACTTATTTTTCCTTTATAATAAGAGAGCAAAAAATTCCAAGTAATGAAATGAAAATATTGGATAATCTATAATAATTGTCTGCAGACGATTAACAGTTGACTAAATAGTAATTCGTGAGTTATTCATAGCTATATTGGATTTATATCTTTCTCCCTTATACGGTAGATTTATTTATTTTGATCTACATTCATGGACACCCTGAGACACTCTACCCGGATTCGTACGCCTCAGCGAATCCTTTTGCACTTAACTATACCTTATATTATTAAAGAAATTATGAATATCACACGTCTTTATATCGAAGCAATGAGATTCAGAATGGCTCCGTTTAAAGATTGTATGCGCCCGCGCAGATGTGTTACCTCTTTGTTGTATAATTTGCGTTTTCCGGTTTAATGGGCGCGTCGATCCTCGGCATTTTCAAATGTCTTCGCCGTTTTCGCTTTGGTGACCGCGTAATGAGGATTATCGATTACGATTGAGGGTAGAAGAGTTAATTATTATTATACCTATTAGAACTTGCCCCGATGGTAAGTAACATAATATAATGTTATTGGGATGGCGAGAAGGAGTTTTTGGTGGGATATTAATATGTCATGTGGTGGTTTTTACGTTATTAAGCCCCATATTGTTCCCCATGATTATTGGCGGAATTTTCCGTGAAATATTTAAAATATTGAGCACAACTGAAGTGTTATTACCAATAACTAGAAATAAGCATTTTAAATTGCCACAAAAACTCAATTTTAACAAGGGAGCCACCACCTCATTAGAACTATATTTAAATATTAAAATAGTAAGTAACTATGCTTAAAGGAAGAGGATCCAGTAAGCAGCCTTTACGAAGAAAAAACTTAATGGCTATATCATAAACCGGAAGTCAAAACACTAAACTTCTTAATATTATGTATGTACCTAAATTCGAACTGAAAAAAATATTTAAATACAATAAGAATATAAACCGATTTGTATGTCGAAAGGTTACATCTAAATTATATGTTATAAATATTAGGGTAAAGGGTAGAATTGTCACCATATTAACGCTGTCAGCGTTCATCCCTGATTTATAGGAAACAATTATTTATATTTCCAGACAAAGCGAAGCTGCAGGGTTAAACTTGCGTTTTGATGCAGAGTTATTCTGTTATTTCGTATTATTACACTAGAAAAATATCAATTTTTATATAGGTACGTATCTTATCTGATGTTAAGTGACGGCGTGGTCAAAGATGGAAATATAAGAAGCTAGGTTTCATGTGGAAAATTACAGGAACTCAACTGTAAGTGCTTGGAAAAGTTTTTAGCTTAAGGATGGTATCAAACTATGCTGGAAGTCGGAAATACGATATCATTCACACGTCACTATGATTTTCTTCACTGAAAACTCAGGCTCAATATATTATGTTATCACCGTTCTCGAGGCACCTTACACCATTGTTGTTATACACATAGGTAAAGACACATATTTTCCTTTCATCATGTAAGGTGAGGGATCAATTTAAAATATCTAAAATAACGTCTTAACGTCTAAAAAAGTATCGAACACATTGAGTTAATATAAATACTAGATAAGACATTGTGACGTGTTGACGTTTAACACATTTTGTTGTCCATGCAGAATTACGACTGCAGAGTTATAAATGTAATTGATAGAAAATATAAATTATGCGTCGTTTAGGTAGAAAATAGTGTATATATCAGATATTTCGAATCTGATATGTTTATAAACTATAAAAATTGAAAACACGAGGAGTAATACACTCACGTATTACACACGATGACTTTTGACAGAATTTAAAATAATTATTATCACGTAATTATCCACCCTATAATATACTTCATTTGGAAAATAAAACTTGCTAACATGATTGTTGAACTTATTATCCGGCAAATCGATAATATGATTAGGAGGGTTATTGTAGAATCTAACACAATTGCCTTAAAACATTTTTAACCTTACTAAGTCTAAAATATGGATGACTATTTGTATATTTACTTCTAGTATTAAAATTGGGTCTGTCATTTACCAATTGATTGTGTATGTACAATTGTATACATATTTTGTATTATAATAACATTGTATAATATGTACGAGAAACACAGGATTTCAGACACGAGAAATCTATTAGTTATGTTGTTCTTGTACTATAATATAGCAGTGCTCCAGCAGTTCTGCCTTCCTCACAATTCAGTAAATGTATTTTTTTTTAATTAAGTTTGATTGACATTCAACTGTCTTTACAAAAAGTAGTACATATAATTTACAAAATAAAAAATAACAATAAAATTTCCTATATCAATAATGAATGAATCTCCGATTTTAATCCAGTGTTGATAAAATTCATAAACTAGCTGTCGGGTCTAAAACGAGAAGAATCGCAGCTTTTAATTTTCGGTAACTCCATAGGGCGTGACAAAATAATCTGATTCATCCTCGCCCAAAGAAAATCTATGGTCAGCCTTAGCGAATATTGAAAGAGCAACTTTAACAGAATATCCCTGGTGGGTGATAGGTCGCAGTCGGCGCACGCAAAGCCTTCTCGATTGAGTCATCCGATGCGACTTCAAACGTACCGCTTTTTTGTATACCCCTTTCCGTATCAACAATAGACGCTTATACCCTAACACACATGGACCAAACACTAATAACCTTTATTAACACGTAAATTAAATTGTTTATCCTTTGACGTTATATTTTCCAATAAGTTTGTAATGTTAAATCTTTTTTATATATAGTTGTTATCGGAAATTTGTCAGATGCGACGCGAAGGATTGTATGTTCTATTGATGTATATTTTTTATTATTTAATGTTGATGTAACTCATAGATCAGGGTCTGAGTGCTAATGTGGGGAACTGCGTATAACAATGTGTATTGTTGTGTTAGCTTTTTGATTCTGATGATAATAAAACAAGCTTTTAATTGTTCCACAGGTGGGCAGAGACGAAGGAAGGTCAACTTTGTCCAACAAAAAATATTTTAAGAGTGGTAGAGCCTTGCAGAGTTTCACTGCGTGAACACCACCGCGCCGCACCTGTTTCTGCTGTAAAAGAACGGTGTTCACGCTACTTTTGTTCTGGTTTGAAGGGTGTGGCCGTGAGGGTGGCAACACATACCGGCACATGTGGATTTCTAGCTTAATCCTCAGGTGTAGCATCATATTATGTCTAGTGTATGACAGACTTTGCGTCTGTTTGCTACTTCATAACATTAACATTTTCAATCTGAAACATATCCATCCAAAGGTTGCGTAGAAGAGATTGCTTTCAGCAATAAGGCTGCCCTTTGTACTATCATATAATTTTAATGTTCAATTGGATCTGTAATTAATGGTGTACGATAAACAAGAAATAAATACCACCACGCTAGCCCAAACTGCCCAAGCGGTATTGTCAATTTTAAACTTCAAGAAATGTTTAATTTGTAGTTTAATTTGTAACTTAACAATGTTATCATCTTCGTCTAGATTAACATTTTTCATAATAATATATTTTTGCTAGGTGGTAGAATACGAAGATTGGATGGTAATCATCATATACCCACGCGCAATAGCGACATGCTTATGCGATACAGTTTGGCATTAATTGTGTTATTTGAGTAACTATGAATTAATGTTTATTATTATTTTATTTATTATTATTCCGAGATCTGCCGGTGTTCAACCAGTAATGAATCGGGGTGGAAGGGTATCTGTGCTCGACTGCGTTGTGACTTATAATTTAAACATGGTGATAAACCAGTCACAGTGACTCTCTTTCGATTTTATATGCAACTACCGAGTCTTAGCGACGACCGTAGATTGATTGCCAATGTCTTGGTGGTCGCCGTTGTTTTTGTATTATACTGTGCTTACCATCAGTCACAGTGCAGTCACTTTGCCAAACTACTATAATAAATATGTAATTAACATCAGGATGGCATTGTAGACAATTAATTGATAAGAAGGTAATGCAAGTTTATTATATTATGTATAAGAAGACTGTCAATGCGCAGGAGTATCCTTGAAGTACCGACCCATACCAACTCAGCATGACGACACGATGATATAGCTAGAGTGGCAAGATATAAAAGATGCAAGTCAGATGGCTAGCGTAAAAGAGACCTGTAAACAGCAATAGATAAATATGAGCTGATTAGATATTGAGAAAAATATAATATCAGAATATAACAAATAATGTAAAAATGTGTGATATAAATGTAAAAAAACGGATCATATCGCGATGACAATTTCAGAACTTTACACTTCTAAACTCACGAGATAACGGTAACGTATCATCGGTTTCAAGTACCCTAACACTGTAGTAATGTGCGTATTAGACGTTGTTGTTTTGAGCTCATCATTTTACAACTGACTTGTTTTCACTAAACAAGAAATTTTGGAACTGGCATTATGTGAAGATTACGAACAGCTTCGCTAAATCCTATTCGTGAGAAGTGATAAATTACATTGTACATTGATTGACGGTGCTAATCACATTAACATAGCCCTATACAAGAGTAAGCGAGATAGATATACTAAGACGAGTGTGCCCTTTTGTTTACAATAAAAATTAAATTCATGTTTATGAACTGATTGAAATTATTAAATATCGTAATGAAATTACTAACTCTCCTCGCTATGTACTCCATTTTGAGTCACAGATCTCTATAGGCTCAAGAGTTTTTTTTTAACATGCAAATCTCTTGAACTATTAATTAGAATTGAATAAATGTTTATATATTTAATAGCCTATTTATTGAGGAAGGGTAACCTCATACTACGACTCTAAGCAGCGTAGCAGTAGCCATGAGCATCTTGACGCGATTACTTGAATCTGGCTAGCTACGCAAGTACGGGATATAAGAACAATGATAGTTCGAGTGCTAGGGCATTAGACATATCGCCATTTGATTGCAATCACTTTTTTTTTTCGAACTGACTGTACTGTTAGCTTTAGGGACTCTAGAGCCTTTACGGCTTTTATAGCTTTAACGGGCTGGGTTTGATCATTGCAACAGTCCGAGCTGAGGTCGGCCACTTTGGCACGCTCGGAAATAGTTGCATTGCTTTCGTGGCTGAGCTTAAGCGCTCGCCCCCAAGCCCGGGAGAAGCTGTAAAAGCCGTTTGAGGCTTCAGGGCCCTTATGGCTAACAGTATAGACACTTCGAAAAAAAAACACGGGTACATCGTCGGAGCTGCGAGGTTGCGCGTTGGCACGGTAGAGTTCGTCGTATAAATTTAACTCGGATGAAACCGTGGGACACACCTAGTTCTAATCATACAAATACATTTCAAATTTGTTCATGATCGTTGGTTTACTAGTATCGGTTTTCTATTAGTATTAGCATCGGAGAACTTTATCGAAATAAAATATATTTGAAGAAGTAAATTGACAAATTCAGAGTTGATAAAGCCGTGTGCATATCCTCATACATCTGCTACTATTAAGAGTGTAATAAAGCGGTAGATATGATTAATAATTAGATTAAGTAGCGCGTGCGTCGGTTGTGACCCTTTGACCTTTTGACGTCTCTTGCCGTCTTAGACGTTGAATTTCTATCTACATACATAATATATATATTTACATATATTTTTGTATACAATATATACACTATATTTTTTTAACAATTTTATATACAACAATTTTATTCCTTATTACATGTAAAATAAGTAAATAAATATAGTTTTAAATATGTTTATTTATGGAGTTAAAATAGATTTCAGCGTTGAGTGTTATGAACATTACTTTCCTTAATTTAAAAATGTCCATGGTTAATTTTCTAGTTACTCCATATTCAGTAGGATTCATGTTGTGTCATACGAAATGACAGAGATTTTATTTTGCAAGAATTCGATCGACAGACGTAAGTTCAAATCCCTGCAATGAGCTTGAGCTTTCGGTGAAGGAAAACATCGTGATTTAAACCATAGCATGGTGGTACGGCTTTTTCTAATGCCCACCCTGCTAGCTACCACCCTCAAGTTGAAAAGCTGTCACCAAACACCTATAGGTGTATTCCAGCATATGCACTAGAGACAGAGTCCCCACTAAGCTTAGCATGTCATCATATTGGCCCACAACGTCTCTTAACATCAGTTGAGATTGTGGCTATAACGATAACTCCATAAACGATAAAAAAACACTCAATTAAAGAATCATTAATATATGTATAAGGCACAAATATAAGATGTATTTAATTACAAATACGTATATCTTAATGTATTGTAATAAATACGTACTAGTTAGAAAAACAGGATTAATCAAAGCAAAATGAGGGGAGTTAAATAGCCGAAACGTCCACATTATAGTTTTCGAGAAACGCCTGAGAGTACAGTAAATACTTTGATAAAATCTATGTTAAAATTTGAATAACTAGACGCAGATCTTATTGACGGTGGTATCTATATAGTTCCAGCTGGTGATGTTGTTTAGATTAAAATAGTTTCATTTGTCACTTCGAAACGTTTCATAAGACACAAGGAAGCGAGCATTAGGCCGATACATTTGTTGCGGCAATACATTGTAATGGTACACGTTGCCAGGGCACGGCGCGGGCGCACGCTCCTCACATAACCACTGGATTGATGCTCGCATATACATCTTACGACAACGGTTCTCGAACTTCACTGTTTTTAATTTATTAATATATTTTTTACCTACTAGCCATACATTATTGGTAAGGCGATTAAAGCACCTCATGAGAGAATGGTAGATGATCGAGCATATCTTAGCTAAATAACTAGACGACCTGTCAAACGTCCCAGGTACAGTTGGTCCGGTGCTGTTGAAAAAGATTTGTGAAAACTCCATGTGGATGGGTGGTGGAAGACGCTGAAGAAAGATGGTGTCGATTGTTTCGGAGCTCAAGAACCACTTTTGCTTGCTGCGCCATTAATGCTACCTAGTTATAAGTTTAGCATCTGACCATAGTCTCAACTAATGTTAAATAGAAATGTGGCCGAAGATGGTAACACGTTAAGCCTAGTGGGACAATCAACGTAATATACAATCCCTGCAATGATCCCGAATTTCGAAGGAACACATCGTGATGAAATCATAGCACGGTGTTAGTGCATTTTCCAATGCCCACCTGGCTAGTTATCACACTCAATTTGAAAATCTGTCGCCAAGCATCAATGGGTGTGTTTCGGCAACTACACTTGAGAGTCAGCCATCTTGCCATCGTCACTTAACATCAGGTCAAATTGTAGCCATTAACCTATAAAGAAAAAAGGTGTGTGTGCGATTCACACACGATAGAAGTGAAACTTCATTTTAAAAGACATTTTCTATTTTATTTAAACAGTGTGCAATATACATACACACCGACATTTACTCTCTCGCTCTGGCTCATACAAAGAGGAGAGACCGATAATATGCGTTAAACGTTTAACATTTAATATTTAACGTTTAACGCTTGGAAGTCAAATAAGAAGTTTCACTTCAACAAAACTAGCTACCACTAAGTCATTATCACTTCAAATGATTAAATATATTTTTTTTAAGCTGTTGAAAATAATTACACTTCGCCTGATGGTATAACGTAGTACCTACGTATAAGAACAGCGCTGCAAGCCAACATCCACAAACAGTCACCGTCGCGTTCTTACGCCAGACTATAATTCTGCCATGGCGAAATACACTAATTAGCTTGATATAGTCGGCATGTTGAAGCGAAACACTTGCGTATTATTCATCATGTGTATGGTTGTTGCTACCTCCGTCGCTCTCGAAATTTTCTCGGCTCTTTAGCAGTCTCAAATCCCACACATCGATACTGAAATAAAGTTTAGCTTTAGTAAGTATTTTAGTTTTAACACGTTTGACGTTTTGAATAGGATCCTCAGTATAAGCCACTGAAAATGTTTGCTTAAAAGGGTATTATTATAATATCTGTCTGCCTATGAACAGTCATGATAAATATTTTTTTCTTATTTATTTTATGGTTTACCATTTTCGCTTATCATCTACAAAAGGAAAAGTAACCCTTTTTCTAATACCATATTTTTGCGTGATTGCCGAATATTGATACTTGTGCATATAAGTAATAAAAATATTTTGTAAGAAACTAGTAAATCATTTAAAAATTCGTCTTAATATATTATTGTAAAAAGTTTGAGTAACTCTGTGATCGACTAGGACGAAGGATGCGGTAGAGGAGTGGCGGCAAACAATTGTGCCTCAAGTGAACACATCCTAATAAAAGCATAATGGTTTGCTTGAGAATTGACTCGTCTTGACTATACAACAAACTAACCACGCTTCCTACTCACCGCGTCCCGCCGCCCGCGCCGACGCGGCTCAGCGTCTCCCCGTGCCTCCCCGCGTCTCACCGCGTCTTCTACAGCGACATTTATATCTACAATATAATATACGTCATATTCCCATAGTTCGATCTGACATCTTAGGGGACAGAGAAATCTCTTTGGAAATTTCTCTCTATTTGGGGCAGTCTGACTGATGAAATATCTCCACCCTACAGAAGATCACAGTCAAATAACATTGTGTTGTGCTCCTGCGGTCAGTACGGTTTCCAGGACTCTTGGGGTTCAAGTTCCGCAACTTACTAGTTAAATACTTCCGAGTCAACTTAGGGTATATAAGTGTGTTATTGATTATTGAGTGACCAATTTTCTCGTTATCAGAAGATTGTCATATGTCATATAAATGTCATATTAAAAAAACACCGGCGAAATGCGTGTTTGGCCCCACGCAATGTAGGGTTCCGTAAAAGTCCGTCACAATATGCAGACTTAGAAGGGGGTATTAAGTAATTTTCAATGGAATCTGTACGAAATCTACCTTTTTATTTACCAAGTATTTCTCTAACAAAAATTAGCATTTTAGAGCCTAATTACTTGACTGCGCCATGGTTGGAATTAATGCCAATTTTACGCACATTGTGTGTGACGTTGAAAGTCAAAGGGCTAATTAATATTTCTCAAACGGATCCCTGAATCAAAAATTAGTTTAAAAAACCCGCAATATTAATTGACCTATCCATACATTTTTTTTTAAATCGCAAATCAAATTAAACTTTATATTAATATTTATCGATAAATATTATAATGGTCGAGACACGTGTAATTATCTTAATAATAACATAGTCTGTAAATGATTGAATATTGTTTTTTTTTCTTCAAACTGACTATCTTATAGCCTTACGGGCCCTGGAGCCATTAGAGGCTTTGACAGCTTCACTGGGCTTGGGGGCGAGCGCGGAAGGCACTCAGCCTTGAATATTGGATAAATGCTTCTTCCCAAGGGAAGCCAAGGCATAACCAGTACAAAGAAGTAACAACAATGCGTATGTAATTTTCTTACTTCTATTTTGTTAAGCTAGATGGCGGTATTTACTAGTAGAAACACCAAGCAGGAATTTCTCGATTTGAAATTACACATGATTATTTAATATTGTTAGCAAATATCAATTACTTAATTTATTTATTATACTTTAATATTTTGCACAATGACATGACTCATCTATAAACTGCGTCTCTCATTAGATTTTCTACAACTTTTATTTACCACGGTTGTTCTAGGAAAGTTGTATCAATTGACAAGAACTAGAGACGACATATTATATATTTTTTGGTCCAACTGAACAGCAGAAGAAATAATTTAGTCTCATTAGATTTGTTAATCCACAGAAAATGAATCATACCTCGCTTTAATTTGACTAGCTATTCCAGTATATTAGTTTAATATATGTGTATTTCAATTTTTATGACGCAATTAGGATAAACTGTTTTTCAATGTTCTGTTATTCACTTCAGTAGGTGTCTAATTAAAGGCGTGAGTTACGTAAGAACAAAATTTGTGTAATGATATCGAATATTTTTTTAATCTTCTGTGTAGGTAAATGAGAGTAGATACCTACTGTCAGATTGTCTTTATTTCTAGTATTAAAATTATACCTACCGTTAATTAACAAGTTCTCAATCTTCAATTAACTACACTACATAGTAGTATTATGACAATATTGTATTATTACGTACGACAGTAGTTCATTCTCGCATATTGGGACCTAAACGGTCGCGGACAATCCGGTTTCAGAGGAGTTTCCTTCCACGAACGCTCAGGATGTGAAATGAGCTCCCTGCTGAGGCTTTCCTAGAAGCTGCATATCTACTGTACCCATGTTCTTCAAAAGGAGAGGCTACAAGTTTTTGAAGGGTCGATAACGCGCATGTATCACTTCTTGTGTTTGTCCCAAACAAAATAAAATATTAAAATTAATTTACTGGTGACTACCATTCACCAGGTGTAACACCCGTCACTGGTCAGGGTCCGGGATCAGCCGATGTCTCCAGTAATCAAGAGGGGCGGTAGGGATTAATACACGACTAGATCGTAAACACCATACACACGGTGATAAGCCCGTCCCTATACCTCTTTGGTTTGTCGCGTTTCGGGATTAACCAATGTAAATCCAGCTGCAGAGAGGCTTGCAGGGTGGCATGACAGCGATGACCGTCGATGGATGCCGATCTCTCGATGTTCGCCGTTTCTTGTGGATTGACCCGTACTTACCATCAGGCACATAGTTGCCCCTTTGCCGTGCTATTATTAAAAAAAATCGCCAATTGCAATGAATTAAATAATGCGAATTCCTAAAAAAACAGCCTGGAATTTGCGAAATAAACTACATTAATATAAACCAAGCCTTTGATAATCAACAAAAAAAAGAACGAAGTTTATTAAAACCTCGTCTGATTTTTTACGTATTCGTCACTCGATTAGAGAAGACATTAAATAACGATTAATAATAAGTAATTGTTTATATCATAGGTAATTAAAAACATGATTTCTCCATAGCCTACGTGACTTTATGCATGCCGCAATATTCATTAAATATCCAAAACAAACTTTATATTTCATAGAGACATTAATTTAAAATCAATTAATAGTTAGATTACTTAACAACCACCTGCGAGGTATCATACCGATGTATACCTTTACTAGATGCGTTTTCAGCACAGAAATTTATTTATCCCTAAATTTGGTAATAATGTATGTGTATGAGTAGATCGCGAGTATGAAAAATTATAGAAGTAAAATATTACTAACCGTGTAGACTATTTTAACAAATTTTATTACGCTATTGAACAAAAGTTTAACCTGCTCACAAATCGGACGCACAACTACGACACAAATTGATAATCGATCAAGAATTCATACTTTAAAACGTCAGTGGAAACGCATGATCCAACCGTTCCGTTACCTTGTAACAAAAACTGCATATAATACAATAATGACATTTGCAACGTGTTAACAATCATTGCCGGGCTATCTGTCATGTTTAGGGTTTTGTAAATAGTGCAAGTTATGGAAGAGAAGCGATTAAATAGATAGAGATGAGAAGAGAAGAGATGGATTCATTAAGAGGAGGCATTTAGCCCCATAAATATAAACATACCATTATTTAAAAAGTGTATAATGAACAATATTTATGCATTAGAATAAGCTATATATTTTTTTAAATATATCTAACATAAATAAGTTTAAAATTGTTTTCAGTAATCATTTTTATATCCATTAACCTAAATATTATTCGAGATTGTACACGTTGAATAAGGATTGGATAGAAAAAATACAGGAAAAGTATTGGATTAGAGCGATAGTTTTATGGGATAGATTTACGACTTAAGCGTTAGTAATTCAAGCAAGTTGGAGAAAATACCTAACCGCAATGAATTATATTAATTAATCATATATAGTATGTACACTAGCTAGCCCGGCAGACGTTGTCCTGCCCTTTCCGGTAATTAATGGCTCAGTCATTCGTAAATGTGATCGTCTCGATAAAACAAATATATTGTGTCAACATCACCATAATCAGTCAAATCGTCCAGAAGATCGTTCATATGTTTATATATAAGATTTTTATAAATGAAATATAGGTATGCTTATGTTTCTTACTTCATCATCATTATCATTTCAGCCGAAATACGTCCATTCCTTCCCTAAGGATCGCTACAACGACCGGTCCTATGCTGCCTGCATACAGTAGCTCCCCACAACCATTACCAGGTGTCGGTCCACTTTGTGACGGGTTTGTCCACGCTGCGTCTTCTGGTACGTGGCCGCCAATCGAGAACTCTTTAGCCCCATCAGCTATCCATTCTACGAGCTACGTGACCTGCCCACTGCCACTTAAGTCTAGCTACTCTTAGGGCTATATTGGTGGCTTTGGTTCTTCTGTGGATATTCTAATTTCTGATTCGATCACAGAGAAACTCCAAGCATACCTCTCTCCATCGCCCTTTCAGTGACCACGTCTCAGTACCATATGTAATCACTGGCAACACACTGGATATTTAGTGCCGAGTGGACATAATCATCAATAACTTCAAGCGTATGTAGTCTTAGTAGATCTTTACGGAAGTTGGTGCTACATGGCGCTACGTTATTTACTTACCAATACTCCACTAAACAACTGTTTCAATAATATAATAAATATTAAAGTAAGTAAGTATATATATAAAAGATTTCGTGTTTGTGCGGTCGGTTTTTTTTACATTCTTATTCCAAATTTCACCAAATTCCATCTTATTCCAAAAATACTATAAATCAACTGAATAATTATTGGCAACCCCATATAAAGCCCGCAATAATATTACAACTTGCGCCAGCCGCTCTGAACAAGTTACCTGCAGACGTACATCCGAACACAAACGTACAAACAAACAGACAATCAAGCACAGCTGTCACTACCGAAACGATCATTAATCATCCATCATTCCGATGATGGTTCTGCTAGATTCTTCGAAGAAAACACTTCACCCAGTACACAAGCATCTTATGAAATATTTTATATCTTACACAATACTGTGTTTTTGCTTGTCTTTGATTAAAAACTAATGGTTATTGATCAAGGGTCTAGAATGAGCTTTGATTAGTTTTGAAAACGATCACACGATTTCTGGTTTGTACCTTGCGATAACTTTTGAACTTCAGGTCAACGCCAGATTTGATTCGAAGTGATTATTAGATCATTTTTGCTCTGCGAAAACCTTCGGGTTTGAGAACTTCGATCTTTTAGACTTATTGGACTGGGAGCCAGCCAAGTCTTTTGATGATCTTACAAGGCAAAATCAATTAATTTTAAAGTTAATCTTTACCTATACATATTTATAACCTATGATATAACCTAAGATCATCATGCGACGCTTATCAACGGGAAGGAAGGTGGCTCGTGGCAACTTCTTTCTCCCAGTATTTTGTTTATTCAAAAGGCAATTGAGATATAGGAAAACATCGTGATGAAACAATAACATGGTGGCTAGCAAGCAGAGGTAAAGCAGGCTAGTAATCCTCAAGTTAAAAATCTGTCGCCAAGCACTTATAGGTGTGTTCCGGCAGCTGCTGCACTTGAAAGCCAGTTTTCCTACTAGGCTTAGCGTGTCACCATCTTAGGCCACAGCGTCACATAACATCAGGTGAGATTGTGACCATAATAATAATAGCCTTTATTTAACAATCATAGATAACCTTTAACTGAATGCAATAAATACAATATATTTTTAATTATTTGACACCAGTATGTGAAATAACACCAAACGTCATCCTCCCATCTTCGACTCTGTCTCCCTTTCATTATTTTGTATTGTCTTGGGTACCAGTCTGTGATGTCTCTAGAACGTGAGATCTTTTTTACTCCTAATCATATGAACTGCCCACCTCCATTTTAGTTTTTTAACACAATAGGTTATATCAGTAATTCTATTATAGTTTGGTTTCTTATAGTATGTAGTTTTATCTTGTCTTTAATTATAATATTGAGTATGCTTCTTTCCATACTGTGTTGGCAAGTATCCAGTTTGTCCTTTACTCAACAGTGGGTTATTATTTAAAAAATCCACTGACTTATTAAAAAACTTAAATATCTGTCAACATCTGAATATATCAGAGTTCAATAGAAAAGGTATTTCTTGAAATTTGCATAAATTTATAATCGATGTTTCAACCATTTATTCAGGAGCTGTATATGGTTAACTGTTATAAACGCTGCCATAGAAATGCAAACATAGTGTCAGAAGTAATCAGTCGCTTTGTGTTTAACGAGAAACCATTCGAAGCAATGACAGCAGTTATTAACTCGCCATATTCCTACAACAAACATTACAATACGTACAAATTTCATATGTATTTGTGTGGGTATGTAATTTAAAAGATGTTTTTGAAAACGTCACTCAATGGATTCATGTTTATTTAACAAGCGTTGATCTTCATTACCAATTATTGTTTGTGTTCATACGAAAACTTTTCGTTTCAAAAGATGCGTTCATGAAAATTAGGGCATAATATTTTTACATTTGTGTATTGAGATTATTGTAGAGTATTGACAGTTTTTAATGTCCTGTCCTATCCTAAACGTAAATTTTTGCAGCGACTTCAACTCCAGTTATCAACTACTCAACATCCATCGGGAGTTACATCTCATTCACAGGAGCTGTTACAGCAAGCCTTCATGTGGTCGGGGAGAAACAGCAAAGAGACGGGAGGAACTTGTTATTGAATTCAACCAATACTTGCTACATGAGGAGTAAGTAACTTAGTGACTAAAACTAAGGAGTGAGCGCTTTCTTAAAAAATCTCAGGTTTCTCTCCTCCCCACTCTTCAGAACGTCTCACTAGCAATGCGTGACATCCTCAATATCTTAGGTGTAGTTAGTTATTCGTAGCGATCTCAACTCCAGAGATTACACCGGGAGTATCATTTCTACTACATCTCGGCGACTCGGAATTCTGAACAGTGTGCGACGGGTTTTCACGTCTAGTCAACTGTACTCTATTTACAAGGTACAATTCCGACCGTGTACGGAACATTGCCAACTGAAATACCTACTCGATGACCTGGAAGGATTGCAGAGACGGACTGTCCGCGTTGTAGATGATGCAGACGTTACTAAGTACATCGAGCCCTTTCAGCAGAAGCAGAGAGATATTGCGTAGCTGAGCGTGTTCTACCGTCTGCATTCTAACGGGTGTTCAAGCTTATTTCCTCTTCTACTTTTCATAATAGAACCACACGCGCTGAGCCCAGACTAAATAGCGTTATGATAACCTCTATCTCAGCACGAGAAAAGAACTTCACTATGACATATCTTTGCCGTACTATGAAGCTGTGAAACCATTTCCCGACCAGTGAGCTCCCTCTACAAACTTGAGTCCTTTAAGTGTAACGTGAAGAGACATACCTGCATAATGTGACATCACTCCCCGCATCACTGTCTCGGCGCTCTGCTCTTACCGTGCAGTGTAGCCACTATGTTGTGCTACAACAAAATAGAATTGTAACAGTTAATATGTACATTTGTTTATTTGAGTAGGTCCCTGGTTTAACGAGGTGGAGTATAGCCGTCACAGAACTAGAAATCTCAATGTCGTAGCGAACCGTACTACAGTAACACCGTTCCTTGTAATGTTGAAACCTATTTATTGCAGTTTCAAGACACGGTTGTAGAAGAAATCGCGAGGACATATGTCGCACGTGTAACGACCTCTATAAAATCATTAATTTCATCATGAATTGAAATGAGTTATAATTGGACTATTAAACGATTATTTTATTAGGGTTTCAACGGAAAACAAACATTATTTATTATTCAATTAAAGATATGATTTGATAAATATATAATACTATTTGTGTACGTGAGTAATAAATTATATTGTTATCGCGAATTCATCGTTAATTTTGATATGTACGTAAACAAAATGAGTAATCCTAATCAATTATAAATAATTGTATTTAATCATTACATTGTAAAATTACCAACCTGTAATTTGAAATACAACTATTTGTATTTGTGTAATCTTTTTATTACTGTACTCCATTACGGTGAATTTTTTAAGTAAAACTTCTTTAGGCGCGACTAGGTGGAGGTAACTGGACGACAATGCAACGGAAGTCTGTTACGGAAATATGTGTGCAACGAAAGTCCGTTACGGCAATATATGCAAAGAAAGTCCGTTACGGCAATATATGCAACGGAAGTCCGTTACGGCATTGAAGTAAAACTTCTTTAGGCGCGACTATTATTAACGTATTATATCTTAACACGGATGGTGCTGACCGTCGGGATGGTGGTGACCATTTAAGTTTTCTTCATGTTAAGTTAAAATTTACTATTATTAAAATTTATTATAATACTGACTACTTATTAATCAATTAATCCGATTTTCCCCGAACACTTTATATACCTACCTCGTCCGTCCGGACGCTTTTCAAAACTCGGACAAATTCGGGGAAATCCGTGTGGATGACAACCCATGCTATGGTTTTAAACAAGTGAAGGTGAACCCATTAGGTGAGGTTCATTGCAGAACTAGTTCGTACGTCGATCAACGTACGTGATACGTTGTGACTCAGACATAATCGCTTCAAAACTCCCGGCTTTAAATATAATATGATAAAGTATTAGATCAACTAATTGTTTATTAACAAATTTATGATGTTAAATAATAAGATACATATAAACGTTATAAATGAATCATCCTCAATTCGCAGATTATGAATTCGATGTTACTACCGAAGTGTAGTTTTACCAACAATATAAAACGTACTAGATTGAGTGTTCGTAATAGTCACAGTGTTCCATTCATGTGTGGTTTCGGAGTCGCATCTAATGGAATTAATTTTAACGATAACTAATCAATTCGCGACCACTATCCACATGATGATATAACCGTCACGGAAACACTAATTAAGTTTGTCGCGTTCTGGAAACAGCCGGTGTGTGCAGATTTGATTGGGTCACAGTGACTCTCATAGTTTGTTGAGTTTCGGGATAAGTCAGTAGTATATTCAGCTGCAGAGAAGCTTGCAGGCTGGTATGACAGCGACGACTGTTTTGTGTATTGTAATGTGCTTACCATCAGACACATTGCAGTCACTTTATCGAGCTACTATAAAGATACGCAAGCAGATAGTTAGATACTTTAAATTTGAATAAAACTAAAATTTATTTAATTAAAATAGATTAACAATAGTTTTTTTTTATTGAAGATATTTTAAGTATTTTACGGGCGATTTAAAAAAGGTTAATGTTACCTGTCTCGCTCAGTCACGTGACTCGAAACATGTTTTAAAAGGAAAAGAGACGAGACGCTCCTTGCATATGCCACTTGACGCATGGTTTTTAGTCTGATTTACTATTCTAGTACCCAGTATTTATTTCGATGAATTTGATTATTTCGAACGACCTTTCCTTGTGAGATAAGATAGAGCTACATATCTATCTCTATGTAAAATAAAGTGATATATTAAAGTTTAAACATTTTCGATATCATTGATGAAAACAAATTAGCAATAAGTTTAATGATGGCACTATACTTGGCGTATTCATGTTCACTTGAAATAACTCATTTTTATGCGAATCCAACAAAATTACTTCATTTCACTCGTTGTCACCCTATCCCCATTCTTTGTTTAGCATATGAATCATATGAAAACGATAATCGAACCCCCCTATACATTATTGTATCATGTTCATTTTCACCGAAACCTTAGGCTCATTGTAGGATTTGTATCCACGTTTTCGACGCGTTGTCCAAGCTCGTTACCACTAAATCATCATAGTTTTACTATTATTTTTAACATGGTTATATTAGCTTCACTTGTAACTAGCTAACTAACAAACAAACATCGTAATAAAATCTTAGAAGTAAATTATAACCTACTTCTTTTAATTGTCGAAATGAAACTTTATATGTATATGTAGTTCGGATGACAACACTATAATTTGGTTTCTTGAAGCTGATCTGATAATGGAGCCAGGAGGTGGACAGTCGAACACATCTGTGGCTACTAGTATACCTCTCGAGTTTGGGTTGATATGATTTGTTTTGACAAGTCCAATAGATTGGGCTGGGTAACGAGGGTCTGGTAATGGAGCCGGGAAATGGATAGTGAAACTCTTCAGTGGTTACTAGCAAACCCCTCGAGTTTCGGCTCATACGAATCGTTTAGACAAGTCAGATAGATTAGGCTTGAAAATGAGATGATATTATAAGACAAAAAAGTAAAAAAAAATTGTGCGTAGTTAAAGCGTGCTATTACTTTTTTTAATTATTTAAATTTATTATTAGTATCTCGACAAAATTACAGCATATGGAAGGTACGGTATAGTCTATAAAAAACGGCGGTCGCCGGTGTCAAACTCCATCGGTAGGCGTCTTCGATATACTGGCCTGTAGATATGCATCTTCAAGCCTTATTTGAAGAGTTTATAAAGGTTCCTTTGCATTATTCTGGTTTAAAGAGATTAAAGTAAATATATTGAACAATAATATCTACCATTTCCACACAAAAACTCGTACCGGCACATGACGGGGTGTTCAAACTCAGACCTCAGAAGTAGCAAGCTATTATTATAATTGACCTGAAGTGACCACTTAACATCAGGTAGACTGTACGTCTGTTTGCATTTTCAGAGAAAATCATATCACTCGAATGTAGGAAATTTCGAAAATGTTGAAGATATCAACGGACTGTATGAGGAGTTGACATAAAGCACCTAGGTGTATATAATGATTTTTACTTCTATGTCTCCTCTATGAGTGTAGGTTAGTAATAAGTGTTTAATTCAAAATAACAAATATTTTATTCAATTTATGCCGTCACAAGGCACTTATGAATAACTACTAAGAAGTATAGTAATTATGTATCAACACCGAGTCATATTCAAAATAGATAACATATCTTTTATTTTTCGCATTTCGCAACGTTTACAGGTTATAAACTCCTTTTTTAGTGATAATAAGATAACATAAATGTTACAACCGAGTAAATAAATAAACATGGCCGGTCGACTTGCCACGTTCATGTACCTGTAAGTATTCATATTTGTAATATATATAATAACCAATAAAATCTAATTAAAATACTATTTATTTTGATAATAATATATTATCCAGAGAAATAGAAACAATTCACTAATTTTAAGAAACTAACTCAAATAAATAACCTTTTAAAATGTAACATACTTTGTCATTAGTAATTTCTAATGTATGACCCAGACCAAATAAATAATACTCTTGGTATTATATATTAAATAGACTCGACCTGTATACATTATACATGTGTAAGTAGGTACCTCCTATCTAAGTAAAATTATTAAACTCGCTGAATTCGTTCACAAAAGCGGATAATTAAAACGAGTTTGTTATTTCGTTCTATATGCCTAATGTTGTATTTTTTTTTAATATTATAATTTATTTAATATGGTATTTTATATGATAAAAACTGAACATTTTTTCCAGGCTTATGATAGCTTGTTTCCAGCTAAGATAAGATTTTTTGTCAAACGTTAGGGTCCATTAATTAATTATGTAAAAGCCCCGAGGGGAAAGGTAGGTTTAAAAAATCTCTTCATGCCCTTATATTGGGGGGAGAAGGGGTCAAAAATCGGCAAACTCATCCTTATGTAATTATGAATGGTCTCTTATGTACCTACAATACAAAAATATATAGATTTTATACCAATTCCCTAACGTACCTGTGATTATAATCACGTTATCCGTTTAATTGTTTGTAATTAACGTTTTGCAATTAATATGCTAAATTGTAAACTGAATCGATATTTTTTGTAAACGTCTCCATGCGATGATAATATACGGTCAGCGGAATTATTAATCTGTTTTTTTTTCTTAGAAATATACATTAAGTTAGGAAAATATCAATAGTTCAAGGTTAATATGATATGCCCTTGAAATAGCAGTTTAATAGGTATATCCTACCTACATTACTTAAACTATCATCGAATAAAATCTAGATCGAAACACATTTACCTAGTATTTTTTAATATACCAGAATTTGAAACGAAACCAAGCATTTTATGTGAACTTAACAGTTTATGTTCCATGGGATAAAACTGGAAATTAACGCATCTTATTGGTTACTCAGCTCCCGCGAGCAGATGTGAATTATAAAACAATAGTTGTAGCTTTATTGCAGTGTTCCAATCTGCAAGAGTTGGTTGGCGGTATATGGTTCAGCTTAGTCCTCGTGAGACGCAATCCAATATGACCCTAATTAAAAAAAGGTGTGATTCACACACGATAGAAGTGAAACTTCATTTTAAAAGACATTTTCTATTTTATTTAAACAGTGTGCAATATACATACACACCGACATTTACTCTCTCGCTCTGGCTCACACAAAGAGGAGAGACCGATAATGTGCGTTAAACGTTTAACATTTAACGTTTAACGCTTGGAAGTCGCATAAGAAGTTTCACTTCAACTGTGAGCCTATTTAAGGTTGCTGCGGGCGAGCTGTGAACAGTAACCTCACTATATTATGACTTCAATATCTTGAGGTTCACCGTTGATCTCAGATTATAACCCGCTTACAATGAAGTGCGGTGTCTACTTGTATAAGATTTTGTAATTAACTATTTCCAAGTAATAACTCGGTTATATAGTTAAGGCTTTTACCGTAAATCCGGGTTTAGGCGTTCAACTAGATAAATATTTATTCGTTTAATCTGATTGATTTTGACCTTGACTATATCTGGCACAATTGTTTGATTTGTTTTAGTCTTATCTGTTATATTTATTTGTAGATTTTGAAACAAATGATATTACGATATAATATTTTGTTCATGACATTCAATAACAATACGTATTTGTAGTTGTGTTTGTTAAATCTTTATTCGCGCATATTAAATTTTTTTTTTTTTAGTAATACTCTCCAACTGACCGTGAAAGAAAATATCATGAGATAATACCACTAAGCAATAGACATTACTTCATGCCTTGGCGTGTTGCTTAAATCTTTACTTTTTCTCTGTAGAAAACCTTTGCCTATTAGTAGGTTATTTACATGCTTGTATTATGTATCTATGTTGTATTAAAGAATGCAGCTCTCGGCTTCGCTATTCCTTAATATTGATTTAACTTTTACTAATCTATAAAAAGCTATATTAATATAATTATAGCTAGTTATAAAGAAAAGGATAGACAAACTTTATATTATAGGTATATAATTAATACACTTCATCCTTGGAGATGAGATTGTCTCAGTCTCATGTAGCGATTTAAAAAAAACACTAAATTCGTTATAAGATACAAAAATAAAATAAATTGGATTAAAGTAAACATTCTGTTTAATAATTATAAATTCTCTTAACTTAATTATCCTATAATTAATTAAAATAAATACAACTTGGAAACTATTTACAATAATACAAAGGAATGCTGAATTTACATTACATTAAACAAGTTGTGCCTAACTGAGTTTCGGCTGTGCCCTTACCAATAAAACTAGTGTAAGTTTAAACAATGGATATTATAATTTATTTTGTCGTCCACTACCTATAATCATTTTTTACACAGAGATTAGAACACTTTATTCAGTGTTTAAACGTTTTATTAGCAAGGCCATTAGAGATTACCTCTGTTTCTTCTTGACACTGGTCCGTCGCACTAACAACTAAATCACAGATTAAAATAACGTCTCGAACACTAAATATATTTTATTTGGTTTAGCCTCTATGAGATTGCTTCGAGGAGTCACTGCCGTGTCAGAACCGTGATCGGCTTGTAGATGTGAGGTGTGAGTGAATGGTGCGAAGGTGAAGGTAGGTCAGGGCTCGATGATCCCGAAGTCGGCGGTGAATGCGGTGAATGCATCAGGGGCGGCGACGGTGGTAGAAGAGAAGCTTGCGCCAACATAGCCGTGGTTTGCGCCAGCGAAGAATTCTGCATAAGCGTCGATTGTCCCAGGAACGGTGCTGATGGTATTCTATCGTAGAGTCCTGGGGAGAACGGCAGGCCCCCATAACTCATAGACTCGCGGAAAGCAGGGTGCACGGCGCTAGGCGCAACCGGGGGTGTCTTCATTGGCGCATACCTCTGATACAGCAGTTGGGAATACAGTCCGACTAGCTGAGAATAGGTTGCCGGAGGATATGTTCCGGTTAGCGGCGCTCCAGGGAACAAGGGGCGCTTAAAGCATGCCAGCCTGGATCTGCCGTTGAGCGCCGAACGACGCCTCAGTTTTCCAGTTGTGCCGCCAATAAACACATCTTCAGCGGAAGCGTCCAGCATCCAATAATTCCCTTTTCCCGGGTCGTCATAATGCCGCGGCACTTTCACAAAACACTTATTCAGGCTCAGGTTGTGGCGGATCGAGTTTTGCCAGCCCTGTCTGTTCTCTCTATAATACGGGAAGTTTGTCATGATGTACTCGTAGATTCCGTTCAGCGTGAGACGTTTCTCAGGGCTGTTCCTTATGGCCATCATGATGAGGGCGTTGTAGCTGTAAGCTGGTTTCTCGTGCTTCTTGTCTTTTTTCTCGTCGTCTTTAGGTTTGGTACAATCGACGGGCTCAGTGCCGGTCACGTCCAGCTCTGAATCGCTAAAGTCGGCTTCGGACGGCGACGCCTCTGTCGATGGGGTCGGCGACGGCGGCGGTTTCGAACCTGTGTGGTTCATCAGTATAGACTTAATACTGAAATCGCCTTCGAACTTCACCATTGTAACACTTGAGAGCACTGATTCTGTTCAAAACACGTACATCAACAACGCGTGCGGCGTGTGAACTGGCGGGCGCGGAGGCGGGCGGCAATTTTTATACTGCTGCTTCGAGACTCCGCCTCTGGAGCTTTATGCGCGGGGAGTGTCCAATGAGAACACGAGCTTTCCTGTACATACGCCACGCCCCTGATCCCGTAAGCTCGTTCGCTCCCTCTCTGAGACTGGTGTAGTTTTATTTCGTTGTGCTGACGCCGTGCCGCGACCAGTTTATTTATTGTCTGTGTAATCTCGTATTATTATCTGTAGATACTATTATAAATCGATTGTGGTTTGTAATTTGATTAATGGCGATATACACATATATTTTTAAATTTAGAACGTGTGTTTTAAATCTTTCCGTGGTTTCGCTTCGTGAGCAGACACGGACGGTTTGTGCTTGCGGTTTTACAATTAAATATAGTTCTGTACTTATGTAATTATTTTTAATATTATTCAGAAATAATACCACTTCTTTAGGAATCCGTTTTGTCTTATTTTCAATGCATTTGAATAATCAAGTTGCTATTCTTAGATATTGCAAGTAATCTACCTATATGGTACTAACGAAGTTCGATTTACTAATCCATCAATTTTTTTATTTGTGTTAAAAACTAAGTTAGGTAATTGCCTACCAAAGAGTTAAAGTTTGTCAATATGTTTGTAGGAGATAATGACAATAATAAGTTTTATTGACCTCACATTTAATATACCTATAGGTTCAGAAGACTTAAAAGCCAAAAACTCAAAAAATTTGAGGTCTGGAGTGTGGAAAAGGTACAATGACATGAACTACAGATCTCCAGACCCTCGTTCCATTAATTAACAACATGTACCTAATGACTTATAAAGTTATTAACATAAAATAATCGCATTAGTAATTGTTTACTAGCTCAGTTCCCTGTTACAAATATTATTCAATAAAAAGGAGTATTAAAGTTTGCGTTAATTAATAAAACTTGTACATATAAGGACGAGACACAAATTAACCAATATTAATAATAAAAATAATGATAATAATAGAAGGGACTTTAAGAATTAGTATATGATTCTGCTTAAGTTACTTGGCAATTGTTAATGTGCATTACAGGAGTAAGTAATCCAATCAGTGAGAGAAAATAGTGATATTGCTGAGATTATTAGGAAACAATAGATAGTAGATTATCCGTACTGTTGTACGTATAGGTACAACAAGTGTTAGTAACCAATTATAAACTACTTATGCGTTTTGCACTTTGTTCAGTTAAAGGATACATTTGAAGGATAAGGGATTAGGATTTATTTGATTATATATTTATGAGGACCTAAAAAGAATTTAGGCCCGGAACTACTAATTCGAATCTGAAATTTCGTTCACTAATAGACATGAGTGACAATATGCTATTTTAGCGGTTGCTAGTTAAGTTACCCACATTATTAATAATGTTAACTAATATTTTTGTTTGTCATTTCGCTGATTATGGCAAAAAATAAATTCTGCCGTACACTATCAAGCTTGATGTCATACAGAAATGATAAATAAGTAAAGAAGATAGTGATCGACGATTGTGTGAAGCGTGAAGATATTTTCAACAAATTATTTTAAATAATACATTGGTAAGAAAATCAGTAACGAATATGACCATATACACTATTACAACTACAAAAATAGGTATCTAAACATTATGTTTTATTTATTCGAAGTTTTAAATTTTTATTCAACGTTTTAATAATTTCGTTCAATTTTTTTGTGGTTTACGTAATGTCAATCACTTATAATATTCGTAGTGTGTTTACCGTCTGAATTTCAATTGTCCACGTGGATATGAAACTGTTAGTTCATATGCTACTCATAAACTCGTATATTCAAGACGCTTCAAACCATACGTAGTATTCTAAGATATGTTTATTATGTTTTGCAGCATCCACATACATGCAAACCACTTTCTCTGTTTTACAGGTAACTAGCTTTTGTTCAGCACAACTTTCCTGTTTTCTTCGAAATTAAACAACTCGTACGCCACTTATTGGTTGTACTAATATCTACCTATATGAAATTGCGCATAACGTCTCATCTAAAGTTTCATGGCAATAAAAATAATATATATTATTATGTAACTACGTACATACTACGTACTAGCCGTGTGGCCGATGAGATTATTTACGTGTCTTAATATTTTTAATAGTTTATTGAATCCCATTGGGGGATGAATTTAGAAAAATCCTTTTTGGGTGCTCACCTAGGTTATATAACGAGCTACTGTGCAAAATTTCATATTTCTAGACCTACCCTTTAAGCTGTGCGTTTATTCAATTAGTCGTGATACGAGTTTGAAACGTGACGAATAAAAAGCTTATTAATTTTATTTTATAGATTTTTTATGATAAACGACAACTGTTGAAAAGTGACAAATTGGATCTCTGAACTAACAGAGTAAGTAAGTAGTCATAGAATAATTAAGTACAACATATGTAGGTACTAGCAGATTAAATAACTGAATAAACAGATAGAGTGATTAATTAAGAAATCTATCAATAGATTGTGTAGTAAAGTAATCAACAAACGGAGTAATTAATTAAATTGTCTAAATTTGTATTAAGTTAATCTGTGGTTAACCTATTTCGATAAAACCGACATAGGATTTGACTAAGGTAAAATAAGTAAGGTAAAATCTTGCAAAACTAATTTCATCTGGTGTTACAGATATCGACTAACAGTTCGTAGAAGATAAACACCTAGTGGTTTATTTCTGCTGTCGATGACACGATTCGACAAAGAAAAAAACATTAGAAGTAGTACCTACTTACTTTGAATGACAGTTTGAAAAATGTTTTTCATATTTCATATTAGGTGGCATTCGATAATCATATTATATCAAAACAATATGATAAGTGCCCCAGACATGGGCGAGGCGACGGCCTTCGCATGTTTATCGCGGGAAGAGACTAAAATGCCATCTTGGATTTTTCTTACGCTGTTTTTTTTGTGGTTTTAGTGTCACTTGATGTTAACTGACGATGTGGCCTAAGATGGTAACACGCTAAACCTAGTGGGAGGACTGGCTATGAAGTGCAGCTACTGGAACCCATCTATAGGTGCTTGGAGACAGATTTTCAATTTGAGGGTGGTAGTTAGCAAGAAAGGCATCAGAAAATGCCCTACCACCATGCTATTGATCATCACGATGTTTTCCTTTACTGAAAGCTCAGGTTCATTGTAGGAATTCGAAGTCACGCCGATAGATGCGTTGTTCGTACACGCTACCACTGAGGTATCATTGCACAGGCAGTCTTCGTACTTAAGGTTAGTTAGGTTTTTGAAATACGCGATGTAAATAAAATCGACGCAAGTCGAGTCAATTTTGTTAATACATGCCCATACAAAACCCAGCGTTAAGGTTCTACAAAGACTTGAAACTACATTTATTACATAAAATAACGTTTATTATTCAAAGCAAGTTTTAAAAATACTTATTTATTGTATTAGTATTTATTTTTGGTACTTTTTGGTTTACTATTTTTGGCTTTATTAAACGAAATAAATTTAACCGTAGGCTTTAAGAACATAATATTAATTCAACTCGAAGACTCGTAAGACTTAACTCGAGGACTAACTGTACTAGCAAAAATAATGTTATTTCACACGGCACGAAGTATTTATAGGTAATTTTGCCGATACTACGAATATAATAGATGAAATAATATAACAGAATATAATATCAAATATCATAGAAGTCGTATAACATAACCCTTAGTGAATAGGAAATTACTCCGCACGGGGCAGTAAGTATTTTCGTCTCGTAATTATATTTTATTATTTTTTGGAGTTATATTGATAATATTGACCCTATCAATTGAGGAATAGCATATGCTACTCGTATACAAAATTCAACCAAAATTGTTTAAGATTTAACAAAAAAAAAAAGCACAATTTCTAAAAGTGTTCACCGGGAGTGTTTGCCGATTCTACTTCGAGGGAGTTCTTCTCCAGCCACTAATTTCTTCAGATGGTAGGCTGATGCTCTTTTGGAGAACTATGTTTATTATGCCTTTGGTTCTATTCCTTGAAAATTAAAGATTCGAGTGGATCGTCTCGTCTGCTTAGCTCCAATTTGTCAAATCATACCCTAAGCTAACAAATACTTGCTATATTCCTATCGCAAAAGATCTTTTGTAATGTTAGATAAGTAACACTTCTAAGATGACTTGTACAAATAAGTGACGAAGATAAATTGTAATTTCAAAATGACAACTGATAAGAATCTCAATATTTACGACAAACAATAACCATAGTGTAAACAAACAAAACAACAATAGGCAATGTTTTGTAGTAGCGAAATACTTCACTTATGTAATTACTTGACCATGATACATATTTTTTTATCGTTGTAGGTTTGGCGTAGTCGCCACAATCTCAACTGATCCCCATGGATTGGCCAGCAGATTGTTTTTGATACGTGAAAATTCACGTAAGTCCTCTAAGTAGGCTTACAAGATAACAAGTAATAGTCGACTAACTTATAAAATATACTTAGAGAAGTAATTTCGTACAAATTACATTGAAAATTACTTAAAGCCCTCTTCTAAGGCTGCATATTCTGACGGGTAACTACGAAACCCTACAATGCGCGTGACCCGACATGCACTTGACAATTTTTTTATGTATTGTTATTATGGTATACCTATTATAAAGATACTTGTGCAGTTAAATTAGATTAGTTCTGGACACAAGTAACATACGTGGGTAGTTGTGGAGGAGGCCAGGTCGAGACGCGGCCCCACCTTCAATTGTTCTTAAATAGGCTCAATGTTTGTGACCCGCACCTTAAGTAAGGTTAAATAATTGATGCCCACACTGTCGCGGCAACTAGTGCCCAAGACACTATATCGATATCAACAGGTACGAAAACGTCGATAGTTTTTTGATGTGAAATATCTAATGCAGCAGGTCAGACCGACTGTTGTTGTGGTGATGCGTCGCCATGCGCAAGTGACTGTTTATTTTTGACTATGCCATATTTATTTCCTTTTATGCATTTTATGCACAAAATAATTTCGATGTTTCACATCTGCCAGGCGTGCTGTAATGCCTTTTTTTTAAATAAATATAACTAGTATACGAATTCTAATTTGTTGAAGAATAGCTTCTGCCCGCAACTTTGCCTCTATGTATCTACTTCAGAATTGAGTCCAGAGAGAAAAGAAAAACATGCCATTTATCGGAAAAAATAATCCTTCTAGGCTAGGCTATAAACTATATGTGTGCAAAATTTCATCCAAGTCAGTTTAGCCGTTCTTGCGTGATTGAGTAACAAACATCTAAAACATTAACATCTAAAACTTTCACATTTATAACATTAGTAAGATAACATTTCTCATATTTTTGTAATCATGAAATATTATATCAAACATCGAATATTTGGATGTTTATTATAAAACATCTGATTTTTGCAAACCTTCAAAAAAGAATTATGTTTATAATGTGAAAAAGTTTTACAAACTGTCACCAGTAACGTCATTGAATCGTCCATAAAAGGTTGTTTTACAGTGAAGGAACGGCTAAGTATCAACGGTAACCGCCATAAAAACTGGCTCCTTCACCTACAAATGTCAGCGAGGACCTTACGTGTTAACCTTCAGAAAACAGGACGAATCATAATGAGCCACTGTGACGGGGATCCAAGCTTAAGCCCATATTAAGTTTCGTCTACATACACAAATCAACAAAATTTCATAAATTAATTTAATTTGTCGACATTGTTCCCTTCTCTATGGACGACAGAAGGATGCCTGTATTTATGTGGTGTGTATGAAATTAGATTATGAGTGTTGGGGTCGCGCGTGGGCGATGTGGCTCTCACAAGAATTTGTAAAGCGTTTGCGTCTGAACTACTGACACTCGATGGGAAATCGATTTTAATAAAACCAAAAATGATGAAAATGGTATTTACCGGATATGTTTCGGATTATTCAACGCATAAAGGACATAATAAAAACTAAATTTTATCAAAAATACTGGTACAATTTCTCTTGAGTTTAATCTTTTAATTCACACCTACATTGTGTAGGGTAATTTCTCCACTTATTTTTCCTATAATCTTAATTATTAAGGGATTTTATTATAAAATATAAAACAGTTGTATTGCTTCGAGTTTTATACCGTTAACGAAGTGAGATTTCAGATGTAGTCGAGTTTGAGTCTAGTACCTATAGTAGAACGTTGTTGCTGCATTAATTAGATCAATGGGTAGGTATCACAAAATGACGCACTACTTAAAGAAGATGTGGACACGACTTCCTTATTTCACGGTCGAATTGACTCAGTTGTCGTGGAAATTGTAACGGTTAAAACTACTATTGATATTGTAATAATTTTGATGTAATTGAGGAGTCTAATAATAAAGATGGTAAAGCTCACGGAACAGAATTTTATTTTTTCCTTTTTTTATTCTTTACTAGCTGTCCCCACGGCTCCGCGAAACTACCAAAAAAGGGTTTTTATTATTTGTGCGGAACCCTAATTATTTTTCTATAATAAAAGTAGCCCAAGTTATTCTTTATAAAATCAGCTATCTGCCAGTTAAAGTCCCGTACAAATCGGTCAAGCCGTTTCGGAGATTACCCGAAACAAACAGACAAACGTTTAAAAAATGAATTTTTTCTTATAGGTACCGTGTATACTTTCATATGTATTTAGTAAAAACCTGTTATTTTGACATTACAAACAGACACTTCAATTTTATTATATGTATATATAGGTATAGGGTTTGGACACAAACTTAGTGAAGGTGTGGCTCAAGCCGGTAACATGCTAAGCCTATAATAATAAGCTAAGATATATAGTTGTTTACTACTTCCTATACTGTGAATATATGGACCTTAACCCCTTTGTTATATTACACTTCTGAATTATTTGAAGTGAATAATACCATTGAAATTCATGACCGCCTGGCTCGCGACTCCCATACACCAAGTGTAACAGCCATCATGCCAAGTAATAGCTAAGTGGTCCGCTTCAACCGATGTCTATCCAGCAAACATTGGATTGGTCGCCGTAGTTTTTGGATTGTACTGTGCTTATTGTCAGATACAGTCCAGTCACTTTGCAGTCACTAGAAATACAATATTACAATTTATCGGTTTTATCAAAACTCGTTACTGTGAAACTAACGGTGTTAATTCTACATAACCAGTAGTCGAATAAATTATAATAAAATATAAATCCATCAATTCTTATATGAAGGTGTAGAACGTTTCCTGTCCACCCCCGAGGGCTGTCGTGATGAAACGCAATATCGATTGCATGCGAATAAAATAAACATTAAAATGTTTATGCATGAGTTAAGTTCTTACATGTTAATTACTACCGATACTCTAACGAGTAAGGTGTAATGATATGGGCGACGCCCCGTGGCGCGTGCTCAGGTACGATCTGCAGCGCAAGTCGCGTCGCTTCGAGAATTATAAATATATTAAAGACCTAATTTTAAAAGATTCCACGACTGTGTTCCCATGCACTAATTCAAGGGCAGGGTCATAGGGGGTATTGGCTTTCCAAAATAAACATAATTTTCAACTATTGTAGATATATTTTTTAATGTTTTCATTTTTTAATCTTTGAGAAACTACAATGTCTTACCCTCTACAAACTTAAATTTTTGATCATGCCTATTTGTTACTTTGATTGAGCAAGTTGTTTATTTTACTGAACATTTAAATTGAACCGTCAAATTAATGAAGTTTACCTACGAGGCCTTTAGTACATTTTCAGTTTTCAAATACGAAGATACGTTTGAACAAGGCACTTGTCAAACTACTAGCACGGTTCGGAAAACCCACTCATTGAGAAGTGCCGGCAAAAACTCGATCAGATATATCATTCTTTTTTAATTTAATCAAGTTTACTGTTAATATTTATGAATTATTTCACTGGATTTATATAGAGTTCTTCTGCTCGTGAATATGTATATGAAAGTAAACAAAATATTTCGACCGTATTAGAAAATTTCAAAACATACTAGTTAGACCTATCAACACGACTTAATAAGATATAAAGTAGAAAAGTAAATATATACCTTCCAATAATGAATATCGTTAATACTTTATATTACGGTTTGTAGGGCAAGGGTGCGTTTAAAAACACACTGGCATACGTGTCGCTCAATCTCAGTACTCGTAGCAACTTATACTGACTGATTATAAGCAGTAGATATCCCAGTACTGTTTGGAGCTTAGTCATAGATGCCCATTTCCCACGTGATTTATTTATATTGATCACAAAGTAAATAATAAATTATATGCAATCAAAAACCTTATCTATGAATTAATCAAATATACTAATTAGGATATATATATCTAGGATATTCGTGATATTATCATTCACGTGTCTACAAAAACAGGGAACGTCCCACTTCTGATGTCTATTAGTTAGAAACAATTAAGCGCCGTAATTTTCTTTATTGTTGACAACTTTTTTTAATTTTCTTGCATTAAAACTTTGAAATCAACTTTCAGGTTAATGATTATTATTTTAACTGAAGTATCATGGATTCAAATTGTATAACGTTTTAATTAATATATTTACTTTGATAGGATAAGTAAAAGAAGAAAAATATGTTAAAATACACTGTTTTATAGATTGCCAATTTTTTGTGATTAAAAACAGTCATAGTATGAAAATATTAAGAAATTGTAAGCAAAACTGCGATACACAATAAAATTTTCAAATAACAGAGAAAATCTTAACATATTAACGAAACATAACTAAACAAACAATAACTACATATTATATTAAATTAACTGTAACCGCGGTTCCGCTCGCGTGGACCACAGAATGCCGCTCAAAAGACAAACAAACGTAGAAACAAACGTAGAAAACAAAGAAAGTAAACAATGCTTATTTTAGGTGATCCAAAGCGATCCAAAATGGTAAGCGTAAGCCATTTAAGCGCTCCAAATATGTGTTTTTCCGAATTGATTCACAATTATCGTATCTGTCTATTTCGTATATTATTTTATCTTAAAAAATATATTCTATAGCCTGGCCAGATACTATAGCTATGAATTTAAATATAAAATATGTTAATCGAATAAGTGGTTTTCGTTTGACAAGAACATAAACGGACAAACAGACAGAGAGACATCAAGTTTTATAATATGTAATAGATACCTTAATACAGTTAATTAGAGTAGTTGACTAAAGTTAATATAACTGTTTCTATAAAGCTCCTTATTGCTTCTCGTTTCAATATGTTGATAATATGTCACAATTTGAGGCTTTCCTCACCATTGAAAAAAATCATAGCACAATATAATGCCAAGTCTAAAACCTCAGAAATAAATATCTTCTCGAATAGCCTTGCAAAATATATGTCTATTTGCCTCTCTAAATAAAAATATATTCATATTGTTATTCTAATTTATTTCAGTTTGTTTCCTTTTTGGTTCCATTTCTAAAATAATTGTGCTTTTAATTATTTATCTTTTCACAGTGTATAATAATGTAGTATTGTAACCTTTATAAGTAAGATAGTATTTTTCTTTACGGAACATATTTGTTTCAAATATCTTGTAATTGTTACAATATAAATCTTGTTGTTGTTTTTTTGTAATTAATAAATATAATAAAAATACGCGGTTAAATATTTTTGCAAGCTTTCGTCCCCTTAACACGGGCTCTCTCACCTCCCCGGCAATGTTTTAAAAATACTGACATTCAATTTGTAACGCAACGGGAGAAAAAAATATACATGTCAAAAGATCTTGTTGTAACAGCTTCATAACCAAACTTATTTTAAATCAGTTTCTCCTCGCATTAAATTGTTATTTCGTGTAATCACTTATTGTAATCGATATTTGCAGTATTTAACGGTCGATCGATGTGTTTTGGGGTACCTTAATGTGAGAGTAAACTTCATCAAAACGTCATAGAATGGTGATAAATAATTTTCCAGTGCTTACCTTGCTACCGTCAAATTAAAAAAAAAAAGTCGTTAAGCACCTAAGGGTGTGTTCCGACAGCATCGACTTAGAGCCCCAAGAATTACGTATTACAATCTACAATACATTACATTTGGTATTTTTTTATTGTAGCATGGGTAGGTGATAACATGAGTACTCTGTGTCTTATAGTACAGTACCTAGATATATCTGTTTTTTGATGTGTAACATTTTTGTGTATGCGTGTGTGTGACGAGATAGAAAAAGGGAAATAGAGAAGGAGAACGCATCAGCTGTGCACTCATATACAGTGTTGTGTATAAAATCTGAGGTTACATTCATATGTGTAAACTATATTAATAATTATCTTTACTATTAAGCGACTGACAAAATTCATCAGCCTTAAAAAAATGCTAGTAAGTAATATGGAATTATTCGAAAAAATATTTTAGTGCGGATCTTTTATTCAGGATTTAAGTTATTATTGCGTATTTACCACGACTAGAATTAAACTTGCGCGAGCAAGTGCGCGCCTTAATATAGAATAACATACATTTCCATGCTTAGAATGTATTCAACCAAGAAATAATATGACGAATAAATTTACTACACATATATTTCATCTCAATTTCATAGTAAGGTAACATGTCAGATGTTACACATCATTTTTTATAGTAGCACAGCATAATGACTGCACTAAGTTTCATCAGCACTATAATGGAAACAACTATTTACTAAAAAAATTAAAACTGACAGACAACCCTAAGGTTTTACCCCACCTACAGGTGGGTCTAGACGCATGAAATTTTGCACGGAAGTTCTTTATGAATAAGCTTTATGGAAAGATTTTTCAATATTCTTCCCCTAAAGGCATTAAATAAGAGTTTAAAAATAGGATGATTCCTGAGATGTCCCATTGGACACAGAGCTAGTTTACAATAAATCTACTATCATGACGTAAACATCTTCAAAATCCCGCGCTCACGACTTACTAAACCAATTGTCAAACGTTTAACATGTTAAGAAACCAGTCAAAAACAACTACATTAACATAAACACCTATCACTTGACATATCTGTAACAGATCACACAAACATACATTATTCATCAAATGTATAGAAATATCATTCTAAATGGAGCTCAGTGTAGTAGAGTTAAGAGCGTTTAAAATTTTGATAATTTAATGTCAATGAAAATGAATACATTTTTACTAGAGATGTGTTTGTGATTTGTTATCCGGTCACTTTTTATATTCTCTTGTTTATTAGTTTTTCTCTAGTAAATTTTAATAGGTATGTAATATTTCCTTATTTTTGAGGTTATAATCTTTTGTCGCGTTTAGTCGAGGATATGACGGAAGTAGGATATGATTAAGTTACTCATTAAATATTAAAATAATGTTTAATTATACAATTTTAATTTTTGAAGTGAAACTTCTTATGCGACTTCCAACGCGTTAAACGTTTAACGCACATTATCGGTCTCTCCTCTTTATGTGAGCCAGAGGAGCAAATGTAGGTGTGTATGTATATTGCACACTGTTTAAATAAAATATAAAATATCTTTTAAAATGAAGTTTCACTTCTATCGTGTGTGAATCGCACACACACCTTTTTTTACATTATTAATTAAAGACATTAATACGTGTACACATTTTTTGTGGCCATAAACTCACCTGATCTTAAGTGACGATGTAGCCCAAGATGATAACACACTAAGCCTAATGGAAGACTGGCTCTCAAGTTCAGCTGTCGGAACACACCTATTGGTGCTTGGCGACTGATTTTCAACTTGAGGGTGGTAGCTAGCCAGGCGGACATATGAGAAAGCCCTACCACCATACTACAGAATGATCACAATGTTTTCCTTCACCGAAAGCGTAGGCTCATTGCAGGGATTCGAACTCACGTCAATCGACGCGATGTCCGTACACGCTATCACTGAGCCAACCTACCAACTTCATCACGTTGTTTTGTTACGCTACGAGTGTATATTTTTAAAGAATATTCTAAATTTATATATATAATCTCAGCAACATTAGGCTATACCTATATGTTTTGTAACTATTGCATCCATTTTCTAATTGTATTTTCAAAAGCTTTTTTCTCTTTTTTTTTGAAGATTTTATTGCAGTTGGCTTTTTAATTTTTAATAAATAAGTTTTTTTTTTCATCTGTACAAATAATATTACAGTTCATAATTATATTCATTATTTAGTAGATGTATAGAGAGGATAAATCATGTAAAATTCTGTGAAATGATGAATGAAGCATGAATCCGTGAATTTGTGTATCACTTACAGACATCACTATCATTCACATTAATAACTCCTTTAATCCACATTAATAATCCACCCTATAATAACCTTTTGATAGTAAAACATAAATAAACCATGACGCAACTTATATATAGCCTTATCTTAACTCACTATATGAGTTGGTATGCGTGCTTGTTCGTCATTTTTAAATAAATGTCTTAGAATATTTTATAAATAGAAACATAAACAGAAACATCAACCTACATCGCATTTTGTCTTTAGTTCAGTTTGGAAACTTCGGTAGGCAACAAGTTTTGGTGTATGTAACACAAGACATCACAATTCAAACCTCTGCGGTCCGTATTTAGTAGTAACCTTTCACAGATATTTGATAAGACTACACTAATATTACAATAATATCATTGATGAGTATGAGTGGTTAACATCAGATGAACTGCTCGCCCATTTGCTGTTTCATATAACTATAATAAATACACAATCAATTTCAAACAGGATCGCATTCCTTATGCCATTTATCGACAGATTGCTACGCCTGAATACTGAGCCCAGATAGCGCCTGTGTCAGTGCTTATTGCCTACTACACTTTTGGGATCGAAACACTGTAGCACGAGTATGGCTGTTTAGCGGCAGAAATATGTGTGGCGTTGATGCTTTCGCAGTCAAACTTTGAACAGGTTCTACCCATTTTACCAAAATAATTCAAATACTATTCCATCCATTTTATAAGTATTATTATAACTTCAAAATTCTTCAAATAGTTAAGTATTAAAAAAATAAAAGTCCGAATGGTATCCGACTATACAGGCCGGCGACAAGCGCATCCCTACAGGATAGTGGAGGCGTTACAAAGTGGACAGGCGGGCGGGTAAGGCACGTGATGGTCAACACAGATTAGGACATGTCCGAACGCTCGATCACATTTTCGTGTATTTTTTTTTTCAGCGGTGAACACAAAGTCGTTCGATCTTTCGAAAAGATGCCGCCAATGGAGAAGCAAGTTAATATCACTTTAAAGGTCAGAGGTAATAGAAAATATCTGCCACTGAAGACCACCAGTCCATCATGTCAATTCAATGTACTTACCGTAGTGTCTGATGGATTGACATTCATTCATAATAATAATATACGTTCAAACATACAAATGGCAAAGTGATTGAACCCAATTTTCTTAATACAACAAAGGTGGCGAGCAATCATACGGACCGTATGAAGATAAGCAGCTACTGTAGCCTATGGACGCTTGTAATACCATAGGTATCACTAGAACGCTACCGACCTTAAACACCAAAGAGCTCTGGAAACTCTACTCATAGCAGGAACACAACACATGGTTGTTTGGATGCGATCTTCTGAAGTGTGGAGGTATTCTATCAGTCGGACTGCACCGATCAAAGAAATTTATCTGTTTCTTATCTCACTTTAAACCTAATAGTATAATTTCTTTTTAAATCGTAGATCTGACTATACTGTTAGCCTTAGGGGCCCTGGAGCCTTATGGCTTTTACAGCTTCACCGGGCTTGGGGGCGAGCGCTTAAGGCACCTAGTTGCGAAAGCATGGTTACAAATACCAAGAGTGCCAAAGTGGCCGAACATCGGCTTGGACTGCCGCGTATGCAATGAAGTCGCGATCTGATTAACTCCCTATCCGTAATTCAATCTAAACTAACTATACATATCTTCCTCCTGGCAGGAGGGAACAAACATGTGTGTATGTATTTAGTAATCTGTCTGTTTTGGTCTAAACTAACTAGCCAAAGAAGAAAAAAATCCTTACAGAACCTATGTTCTTGAGTGGCAAAGAGTCGCCTCTCTATCTAATGGTAAGCATAGTACAATGAATAATCAACGGCGGCCAGCTACAGCTCAGCAGTCCATCGCCTTTCACCACTGTCATGCCGCCCTGCAAGCCACTGGCCAGCTGGATATATGATGGCCGGCTGATCCCGAAATGTGACACGTCTAAGTGTATCACTATGCCGGGTGTTCCAGCTGATGTTTGGTGGTTACAATTCAGTCGGATACAATAATTTTCACCTCAAAATCCCTTCACCAAAAGCAGCTGTGACTGCGTAGAGACGAAGCTTTATGGATGTTCGTTACCGTTATCCCAGTCAAAGCGCATCATAGCGAAACTCACTACGTACGTAATTATAACTTAAGGTCGCAAAACGCGTTAAGCTGAGTTATCGCGCAAGAGTCGCAGGGAATTTTCACCATGTAAATAAATATAAATATGTGGACACAAATTCACACGCGGCCTTTGCATTCTAAACTGGGCAAGTTAACTTAAAGATTACTATTCCATTCCATTCCATTAAAAGATAACTAGGTATTCCACACCCAGACACACAACGGACAACTGTACGGAGATCGAACCCGCGACCTCTTGGCTCAATCGGCTGCTCCACGAGGTCTGTCAAGTATGGTTGCCGCATACTAGTCGAGCACAAGTGTCCTCCACTCCGCTATTTACCGTCTTGTAAATGTGATACGCTGCAGTGACGTCATTTCGCAAAACCTGCAAGCCTGAAATTCTTTTCATACTTATATATACCAAGTTTTATGATTGCTCAAAAAGCATGTTTCCACGGAAAGTCACTCGGAACAGCGAGTGGTTTGCCGCCTTTAAATAATTGAATACGACAACGGGCCGACCGTGGGTACGTTCACACCTGCCGGCTGCCGACCGTATGTAATCAGGTAATAACACACCGCACGACGAACTAAGTGATCGTTTTAGGGTGGATTTTTGTTTACACGCCTATTTATTTTACCCCCTATATTATTGACAGAGTTCCAGTACAATGGTGTTCTTGTAACTGTATCATTCAATTTTTTTGTACTAAGTTAGTAATGACGTGGTGGTCTAGTAGTTTAGACCTTCGGAATATTCCGCAGGTTCGAACCCTAGCAACTAAAAGCAAAGTTTTCGAAATTCACATTCATTAACTAATTTGAATTGGTAAAACTTTCGATTGACGATAAAGGAAAACATGGCAAGGTAAGAAAGCCTGAGAAACTTTCTTCTAGTGAAACTGTATGTAAGAAAATACAGAACTTTAGAACCAAGTATAAACCAAGTATAAATTATGTAAATAAGATAATTTTTATTGTATAGACGAGTTCTCTAATATATACTCATTTAGGATACATGACATGCTAACGATATAGCTGCTAAAGCATCTTAATATAAAATTGAGAGTAAGAATTCCCACACTAATAATACAGCAATGGAATTTATTAGATATCAGTTTTACAACATGGAACTACATGTTAATAAAATTAATATAAACTATTGAACAAAAGTAACTTAGGTCGCGATGAGGTCACACATAAACTTACGCTTGAAACGGCACAACCCTAAGATTCTCTCATATTCTATTATTTTTAATTCTAGGATGTAACAGATCAAAAATTTATTTAAGATTGAAGAATAACCATATTTCCATTCATGTTAAGAACCATTGTTAATCCACTCGAGAACAAAGTAACCATTTACATTTCAAAATATCAGCTCCCGCGGAGAGCAATTGCAGAAATAACTTTAATAACGAAGTTTCAAAAATAAGAAATATGAGAAATCCTCTCGAGTTTACAGTTACTTAAGCGATTAATATTGCGTCCATACGTACCTGGGAGCCGGGGGCCGGGAAGTAGGAAGAAAGTAACTTAAAAGTACTTGATGACACATGGATACCTTGGCAAGTAGTGCAACTAACTACAGGACTAAATACATTCCCGTGTGAATTAAAAATGTTATTTGGTATACTTTGCCTTTAGAATAATTGAGATCTATTAAATTAATATAGTTAATATATTTGATCTAGATTCATTTCTAGGTATTTTATTTTGAAATACAACATTAAAATCACTTTTTAACCAACCTTCAATAGCGAGTCTTGTCTTATATTTCAATAAAAAGATACCGCTGAGGAGTGAGTTGAAAACACTGCGCTCATGAGCAATAGTCGAATAATGCCTATAGATCAGTGCACAATAGTGCTAGCACTGCTGAATAATCATTCAAAATGTAGTGATTTTACAACCAGTCCGTGGACAGATTTATTTTGTTATCCATAGCTAAATCCTTTTATTATTCAGGTACCTATTTTATTAACAGTAAATTTCTTAAATATTACCAATTTACTTGTTTCTTTGAGTAATTATAGTAAGTTTGTTTTACCTTAACAACTAATTGCAAAGTTAGACAACATATTGAAACATTTAAAGAACTCGGAATGTTGCTATAATAGTGACGTCAGTAAATAACACCATAGAGTAAAGTAAAATCAGAAAATAAACCTAACAGAGTATCCGTAATGATTGTGTACGTGAATTATGAATGAGTTGGAGCCCCAACAAGCGGCAAATGACAGTTTTGTGAAGTTTTCCATAGCATTACCGCATAGTGCCTGTGTCCCCACAGCGCACGCTAATGAACGCTTGTACCGTCGTTTAATCGTTTGCATATCTGAGTGAGTTATTTTATTATTGACACCGATAATATGATTATTTGAAATTGGATGGTTTACATTGCCTCATGTCTACGACTGTTAACTCGAGACTTCTAGATTTAAGTGCCAAATGGATGCTATGTATGTAATGTTGTGCTCAGTGGTGTACATGTTAGAATGAGGCTTAGTGTGTTTACCATCTTGGTCTAAAGGTACACCGTTATTTAACATCGGATGAGATTTTTTTCAAACGTAAAAGCCATGTATAAAAACTGTAATTATCTATTAAATATCGTTAATATAATTTTTACCATATTTATTTATTCTTCTATCTACTATATCCTTAGAATATATGCAGCAGTGTTAGGACTGACTCAATACTTCTCTATAAAATAATTTTAGAAAAAGATGTTCATGAAGTTTAACGAAAAGCTCGAATGACCTGTACGATTTACAAGATGTTTCAATTAAACTAATCAGCAATAAATAAATAAGTACTTTTCAAAACTTCTTCAACAAATGACTCCGGTACTTTAATTTGATATCATATTTACAAGCTGTATATAATTCCGACTGGGTTCATTAGCAATTCTTTTCATACGAGATGGAATCAGAATTGAGTCACCGATATAGCCCTTATAATTACTATTTTAAGTAACAGTAGATGAAGCGCATTGCTAGAAGAAGTTCTGAAGTGGTGTCCTCGTACCGGAATAGACAGCGAGGGCAGACCCGCCACAAGCAACCTGTTCAAACTTGCCGGAACCAACTGAATGCGAACAGTGCAGAACCGGTCCTTGTGGCAATCTTTATAGGGAGGCCTGTGTCCAGCGGTGGATACAGGACCATTATTCAGCTGAAATAAAGATTTATCCTCAGAAATTGCGTTCGAACTCGATACTCGTTAGTGCCTAATTGAAATAAAGAATGTATGATTTAAAAGAAATTCAATGTAGAAGAAACAATTGTATACGTTCATAAGGTTTGTAAAGACGTGAACTGGAACCATGAGAGCGTGGACATGTGCGGCGTCGGTGGCGCCTCCCCACGTCACTGCAGAACGCTGTTTTACCATTGTGGTCACAGTTTATTTCATTATCCTACTAAGTTATGCACGCCGGTTATTAAAGAATATTAAACGTAATTACTACCTATGCGATTAAACGGAGAATATGTGTGTGTCACTTTTTTAAATATCCCTACATATACCTAAGCAACGTCTCGCTGCCTGTCTGTACGTTAATGTGCATAGGTACTCGATGCGTCCGTCCGATCTTCACATATAGCTGCGCAGCGTTCGCACATCTGTCCAAACATAACTTTGTCCGCATGCAAAGAGTCCAAAATCGGTTTCTCCGTCGCCTGCTTGACCCTCCAGCCTTCGTTAGGAACATGAACCTCCACAGGGACATGAGGCTTCCCTCGATAGAAGCCTATGTGAAATATCTCACCAGGAGATACTTCGATAGCGCTTCGAATCACCCCAACCCGCTCGTAAAATCCACCGTGAACTACGTCCCAGACAACTCGCTCCCCGTTGCCAAACGTTATAAACGCCGTCCGCGAAATCTCTTTGTCGATCCCGACGACGACATCGAGAAAGCTAATAATTACTACGCGTCCGCTCCCGCAACATATGCGTGCTCGCGCCCACGCCCGCGAAACCACCGTTCCCTCCGCAGGGGACGTACGGTTAACTTCGCTCCCGCACACCCGCCACGACCGCACGCCGCACGCCGCCCTCCTCTGCGGCAACTCAAGCCTAGGTCCGATTCATCGGCATGGAGCTCTTGAGACAAGCAGCCGCTCGCGCGATACAAGTGACTCTACAATCACTAGCTTTCACAGCCATACATGACACTGCATTATACACACATGCACAACACACGTAGGTACATAGGTTCTGTAAGGGACCTTTTTTTTTCTTTTTTTGCCTAGTTAGAGTAGACAAAAATTTCAGACCACTAAATACACATACACATGTTCCTTCCCTCCTCCCAGGGGGCAGAAACATGTATATATGTATAGTTAGTTTAGATCGAATTACGGATAGGGAATTAGTCAGATCGCGACTTAATTGCATACGCGCAACAGTTCGAGCCGAGGTTCGGCCACTTTGGCACCCTCGGATGTTGTTGCTTAGCTTTCGTGGCTGAGTGCCCTAAGCGCTCGCCCCCAAGCCCCAAGCCCGGTAAAGCTGTAAAAGCCGTAAAGGCTCCAGGGCCCCTCAGGCTAACAGTGTAGTCAGTTCGAAAAAAAAAAAAAAAAAAAAAGGTACTCGATAGTGACTTTCTTGTTTACTAGTTTTTTTAACACGCTTATATTAGCTTCACTTGTAACTAACTAATTACTAATTAACAAACAATGTAATAAAATCTTAGAAGTCAATTTTAACATACTTCTAATTATCGAAATGAAACTTTGTATGTATGAGTCAGGAGGTGTATGTATGTAGTCGAACACATCTGTGGCTACTAGTAAACCCCTCGAGTGTATATGATTCATTTCGAGAAGTCAAATAGATTGGGCTTGGTAACGAGATGTTATTATAAGACTAAACATTTATATAATGTTTAGTGCGTAGTTAAAACCTCCTTTTCGTTTTTTAAACTATTTGAACTTATTTTAATACAACTAAAGTGGCAAATACAATTCAGGAAGAGGTCCGATTTGGGGCGCTTAATATTTTTTTAATATTTGGTAACGTAGGTTATTGTTGTAAAGAAATAGGTTTAAGAAACAGTAACCTTAAAGTTTCTTGCTGATATTTTATTGTTTATGAAGATACCGTGCTATTTCTTTTTAATGAGTACCAAATATCTAATGAATTAAACAAAAACAAATTATCAAAATCTATACAGTAGTTTTTGCGTGATGCGCGCACAATGACAAATATCAATAATTTTATTTAGATAGATAAGAAGATAGATAATAAACTTGTTTGATACTAATATTATGAAAGGATTAAACTGATATAATTAAACATTGGCATCATGTACAATGATTATTTGAATTATAGGTATATTACAAAGTAATTATTCTAATGACGTCAACAGAAATCATTGTATCATGATGAGTAATTGTTTAAAAAAGTTCTTCTTGGTTGTTTATACAAATCGATAATCGATCTTATTTCTATTAATATTAATATATAAATAAATAAATATTAATATTACCCTACTTTGACATCACACACAAAGCATACGTGGTTTTCAGCGTTTTTATGTATACATGACATAAAACTGATATGACCAGTGATCTCAAATGTATGTTATACTCATGATATCAATATAATATCATAATGATGTAAAATAAGATATTAATATGATGTCAGGGTAATTATGTTTAATTTTAATGTCATACTATTACGTAAATCATAGTAATTCAGATAATTTCAAATCAGAGGTAGTTACAATGACATAACTTTACCGTTTGAAAGAATGGTACCTGTCAGCTTCGACACACGACTGGAATTCATTCTTTGCGTTTGTTCAGGTATAACTTGCGCGTGCGGTGATAGGTGTGGTAGTCTCGGCGAGTTCATGTTCACATTGGCCACCAGGCGGTTACGTAAATGTGACGTGTTAGCAGGGGTTTAAAAACGGACGACTTTTTATTTTTAATAGGAAATTCTTACATATCTAAAATGGAATATGATAAAAATTAGAACTGGTGTGCATGAAATTAATAAAGTAAGAAAACGGACTGGTGAATTTCATACCTTGTACTATGGTTTGAGAGAACACGCTTCAAAGTTTTTATATTATTATACTAGGGCATCACTGATAAACCGTTCTGTATTAAAGGAAATTATCAAAATGTTCTAAAATTTTCTAACGAAAAGTTCCAAGTAGTTGAAATTACCTGACGTCATACGTGACAGAGTTACTCACAAATACTGCTTGTTCCGGCTAATATCGGAGATGGTTAGAGTGATTTTGAAAAGACTTGAAAAGATAGCTGATTTTATTTATTATTTATCACGTAAGGGTACAGCACAAATAAAATAATACCGAATCTATAGTCCACGCGAGCGGAGCCGCGGATACAGCTACTTATTAATATGTTAAATATTATTTTCGTATAAAAATAAGTCGAGTAAGTTGCATAAACTCTACCTGTACCTACGTGTTCAATATAAGATCTGCGAATATGTTACTTCATTTATTGTTAACTTGTGATTTTGTTCCCCATCTCATTTACGTACCGCGGACTACATATTATGAAAATCAATTCTTAACTAGTAAATTCCAAGAAAGCATTCATCATCAACCTATAATAGTCCACTGCTGGACATAGGCCTCCCCTAATAAGCGCCATAGCGCCCTGTCTTCAGCTGTCCGCATCCAGCATCTGCCTGCAGTCTTTCGCAGATCGTCATCCCATCTGGCCGGAGGGCGTCCTACACTACGTTTGCCGAGTCGCGGTCTCCACTCAAGAACCCGTTTACCCCAGCGGTTGTCGGTTCTTCGCGAGATATGGCCGGCCCACTGCCACTTCAGCTTGCTAATTCTTTGAGCTATGTCGATAACTTTGGTTCTCTGTCGGATGTATTCGTTACGAATTTTATCCTTCAGAGAAACTCCGAGCATAGCTCTTTCCATAGCACGCTGAGCGACTTTGAACTGGTGGACCAGCCCTACCGTTAGTGTCCACGTCTCAGCTCCGTAGGTCATTACGGGTAGGACGCACTGATTAAAAACTTTCGTTTTCAAACATTGCGGTATGGATGACGAGAAGACTCTACGTAGTTTCCCAAACGCTGCCCAGCCCAGCTGGATCCTCCTCTTGGCTTCCTTCTCAAAATTGTTTTTACCTAACTGCACAATCTGCCCGAGGTAAGTGTACTCAGAAACAATTTGAAGAAGGTGACCATCCACGACGATCGGTCCTGGATCAATGTGGCCATTGATCATGACTTTGGTTTCATCCAAATTCATGCCAAGACCGATACGTCGCGAGGCTGAAGCTAGGCCGTCCAGCATCCGGGTTAGCTCCTCTAGCGACTCCGCCATTATGACTATGTCATCAGCGAATCGCAGGTGTGAGATGTAGTCGCCGTTTGAAGAAAGCATTATAATTCTACATTAGTGAGATTAAGATGGGCCACATATAAAAATGTGTTGGTAGTAGTAGGTAAGCTCCCATAACCCCCTTAAACGCCCAGTCGCAGTTACATTAAATTCTATAGAGGAAATATTATGATAAGATATGTAACAGGAATTACGGACTGAAATCGTTTCGTATTGTGAATCAAATATTCATATAATAATGATAGTCCAGTATTCTTCGATCAAACGTTTTGTCTTTTATACATAAGGTACCTTTGTGGTATATTTAATTGTCTGTGACTAGTTAAATAACATACTCGTATATCTTTAATGTTTATTTTTAAATTGGTTTATAGGTGACCTATAGGACCGCTATGTCCGCGGCTTAGATCAGATATGAAAATACTGAAATAAAAATCTAAATAAATGGTTTTTGTTTTCTCGTCTATCAATCGATGGATAGGTCGTGCATAGATATTGTGGGCATGTGAAAACCATTTTTCGATTCAGGGGTCCGTTTGTGAAATATTAAGCGTTAAAGCACTAATTTTTGTTAAATTCAAGTGTACAAACGTGTTTTTTAGTTTCTTTTTAAACTACATATTAATTATTTACATCTGATATGAAAATATGTTAATTTAACACGTTTATAAGAAAGAATTCTCATCCAAAAATCAACTCGAAGTTTATTTGTATGTATCTATGTATTTTTACGCTCAATTTTTTTTAACTTTATAATAGTTAAAAAATGACAGATTTGTTTTATTTTTTTTTCTCTTCATGTAATTATGGTCTACTATTTTAAGTTGATATTTCATTAGATAGAGGTCGCTCACTTTTTTTTCATTGGTTAAGTAGCGTAGGTACTTTATATGTTTACGAGTGACCTTTACATATAAATATTACACAACTTTTGTACATGTTAAGGATCAGAAGTGAAGCACAAAAAAAAAATTCTTTTTGATATACTTAAATTAACCTATTAATTAGTGGGGCACACTAAAAAATTCTGGAATAAATGAGGGAAAAAAAAATGACTCCTTTGAATACATTGTGGCCACTCCTTCGTGTTGTCCTCGTAAATATGATTTTTATACTCATCAACAGCCTCTTTTGGTGTTGAAAATCGTTGACCGCGTAAATAATTCTTGATTTTTGCAAACAGGAAGAACTCGCATGATGCCAGGTCAGTACTGTATGCAGGATGACCCATAACATATACGGTTTTCCTTTTCGAAAATTCGTTTGTATGTCTGACCGTGTGAAAGCTGGCATATCATGGTGCAAGATGATACGGCTTTTTGGTTATTTTTACGTAGTTCGTCAATAACTTCCGGCAAACAAGTGATCGTATACCGCTATTCACTGTACAACGATCCTGCAAAGTGACAGTAGCCAAGTGTTCAGTTTAATAAAAGAAAAAGAAAAAAAAAACAAACGGCAGCTTAGCGGCAGACCGCACACTCACCACTTCGGTTTGTTTCGGCTCACCCGGAAAGACTCAAACAGTCGATTACTGCTTTGTTGTAAGATCATAGCTGTAAATCCATCTTTCGTCACCTGTCACTATGTCCTACAACAAATTTGATGTCTTTCGTTAAATCTGGTAAGCAAGGCATTGCACCAAGTGACGCGGTCCGATTTTTGAGCCTCGGTTAAATTGTGAGAGATTCATCGGGAACCAAGTTTTTCACACCCAAATGTTTTTCTAGGATTGATTGTATCTATTCATGCCTATGTCTAAAGATGCCCGAATCTCATGGTAGTTCGCATGCCCATCTGGTTCAATCATACGGCGTACAGCATCGATGTTTTCCTAGATCGATCGATGTATTCACAGCGGTAGGCCGACGATCATCACGAAATTCGTCACTGAGATAAATACGACCGCGTTGGAATTCTGCAAACTAGCTATAAACAGTCGACCTGCATGGTGTTTCATTGTCAAAAGCAGTTTGAAGGCGAGCGACACTCTGCTAAGGCGTCAAACTACAATAAAAATCGTAGTAAGTCATAATACGAAAATTTTAGTTAGTTAGTTAGAGTTAATCCATGTAAGTTTATTTAATATGGCGCCAAAATGTACAAACAAGTGACAAATATATGAAACAAACTGCATTTTAAAGCCAGAATTCCATATTCAAATGTCGTAAATAGTTTTTAAACATTCTTAATGTATGTGGGCAGTTCCGGAAACTTTTAGAAGGACATTTAAAAGTTTTCACAAATAGTAGACAGTATTAATCAGGGATGTAGTGATACCGATATCGTTACGATATTTCAGCCCATATAATCGGCAGGTCATTATATCGCGATCGCTGATTATTTTATCAACCGATATCTAATAATTTGAAAGCGTGCGAAGCGTCGATGTTGCCCTTTCGTTACAGGCGAGAGAGCGGCACGTTAAGTTAGGGACGACATTGCCTTTTTTACTAAGCGTTTCGAACCTATTCATTGTTTTTTATATATACTAGAACGGCACATTGACGGTACTGTCCCTGGTGGTAATGACAGTACAATCAAAACACAACGGCAACCACTGAGAGATAAAAATCCATCGGCAGTCGCCGTTGTCATGACAGTTTGCATAAATATATTTTCACGTTATGCTTAAAGGACCTGATGTCGAAAGAAAAAAGGAGGGATTATCGACAGTTTTGTGCATAATAGATACACATACAATCATCAAAAAACTATACCCTCCGCCAGTGGGGTAAAAATATATAGGAGGTTACATACTTCACCTTTATCTTATATTACGTAGGTACGCGCATACTAAGTTTTCGATATTGGTATCGATATCGCCGATTATCCACTATTATTATTATTTATTATCAGTATCGTATCGGCAAAACGATGTATCTTTAAATTCGTAATTCCTAAGATTGATCGGTTGAAAGTTACAAACACGGAAAAATAGCGAATATTATCTTAAAGCGTAATAATAATTACTTTTTGGCATAAACGATAAAATTTCGCAACTCATAGTCGTCCATGAATCTGATAAGTGAGTCGGCAGATTTTTCGAAAAATTTAAACAACACGACAACACGAAAATAAAGAACTACCCAAAAAAATATTCCATCATCACTGCGCTCGCAAAATCCACTATCGTGTAAAACCTGTTTCGTAACTAATTGTAATTTTGAAAAGTATTTGTGTAGTATAATCACTTCAGTACTGGATATATGAGATTATTTATTTATAAGTATCACAGAACTGAGTTTGATACAAATTTCTTAAACTATATTTTATTTGAAGACAGAATGCGCGAAATAACATGAAATATATTAATACTAACATAAGCTTTAAATCAATACTCCGCAAAATAAAAACAAATATGGCATTTAAATACAATTTATTCCTAGTTGAAGCCAGTGAATTGCAAATGAATACATCGACTTTACAACGTTTAGTATTATTACCTACTATAGCAGAAAGGAAGCGTGCGGTATGGGAATCAAGTTTGACGAATAATTAAACGACATCCTACACGCAGAAGCATAATTTTTAATGAAGTTTTTTATATCATTATGGGTTTAGCGTTGTGGCCTCAATCTCACCTGATCTTAAGTGACGATGTGACCCAATATGGTAACTCGCTAAGCCTAGCGGGAGTACTGGTTCTCAAGTGCAGCTACCGGAACACACCTATTGGTGGCTTGGCGACAGATTTTCAAATGAAGTTGACCTGGGTGTCACAAGTCTAATGATATTACTTAACCTCCTTTATGCCCAAAAGTACATTTCTTTATAGGGCTCAAGTTCTGCCGTGCATGGAATATTGTTCGCGTATTTAGGACAATTCCGCCCATTTCGTCAGGTTACAGCGACGGACTATCCGCATGGTCAATGATACTGATGTCAATAAAACTGCGACGGACAATCGCCTCGCTGAGCGCGTGTTATCGTTATTTTAAAATTTTGAAGTATTTATTAACCTTATCTCAAGTCACCTAATCACTACATAAACACGTGAACTAGTCTACGGAGCCACAGCTACAAAGACGCTCGTAAATTCTTACCTTTGCCGTACCGTGCTGATGTGGAACAGTCTCTCGGCTTGTGTGTTCCCACCTTCCTATGATATTGAGTCCTTCAAGTGATTTGTGAAAAGACATGTCAGCAAGCATGATGGTGACGACTATCTATGGAATCTGTTACGGACAATCGCCGTTGGTTTTGAATTGTATCATACTCTTACTAAGAGGTGCTATCATTTTGCAGAATTAGTCTAAAAAAAGTGATCGGTTTTGATGCATATGTCTAATATTGACCTACTCATATTAAACCGATAAATTGCGAGTTCAATCCCGTATATTAGTGACTTTTGTGTGATAAGCATAATTGTCAGTTGTATGTCTTGGTGTTATATGTTTACATAACAGAACCACACGCACTGGGCTCCGGAGCCACAGCTTTACGGAATCATCCATCTTGCAGTGAGTGCCTTCCTACACCCTCAACCCGAACAACTGAACCCTCAACTCATATGACATCTTCCACGTGAAAAATATGTAATTTATTCATTTGATTGATAAAATCGATTTGAAAGTGTCATGTTACGTGTGATTTGAAAATTGCACGTCAGTCTACGTCATTTTTAGATAAAATAATTTTCGCTAAATCATCTGACTAAAGTGCCAGTCGCCTTCAGCCTTTCAATCAAAAAGGTATTATCTTTTATGTTGTAAAATATTGAGAAATATTATGAAACTGTAATCTTTTTTAAGCATAAACTTGTACTAGGTAACGTACTTGCATTGTTTAGGGCCCAAATATTATGTTTATAAGTCGTGTTAAAGCTTTGATAAAGGGCCAATCTACTTATCTTCTATATATATAAAATGATAGTGCGCGTCACGCAAAAACTACTTGATAGATTTTGATTATTTTTTTGTTTAACTCCTTTGATATTTGGTCCTTATATATAAAAAAAATATCTCGATATCTTCATAAATAATTCTGTAGTCCGCGCGAGCGCAGCCGCGGGTACAGCTAGTAATACAATAAAACTCTACCCCGTACTGTTTCTATATAAATAATTATAATAAGGTTCCTTATCTTTCTAATCAATTCATTATTTTTATTCTCTCAAAGTACGCCCCTACTTTTTTTATACTACTAAGGTGGCAAACAAGCATACGACCCGTCTGATGGTAAGCAGCAACCGCAGCCTATGGACGCTTAGAATATCAAATGTATCACTAGCGCGTTGCCGACCTTGAAACCCCTCCAAGGAGCACTAAAAACCATACTGACCGCAGAAACTGTGATTTTCTATAGAGTGGAGGTATTCCATCAGTCGGACCGTCACAGGAAGAGAGAAATCTCCAAAGACACTTTGTGGTCAACATATTTTTGAACCACGACACGCTCTGAGTTCGTCCCTGATCACTCTGTCATATGATGGAATAAGATAATATTTATGATTTTTGATTTATCTATCAAGTGAAGATAAGGCGTGCCGGAACAGTATGTACAGAATATAGCTCTTATTGTGTTTTGTGGGTTCGTATGTGTATTGAGTTTCTGGGATTGTTAATTAATATGGCTTTATGATTAGACTAATATATATTTTAATTATTATAATTATAAATGGCTACGACACACCTTACTTATATAAGACATAGACCAATCAACAATGAACATTATAGACTTACAACTAATTAGTGTTATACTCTAAGATGTGCTAAATACGAGTACACCACAGCAATGTAGAAATTAATCATGACATATGGAACAATTATCAATAAACTTTGTTTCTTTACACAACCGTTCCTCTGGCTTCACTTGAATCAAACTGAATGCTGATTATCGAGAGGCAAATATAATTATATTTGTTATACTTGAAGGTAATGAAGTCGAATGTTTCTTGTTGAAGAATATTTTAAAGTGTTAGAAATAAACAATAAATAAAAGAAACTAGATCTATTGTTAGGAAATATAGCATCGAATAATTTCACATTCCATATGTGATTGGCAGGCGTCACGGTGCGCGGGCGCATACTCGGGACATGCGCGGTAGCAGTGCGCGCGTGAACTGTCCAAATGATCTAGCTGACGTGACAGCCGAATAAGGACCGTGCTCATGTGCCAGAGATGAGACCGAGAATATTGTCTTGCTATTCTTTGTCTACCGTCAACATCTTGTTGAATGTTCTGAAGATTTCGATCGATCCTATATATAAGGGCCAAACGAGCAATTTAGTTTGGTTAAGACCAAACAAATTGATGAGTTCTATATTTAAGGGCCAACGTGCAAAATCAAAATTTTACAGGATTTTTTGCACTTCGTACTTGTATGTAGTACTTATTTAAACGTTCAAGGGCCAAAATGTTGTTTGAAAGCGTCTCTTGTTTATTTTTTGATTTTGCACCTTGGCCCTTACGCATAGGATCCATTGATTTATTTAGTCTTAACCAATGCAAAAGTTACTACAGCACCAAGACTTTTAAAGGTAGCATTTGTGCGTGCTTGATGGTAAGTGACGTCATGGTAAGCATAGTACAGTCCAAAAAGAATGATCCAATGCTTTGTAGCCATGTATATCAACGGTAATCACTGTCAATGTGTCCTCATCACTCTACGAATGATACAGTTCTTAGATATTTTCCATCAGATATAGTGTAGTTAATTAATTTTGAACTTTGCAAACATTTAACTGTTCCCAAAGGAACAGTAACTTTATATGTGTGTTCAAACGTATATAACAGAAATAAATTTATGATGTATGTAAGTACATATGTCTTCGGTGGGCTGCTGGATGTAAGTCCACTTTGATTTGCCGCCATCATTCACTCCAAGTCAAATATAAGCGATACGGCCCGAGTGTTTATTATAAAATATCTAAACAGTTCAAATGGAAACCGTTTAAAAAGTTTTTTTTTTCTTAATATAGCACAATACACACATGTACAGAAAGAAGGCTTCGGTCGACCTTGAGTTTAGTTAAGTTACATTCGACTGTAAGTCGCGCAAGCGCTGGAAACTACAATATTCTATGAAAATTTCCATTTATGAGTTTCAATAAAAATATATTTTTTAATAAAAATCATTTAAGTGCGCCTGTTTCTAATAAATAGAACTCTAAAAATTGATTACTGAAAAACTTAAAAGACATGAATGCATTTCGGTAATGTAGTATTTATATAGGCAAATACACAACAATTTCGATAATATCGTTAATTCATTGTGAATTCAAAACCTAATATCACACACAAAATAATATTTTTTTAATTTTTTTTATCGTTATAGGTTTGACGTAGTGGCCACAATCTCACCTGATGTGATTGGCTCTCAAGTGCAGCTGCCGCAACACACCTATTGGTGTTTGGCGAGAGATTTTCAACTTGAGGGTAGTAGCTAGCCAGCCGGGCATTAGAATGCTATGGTTTCCTCACGATGTTTTCTTTCACCGAAAGCTCAGGCTCATTGCAGGGATTCGAACTCACGTCAATCAACGCGAAGTCGTACACACTACCACTGAGCCATCATTGATTGATGCATGATTGATCATTGCATTGTACGTATATCTATGTACTCGAGACTGGCGTTCAACCCTTTGTTTTACTTTCTGTACCGGTCTATTTTGTGGTTATAGTTCGACGTCTGCCGGTTCGTACATGACCTGAAGTAACTCTGAATTGTTTTTTTTCATAAATAATATTATATTTACACTGGAAAGAGTGTATTTATAAAACAATATTTGTAAAGCGAAATCACGATACATTGTAGTTTTCATTAAAACACTTGCTATTATTTATTTGCACAAAAATATACACACTAGCTATGCCCCAAGGTTTCACCCGTGTTAAATATATTCGACCGCACGTGTCCAAGTATTTCGTTGTACCACTTCCCATATTTGCCAAGAGCTCGCCAGATTACTTGACGTTCATTGTTACTGCTCCGCTCCTTAGGGTTGTAGCGTGAAGTCATATAGCCTATATTATTCCTCGTGAATCTGACTATCATATACAAAAGGACTTTTCCGAATCCTACTGTAGTTTCAGAGATTGGCGCGTTTTAACAAACATACAAAAACTCTTCGGTTTTATTTACAGACACAAACTATTATACACAGATGTTTTGCATATAAATACATAAACACATAAATAACGTTATAAATAAAACATGTTTATAGCAACAAACAGTCCATTATCAATATACAGTATTGTTTGAAACAAAACCTTTGTGCGGGGTGCGTTATAAATACTATTTTAATTGTGATTTTATATAAACAATGCTAGGGTCACCATAATATTGTTTTGTAAAACTCCTTTACCAGCGACTTGCGAGTAAACTCAGTTTTTTTTTCAGACGGAAATATCGTTCAGTAAAATCTATAGTTAACTTTGTTTCAATTTATTTTTATATATATCAATAATAATAATCATTTTATTAAAAACAAAATTTAGAAGTTAAACTTCTTTGACCTTGTAGCAGATATTATTATATGATTATCCAAAAAACTTTATTGCTGTTTATTGATAATATGGTATATAAGTAGGCATATGTACTTATACCAAATTTATACATATATGTACCATATTTTTTAAATATATTTGATTGACGAAGGCGTTACTTTGCATAAATCAATCGTAAATAATTTCTCCGAAATTTCTTAGCATAATGGTTAAATTATTTCTTTCAAAACATCTTACTATTTTTTTTTAATATTAATGTGTTTTAATAGTAATATCTGATAGGTCTAAGAAATTGTACTTTAGACGCGCCTAAAGATTACTCGCGTATGTATATTTTGTTGTAAAGAAATTTGTATTAACTGTGACAATAGGTAAACTAATTTAAAAATGTCACTGTAAAATTCCAAGCAATATATTCACAATAGATAGAAATACTTTTAAAAATATCCGTTAAAGTGTAACCCGATATCGCATTATTAATACAGTAACTACACAAATAGATATAAATCTAACAAACATATTATTTTTCACTCAACTAAACACTGGGCCCCGGTCTGTTTCGCTTTCAATACTGCATCGAGATTCTTATCACTTGCGCAAGTTATGAGCGTGAGATATGGGACGTATTGTTCCGTTTTATATCTGTTTTTGATGCGCTTTATTTCAAATTAAAATGTTCCTAATAAAAGGTTTTATTTAGAAACATTTTGTTAACAGCTCTTGATATCAACCCTCATTATGAGGTATAGATATTTTATATAGAACAAGACAGTTAAATTAGTTGGTTTTCTAAACTAATATTATAAAACTTAAGCGAATCGTGCTGCCCCCGCTCAAAAGACGGAAGTAAAAAAGTGCTTATTGTGAGTGATCCTTAGAAGATAGATATATGCTATCGCAGACTTTTCTGTAGGTCTTCTTAAGATCTACAATTATGTAGAACATTACTTTGATATATCATGGTTTATCCTATAACCTGGCCAGATAACATAGTGATGAACTAAAATAAAATAACAAACATATAAATTGGATCAGTGATTTTCGCTTGAAAGGAACATAACGGACAGACAGACAGGAAAGACATTGAGTTTTATAATAAATATAGAAGAAGAAGATATAGATAATAATTATTTTAATTCAAAATATGTAATTCTAGTTTTGCGGTGAAACGGTTCCGAGACATCAAATTTATCAGAATCCGGAACTATTCGAAAAAATCCCATTCCATTTTTTGTCCAATTATAAATCTCACGTAAAACGATTCCTATTGTCATTCAATAACACTAATATAAAACCGGACACGACCACAGAATATGACACGTCGAACGAAATAACAAAGAGAATTATCAATAATTCCTAAAGTATAAACAGGAGTGCCAATTATTCGATCACCCCTTACAGATAGCATCAATAAGTAACATGATCGGTTTATTATAACGATATTGACTAGTTTTCGGATCTCGGGCCATTGTCGGCAAACAAGATGCAGGACGATAAAGTCTTTGTCCGGTGACTAACGTCCCTTGTGTATTGTGTTTTCGTCCACAATGTAATTTTACGATTCATTCCGATGATACGTGAAAGATTTTGTAGATAGAAACATCTGAACACATAAAATTTATCGTCCATCGTCATTTAGAATCAAATATACTTCAAGTAATTAATATATTTGTCTTCAATATCGTGTAACACCTGTTTTTACTCGATCTGTATAAGAGAATATAAAACAGGTAGTTATTGATAATATTTTGCGAGAATGTCTTCTACTCTCTAAAAACAACGTCGACCAGCTGCATATAGGGATACGTCAACAGTCAAATCAAAAGCAAATAGTATGACGAAAACTTAAAAGTAACAAATGTATATTGTCTAACTCTAGACCGCGACAAGCAATACATGGAGTCACTATGACATTTTCTTTCACCCAATACGAAATCAGTCTAAAAATACTTATCATTTAACCCTATTTGAGTAAAGTAGAAATAGAAAGACCACCCTCGTACAGCTTTATTTTAAGTACCTAATTAAATAACATGACATTTATAGTCACAAATTAATGACAATAATAAATATAATTATCTAAATATATACAAAGAGTTATATAACTCAATAGTGATAAACAAACAAATTATATCACTGCAATAATTTATTAAGCATTTAAACATACAGTATCTTATCACAAACACACTCTAATCAATCATCAGTGTTTATTTGTATTATTTTGTCAATATTTCAAATTTTAATCCATACTTACTGTTTTTTTTTTCATAAACAAATTTGTAAACGAACTGTCTATTTATTAATTTTGTACGTTTGATAGTTAAATTAGCAAATTACAAGGAAAATAAAAAAAAACTGAGAAGAATTGGAATAAAACAAAACCTAAATAAAGATAATACCTATTATATTTTAAAATTTATTCATACTCTATAACCATAATCACGCCTGACATTAAATTACGACATTGTTGAAGATGTTAGCTAAGCTGAAGTCTAATATGGCATGTTTATTTAAATGCACAGCGAATAACATTTGTTATTCGCATGTATATTTGCGCTTCCTCTATACTTTTATGTGTTTAAGAGTTGTTTGACCTTATCTCATCATCTCCCTTCCATCATAGAACTATGCGGACTGGTCTACGGAGCCACAGCCAAGAAGTTCGCAAATTCTTACCTTTGCCGTACCGTGAGGGTATGGAATAGTCTCCCAGCCGACGTGTTCCCTCCTACCTAAGGTATTGAGTTCTTCAAACTAGGAGTGAAGAGACATTTCAGCAAACCAGCATGACATTGATGATCGCCGTTGTTTATAGATTATAACATAAGACTATCAGATATTGTACAATCAGTTTTTTGAGGTAGTATAAGCTTCAATCAGTGTATTATTGATCGAAGAGTATAAGTAACTTTTAGCTGACGTAAGAATGTGTGGAGGACTATGTGAAGATTCAAGGGTCGCTTTGATATGTGTCAAAAAAGTGCAAATGTTGTCAAAACTTTCCATTTTATTCATTCGCCAATGTTGTCCTACACTTGTTTGTTTATGTATATATGTGTAAAAGTCACCGACTGGCCTTACAGTATGTCTGAACATATCTTACTAAAATTATGACAATTTTAGTAAAACCGTCGTTGGAAATATTGATGTTATTTCAGTACGAAACGACACGTGGACTGTATGCCTTATAGGTACTTTCACAGCATAATAAAACAGTAATGTAATTGCCTGAATGACTGGCATTAAACACAAAAGACGGAGAAATCCAGTCTTCGTGTTCTTACATCGAGTTATTATAACTTATAATAGAAATGTATTTGCATACTAACACAAAAGCTACGTTTTCACGCCACCTATTCTTTCCAATCGTTAAAATATTGTTTGTTAATGTTTCATGTTTTCCTGGTATTTGTATTCACTATTCTTAAGGCGTTGTGATGTAAGCAGATTATCTAGTAAAAAGTGGGTTTGAAGTTTTCGAATGCTTGAATGAAGATGTGAATGTGTGAATGCTTGAATGTGAATGAATGATACAACCCCAATATGGCATACCACCCTCTAGTTGAAGGAATTTCAACTAAGCACTTATCGCAGCTGGTCTTGAGAGCCAGTAGCTCTAGGGTTTAGCGTATTAACATCTCCAGATGTAGTCAAATGTGTGCTTATTACTAAATTTTTAGGTTTCAAATCGTCACCTCTAAGATGTGTTTTCGGATTATGTTCTACACATATCTATATCAATTGTATAATCTGGACAATTAGATACGGGTTATGATTATCCTCGACAGGCGGCGAGAGGGGCGGGAGGCGCGGGAGATACAGAAGGGGCTGAACAATAGCTTCCGCGAGTCACGATCATTACTACTAGAGTATACGCCCCAATTAAGGTATTGTAGCCGCGCCGGTCCGTCAGCAAACTGCAGGTGTGTCAAAGGTAGGGTTGCCACCCGTACCGAAATATTATAATATGGTATCATCGAATAAATAAAAATATAAGCTGCATACCATTACGCTTTCTCATGGAGAATTAAAAAACAAACAGTCCCTTTTAAATCATATAAGACTCGACCTAGTTCCAGTGGAATATCAAAAGTATTTTCACGCAAGCAATAATAACAATTATTATCATTATTATAAAATCTTTCACGATTAAAAGACATTATCCATGGGCGATAAAGGCTATTTTTCATTCTTATTGAATTTTATTTTGTAAGCGAGTAATTAGTGCTAATAAAGACGAACGAAGTAGCGGGCGGTTGCTAGTCTTAAATAATGACATACAAACTAATAGAAATATTAATAAGGATTAAAATATTTATATGATCAGTGGTATATGCCAATTTTTATGAAACAAGGACAATACACACTGAGTTGAAAATATATTTATAAATTTTGAAAAAAAAAAAGAAGTTAATAGCAATAATATATTTATTTACGCATGTAGTCTCAAATGAGACCTACTTGAACTGTATTTTTAGAGATCCTTTAAAAAAATCCCTTCTTTGTTTTTTCTCTAACAAGAGTGTCAACCCTAGTGAGAAGCAACCGTTAGTCACTGTTTGGTACACACCGCGGCTTTTGATGTGCCAAGGTGATACGCGGGGCGGACTTCCAAGACATTGTGTTATTACTCTTATTAATGCTAGTAATTTATAAAATAAACCATACAAAATGATCCAAAGATCAGTGACAATAGTAGCGATGGATGTTTAAATACAAATTTGAAATTGGTATATATATATGTATAATTATATGCCTTACTATTACAACGAGTCATACAAATACTACTTCATAATAATATTTAAAAAATCTAAGTTAATATATTTTAATACTGGATGTGCCCCGCGGATTTACTTGCTCTTATTTTTTTTCGGTTCAGGCAGCCAATCCAGCTACGCACCGCTCCACACGGCTCGCCTACTGTATTACTTCGTTCACGCTTAGCGTAATTACCGACCTACACTTTGTATGGTAACCGCTCCGCTCCCAAGGGTCATAGCGTAATTTTAAGTAACCTATAGCATTCCTCAATAAATAATTGGCTATAAAATACAAAAATATTTTTTCTATTCTGACTGGTTGTTCCAAATATTACCACGTTCAAACAAAAAAAAAACACAATAACTTAAATTTTATAATATTACTAGTGGTGCCCCACGGTTTCACCCGTGTTAAATTTATTACACCAACAATGTCTGCTAGCTCCAAGAATAAGCGCGTACAAACAAACAATCTCTTTAGCTTTATAATATTATATTGATTACAGTTTTTCGAAAATCATTACAAAGATACATACATTTATTCATTCCTATTCGCTACCGGATTCCAGTGCGCATCACTGTTTATCAGTCTAAATGCATCTTTAAAGTACATTAACACTGAGTTCGATTTAAATTGTCACATAATAACTTCAATTATTATCGTATAGTAATGCGAGCACTCTCACACTCTGAGAAGCGCACGGCCGCGCCTACGAATGAGCCCAGCACCGACCTAATCTAACAATTAACATTTAAATTAAGATGTGTATCGAACGATTTACCAAATATACGTGTTCTCCATTACACCGAGCGTGTCGGACATTCATAATAATATTATTACATTTCAATCGACAATATACGAGTATTTCGTGTCGTAAATTTCCGACAGGCCAAGAAAGATTTTACAGGCCAGCGACAAATACTGTCAATGAATATCCATATTTTATCGATGGTCGCCACTGTTCTAGAGTTGAAAAGTTTTTACTACCTAGACTAAAATACGTCTCTTTGCTTCGTGAAACCCTAGCAAAATGAAGCTGAATAATTATTTCTTCTACTTCCTTTCAACCCGCCATGATGACGCATGAATCTTGGACTTACGATTACAGCGTAAGCGTTTTAACAGCAACAACAGTAACTAATTATAAAAATCAAACTATATTTTAATAAGTTAAACAGAAAGTCTATTCTTAACAACATTAACTTTTAAAACTACGAAACAATCAAAAATTTATTTTATTACATACAATTCTTCATTAAATAATAACAAATGAAAGTCGAATTTTGAAATAAAGGTAAAAAAAATGTTTGCTATTTTTAACAAACGAATTATTTAACAGCCAAAATAATTAATAATAACGCCTCAGTGATAAATGTAACTGATTCGTGAAACTTCGGTGGCTTTTCAATGGGACCCATGGATTCTGCAGAATATACTTTAAGTATTGCCGCTCTATAACAACTTCAAAAGGTATTTATCGCCACGCGCATTTATTTATACCATAGTACATACATTTTTATTATTAATTATAATATTGGGCTATATTTTCAAAATAATATCAAAACGTTTCAATTTATCGTAGACAGAGAAACCAAATTTAGTTTATCCATTTGTGAAATTTATACAGACATCTACTAATTGTCATTACCTATATCAAATTTTTTAAAGTAGTGACTGTAAGAAGTACTAAATTAGTGTAAACACTAGACTATAATCTCATCTCAACTATTTTTAATCATACTGTTTCCTTTCCTTGAGTTTCCATGACGAAATGTCCATCCAGTCGACAAGGCGCAAGCAAGTAGCATAATACCTTTGAATGTAATATAGGTAACCTAGCCTACAGATAATGTCTAAATAAATAAAAAAATTAATGGAATGAGAATCAAGTGGAAAGCACACATATAGGAGACGAGGCAGTTTATCGAACGGTTTCTCAACGGCAAAATATTTACGATAGAGTTTGTTAACGAACTGTTAATGCGTGATTCATGCAAATTGATACGCGTTTTGTTTTCAACTAAAACGTCGCGATAACACTTTGTTTGTGTCACAATACGCGAGATTCCAGCGGTTTTGTTTTTCATTCACCATTAATTTTTAGAATGATAATAATCATAAAATAAATATCGTAACGCCCAACGCTTGTGCTTCTGTCGTGAAAGGAAGAAGAGGGAATTTTAGGTTGAACACGTTTTCAGAACACTCACCACAAATCACTAAAATTTTTTGCTTTATCTAATTGGCGTTATTTTTTGTTTTTGGTCAACTGATATTCTTATACAACTAAGATAGCAAACAAGAGTACGGACGCCTGATGATAAGCACGTTGCCGACCTTGAACCTCCCTTCCCCAACGAACTCTGGAAACCCTACTCACCTCAGGAACGTAACACAAGGTTATTTGATTAGGATTTTCTGTAGGGTGGAGGAATTTCACCAGGAATCACCAAGTAGAAAGAAATTCTCAAAGAGATTTCTCTGCGCCCTACCTATCTTCCTTAGAACCCCCTTCTTTAAAGAGCTTAGAAACACAACACAGAGTTATTTGTCTATGATCTTCTGTAGAATGGAGGCATTTTATCACACGGGCCGCCTCAATTAAAAATCAAAAATAGCCAAAAAGATTGCTCTATCTCTTTTAAGGTTGGTATTGTTTGCCATTGCTGAGATTTCGCAGATATCCAGAACTACTGTACTGTACGGCTATACTAATTAGGTATATTTGTTTTTCTTCGTTTCCATTTACAACTTGGACCACGAGAGAATTTCAACTCGTCAGCATCATTCGCATATCATATCGATAATTACATCGATTTAGATACAGGCAGAGTGAAGTGATGTTTCTACACCAACGTTTCTATTTCAGTGATAGGCGCTCGTTTATATGATCCCTTAGTACTGGTCGGTAATTATGATAAGCGAATCGTTGCCGAGAGCCGATGGAATTTCGGATCCGAAGAGTGCTTGGGTCCCATTTATATTTATAAGTGAATCCATTTTATTTTGTATTATAATACACATATTTTAAGGTAGATATAAAACTTACTTGTCTTCATTAATTTGGTAGAAGAAGTTAATTTATTTTGCCTTCGTAAGGATGAAATATTGATTAATGTCGAGGTTGTCTGGACCATTGAGTGCTTCAAACAATTACCCTGTTCCATTCAAGTGTGATTGTATAATCACATATTATGTAAGTAATTTTGTTAACTAATTAAATAATACTTCTTTGGTGATTAAAAACAGACAACTTATTTTATTGAATATTATTATAAAATGGGGTTATGTTTGTGCAGTCCTATAATAATGCCTCCAACAAGATCTATTGTGATCATTCAACATTTCTAAAGCTCACCATTTTTTTTTTTTTTTAGGTATAAGATTTTTTCGAACTGACTATACCGTTAGCCTTAGGGGCCCTGGAGCCTTTACGGCTTTTACAGCTTTACCGGGCTTGAGGGCGAGCGCTTAGGCCACTCAGCCACGAAAGCTAAGCAACAACATCCGAGGGTGCCAAAGTGGCCGAACCTCGGCTCGGACTGTTGCGCGTATGCAATTAAATCGCGATCTGACTAATTCCCTATCCGTAATTCGATCTAAACTAACTATACATATATACATGTTTCTGCCCCCTGGGAGGAGGGAAGGAACATGTGTATGTGTATTTAGTGGTCTGAAATTTTTGTCTACTCTAACTAGGCAAAAAAAAGAAAAAAAAAGGTCCCTTATAGAACCTATGTACCTATGTGTGTTGTGCATGAGTGTATAATGCAGTGTCATGTATGGCTGTGAAAGCTAGTGATTGTAGAGTCACTTGCATCGCGCGAGCGGCTGCTTGGCTCAAGGGCTCCATGCCGATGGATCGGACCTAGGCTTGAGTTGCCGCAGAGGCGTGGCGGGTGTGCGGGAGCGAAGTTAACCGTACGTCCCCTGCGGAGGGAACGGTGGTTTCGCGGGCGTGGGCGCGAGCACGCATATGTTGCGGGAGCGGACGCGTAGAAATTGTTAGCGTTCTCGATGTCGTCATCGGGATCGACAAAGAGATTTCGCGGACGGCGTTTATAACGTTTGGCAGCGGGGATCGAGTTGTCTGGGACGTAGTTCACGGTGGATTTTACGAGCGGGTTGGGATGATTCGAAGCGCTATCGAAGTATCTCCTGGTGAGATATTTCACATAGGCTTCTATCGAGGGAAGCCTCATGTACCTGTGCAGGTCCATGTTCCTAACGAAGGCTGGAGGGTCAAGCAGGCGACGGAGAAACCGATTTTGGGAAGCTCACCACGTAGTATATCCTCATATACAGCAATATTTTTTGACAGAAAGTGGCTGTACCTTTTCCGCTGGCAGTACGTGCTTGCCCAGAATACGACAGTTGCAAAGCTCAGAACCCTGGTAGGATGCGAACTCACGTCGATCGAAGCAGTGTTCAAACGTTCTACCACTATACCTACTACCACTGCACCACGAGGTTTATCACAGTTATGTCGCTGACAGAAAACATTACAAACTTATCTTAAATTACTTGTTTGGCAGTAGGACACTTGTATCCGACTGGCAAACCAGTCATAGTGACTCATTTGGGTACGTCGGGTTTCGTGCATGACGTCGACATTCCCTGCCTTGTAACTTACTCACTATCATGTGAAATACAGTCATTATGCCGAGCATGGATAGATAACAATCAAACCGAGGTAGGTACTTATATAATCTTCCCTACGTACATAAACATCTGAAAATATTTCCCATTCGTAATGGATCGGTACAGGCGGTACAGGCGGCCGCGGTCGGCTCCCCGTAAAGGCAGTAAAAGGGGCTCGTCGTCGGATATGCAGTGATTTATTTAATATCGCTCAGAGCGCTGTATTGTTCATTCTATTGACAATGCGACCAAATTGAGATGTCGAATTTGCCACGCATCCCGATCGACGCATCGGCTTCACATAGTGTAATCAAAAACGAATAGTAAATCGAGTTCTGTTAGTGATAAATAATAATTGAAATTTAATATTATTAATATTGAAACAAAATTTCATACACATTTGTCTGTTTCTAAATTAAGTATAGCAATCACACTCTCTATTTATTTACCAGATAGAAAACTAAAAATAATGAAAATTAAATCTGCGATTTATTACTTGTACTTGTAATTAAATAACTTGAGTACTTGTACCACTGTACCATAAAGTCTGAAAACGTTATATTATTTCGATTTCAACTGGGCAATCGAAACCATTTTTTTTTTTGTAAGTTATAAATGTAAATTACATTTTAATTTCACATTATTTTCGTCTGTCTCTATCTCTCTCTCTGGGTTAAAAGAATGAGGATTATTATAACGCAATACTTAACTATTCATACCTAAAGTATAAGTTATATTTACCATTTATAAATACATTAATGTATATTACAGGTTCGAAGGTAGTGAGCCAACCCTTTTTTTTCTTTGACTCGGTTGGCTTGACTGTCTCTAGTTTGACGTTTGATGATCTGATATTGTAGACTATATCATGTACCATCCAAGGCGTGATGAAAACGTAAACTATTTAAGTTAGTCTCAAAAAGACCTGAAGTGTAATTTTATCCACTCTGAATATTTTACACTGTGTCAAAACTAAACGCATTACAAAAACTTAATGGATAGATAAAGTCAAATACGTTTTGCTTGGTGATAATGTTGAAAAGCGGCCATTGTAGTGGCACAAACGACGCGGTTACGAACCATAAATCACGAGTTTTTCAAGGGCTCACCGCCAAAGTTACCTGAATGTGATTTGGTGATAAATTATTTATGTTTAACTTCAATAAAACTACATGTGAAACATAATAAAATTGTGTTATTTCGTCTATACTATTTACAGAGGATTAAAAAAGCCGCTATCAGAAATTTATAGGTAGTATAAACGAATGTTGTTTATTTTTTATCGTGTGGCCACACTCTCACCTTCTTCATCTTAAGTGACGATGTGGCCCAAGACGGCCAAGTTGGGAGGGGAGTTGGGAGCCTATTAGTGCTTAGCGACAAGTATTTTCAACTTGAGGGTGGCTTGCAAGACGGGTAGTAGAAAAAGCCCTACCACCATGCAATTATATCTTATTATTTAATTTATCATTTTGCGTAACTTAAAGTTATTAATAAGCAATTAATATTATTTATTAGTTTAGCGTTAGATTTATATCTCAATTTGTAAAAACTATTAAGACATATTATGATTTCATGCTTACCATTAGAGACAGTCATCATCACAATCAGTTTTACTATAAAATGATGTAGTAAATATCTCAACATAAATCTATTGAAGCAAATAAATAAATTTATCAAATAGTTACCTTCTCTATTTTCAGATACTTGTATAGAAAAGTAGATATTATTCAGCGTCATTTGAAAAAATCTGAATAGTATTCACTGTTAAGTCTCCACTCACCACAAACGGCCGACATGCTGTTAAATAGAAAGCGTTTTGCTACTAATCCCGTAAAGTCGTCAGAGATCGAAATAGTTAAGTTTTATTTGTTCCAAACATTCTAAACTGAAACAACAAACGGATTTGGAGACCACATTTATTTAGCTGCAATCTTCTTTAACTACCAAAATAATTTGTTTTCTTTCTGTGTGACACACCTAAATGTCAATTGTTGGTTTTGTGAAACATTTTTGAACAACTGAGTACAGTAGTTTATTAATATTCAAAATTATTAGTTTAGTTAATATATTTAGTCAGTTGGCCAAAAATTAATCCGTTGTTTGGTGATAATGCGTCTGAAGTAGGTAGCACATTAAGCTTAGAGAGAACACTGGCTCTCAAGTACTAGAACAAACCGATATATATAGGTAGAAGTACTATAGATCGTCAATTTGAGGGTTATAGTTATAAAGTGCTGTAACAACATTTCGTTTAGCGACTGTTGAGTTGAGCGTCTCACGAGCGCCATCTCTCACGATCTTGTGCTGATTTTATCCAGAGATTTGTTATCGTTTCATGTTTCTGGTGGTCTAATCGGAAATGCTTGAGTTAAAATGTATTGCGGCCACCATACACCAAGTATAATACCCACCATATCACGCTAAGGTATGTCGCGTTCCTGTATTAGCCGGTATGTGTACAGTAATTCAAGCTGGGTGGTTGGGATTTGGACCCGAATATGTCGCGACCACCATGCAGATGGTAATAAATCCGTCTTTTGATTTATCGCGTTTGCCGGCTTGATGGCAGGACAGCGACGACCGGATGGATTGTCAATCTCTTGGTGATCGTCGTTGTTTTTTAATAATATTGTACTGTGCTTATCACCAGACAAGGTACTGTCACAATGCCGTGCAAAAATCAAATTATCACCATTCCTATAGTGCTTTGGTCAATTATTCCACTTTCCACTATCGTCTTCAGTTTTCTGCATTTAGCACACGATCTCCAAGAAAGACGCTCAACACGGCTTCCTCCGGGGCAATCTATAAAGTCATTATTAGACAATAATTGCTTGTCTATAAATTAGACTATTAAGTTTTATGTAAGCGTTCAGCCCTAGGATTTTACATGCGCGCTAATCATTCCGATGAGACCGTAACAGCTTTCCATCGACTAACCCCCCGATTAGTTAAAGAAATCCGCCCAAAAGTATCTTGTAACACAAAATTACAGTTCTGCGTACATAGTGACGTTTAGTCACGCTGCCAATGTTACCCAACATGGCTTCGTATCGTATGGAACGCGAAAGGGGTGTCGCACCCCATCCGACCATACTTATTTTTATTTAATTATTAACAATAGATTTCACCCATTTCGTAATATGATTTGTTGGCAGCCATATTTCTTTACGCGTACGAGAAATCCGACACACACTAATAAATACACTTTATAATTGTATCACAATGAATGCGTTGCTGAATGTAATAAAGGCGAATGTTTTTTTTTGTTCTGTGGATGCGCGTCGCTGTGGCTCACCGTGTCTAATACTTTAACATAAGAACGGAAAGCATGTTCCCAACTGTTTTGACGTGTTTTAATTCGTTAAAATATACTCGTTTTCCAATTCGTTTCAGTTACGATCTCATCGATTTTTCTTTCTATTAAATCAAATACTTTAAATTATATACAGTAATTATTCATAACATTTTTTTAGAAATATTTTAATGTCACTAGAATATAGATTGTTCCAATCGAATTTATTTTTCATAGCATGTTAGAAAAGATATACAAACAGGAAAAACTATAAACGCTTTCAGTAGTTCTTTTTGACGAATATTTGCGATAACTTAATTCACAATTCGGCAAACTCTTCTCGATTTTAGTATATTATTAACAAAGATAAGTTTTCGCTTACCTATATGTAATAAATAGACCGCATAAACAGTTAGCATGTGTTTTTAAATTTCCATTTTACCCTGTCTATGAATGTAAATACAAGGTTAATGTTCATTACATGAACTTAATATAAATTAAATAATGTTTATTTAATACCAGCTTCCATTAGCAGCTTTCTCCTATGCGTAATAAAACATGTTAAAAGCAAATATTTAAATGACATCACAGAATACAAAATTTCTGATTTTATAATATAATAGAAACATTTATTCCATGTTTAATCCCATTATAGGAGTTGAAATAAACAATTGGAATGAAACACATCCATGTATAGTATAAACTGTCAATTTGTAGGTGGTAGTTATAGAGTACCTTAACACCTTGCAGTTGTTGAATATCTCATGACAGAGACGCAATCACGATCTTGTGTTGATTTTACCCAAAGATTTGTTGTGGTTTCATGTTTTTAGTAGCCTAGGTACTGGGTATTGCTCAGTTGAGTGGTAGATTAGTTATCTACCCGTAATTGTGTGCAACAGGATCGCGACCACCATATACCAGGATCAGCCGGCGTACCTATGTACAGTAATCGAGCAGAGAGTTAGAGATCTGTACTCAACTAGATTGCGACCACCATACCATAAACCAGTCACAATGACTCTTTCGGTTTGACGCGTTTCGGGATCAGCCTGAGTATATGCAACTGCTTGGAGGCTAGCAGGTTGCCATGACGGCCACTTACTTTAGAAGTTTCTTATTTTCGCAAGAAATATTTTACCACTTCAAGCTAATTCATGCGTATCCAGTCGATAGCGCCAGTCTCACTGGCATGCCAGCGCTGGCAAGATATTTGCTTTGTGTAATCACTTCTTCGTGTCAGTCTAGTTGTGGCCGCCAGCCGCCAAAAGTGTTTATATGGAGCCAGTACCTTGTAAGCGCTGACATGCCAGCGAGACTGGCGCCAGCGACTAGGTACGTATAAATCAGCCTTAATTTCTTACTTTTAGAAGTAAAAGTAGATGTAGAAATACAAGTGGTGGCTGCCAGCCGCAAAAAGTGGTTACACAAAGCCAGTACCATACCAGCGCTTCCATGTCAACGAGACTTGCGCTCACGACTGAACACTTATAAATCAGCTTTAACACTTTCAAAAATTCTACTTTGTCTTCGTACATATACAACTTTAAATTTATATTAATTATAATCAGCTTTCCAAACTCTTTTTATATTAACCATATTCTTATATTTTGTGCATTTTCATTTAATTCAGAAGAAATTAATGAAACAATGAAAAATTGATTTCATAATACTGGTGTTTTAGTAATTAATAGGACCAATCTTTTACCAATTTTACTTTTTATCCCGTTTCACAATGTTATGGCTATTCGCTCATTCGTTATTCATCTGGGTTCATCTGTGGTGTCTCATGAAATGATATTCGTTTCACACCACATCACCAGTTCAACAACTGTTTAATAAAATAGTCATTTCATCTTTTAGACTTAGAAAAAAAAAAAAGTTTTTTACATAATAATTATTGTGTCAGGGTCTACAAATAGTTCCTAAGTATATTACCAATTTGCCGGATAATAAGTTCAAGAATCGTGATAAGCATGTTTTGTTGTCGAAATGATATTATAGGGTGGATCATTACGTGAATGACTGTGATGTCTGGAAGTGATTCCTTCTCTAAACTGTAAAAAATTTAAATAGTGTAATAAATAAACAATTAAAAAAGATGATAGGTACATCCGATCTATCCGGTGGTAATGCTCTGACGTCCATAAGTTTTTCTTAGGGCCTAAATAGAATAAGATATTTTTAATTTTAACATTACAAAAATTTATTTCTACCCGAATTAAATACGATTTAAACTACCCTTCCTGAATTTAATACAGACTTAAAGCATTCCATAAATATAAATATTATATCTACATCATAATCAAATTCTCAACGAAATCCGACTGGAATTGTAAAAACATTTCCCATACTAACACAATCCTGCCCTACATTTATTTAGACCAGGAATATACAGTTATTGTTATTGCGAAAAAAAAAAACAGTTGTACATGATGCGTACACGCACGACGATCAACGACAAGCCCCGTATAACGCATGTTAAAAGATCTGTTAACTGCACCCCCCGGGAACAACTACCCCTTGACAAATATTTATAAATGTTTTATTCGTACCGCTAGAAATCATGCGGCTACATAATGGGCCGTGGTGTAAATGATAAGTACTAGCGGTTAACAAATGAATTTATAAGGAATCTTATTCTTATTATTATTCTTAATATAAATGTATAATCCAACGTCAAAATATTCATATAGACCGTAAGGGGTGTTCGACTCAGTCTAATAAATAAGATGCCTACGCTCGAGAAAATCCAATGAGTTGCTGGACCTTAACATGTAAACTTCAAACTATTCTTTATCATCCGCTCAATTCCGCTCAAATCTCTTTATAGACTTCGCTTCCTAATTACTTCAATGATTTTTTTATGTTGAGAAAATCAAGTAACAGACGTCCATACTGTCCATGTTGTCGATAATAACTATTTTTAACTTATTGAGTTGTTAGATGTCTTAAAATACATCTATTAGATATTAAACATGATCGTCTTAGTACAGTTTGAACAATAATGAGTTGAAGAGTAATGCTAGATAATATAGCAGCTATTCTGATAAAACTTATTGAATTTATCGTCTAGCTCCATTTTACGTTTAACCATAACAATTAAAAGTAAAAACCTAAACACCTGTATCCTATCATTAACATACAAAAAAAATCTGATAAAACAATGTTCGTTCCCGCTGCCTCTACGGCTGCCGCTGTTGCCTTTGACTTAATCCACCACAATTAGCTCTATTGTGCATCGCCCTAATCGCGTCCCCCCCCCCTCGCTCTCCCCTCCCACATTGTATCCGAATGTAGATCGAATTATGTTTGCACACATGTTTAGGTATTAGCATACGAAACGTAGAATTTAATATGCAGGGATATTTTTAAATCACTTTTTATTTCAATTATTTTAAAAAGACATTGAATTCTATACTAAAATTAATTCAATGATTACCTCTAAATAAAACTTCTCCTTAGATCTCCTTACAGTACATACCGCCATTCCACTATACCTAACAACTTCACAGTTTCTCTTTTTATAACACCTTTATTAAATACTAGTCTGTTTCCGAAAATTCGTGTGCGTGTTTTTTTTTTACTATGTCCTTCTATAGGTCCCGGGACAGCTCTATACCCAACTTCAATGCGATCGGTTACGAGATTTAGGCGTAAAACGGTAACAAACAGACAGACAGAGTTATTTTCGCATTCTGAAATACTAGCTTCTGCCCACGACTTCGTCTGCGTGTACTTCAGAATTTGGTCTTTACCGAGATAAAAAGTATCCTATATGTTAATCCTAGTTTATAATCTATCTGTGTACCAAATTCCATTCAAATCCGTTCAGCCTTTTTTGTGTCATTCAAGTCAGTCAAACAAATAAACTCACTTTCGCATTTATAATATTAGCAAAGATAAGAATTAAGTGTAGAAATTGAAATATATATTATACTAGCTGTGCCCGTGACTTCGTCTGCGTGGACTTCAGAATTGAGCCTTTACCAGGATAGAAAGTATCATATATCTTAATACGGGTAATAAGCTTTCTGTGTCTTTGGAGATTTCTCTCTACTTGCGACAGTCCGACTGGTGGAATAGCTCCACCCTACAGAAGATCGCAACCAAATAACCTTGGTATGTGTTCCTGTAGTGAGTAGGGTTTCCAGAGCTCCTTGGAGAAGGGGGTTTCAAGGTCGGCAACGCGCTAGTGATACCTATGGTATTAAAAGCGTCCATAGGCTACGGTAGCCGCTTACCATTATCTTTTGTTAGTATTAATTGGTTAAAAAATCACCATAAAGTCATTCGACTTATATGAGTTTTCTCTAAACGTATTGCTGATTTGATATTACACTGACTTATGTGGTTTCTCTTGTTTTAGAACAGACGATAAAATGTCACGTAACTTAGTTAAGCCAGTTTATATTCAAATATTTTCCATGTATACTTGTTAGCTAAATTAAATGCTAAATTACGAGACCAGACGATATTAAATAAAATAAACAAATTCTAAAATACCCATAAATAAAAAATAATCAACATATATTCTACAAATCGTACCCTCTTTTAAAGTATACAGTGACATGCGCTTACACACCCGCGTACCCGCGTACCCGTCCCGTACACAAAAGGGAAGATATCAATGTGAGCTAATTTCTTACGGTTCTGCACTTTTATTAAATACGATACAATAAAAACTTCAAATGACACTGCTCACTGAAATCATAATTATTAATTTTAAACTTTATTTCTATAGAAGTAAGATTCGTATTCGTACGTAATTTTTGGATGTAGGGTGACATCGGTTTTGACTTCCGCACGGACAGATTTACCCACATTAGCGGTCTTGATTCGAAGATGGCTTTATTGTGTCCGCCACGTCGAATGACATCACAAAGCATTTTAAATACACAATAGTGGAGCAGTTATGAATATATTATTGTAAAAATAATATAATTTATGCCAAAAGAGACGCGTCAACATAAGTCATGTCCCAAATTAAAAAAGTTTATATGTTAATTAGATTTTTGTAATATCACGGTTTGCTTCACGGTCACTTATATATTAATTGGCTTTAATTGTTTTCTTATATTCTTACTGTAATATACTTAATTAATTTCATACTTATAGGTTGCTATGTATTGTTTTTTTTTTAATTCATTATTAATCTATTATTTATTAATTCTACCGTAAAATGCCGTCATTTTCTTAACATCACATGTACATAAAAATGTAATATATTTTATTTGATGAATAATTTATAAATATGCATCAGGTGTGATCTCATCTTCTTTTGACCGATTATGTATATCGACTTAAATCTAAAATAATAATGAATAAGTTGGTTTATATGGAATTATGTACACTTATGGTTTTTTTTTTAATACGAACATTTATGGACACAAAATTGAGAAACTAAGGTAAGAAAACTTACATGAAGAAAACCGCGGTGTAAGCCTTATGTTAAAAAATTAAAAGCGGCAACCTTTTTATAAGGCATAATTCACAGCTATAACGTAAACTTTTATCGTCTATTTTGTACCACAAACGATTTTTAACGTCGGCCCAAGTGCAACAGAAGCCATTCACTACGCCACGGCCCATAAGAACTACTATCTCATACTTTAAACGGAAAGCGTATAATCCGCGGCACCTATACACATTACAACATCTTAATTTCAATCTCAATAAAACGCATAAAGAACAGTTTTATAGAAACACTTCGTCGAACGATAAGGTGAGCCATTCAAGGCACGTCGAAAATAAATGTTTTATAGGGAGTCTGTTTGGCATTTTTCTAATACGTAAACGTTTATTTTTTTGTCACACTAACGGCAGGGCGTCCAGCGTAAATGTGAAGAACTAAAATTGACAATACAAAATCTAGATTTAATGATATTTTAAGATATCGCTCCGGTAAGTTCTTGCATGTTACTGGGGCCCTCGCCGGGGGGCGGGATGAGGTGACGTAAATACGAGTGTAGACGGCCCTTTATCCTCCTCTAGTCGTCACTCGAATGACCTCGCTCCGCACGGTGACAGTTTTATGGTCCGAGTCAAAGGAGGCCAGGTACAAGGCAAGCAGATCAACCACACTGTTTAACGTGTTGATGGCTAGCCACGAAACGGCTCGTGTAAGAGCCTTTACGAGGCGTTTGTGGGATTGTGTTGGGGCCCTAATACAAAGGTCCGAGTTGGGTTACTTTATTGTTTAACGAGCGCCTGTGAATAGTTCGTCGGAGATAGTCTTGTTAACTCAAAAACAGCAAGACCCTTAAAAGTTGTCCGAACATATCATAGGCTTCATTTTATGCTTAGGCAGCTCATATTCCCCGGCATACAGATGTAAGAAGAAAACACTGTATGGTTTTAGTAAATAGGGAGTTCAACCCGTTCATCCCTGCCCAGATTTGAATTCCCAAACAATTTTGATCAGTGTGACCGTGAATGGTCGGTATAAAACCGATTTATAATAAAGCGACAGTCGCGCTGACAGGCCGGAATGACGGTCGCTGTAATCACTTTGTCCTTTACGCGGCCGACGTTTGATCAGCCGACCGGGTGATCAGGGTTCGGTTCCTGCACTCACTAACCCTCCACCTACACTAAATTTATTTAATGTCATTTCACTTAAAGTATAACAACTTAAATTACTTTGCTTTTATAATACAGAATTAGATGTTTTAGCTCTAAATTAAATCTGTCATATTGATCAAGGTACGAACAATATACAAAGGGGGAATGGGAAAGGGTATTAAGATAATTTTAACACAAAAACCACAAATTAACAAACATATAAATTAATTAATAGTGGCATCATTACCGAGGTTTTAATTCCTACAGATTTTTTTTTTCGGGTAACTATTGAAATAAATACGGCATTAGAATAGCAAGTCAAACTCAAAATACACGGCGCTACAATTAAATACAGTCTCAGTCAGTTTCTTTGTATCTCTTGACCATTTTATAATATAGCACCAGTCGATTTACGTCCTCCAAAGAATATAATTTATATCTAAACCATTTTTAAATAATGGAATTTAAAATACAATTAAATGGACTGGCATTATTTGTAATCAATTTTTGTTCATCAGTTTTCATTAAAATTCGTTCCGTTATAAGGTTGGTGGTCATACCTGAATATAAATACACTTTATTATTGACAACGCTCAATTCAGTTCACGATACATTTTTTGCATAATTTGTTACAACATAAAACAATCGCTAGATAACATTAATTCACTTATTTTTATAAAAAGATTGCAACTAAATAATTATCTATTATAAAATGTGAAAGCAAATTTAGCGTTTGTCCACAAGCTTACCTCATGTTAAGTGACGTTGTGACTCAAGACACGCTAAGCTTAGTGGGGTTACTGGCTCTCAAGTGCAGCTGCCGGTATACACCTATATATATGTGCTTGGCGATAGATTTTCAACTTGAGGATAGTAGTTAGTCAGCTGAGCATTACAAAATGTCCTACCATTATGCTATGGACTCACGATGTTTTCCTTCACCGAAAGCTGAGGCTCATTACAAGGATTCGAACTCACGTCGATCAAGGCAATGTCTGTACACGCTGCCACTACTTACTGAGCCATCGTTAATTCAACAGTAAAAGTTTTTTTTATAGCAGCACAGCAACGTGACTCCTCTGTACCTTTATGTTTACATGCCAAATACATTGATGAGGTAGGTCGGAGCCCTTTTCGTGTAATACCATAGCAGAGTTCCACTATTCATTTACGCTAGTGAAAAAGATCCTGTTATAAAGATAATAACCAAAAAAGGTAAATCTTAATCACGAAGCTGGTCTTGCAGAGATTTACCATACATCCGAGCAGTATAACACCGAGGTCAACAAATCTATAAAGAAAAACTCACTGACTTTCGAGAACTTGTGTTTCTGTTTTTATCTGTACCTATATGGAATGTCTATATCAATTATTGTTTTTTTTCTTAGAGCCTATCTATTATCAATATCTTAAAAAAATTATATGCAAAATTATATTTCATAGAAATTACGTGTCACATTAAAACAAAAATTGCTTACCACAAAATTTGGACTGCGGAGTTATGCAGTCTTCTGACCATATATATGTAAATATTAATAAATAATTAATTATTATATCATTTAGTAATTAATAATTAATAAATAATGTTGTTGATTAAATATTGCGAAAGCTCTGCTAAGCGGAAATTACCTTTTTTATATTATAGATCTCATACTATATGAGATTCTTTATAATTGCTTAAATATTTATTCATGGTGGTCCAAATGATCGCAAATCTCAAGTACTCAACAATTCAAAGCTACAAAATGAGCGTAAGCAATTTGCATCGCAACAATCGACGGATCTGGAACGTAATCATCCATGACAAGTGATTGAGGAGCCATAATAAAGTGCTCACGGACCCGTGCGTGCGGTGTTTGCCGACGACGTCCATCCCTTAAGTAAAATAAATAAATCCTTCGAAGATAATCTGTCATGAATAAATATCTTGGATCAACTGCTTTGTCGTGTGTGACTTATTGTCTATTGACAAAAGTTTGCGACGAAAAAACACTTGCACACTTTTGTAATTAATTCTCAAGCGATTACACGCTTTATTTTCATTGATTTAAGAATAGTATTCGTGTAAATTACACCGCAAAACATTTGCCAAAACCTTTAAAAACTGTTAAATGAGATACTACTTTAAAATGATACAAATGAAGTTTAGTTTTGTATGTAATGTATATATCCAGGCGCGCCTCAGTCGGCTTAAAGTTTTGATGTCTGCAACATTTTTTGAGTAGAACGCTCGCTTTCAGCGACATCTGTCTTAGTTAATTAGAGTTCGCGCGGGTGGTCCGGCTCAATTCGATTTAATATCTATTATTGTTTATATGTAATAATGCCCCTTTGTTGTATTGTCAACACTAGTTTCACTTTTAAAATAAATCTATTGTATCCCTTAACAGAAATCGACAGTTATTTTTGCGGAAAACCCTTTCTCGGATAAAGGATGAGCACGTACGAATTATGTTTCACAAATTGTAATTTTATTTTTGGTAATAATTAACTCTAAATAGAAAATTTTGGATCTTGTATCTTACTCTTTATTCAACCCCAATATAAGTAAATATAATAATTATTCAATATTCGTGTCCTATTGGATCTTGCTTATTTGTGATCACCGCATATATATGTAGTAGACTGCCTCAGAATAAATCAGGCAAATTTTTCGACTATTTACAATAAAAATAAAGAAAAAAGTTTTTTTCCAATGTATTTTAAATGGGAAAGGGATCCCCTTCACCATGAGCCAGCTCAATTTTCAAGACATCAAGCTCATCTTTTAGGAGGTTTTTTTTTTGTCTAACGAAGAAAATTTTTAGATGTATTTACTCACCAAGCCCGGTGAAGCTGTAAAAGCCGTTCGAGGCTCCTGAGCCCTTATGGCTAACAGTAAAGTCAGTTCGAAAGAAAAAAAGATGTATTTACTCAAAAAAATAAAACATTCAGAGGCAGTCTAATATGTAGTTATAAATCTGTGGCAGCAGATCGCATCGGCATATCGCATTTCTAGATTAACTAGCAGATATCTAATTACCTAGTAAATTTCTCCACAGATGTTGTTCAAATGGAGACGGCTACCGTTGATCAGAAAAATGGTAGAGAAAAAAAACATATTCAAGAAAATTCAGGAAAACAATTTTGAATAAACTGTAACGTCATTAAACAAAATTACTCATATCGTTGGCGTTAATTTTCTTGATACTATTGTGGCACAAAAACCGCATTGTTTTGTGGCTATTGTTGCGTTAGGGGTCCGTGTGAAGGTGATATGTTTATTACAAAGCCGCGGCCGCGGCCGGGGCGGGGTTCCGCCGGTACACATCAAAAACATAATGACAGCCTTCCGACATTCGTCCGACGCGGATTTTCATGTAACTATACAGATGGAATAGTGACTAGGGTTTTTAAATTAAGCCTACCTCACTCATAGAATCCGACGACTTCGCTAATCTAATGTTTTTTATTATTTATAAAAATAACTTTATTTTGTCAAACTTTACAATGTAGTTGATTGAATTGTCTATCACTTGACAACATCAAATCACTTGTCTGCAGAAATGGACACACACAGGGTTTGTACCCGATAAAATCATCTCAAGTCATCCATACATACCACAATCTAAAATTACATTTGAATTTGATATGAAATGACAGAAATTAAACGGACAAAATGATAGTGATATAAGTTAATTTTGTTGTAAGAGAATCAGGAAGTATCAAGAGAATTCTTCAAGCTACAAATATACTCGTATAATACTGCTGCGCAAGCCATCTCGCTGGCTATATTTACTCGTGCATTTGTTGTTTCTGAAGCAAAAGCGACATGTTATAAAATCTAAGTGACATTAATAAGTTTTACTTTGTTTTCCCCTTTTTCTTTTATTTTGAGACGGATATCCTTATATTTCTGCGCCAAGCCAATCACAAAGAGATTTTTATTTAATATACATTGAAAATTGACTCGTGGAAATATCGAAGAAGTGTAACACTTGTGAATATGATGTGCCCGGAACAAAGTTCAAGGGTAAAATATGGAGCAAGGGATTTTGATAAAATATTGATTGAACTTGTAAGTACATTACAATTTGTAAACATTAAGTCGAAGATACGACAGGACTGACCAATCGAGAATCTGAAAACAGGTCTCATGACCAGTCTCAAAAAGGACTGAGTGTACTGATCAAGCACACCATCGAGCGCTTCTTCTGAAAAACGATGAAAGTGTCACATCTGCGAGAAAACATATTCTATGTCCTCTAGTACTGCGTCATGGACACTAATAAGCTACGCTGGTGCCGCGAATAATTGAGTAATCCCATATAATTGTATAGTGGATCGAGATCCGCGGCGTTTCACAACCTTTCAATCTGCAGCCCGTTCTGTGGCGTTGTTTAGAGAGCGGTATCTCTTTGTTGGCAACATACCTTTTGTTCTTTACACCTGTGATCTTATTTCAAACGTAACACTGGTCTATAATCATTCTATGTGAAATAAATAATACGTCCAACTACATAGGAAGATTACGTAGCAGATATATGTTTGGTATATGCCGATACATGTTGTGCTAAGAATCATAATAACTACGCACTCACGGTTGACAAAAATTTCAAATCAGAAAACTCTGCCAGGGAAGCGAATCTTTAACATGCTCGTTCTAATTACAAAATTGTTTTCCCGAAACCAGTACCTAGATTCCCGGGTCCTTACATGTATAATAAAGTTAGTAAAAGAGAGGAAAACTACATCTTCAAACATTACTCACGTTACCACATAGCCACTAGCTTAAGGTTTTGACTTCTGTACAATCTTAACTCCCAAACACACATACACGCAACGCAATATGTTTAATTTTTATAACCTATTTTTTTTTATCTACATGCACCACCAACCACTTTGTATTTCAATTCTAAATGTATTTTAAGCCTCCGTGTAAAATGCATAGCTTACTTTATTAAGACCTTATTAAGCGCTAAATTTTATGTAATTGTTTTTGGAATTAAAAATATTTGTATGGTATTGTATATCAGATAATAAATAGGTATCGAAAAGATAGTACTAATCTTTTCTATAATAATGTTTACGACTAAAAAACATAATTAAGTTACATCAGAAGGTTTAGTGTATTACGAACTATTATTTGATTTAAGATTGTCGTCTAATCATTGCTTATAAATCGAGAAGGCCTACTAAGTCATGAGGATTGGCATGCAGAATTGCGACCCAATTTACCATAAATATAACACTCGTTTACGTTTTGTAAAGAACTTAATATTGATTATTGATAAATGAATTTTCATTTTAATATAAATGAATTTTAAGTAACATTGAAGACTCTGTCAAAATTTATTTAATAAATAATTACCTTCATTATTATAAGTATATATTACAATATAACCAATTCTAGCGCTTTAAATAGCATTCTGACTTAATAGAAATCGACATATTTTATTCCACAATACAGTGTGTCCAAAATTACGTAATTTATATTTAACTACGTAAATGGAAGTTTAATTTTGAATAAACAGTTTTAAAAACATAACAGAAGGTATGTTATAATTTCAATAATCGCAATAAAGTTAGGCAATTTAATAGCAAATTGGAACAAAAACATTGTAGTCTTGTGCCGTTTTTTTTAACGTTATTGTTATATTTATTTTAAAATATCTTATATTTTGTAGTTTAATATTCTGTTACACTTGTAACAAAATATTATAATTCAAGACTGAAGAGATTCTGTGGTTATTATGCTTCTTTTGACCCGTGCAATAGAAGGTGAAATTAAGATTTGCGCGCGCATCATGTGACGGAAGTGCGACATGAAGAGTTAGCCATCGGTGATAATAAGAATGTGAATTGATTTTACTTACTTTTTCTTTTTATTGTATAAAAATTAATTATTATTATATAAATAAACATTGTTTCATAACTTCTATTTTTTAATTTTGTAAAAATAATGTAACGATTCAAATAATATTTATTTATACGTATAAAGTTAAATGCACAGTTAATTTTTTTACACAATTAAAGACAGAGTCAGTGAATTGATTAAAATAATGTTTATTTAAACACCGCTCAATTATATTTAATAATTTAAAAAAGTCTGTAAGCTGAATTATCATTGATACCTAACTTCATCATGTAGTTGTCACGCGGGATACAATTAATTTGTTATTTATTTTTTGTTACGACCAAAAAGTATCACGACTTACGTGCGTACATAGTTATGAATTTTGCTTCTTTGTTTCCTTTTTAATATTTTATAGTTTTAGCGTTACACAACAACTCGCCTGATGTTAAGTGACGCTGTGGCCTAAGATGGTAAACACGCTAAGCCTATCTCTAAGTGCGAGTGCGACATCTTTAGGTGTTTAGCAATTTCAACTTGAGGATGGTAGTTGGTCAGGTGGCCATTAGAAAATGGCTTATCATGTTATAGTTTCACTACGATGTTATCCTCCACCGAGCTCAGCTTCATTTTAGGATTATATATTACATCGATAGACGCGGTGTCTAAACTCGTTACCACTGAACCATCGTTTCCTTGTAAACTATCGATGAAGATAATAAGATATACGCACGTCATTAGATTATGCGATTGTCAAAACGAATAGGAAACACATGTGATATGTGGGCGGAGATGTCGCCTGTTAGTCTGCCGACATATGGTAACACTTGCTTGTAGACCAGCCAGAACGGTTACATGTTCATTTTGGAAATAGTTTAAATTTAAATCAACGATATCAATGAACCACCTAGTAGATTGAGCATTTAGAACAATTACTTGGTCCCAATCCGCTGTGTTTCCGGCCACCATGTCGAATGGAACTAATTTTTACAGAACTTACCCCATCTCATTTAGATAATTAACAATTATGAAAAATAATTCCTCAAGTTATTTATCAGATATCAGTACTAATGAAAGATGCAATAAATACAAATTAAATCAAAATCTACCCCCTATAATACCTCAACTCTGAATATCGTTGTTTACTATTTATCTACCCGATTATTAACACTTTTGCAACTCATATAATTTCAAATGTACTATATAGTTTAAAAAAAGAATAAATGCTAGTACATTGAAATCTATGGAAACTACTATCTCATAATATTAGTTCTTTATCTATGGAATTGCTGTTTTATATGGAAAAAATGTAACAATTTAACTTTTGACAAACTAACCGTCTCGTCGGATTTGAAAATTTTCCCCTATACAAATTCGGAAATAAAAATTAAAATCAATTGCAACAAAGTCTGGCGAGTATGGTGAATGACGGAGAGTTTTCAGTCGTAACTCCTGTAAATTTGAGACGGTCCTTTGTGCGGTGTGTGTGTGGACAGTGTTTTCGTGAAGAATGAATGGAATAGAACAATTGAAGTCTCTGTTGTTTGACAGCGACCATCATCATCTGCAATTCTTCAAAGTACACCTCTTTAGTAATTTTTGTGCAAGACCTCAAGAAACTGTAAAGAACAGTGCCGGTACAGGTCCACCATGCACTCACAAGCAGCTTCATTAGACTCAGATTGCGTTTAGAACATGGTTTGGCTGCTTCGACTGTGTCCAACCAGTCCGACGGATGTTTTCGATTATCATACAGGTGATCATCACAAGTGACAATCCGATTCAGAATGCCCTCATTAAGGCAAACTTCTACGCGATTTTGTTGTTGTGGTTCTTCAGTGAGTTCATACTGTACCAACTATTCGAGATGTTAAAGGAAGAAAAACTGAGCAACTGTTTGTTTTTTTACGAAATCTCATAAAACTCGTGCGCAAGACTTACTTGCCAATAGAGTTGCCAGACATACTATGATTTATAGTATAGGTACTACTATATGACTTTTACTTAACGATGCCAAAAAATATGAAAAAATATGTATATAAATTATTATAAAATTAATTTGAATTTTGAATTCTATGTATAACTAAAGATATATTGATTTTCACTACCCAGTGCTAGTATTACAATCAGCAATTTCATAGTTAAGGACTTAATACAATTTGTAATGGTTCTAACCAAGACTTTGTGTTTTTTGCTTCTCCTAATATGGATTAGAATAAAAATACAATAAGAAGAACTTAAAAGGATAACAAACAAATAAACCTTAATGTACCGTGTTTTCCTCTTAAAGCGCTACACTGCACTTTTGTGTACCTATACTCAAAATGGATTTGGTTTGGGTCAGTGTCCGCTTTCATCCCTGAACGACCGGCAAAGGATCCGTAAGTGGAAATCGGTTTTAAATGATTTTAATTAGAAAGCGGAGAGCGTTTTAGAGATGTATTCTTTGGGGAGACAATCTTAAACACACGGAAATAAAAATAAAGAAAGAAAACATTTATTTCACATACACAAAACACATAACAAAAAAAAACAATTCAAAAAAAGGCAAAAAATAAGTGTAGCATGAGGTCAAATAAGACCCTGTCTCAGCGTAAGGCTTCAGGTTTACAAGCGTAAGCACTGTAGCACTGATATTCTGACAGCTTACTTCTGGATTTAATTTAGCCATTAGTAATTATTTTAAAACAGTGATAGATGGGGCCCAATGTGTAAGGACATGAAATGTAAAAAAGGTGGAGACAAATTTGCGAGTAAATTCCACAGTATGTACGGCATTATAGATATTCCCGTAAGTAATGTAAAATAAATATAAAGTTGTTTTTTTATTCTTTCTGTGTTTTAGCGTTTGGCTACAATGTCACCTGATGCTAAGCGGTGATGTGACCCAAGCTTATCGGGAAAACTGGATCTTAAGTGTAGCTGCCGAAACCCACCTATAGATATTTGGCGACAGATTTCCAATTTGAGAGTGGCATTAGCAAATATCCTACCATCATACATATAACTATAGAAAAAAAATATATAAAAAAGATAAGTAAATATTGAATAAGAGGTAGCGATTTGCGAAATCGTCATCTTGGACCAAGCGATGTTTCGTAACAGTATACGTCCCTCGTCGGCGTCTATTGCTCTAGCCGTCGCTAATTGGACCCGGCCGGGAAACGAACAGCCACCCACTTCGCAGCACCCTTAGATATACTTAATTATGTCGTCTTTTAAGTAAGAACATGTTGTGAGCTGTCGTCGAAGCATATTGATGGCCGATTGAGATATCAGATCGGTGGTGATAATGCTTTTAAGTAATTTAATCTATGTTGTGAATTTACAATGTTTTATTTTATCTGTGCATTTCAATTTTTATACTCGTTTTTAAGATTTGTTTTCCCAGAAATAACCCTATTCATAAGTCTACATTATCCTTTTAGATGGATATAGCTTTTAAATCGCAATAGTTAGTCGGTTAAGATTTTCACAGAATACCTATGTTAACACATATAATAACTCATGGTGAAATAACAAATATGTTAAGGGATGCTCATAGAAAAAACGTGATTTATTCATTTAAGTAAATATATATTGTTATAGCAAAAAGTCTGTTATTTAGTGTCACAGTTAATTATTCTAATCTGGCCCTAAATATATGGCCCAATAATATAAGTGAACAGTTAAAAAAATAAAAAATAAACAAATCTAAAGTATCTAAAGGGTGTCGAATTACATTTTTAGAACTGAGACGCCCAAAACAAGCTTCGCCTATACGTGATGCACTCTGCTGATTAAAGAACGTGGATATGGCGATAGCAAGGTGATAGGGTTATTTTGCCGCCACCATTATGCACGTGATGTAAAACCCATCACATTGACTCACTTCTGCGTGTCGTTTTAAGGAACAGAATGTGCATATCCCATTATTTGTACAGGCTGGCATAACAGCGGCGACCGCTGATGAATTGCCGATCTCTCGGTGATCACCATTGTGCTTGGATTGCACTTTGCTTACCGTCAAGGACTGTACCGTCGTTTTACCGAGCTGCTATTAAAAAAAAAAAGTCAAAAAAAAAAAAACTATTTAAATTTTTACACTTTCAACTAAATATTTTCAATAGTTTTCAAGGCAGCATTTCACCAGTAAACGCCCTCTTCGCTATAAGAAACGTGACTGATTTTGACGATGATATTTATCGCATAGCTGTCGTGTACCACACACCGCTAATTGGTCGGTGAACGCTCCGCTGACGCTGTGGTATTAGACCACACGACACTATGCAACTTAAATTAGATAGTTTTCATTTTAAATTTTTCAGTGATTGGTGAATTGGTCACTTGACATAGCTTACAAATGAACTTATGTGGTATAAAGTATGTTGATAATTCCGTCACAGCGTCTTATTTAGGCTTAGGTTTGAAATCTACAAAAAATACTAAAATTTCATTATCTATACTAGTTTTAATGACTTTAACAACCCATCTAAAACAAACCCTAAACAAAACTGCAATTATAATATCAAATATAATATAAACAAATTGAAGACTGATTTGGGACGTCTCGTGCGCCAGTGCATTTTTCTAATAGCGTTGCCAACCATAGGTACTATAATCTTTAGTATTGTACTATATTTCGGATCTAGTACTATACTATATACTGTATCAAAAATATATAGTACGGCATAATCTTATAATCCAGTTGGATGAATCCGTAGACTTTTACTTTTAATAAAAAATTGCCAAAACCTACATATATATGTAGGATTTTGTGTATAACTATGTCGTATTTTATTTTCATAACATAGTATATGTTTTGAAGTATTATAGTTTATTCTGAAAAATACTATAATCAGCCTATAAAAAGCTAACTACCTTACTCGCTAACATTTTTACGCCCTTCACACAATTACCCTACTCTTCACCACTATGAGTTTGATATGATATGTTCTCGTTATTTAGAACCATGTATCATTAGTGAAAAGCATTTCTTCAAAAAACAATTGTACCACTAAATCCGAACATAGATAGATATTCCTCGTTTCATAATCAACATTCTTGTAGATCAATTTGTCACTGTAACGAGGCATTGCTGTGGGTGGTGAAAGCAGACCATTTGCACCGGGACGTGCGCACGCGCAGTTATCCGCTCACATAATTTGAATACCTTTATTAAGCTAACTCGAACACACGACTTCCTCTCCGCAAAATACTTTTTTTCCACTCGATAAGTATAGGTTTTGTTAAAGTTAAAAATACGTTATTCAGTTCTGTTCGGAAATCATCCCAGACATCGAGAAGGGCCGGCAAGAAACTCGATTGAGCCTATGAATTATTTTATATGTTTTTTGCCGTGTAATTATTCTTTACAATTTATAGTTATATTTATGGTTTAAGATATTTTTATTTCTCTAAGAATATAACAATTCGCTTTACAGAGAAACTTATAGATATAATTCAAAATTTCAACTTGACCAGTGTACAATACCTTACATTACATTTTTAAGTAGGTAGTTTGAATTAATTCAACAGAAAGTGTAGTCTGGGAAGGCGGATTCCATTACAAATTCAATCTATTACAATTCTATGTCTATACAATTCGCTTAACAGAGAAGCTTAAAGCTAAAGTTCAAATATTCGACTTAACCATATATTATATTTAGTGTATGTACAGAGAAGAAGTCAGTTCTCGGACATTACTATCTTATATAACATTTTACACATTCATCACTACCATTTAACAATGTAGAAATAAAATGTTCATTAAATAAGTAAGCAGCCAAAGGAAATCTAACATTATGCATACCTCGCTGCAGCATTACCTTCTCTAGAACTATTTGTAAGTCAATTGACAATGTTATCAAGTTGTTCCATAAAACTTATATTTAAAAAAAAAATGTGTTACACATAATGCTTGGAGTATTTATTTACGCTTACAATCTCGTTACAATTTCTATATATTCATAAGCATCTAAATTATCCAATAAATACAACTACTGAATATATTTCACAATACTAAGAAAGAGTAAAATTTCCTCTGTACATGGAAACATTGAGAACAAGTAAGTCTCCATACACTTTGGAAGATTTCTTTCCAACCTTCAACAATGAGTAGGCAGACAAAACCATTTAAAATGAAAGTATCAGCGGCGAAAGAAACCGCGAGTTTAGACCAATTATAGCCTTAATTAATAGTGTTAAATTCGTTTCATTCCTATTGGTGTATGTCAGAAACACGTGTGAATATTTCATGTAATTTGTCAGTTTTAATTTAAGCGGAATGTAACGCGTGCGCTTTGATGTGGGACCTCCGTCTTAGAAGTATTCTTCACTCGAACACGGTTCGACGATTGTTCAATCGCTTAAGGTGCTAATGAAGCATTGACGCCCTTTGATATATCTACCGGTGACATTTCTAACAAGGAGTAGCGTTATGATTAATGACATCGTCTAATCTTAAGCTTTTCTGATTTTATAATTCTTCAGTCTTATTACATACTAGATTTCGCCTGCTGTTGTACCCAGCATTGAAATATAATTCGTACACCGTCCGTTCCGTACACCTTACTTTAGTGTAGCTTCGACATTTGTGCAGTAGGTATGGGCGCGTACGGAGCGTCGCTAAGAATACGATAATTCGAATCAAAGCGTAAAGCTGGTCGTAAATACTAATAAGTAAATATATTATACTTAATTATTAATTATTATCATATAGAAAATACCAAAAAGTAGACGTAAATACAAATAAATAATACCTAAGCGGTATGAAATTCCTGGTGCTTACGACGTTTTGGTTGCGAGAAAACTATACTCTACAATCGATCTAGCGCTATGTTTGTATAGTTTGTGTTTTAGCGCTGCAGCGAACTTTAGTTTTAACTCTCATATAGAATAAATGGATCTAATGTACGTTATTGTCTATCGGTAGAATATTTGTTAATGATACTAATGTAATAATAAATAAATAATAGTTCAGTAACTAACTACAAACAAATTTTGTATATGGTGATCGCGATCCTGTCGAACACAATTGCCGTGCCACCGAGCCAATTAACATATTATTCTCACTAATAAAATAAACAAGAGTCAAAATTATATTTTTTATGAACCAGTAGCGATATGTCCGTTCGCTAAGAGTAATTTCAGAAAGTAGTTCTGCCCGGTGTTAAATAAGAAATAAACATAAATTACATTACTTACGTCATTAATTAAGTCTTACGATAGCGTTGATTATCTTTTGAAATATATATATCGGTTAAGGATAGCATTCACCGTTCGTGGTGCCACCCAAAGCGGCGACCGCCCGACAAACCGCCCTATCTACACTTGAGGCTTTTACTAAGTGTTGCGACCGCACAAACGATTTGCATGCATCTATTAGTTCATTTAGGGATCCGTTCACAATTAACAAAAACTTCAAATCAAATGTAAGGGTGAATTCACTTGCACGTGACTCCTACTATATTGCAAACGAGGTGAAATCAAGAGTGAAGAGATTCAGCGCTCGACCACAATCTCGCCTGATGTTAACTCACTATAGAAACTAAGATGGTTACACGCTAAGCATAGAGGGACTGCCTTTTAAGTACATCTGCTAAAACACACCTATAAGTGCATGGCGAAAGATTTTTAACTTGAGGCTGGTAGCTAGCCAGGCGGGCTTTTGAAAAAGCCCTACCAACTATTCTATGGTTTCATCACGATATTTTCCTTCACCGAAAAGCTCAAGCTTTCTCGGGTTCGAACTCACGTTGATAGATGCGGTGTCCGTACACACTACTACTGAGCCATCATTATTTCAACCAAAATAATAATATTTATAATAGATACAGAACCGTTTATGTAAATGAGTGATATTTAGGGGTTTTTTTTCCAGAAAACGCTTTGCTGTGGGTGGCGGGTGTTTTTTAGCAATCAACAAAGCATGGCGCCGATGATGGCGGCCTGTAGTCTTATCTGGGACAGTTAATTGATGTTTTAGTTTTAAAGATGGCTTGTATTTTTTGCGTTTGAAGGGTTTTTGAATATATGTTGCGTAATATAGTAGCCAGTGAATGAGCTGACGGTAAATAGAAAAATCCCATTCAAAGTGACGCTTCGGGTACCCAGCGAATCCCTTAATTTATTTATAATACGGTCGGATACAATGCAACGATTTTTATTCGAGAAGATTTTCTGACAAATTATTCGTTTTCTTAAATTAATTCTAGAACTGTTCTAATGATTTTCTATTTCTACCTGCAACCACGCTCACTGCACCTATTTATAAGTAGTATTCCGGTTAGTGGACAAGTGTACAGCCCGCCTGACGGTAAGCGGTTACCGTAGCCTGTGGACGCTTGAAACACCATGGTGGTCTGCAGACGCTTGCAACATCACTACTAGCGCGTTGCCGATTTCGAACCCCCTATCCCAAAGAGCTGTGGAATCTCTACTCACCGAAGGAACACGTGTTGAGTTCACGTAAGACTATTTTTTTCTTTTCGAAAATTACAACTTTTTGTCACTGAGTCATGTGATTGGAAACGCCGTGCAGAAAATGTGACGTCATCGTTAAATACATATTATATAAACAATTGAGTGTTATCTTATGATAAGTAACTCTAAAATTATTACTAAGCGTTAAAATTGTGGCTTGAAAATTATATCTATATAAAATGCTGAAGAAATTTTATAAGTGGAATTCAGTTAAGTCAACTTTGTACTTAATGAATACCTTTAACCTTAATTATTGCGGCACGTTTTTATATTTAGATACTAGCTGTGCCCCACGGTTTCACCTGTATTAAATTGATTCGACAAATTATCCACGACGCCGCCGCCGCGCCGCCAACGCGCCCGCATAGGCTTTATATCATACTAGCCGTGCCCAGCGGTTTCAAACGCGTATAAATTAATTCAGAAATCGCTGATTGATGATTTATAATACTTCAGTATACACAATATTTTAATCGGGCAGCTAGGGTTAGGGTCATAGCACACAAATCAACTCAGAAAGGGATCGTAACCGTATGGCCTTCCGCCTCGCTGTCAACCTAAAGTAAGCACGTAACCAAAGAGAATCAGCAGCTCCGGGTGTCGACTCGGCTACGGTCAGGCGACGCCGCGGTTACGGCTCGCCGACCGCTGGTTGACGCCCAGGCGGCAAATAAGAGAGGATACAGCCTGTATAACTACCGACTTACTAAAGAATAATTCGTGTTGATAAACAGTTTAATACTGATATATCATATTAGTGTATGAAAGATGTAAAAAGTGGATATCTTTTTTAATATTTTGAATTTTAATTTGCGAATTATGATAAAATTTCTTCATAATAAACAAACAAGTGGGTACTTCTTTAAATTAAATTTACAAAAGAATATTCCCGTACCGGGAATCGAACCCGAGCCTCCTGGGTGAAAGCCAGGTATCCTAGCCACTAGACCATACGGGAGATGCATGATTACTGTTAAATTACCTATATTTATTAATTTAATAAGATATATAGTGATATTTAAAACAAATGACGTTTTATTTACAAAAATATTCAAATACAGATCACACCCCACAATAACTACAATTACTGAGCAGCTAAAATAATTAGGATAATGAAGTCAAGAATTTTACAGACCTATTAATATTTGTCTTAGAAATAGATATAGGTAATATAACAAATGATGAATAATGATAATATCTATGATAAATTTATAATATTAAATGATAATATCTGAGCTATTTTTATAGGCAAGTGCGTTGTAGAAACTGCAAATATCAAAGTGTTTAAACAGCACAGAACCTAGAAAGGAGTTCATATCAGTTTTATCTTATATAAGCTGTAAGTATAAAAAAAATAATGCGTTTTTTGGTAATCGTGTATTTTCTCATGTATATTACATGATATATTTGTTTTATTGAGACGATGGCTTATAGCTATATTAGGATCCAATAGCTGGCGCTTTAGTCGTTATTTAAAAAACCTATAGTTATAACCAAAATAATTTATATTCACAATATACAAATTGGTTTGGTAGTACCATAAAAGAAAATCAGAAAATCTAAATCCAATAGGTGGCGCTGAGGTCGAGCCATTAACTATTGGAATTATTAATTAATTAATTATTTATTTTATTATTTAATAATGGAATTATATGGAAATTATTTTATTTATTTGGCATGTGTACGTTTTATATGAGTTTCTGAAAATGTCTGCACTTCATAAAGTATCAAATTACTACCTGTACAGTAAGTTTCACCCGTAGATATTTTTGTTATTTATTTTGTTTTCGTAATATAGTAATAAACAGTAAATTACCTACTCATATTGTCATATTACTGTGTATCCATGGGGCACACCGTTTCGCTTTTGAAAAGCCGCCGACTATTTTGAAAGCTGTGTCTCTCGAAGTAGTTATGCCTCGGTGGAACCGAACACGCGTAAAATCCTCTGTTTTCGTTTATATTAAGCATTGAATGCGTAACCGGGGTGGGCTGGACGCTTCAACGGATAAATATCATAGTAAAATAACAGTTCAGTAAAACGATACAAGATCTTTGTTTACATCTTTTATATAATAAGCCTTGTTTATCTTTATTTTATTACTAGCGGTGCCCCACGACTCCGCACGCCGCAACCTTTATCTCTTGGAGTAAGTATAATGTATCCTTAATTTGAGCGTTATCTCCTGCTGACCGAGACTTAGTATGTCATTGTCAATTTAATTATTTCTCATTCCCATTATTATTTGTCTATCGAGCAGTAAAATATATTCCTTTAAAATATAAAATATTTATTTGATTATATGATAATATATATTTTTTCCCCATCTACTATATTTTTTCAGGTAATAGCCTCGTAAATACTATATTTCATACAAAAAAGTTGCCAACCCTACTTATATGGAACCCTTCAGTGGAAACAGTGTAAAACACGCCGCGGATAGACTACATGTATTTCTTAGTTTCCCTAAATTCAGAGAGGTGTGCAAATTTTATATATATAAACACTTCATTTCACGTAACTATCGCCGTTGCACGCTATAAAAATATTATCTATAAATATTAGCTGCGATTGTGTTTTGAAGAGGGTCCGCCATTGTTCGACTCACTGTGCGACACACAAACCTAACCTTACAGCTTCATAAAGAAAATTCAACTTTAAATTAAAGTAGATTAGTAACAATGAATAGTAATATAAAATTGTAATTGGAATGCGTGAAACAGCGTGATAGTGTTTGCGGTACAAAAGGCATGTGGGAACATGACGTTTTCAATTTAATCGGGATTTATGTTAATGTTCCCGATAGTTCATAATTGAGCTGTCGGCGAATATGTAAAGATCTGTTGACATTTCTGTGTCATTTCTTTGGGATCCCTACTGAGATGGCATTCTTCTTACTTCGCTACTTTTGTGGCTTAAAAATCAGACGGTTTCAAGTCGCAGTTAGCTAATATCGTATGCAACTGAAGAAAAGGACTCTCTTATGTTCCAGAAAATTTCCTGCGTGAAATTTACAACAAATTCATATAATTATAATACACATACAAAAGATACAGGTCAATGTTATTTTAAGTAGCACAACAAAGTCAGGGCAATGCCTGATGGTAAGCTCAGTCAAAAACAGCAACGGCCACGGAAGCAGGATATACATTGGCTGATCTCAAAACAAGACAAACCAAAAGAAAGTTGATATGACGGGTTTATTACCATGTATATGATAGTTATAATCCAATTCAATTACCGTGTTCAATCATCCCGGTCCAATACTATAAATTAAACAACAATAGGTACTAATGTATAGATTTAAATAATTTGAACTTCATACACGACTCAATGAGTAAGCTAAGACAAATAAAAAAAAATCTTCTTATATGTTTGCTTGAACAAGATTCGGAAAAGTTATCTGTGAGTATTGCCTAACACATATTTCAATTGAAACAAAACGGAAAACATAAATGAACGACATTATCCAAAATAAAAACGTACAAATAATATACCGTTTTAGTGCACAACAAATATCTAATGCGTACCGATTTACGATTCACACGAAACCGACAAAGTGCACACTCGAGTGGGTTTTTAAAAAAGCAACCTTTATTGTGCGTGCACGCAGGCCGCACAGTGCGTCGGAACAGTCCCGCGTACGGACAAAAACGCGGTACTGTAATATCGACAATTTGCTCCGTACCATTGAACAACATCAATGCTATTTGTACACCCCAATCTGGAACCCAACGGCTGATGTAATAACATACACGATTTTATCATTTATTTATATACGATAAAGTATAAAATTGTGTACACAAAGTAAAACAATGTTTGCAAAAATGAAGACATAAGCGTCATTTATCGAGGGCGAATGCCATAAAATATTATCATTTATCATATAGATGTGTTTGTTATTGCAATAGTCGGTTATTGTGGTGAACGTCGGCGTTACCATTATTAATAATCGAAGGATGACATCTGCGTGTTACAGTTTCTTATTGTATTGTAGCAATATAGTGAATCGTTGAGATTAATAATAAAACACGTGCTCTATAATATCTATATAAACTACATACGTAATGTTTTTTTTTAATATTAAAATATATCAGTAATTTCATAAAAAACAATGCTGTTATGATAATATATACCTCTGAATATAATTTACCTTAAAAAAATTCAACTAAGATGTAACATAAAAGCTAAATTTTTAGCGTCTCACGCGTATTCTTAGTGCGTAGCCGTTATAATTCGTGTATCTTCTTCTATACATATTACATGGTTCTTTTTTAAATTCATAACTATATTTTCAGGCCAGCATATAGGATATATTTTGTAGCATAAAGTAGCATACGAAATAAGCAGTGACGATAATGGTGAACCAAATTAGAAAATACACCTTTGGAGCGCTAAATGGGTCACGCTGAGTAAACCATTAGGATTATATCAAATTAATGTAAAACATAATTGTAGATCTTAAAAATACCTATAAAAAAATCAGCTATAGTACATGTCTATCTTCTAAAGATAACCGAAAATAAGCATTTTTGCGGCAGCACAAATTACGCGCGTGCTTGACCGACAGCATTCTGTAGTACACGCGAGCGGAGCCGCGGGCACAGCTAGTACTTAATAATTTGGATTAAGAACACTAATAACATTAGGTAACGAGGGAAAAACATGACATAATCTGGATGCTCAATAATTATATTCATAATAATGCTATCAGTAGAAAAATATGGGACACATGTTTTTCTATGCCTTTAAATTCAGCAATTTCTTTATTTCTTGCATAAGCAATAACAACTTTATAATCATTATAAAATAAAAACTGAAGTAAATTCGAAAATAGCTTTATTTAAACTATTTCTAAGGGATATTAATAAAGTTTACAATAAAGATTTTCAATTTAGTACACCGGGTAAATATTGTACTGAACAAACATCGGCATGAATTGAAAATCAATGTCGACATAGCATCACACGTCAATTTATCATAATCAACACAACAAATAAGTTTAGCAAACATTTCTCTAATCCACACACGTTTACACAATCGTTCTGCGCATACGCAGCTTTAGTAAAATGGCCGCGCTAATGTTGCGAAACATTTATTTAAATAGGGGACCGGTGTTTATCATTATTATTAAGTTGTAAGGGATTTGGATTTGACTTCCGCACATTCATCACACATTGAAACGACCACTAAGCTTAGAAATTGAAAGAGCGTGCCAAATGTATTCAAAGCGCACATTGCGCTTTTTGTCCGGCACTCCGCGCGGTCGTCTCACTGTCCATGATGGTTTTATTACGGGTCCATTTTGAGAATGATTGGGCTCTCTTTCTCGGGTGACGATGTTATATGACTGCCGTAAAACAATAAATATGTCAATTGTTTACAGTTTTCGTGGTTTCGACGCTTTGTTAGGACCCCATACGAGGCGTTTAGTTACGGTACGGTTTACAACACGGCGATTGTAATAAACCAATGATGGTACATTAACTGTTATATTGAATCGGTTTCGATGCGATGACGAGCTGTATTCAAAGCATTGAAAGTCATTTATGTATTTCTTTGAGACAAACGAAACAGTTCTGTTATGTTATGTCGTTATTTTTTTCCACAAACATTTCTTTGTAACAGTGGGGAGTTGGTACGTTTTGTGGTGAACGTAAAACTCGTAAATACTAATTAATAGCGTAACCTCACCTAATCGATTTGTTCTGTACCATTTCTTTGTAACAAAACGATCGAAAGCTATAGTTCGTTGATGAATTCGAACCAATATCGATTGATGTGGTGTTCGAACATGCTACCACCTACTTTAAAAAGAAAGGTGAGATTTGCTGTATATTAACAACAAGAATTTTATGTTGAAATATTAATACCATGGATTATTAACAAGTCAGCAGCAATAAAGATCCACTCGGCAGCATTTATTTGCGATTTGTATGGTAATAGGAATAAATGTTTTTTTCTTTCTTTATTGATGGCAATAAATAAAATTATTTTGGTATATATAAATGTAGGTATGTAATTTTACAATATACACATTGCTCTTAAATAAAAGAGATCCGTTAAACAATCACGGCTCTAAGAATAAAAATATGATGGATAAGACAAACGATGGTAATCTTCAAGGAATACTAAAGAGCCATGTAATTTTGTTCCAAAACAAATTAGAGAAGTGTCCTGGGACACAAAGTACTGTTCAACTGACGTTATTTTGTATTACCTTTAAATGAGCTTCAGAGATACAGCTTTCAAATTATTTTTAGAAAAATAAGTCAAAAAACATGCGTTGTAATCTTTAAGAATTTCTGAAGTAAAACTTGATCGTTTTTCGGACGGAAATAACGTTCAGTAAAATCTGTAGTCAAATTTTATTTATTTTGATTTTTATATAATACTATACTAATAATAATGATCATTTCATTAATGATTGTCTTATTAGGATATAAAATATTTTAATAAGCCAGATATAATGAAATAAAATTATAGGCGTGTAAAGTTTACGCTCGTTTCAAGTAAAATTTCCTATGACTTTAGTTTCATTTTACTTACAACTAAATCGATTTTCATTCGTTTTATTCAAAAGTTTAGATATAAAGAATGTATAGTAAAATAAATTATACCTATACCTACTACTCATAAATGTAAGTACTCAGAACTAAAAATCGCTCTATTCAGTTCCAGCCTTGGAATGCTTTTAGGTATAGAATACTGGATCAGAAAACATATTTGTTTACGATACAAATCAAGATTTATTCCAATCCAGCTTATCTTCAATAGTCGTTATGTATACATTTTAATTTAAAAGACAACGATGATTGTTTTATTATTATTCGCCACATCATCCTTACGATAACAGTATGCATATTCAAAGAAGAATAATTTCCAAGCATCAATTTTTTTTACTTCTCTCAGGAATTACATATAAATCCTGATTATTATAAGTTATATTAACCTCTTTCATATTAAAAGATTAATTCCTAAATGTCAACTTAAGTCAGAAATTAAAATTTAAAAGTCACCGACTTGCACAAAATCATCGGATAACTCCTAACACTTTGTCGTCAACACGCATTCAACAAATGTCAAAACCCAAAATAAAAACCGAACTGGCGTATCCATCTCACATGACAAAATAAAAACATTTCTTCCGAATCACCAATAAAGTCTAATTTACATTATAAAAATTTTAAAAGCCGGTTTTCCTTTTAACTAAAAGGATAAAATAGAGATATCGGTCCCACACAGAGACGCAAAGCGACCGACGGCAAAAAAAAACTCACAAAAGCACCAAGTTTTGGACAACAATACGACGTAGGGAAATAAATTATTTCATATGTTCTTATGCCTTTCACGATAATATTAGCAAATGTTTCTATTTGGCATGGGCCACGCCCCTGTTTGAATTTAAAAGGGAGACCAGACTGACTGCGCAACGCAATTTAAACGTTAGTATTCGAAGATAAGTGTGAAAATAACTTTTTACATAGCGATGGACAGTGGGCCGCGGTACGTCACAAAGTAGACACAGTCGACATCTCTTTTACAATTTTTTTGTTCAAACACCAACATATATTTTGACTGTGATGTTTTTATGATTTTTGTTCGTGATCGGGTCCACAGCGCGCGGCTAACTTTCTGCAGATTTTTTTTTCATAAAGCCGGCGTCTACGCGTATCTAATGTTTAGTTTCGATACGTTCTCGGAAAAGCCGACAAAGTTCTGTAATTATCTAATGGACACAATGTTGACTTTAAAGTATTTTGGCTTCCGTTTGTTGGGTTGCCATTAATCAATGATAAATTGCTTTTCTCTTGAATCATAGACAATGATTACTCTGACAAATTTTAACTCAAGTAGTTAGTGAAAAAAGTGACAACTTGCATTTAGGTATATTTAGATAATTGTTTATAATCAAGCAATATATTATATTATGTATAAAGTATGGTTCATTTGTTTTGCAAATTATTTGAACGACTAATAAATATATTTTCAAGCTTTGTAACGAAAGATAGCCTAAATGTTTTTTAAATAGCCTTAATATACAAATGGGAAATTGCATACACAGAAAAATTACTTTAAGATTATGGTAAAGACATTTTTGATTTTTTTAAGTGTAGTTGACAACAATGGGCAAGAACTAAAATAAAATCGGTAAAGCTACATTTCTGAAATACAAACATAAAGCATAGCTTGTGCTTAGCAAGGCTACACTAATTGATATGTGGATGTAAGCTTCATACTATGGACTGAGTTCTGTACAGAACTTAGGTTACTGTTGTAGTATTTATGAAATTCCTACATATTGTTGCAAAATCAGTCCAACAGTCTATCAATTTGTACTATTATATCAAAAATACCAGCTGTGTCAAATAATTAAAAGCAGTGTAAATTAATAACTATTTGGAAATGTCGTTGTTATTATGCTAGTTGCTGGTCAACCAAACTCTGAAGGAGATGCTCCCGAAGCATTATGAGATGAGATTAAGAGTTGTTTATAATAATACCAACCAGTACTTATTAATTTCAGAATATGGTTAAATAAAGTGTATGTACAATTTTTCCATCACTTTAGGCACTTTTGAAGAAATGATGTTTCTCGTTGATCGATTTGGCTTCGAATCCTACAGCCTACAGTTAGTCTGAGCTTCCTGTGAAGAAAAACGCCGTAATGAAACCGTAGCATGATGGTAGGGCATTTTTAAATAGGACTGTTACGGCAGTTGCAGTTTCGAGCCAGTCCCTCTAGGCTTAGCGTATTTACTATCTTAGGCCACATGGTAATATTAGGTGAGATTGTGGTCAAACGGTAAAATCTATAAATAATTTTATATAATATCATGTCCTACGGGGAGCCGTTGTATCTTCTCAGTTAGTAGCCTTGTGCGATATGGTTGTCGTTCAAAACACTAATTATTGTCCTCATGCAAACATTTATAAGCATAATAATGTTTTACACACTAAAACAGTTTTAAACATATGTCAATTATAGAAAGAGTATTTACAATTTAAACACAAATCTTTTTAATAGGGAAAATTGCTTAGAAAGCTATTTAATTTAAAACATCATTCACCTGTCAGAACCTGGAACTCAAAAAGACCGGCTTTCCAATCCTTCAACCATCTGTCTCCTTAAGCAGATGCTCTTCTCCGAATCAGGAGACAAAGAGAGCCCGGAAACAGTAGTAATGTGTAACATTTGATGATTGCCAGAGTTTGCGCAACGGCGACCGTTGTGTCGGGAGCACTGGGGGGCAAAATAAATCACCCATACAAAGGGCACTATAATAATTGGTATTCGAAACATATTCTACCATGCTTAGCAATTGTCAATCATTATTGTGTTTCGTACATTCCCATTATATAGTTAGTTATAGCAAAACTAGTTACGCCCGCGGCTCCAATCGCGTGGTCTACATAATGCTGTCGGTCGAGTGCACGAGCAAGTTGTGCTGTCCTAAAAATGCTTATTACGGGTGATCCTTAGAAGATAGACATATACTATCGCTGAATTATTATAGGTATTTGTAGGTATTGTAATTATGTTCTACATTAATTTTATATATTGCTTATGGTTAACTCAGCGTAAGCCATTTAATCACCCCAAAAGCGTCTTTTTTCCAAATTGATTCATCATTATCGACTTTGTTGATTTTGTATGTAACAAAATATATCCTATAACCTGTCCAGATGACATATCTATGAATTACAGGTAAAACCATGTAAATTGGAATAGTTGTTTTCGCGTGAAAAAAACACAAACGGACAGACTGAGAGGCGTTGAGTTTTATAATATATATAGAAGATAATTACTAGATACGAATTTTAATACTAACTACGATGTTTCCATATTTTTGTGATTCGCTCAACGTATTTAAAAATAAAATTTATTTTTATTTATTTGTTGCTTTTAAATACGTTATATCGCAGTTAATATAGAAGTTATATGACATTAAAATTTATATTAATTATGATTGATTGGAAATTATGAAATTGACATTGACACAATTGACAAAATTAATTATTCCATTAGTACTATGTACATATATAATTATGTCTCAGTACCTATGTATATTTGTAATTCAAATATAATCTATAAGTTTTTAACTTTTAACATGTTTAGTTTTAAAATTTAATTAATTTAACTTAATTAGTCTGTGTTATATATTGTGATATTGTTTTATGTCATATAGTTACTGTAATATTATGTTAGCATGATGTGACACTCTAGCAATATTTCTGGAATTTTCCTAAAAACTAAGATATATCTTATTAAAGTTATTGCACCACTGTTAAAAGCTCTTAAATAAAATGAAAAGAACTATTATTTGACCATATTCAATAAATATTTATTGAGAATCTCTTAGATATAAACCATTTTCCCAACTGAATAGGAAAGGGATTTAGTTATGATTAAGGTCTTCTAATAAAATCATAACTTGTCTAGAAAATTGCGAACGATAATAATAATGTATCATTATGTTTATACCCTGTCTATAGTGTCACTAACTTAACTAAAATATTAATCTAAAGTTTTTCTGTATCTAATTTGTAATTACGACGTATGTCAATATAACGTACAAATTATACGGAAAGAATTTAATTTACCTATACCATTTCAAAACTAAGACTAATGAAAACTTTGATATTAGTCTCTAATAATCGTTTTATTTATGATTTACCAACGAATTTTATTCAATTTTCGTAATTAAACCAAAGATTAACTTTAATATTTATCTACTTGAACATATTGATATTTATTTAGTATATTAAACATTTTATGAAACAGAAGTACGCCACCCACATAACAATACATATTTTACAACTTCCCAAGTCATATTAAATCACTAAAAACTGCAACTAATTGATAGCAGGAGCAAAAACAATAGCCTACAAGGGCGCACAGTAGGACGAAATGCACCCGAAGATGGACAATAAGACAAAGTAAACTGAATCACAATTTCATGCATAAATGACGCCTAATTCTTGCATTAACACACATTGTGCGTTAGCGTGACTTATTAAAAACAAACTCATTGCCCTTGGTAGTTGTGAGATTATCAAATTACTAGAGTTGATATTATTTATTTATTTATTTATTTAAAGAAATCTACAGCTCTTAAATTAATACACCATACATACTAAATTAACATATTGGTTTAGCCAAGATGATTTCCATTGCTTTACATATAAAATAATAATAATAATCTTATACCCTAACGGAACTATTAACTATTATTGTATCAATTTAATAATGGTATTTTGAACGAGTGGGTGAGTGAGTACGTATGTGTGAGTGAGTGTGTGCGCGCGTGCGTACGTGTCTTTATGAATGTACTAATTACATATATTAACGATGTTTGAATATATCAATCGCTTTTCTTTTAAACACTGCACTACTAATAAAGAATATGTCTAAGTTTTCTGCCTTCATATTATATAAGTGCATACACCTTATCAACACTGAATTACGAGAATAATTGGTCTTAGTTATGCGTTCGTGAAAGTTCCTGGGCATACGGGTATGCTATATTGAAGACCATAGACCAATACGTTCTAACAAACACGAACAGTCAATTTTATTATTAATCAAATTATATAAGAACATGAGATCAGCTACCAAACGTCTTTGTTCCAGGGTTAACAAGTCAAGGTCTTTATATTAATGAAATAAAATAATACTTGATGTAATTGAGTGATCTTCCAATGTAGCGTTCATATTTAGGCATTTATAGGATTAAAAATGAATTTAAAATGGTAAAGAATTTTTTAAACACTTCTTTTATTGAAGGTAGATATTTTAATATTTGACGTTTCTAAAAAAACAACTGATTATGATCGGGTTTTTACTATACTATTGTAAAAAATTTCAGTATTGATAATATATCATTACACGCTTCCTAAAAGCGCGTAAATGAAGAAAATATGATTAAAAAAATTAAAACAAGTTGTATGTGAAATACAAGAAATGTAAAAACTATCGACGATAATATATATAACAATTCAAAAGCATGAACAAATTCGACACAGAAACGAAACACCAGTAGTTCACTTACAGGAGCCGTACACAATGGGCCGGAACGCCTAGCGCTCTTGGACAATATTTTTTTCACAAAATAAAAGACAATATCGTACATTAACGACTTTGCATTGTAAATTGACACACTCAGAGGGTAGAGGGTAGTACCGTAACTGATATGAAACACGTTTTATTCATTGTTAAACTAAACGATCCATTTGACCATTTCGAAAAGAATATTTTTTATTAGTTTCTACATTCCACCGGACTATTTAACAAAAAGAGATTTAAATAAACTAGCGTTTCAATACATGACTTTTTTGCCGCACCTCCTGATTTTTCAAACTTTCTACGGCGGTATAGGAAAACGCAACTTTCATATGATAACATTTTTTATATAAACTGCTCTAAGAGAGTAGTATAGTTGTCATGATATCCAAGTGCGATATACATACAATAGTTGCCCTTCTCTTGATAGGGATGAAGTGTGCTGTGCAACGTTAAATTTCATTCAATAAATAGATTTACTACATAATCTTTTCCGAACTCTTTCTTTGTATCATTCGTTTTAATTACAATAATAGTAAAAAATATAGAACTTAAATATAACCTCACACACATTTATTGTTTACAATACAATTTCTGTAGAAGAGAGTTTAAGGGATTCAGATGACACCATAAGACCCTAGACATCCAAGCCAACCTTACCTGCATGTGGTACACCCTGCTCAGTAACGGACGAGAAAATACCGCACCACAATACATATGGTGAAAAGTCCGTCATAGTGATTCGCTTATGCGCGTGCTGTTTCGCGATACCCACTTATCCAGTTTTTATTTGCGGAAGACAACATGACAGCGACGAATGGCGATGTATTATTGATCTGTCGGTGGTCACCACTACTTTGAATTATATTGTGCTTAAAAAAGATATTTATGATCATTACAAATTGTTTTACCATACAGTATTTCACCCATTTGTCATTTTCACTAAACCAAAGGGCCCAAATTCGAAACAAAATATATTCAAATTCTATATGTATATATTTATACATTGCTATCTAACGCCATCTCTCGACCAATACATCAACCTGTCAATTTGACAAACAAAAGGACGGCACAGAGGCCAGAGGCACATAATGTACGTCAACGGTTAAAAAAATATCATGCATAAAATCAATTATTAAAGACGTTAGGAACGGATCATCTAAACTTCTTGTCTATTGTCGAGACGTTGCAATGATGAATGCACTGTAAATTGATGGCCGACACCAAACAGTCAGGTGACACTAGTAGCTTTGTTCTGTTGTAAAAATATTGTTTTTGTTCATGTTTAAATTCCTATACAATATTACAATAATTTAAAATTATGTTAATAATATACTTTATTGTTTATCAAAATTCGAGTGTCGATCAAACTTTCTTAAACCGAGTCTGGGGATGATACTATCAAGTATAATACGAGAATTAGTACTTCATACCAGTTAAGTATGTAAGTTTACGAAGTCTATACAAGGAAAATTTATTGTGTGGTTGGAATATCAAAATGGCTAAAAATGTCATTTACTTTTTCGTAATTCAATAACTTCATCATGTATAATTTAATTCTATTAAATATCTATCCACAAACGGTTGAATTTCATATGTTCATTTGAAATTCAGAGTGAGGCGAAATTTTTAGGGACGTTTATGCATTTATTGTAGAGTACCGTCAGCAGATAAATAAAGTAATACTTTTTACATTTTTATTGTTATTGGTAGCTACTTATAATTACACCTGTAGTTTTTTATGGATCAGAGTGCTGGGCTGCGAAGGCGGTGAATGAAAGGAGAGTGCATGTAGCAGAGATGTGAATGTTCAAATCGATGTGTGGAGTGACAAGAATGGATAGGATAAGGAATAAGTACGTGACAGAAAGCCTGAAAGTAGCACCAGTGACTGTAAAATTAAAGATAAGAAGGTTACGTGGGTATGGACATGTTACACGAAGGGATGAAAGTTATGTGACAAAAAGGACAATGGGGAAGATAGTAAACGATAATGCGAGATTAGGGCGCCCTAAAAACACTTGGATAAACTGTTTGAAAGAGGATATGTGTGTATAGACCCCCAAACCCGGTGAAGCTGTAAAAGCCGTAAAGGCTCCAGGCTAAGGCTCTAAGGCTAACAGTATAGTCAGTTCGAAAAAAAAAAGCGTGTACAGAGAGTGTGTGCAGAGATGTCGTTTGATATGTTGGAATGGAAAAAGAAGACTGGGTATACCGTTTTCACCTAGCGTGATATAACGGCACATAGCAGAAGGTACTTATAATTACACATATTAAACGTCATTTTCAATCATGAATTTCTTCAACTACAGACATTTCGTAGTCATCCTTTCATCCGATAAATCATTTATGTTAATGATAATTCGTTCTGATATACTAGTTAGTGAGAAAATAATAACATACGTAATAAGTAAACGATTATTGCCGAAAATATACAACGCATAATGATATGTAGTACCATACAGGACAGTATTCATCCTTGCAGCTAAATTACTTGATCAGTATGACACGCTATACTTGAGACACCTATGGGTAATTTTCATATTTCGGTAACCGAGCCAAATAGATGGGCGTAAATCCTTATTATCTCTTTTGTTTACTTAACATCATAAAATGACTCGCATATTATTACTGTATCTTGAACAGATAGGAAAGTAATGTTCGAAGCACTAAACAGATAACTAAAAAAATTTCGCTGCCCGAAACGGAAATCAATCGTAACAGTCACACCCATTCGTTCACATCAATCTTTTCATTATAAATCGAGTTATAAACGACATTACATACGTACAACCCTTTATATAATACACATGATGTTATAAAACAATAATCCGAACAGTAATAACATGAATTTAAAAGCATATCGAGAGCGGAATCGATTAAGCATCGCATCAGGTTGCGAGCGTTGCACTGCACCGTGCATGACCGCGACCCCGCAGCAGCAGCGCGGCCGTACATCAACTCGTAACGAGCGCCATCGCGTGTGACCGACGCCTTATTTTTTTTATTATCAACGATTTGTGTTCGCCTGACATGAAATCGTGCCCTACGTCAACCGGTAATTGAGATTCGCGAACGCATTTTCTTTTACGATTAACTAAAGTTAAAACAGCGAGATTAGAATCAATTATGTTAATGTCGTTTTTGAAGTTATACTTCTTTTGTTGCGTTTAGTAGTTAGTAAAACTGAGAGCTGCGCGCGCATCATGTGACGGAAATGCAACTTGTTGAAGTAAGCCATCAATGATAAATAATAATGTTAATTTATTTTACTTTTTTCTTGTACTTATGTAAAAATGTTTTAACGGTGAAAAATGAAACATTACTTTAATTTAATTTAAATTATTTTGATTTAACCGTTATTTTTAATTGAGTAAAATAATGTTTATATTTAAGCCGTTACATTTCACAAAATAAATAAATTAAAATTAATTTACATTATTATGATTGATGGGTATCTAACTTCACTATAATGTTGGAACACGGGATAAAAAACAATTGAAGTTATTTTTGTTTTTCTACGCCAAATAAGTAACTTTCAACATGCGTACACGATATCTTTTTTTCATAATTATGTGGTTTATCTTGATGTTGTGACCTATCTCGCGACGTCGTATCTAAAAAAGGCATCATGACGTCATTACCAATACAATAATAATTATGACTTTTTTTACAGTTTTAGCGCGTCGAATTTGCGGATAAGTTTGTGTACATCCAGAATAAGGATAACCGAGTGGATCGATTGCATTATGGTTTGGTTTACGAGCGTCGGGTATATACCGAGATTACCAAATCATTTAAGTGACTGATTCTTGTCTCTGTCGTCACCACACTTCTTATATTTTACTGTACTTTCAGGCTATCGCACACACGGATAGCATTAGCTTATTATATCCCAACCTCAAAACATTTAAACAAATAAAACAAAAATTACTCTCAACAATAAAATCTGAAATATACATGACAATAGGAAGTATAAAATAAACATTACTCGTGTTACATCGGCATGAATCATATGTTACTGTAATTTTTAAAAGTCTAAAGAATACAATACACCGGCGAGGTCGGAACGCCCGGTTAGACGAACACTTATTTAGGCAGAAACAAAAACACATGCCTAACCGTATTAACTCACCTTTGTCATTCAAATCGGTAGCAGCGCTCATTTATTTTGAATTCCGAACGAGTTAAAAACAAAAGCGAAACAATATCGACGTTGGAGCAACAGTAAATCTCGGCAACAGTGGCGCCATGAAAACGTGCGCTCATCTGTCAAAATTATCCGCCATATTTATAAAGCAAAGACAATGATGTCTGGTGACGTGCCTGTGCAATGTACAACGGCAGTAAAAAGTTTCAATAGCAATATTTTTTAATAACTTCAAGATAAGTTTCATTAAATAGTGATTTTGTTGTTAGAGTTCCGAAGTCAAAAGGAATCCTTTATATTTTCGGTATGTTCGTCTGTCTGTCCGCTGCTTAGATCAGAGATTCATAGCACTAGAAAGCTGTAATTTCATATGTGCTATGCAAATTAATGACGCCGAAAAGTGGTAAAATATAATCTTAAAAAAAATGTTTACAATACCTCCCTTACATGTATACTAAATGAATTTTTCTCGTCTATCATAACGTGTGAGTTGTCATTGGATAGGTCGTTCAGAAATATTGTGCGCCTGTGAGAACCATTTTCAGATTCAAGGATTCGTTTGCGAAATATTAAGCTTTGAAGTGATAATTTATTTTAGAATCAAGCGTCCCCCGACCCAATCTCCCTACCAGCTAAATGGTTGTTTTCGGATATGTGAACAAAATCATATTAGTAGTATATATAATGAAGTTCATAGAAAAACTATCAGAGGTAAGTAGTTTATACAAATTAACGAGTAATAGTCAGTCAACTTATAAAATGTACTTGGAGAAGTAATTTCGTACAAATTTCATTGAAAACAACTTAAAGACCCTCTTTAAAGTATGATTCATGTTACATCAAGCCGGACGCTCGGCCGGAACATGGTGAAACATATATATTATACTTTTGTATGAAGTAAATCATGCTACACGGGCCCGGCTCCGGCTCGGTGTAACATACGCATCCTTAAGTTTCCATATTGTGACGAGCAACTACGGAACCCTAAACTGCACGTGGCTCAACGCGCACTTGGCAATTGTTTTTAATTGCTTTTTTATATCATGTATTCTTTTATATTTTTAACATTTTATTTGATATAGGTACCTACTTAGATTGTCGTGTGCAAGTGATACGAGTTTCATATAATACCTAACAAGAACAAGCCCGATGAAGCTGTAAAATTCGTAAAGGCTCCAGGGCTACGTAAGGATAATAGTATAGTCAGTTTGAAAAAAAAACAACATAACAAGAACTTGAAAACAACAATAACAACCGTAACAAGAAGAGTGGAAGGGCACAGAGAAATATCTATGGAGATTTCTCTCTACTTGAGGCATTTCGACTGGTGGAATACCTCGACACTACAGAAGTTCGTAGCCAAATAACCTTGTATTGTGTTCCTGTAGTGAGTAGATTTTCTAGAGCTCCTTGAGAAAGGGTTAGTTCGAAGAGAGGTAGTGTTATGTTACTGCGGTGAGTAGTGTTTTCAGTGCTCTTTGGGATAGGGGTTCAAGGTCGGCAACGCGCTGGTGATACCTTGTGGTATTGCAGGCGTCCATAGGCATCCTTAAATAATGGTTTAAACAAAAAAATATGACACAAGATTGAAAAATACCAAAATTATTTCGAATTGAACTGTTGTGACTGTGAACACAAATAAATACTGGCAGATGTGCAAAATGTCTCTTGTCAAAGGTGAAAAAAATTAATTTGAAATTAATGTATCTATATCCTAACGTAACCGTAATATTAGGATATATTTCTGTTATCATAAAAACACCTGTTTACATCAAAATCGAAAATATGGTTAATTTTTTCGTGTAAAATTCCTCAATTGACCACGGCTGTCAGTTACGGATACGACACCTATGCATCATTCTGATATATATCTTGTTTATGATCGATAGAATACTCAACATTTCCTTTAAAGGATCTGTCGAAATGTATAACCGTAATGTTATACTATGGTATCTTTTTAAAATAGAAAGCGAAACGTATGCGATATTTTGGATAGCGTTTGGTAGGGATTATATTTTAATTATAATGTTATGATGGTGACACAGTCGGCGTCAAACAAAGCCATCCGGTCACCCGAGCGGTTGTACGCTTGGGCTAGGGCATTAATCTATTAATCATATCACCCTGTAAGTGTTCCACTGCTGGGCAAAGGCCTCATCCCAAGAGAAGGTATGGGCTTAATCACCACGCCTGCCCACCACGTATTGGCGATTTCAAAAACCGAGAAATCAACAGTTTTATATTTTTCCCACATACCGGGTACTACAAGAACATTTTTCAGGCGTTCAGGACATAAATGCCTCAAACTAACATTTATTACGCTGGGAAACAAGAATTAAGAGAAAACAGTTTTTTCTATAAGCTAATTTTAGTCTTCAGTAACATTACCAAGCACAAAAAATACCACGACTTCATTCCGACTACTGGAGGTATTCTGATAAAACGCACGAGTAACTGTGAAACTTATAAAATTATTAAAAAAAAAACCTATAAATTATCATTAAAAACATATCGTGCCTTATTTTAATTTTAAGTACATCATTCATCATGAAAGTTTATGCAAGCTCGTGTTAGCTTAGCTCCTAAAATGACTTCTATGCCCTATATGAAACTTGTCACGGATTATCTACACACTATAAGCTACGTTGAGAAAAAATATATTGAAAAAATATAAAATATATGTGCTCGAGAAATTCAAATTACAAAAAAAAAAATTTTTTTTTTTAAAAAAACTTCTAAATATCCAAAAATGTAAATAAAATGCTCATTCAATGAAATATAAATACCACTGCATACTTTATTTTATTATAACTTTTTAAAACTGAATATTGGGGATTAGAAATAGCACATACCGTTAGACTCGTTAAACAGACATTATACTGTAAAAATCTTTTGTATTTGGGTCGGTGGGTATAATATATATGGGTATATAATCAAAAATTACTGAAATCGGAAACATAAACATTTTTTACTCGTCCGCTTCACGTGGAATGCCCCTATTCTAGTAAAGGTGAGTGTATACTAAATTTTAAAACAAATAATAATAATATAGTATAATATAATTCTATAAGAATAAGGAACAATTTAAACAGAAACAATTATATTGAAAACTATTGGACCGCGCAATTTGTTTGTCAAATGTTATTTGTATTGTAAAAATTAATAAATTAAAAAAAATAATTCTAAGATGTTTTTACAACATGGTTACTTTATAAATTCACTTCTAAGTGAAGAAAAAATATTTAAAAAGTAAAATTTTTACTTAGATGTTTTTAGGCGCAGCTAAGTTACATACCTACGTGGATTTCATTTTAGGTTAAGAGATAAGTGACTCATCACTAGAAGGATTTGTAATAGATCAATTTTAAAGATGGGTGTTCAAATACAGCCTTCACATACATGACCGTGTGGCCTAATGGATAAGGCGTCGGACTTCGGATCCGAAGATTGCAGGTTCGAGTCCTGTCACGGTCGGACGATTTTATTTTTTCAATATTTATGTTCTTTTAGCACATTCCATTAACTCGGTTTATTCAAATTCATTATTTATCTCTGAAAATAAAATAAAAAAACATTCTCGTTGTTTAAGATGTTTTAATTTAGATATAAGGATAATCCAATGACTTGACTCCATATTCATCATTACAGATATGGTAGAATTTAAATGTCGATATAATAATAAGTACTTACATATGAAGTTAGCGTTTTATATGGAAAAAGTAAAACAAAAAAAAAGTTTATTGATTCCATTGCTGAAAAAATTGTGGCAGCGAGAATCATTAAAATGTTTGAAGACTGTTTGGACAGCCTCATCGGAATTGAATTTATTCTTTGCAAGAAATTGTTCATATTCCGTGAAAAGTGGTACCTAATCTTTTCGAGCAAGTCTTGGGGAGTATAGTGCTTGTCGGAGATATTCCAACCGCAGTTCCTCTAATTTAGCGACCGTCTGTTGTGAAGTATGGGCTCTAGCGTTGTCCTTAAGCAGCAGTGGGCTAGAGAGATTGACCAGTCTCGGTTGTTTAACGCCTAGCTTTTCCATCATGGTTTGCAATTGTTGACAATACAGATCTGCCGTTATTGTCTGGCCAGATCTCAGGAAGCTGTAATGTATGGCATCAGCAATGATCTACCACACACTGATCAGTATCTTTTTCTGAAAACTTTCGCTTGGGACAGGATTTGGCCGGTTCTCTTGGGTTCAACAACTGTGAAGAACGTTCTTAAAAAAAAAAAGGTTGTCGTAATGGATCTAGTTTTCGTCACAAGTAACAATACCATTCAAAATTCCCTGGTTATTGTGACAGTTGAGTAATGTCACGCAGCGCCCATTGCGTGTTTGTTGGTGTGCTTCAGTCAATTCACGCGGTACTAATATCTCGAGCTTTTTCACTTTTCCAATTTGTTTTAAGTGAATTAAAATTGTTTTATCACTCAGCTTACTCACTTAGCCTGACGCTAACTCTAACGTATTTTGCGATGAATCCGCTTCCACGATCACCTTTATTAATACTTCATTATCAACTAGGGCCTCCGGCCGTCCACGGAGTTTGTTTCGTAGGTCAAAATTTCCAGAAAGAAAACGTTTGAACCAAAAACGCACCGTGCTTTTTTTCCAGTAGCTTCCCCATACACATCATTAATCCTTCGATCTGTTTCTGCAGCGCTGATATCAAAGTGGGACTTATATTCGTAATTATCGCGATAAATAAAGTTTTCCATTTTGTGAAAAGAACGATGTCAAAGAAAAATCAAATGATGCGAAAACAAACGAATAACTAAATTCGAAACACAAATACACAAGCCCACTAAATCTGAAATAAATTTGAATTTGAAATTCCTAACCAAACGCCATATATTTGAGATCAAAGTGGCCAGTTCAACAAAACGCCAATTTCATATGTAAGGAGCTAATATTACTTATATAAAAAAATAAGTAACTTTGTAATTTAGGTTTGGGAAATGTTAAAATTTCGTGTGATTGTAAATATCGTCCTAAAATAATTTTGACAAACGCCACTAATCTCAAATGCCCTCTCTAGGCAGTTGAATACTAAATAGCTGACCTAGACACGCGACAGTCAAAAGCTAGTTTCCCGAGACAGTCGACCACAACATCCCATACCAACTAAATATCATATAAATATTTACCTAGTTAAAAACAAACTTCTAAACTACGAGAATTTCAGCATTATTTTTTTACAGATAGCTACGAGCTTGACCTCGATCTCACATATTGGTAGGTGAAGACGTGGCTGACGTTGGATCGCGCTTACCTGTCAGATGCCTATTCACTCTTCGTTTGAAGAATACCAAGTTATAGGTGTGTGGGAAAACAGACATCCGGAATTTATTCCACTCCTTAGCTGTTACCTTCATGTTATTACAATATAATAAAAAATGGTTTAACTTTTACAAATATCACCGAGAAAAAAGTTCTATTTTCTTTTTTCAATAATTCTTGTACTTTTTAATGAAGAGAAAAATGAAAAATGAGTCTTTCCGCTAAACGGCGCTAAACCAATATTGGTGGCATTTTGCATTTGGTATTCTGATTAAGTAAAGTAAATTGAAAATAATAACTAGAACCATAGTATTATGAGTTGAGACAAAAAGTCTCTGATCAATTCTCATAAGGAAACCAACATCTTGCTAGAACGATGTTCGAAGATTAAAAAAATTGCACAAAGTTAGGCTTAAAAGACGTGTATTCAGTAACGTTAACTATAATTTACATAAAAATTGAAAAACATTAATGCAACGTTAAATATTGATAAACACGGCGATTAGGACCGGCCTGGTAGCGAACCCACTACCGATCCATCAAGCGCCGCCAAGAAAATATTTATACGTACTGAAATAATGAGAAACAGTTTCCGTTTATTCGTCTATCGCTCATCTACTAAATAGTGCGTGTCTTTGCATTGTTAAATTTATTACGGTATTCCGAGTACTTTGATACCAAACTATTTAATGATTTTTTTTATTTTTAATCTAGCCCAACATGGACTCCGTTTTTTTTCTGGGATTGATCCCGAGCGTTTATTTTGCCACATGAGGATTTCTTTCACAATCAGTCTATAGTGTTAAGAGGAAATGAGATTCGCGTTTACTCCATTCAAACTTATTTCTCTATTTTATGCCTAGATAAAGGCCCCAGAGCAAATATTTTTATACCAGACAATCTATATCTAACACCGATATGTTCATATGATTTTTTAAATAAATAAATTACCTATTGTAAGAACTAGGAGCCTTCTAAAATTACTAAAATTTACCAGTTATATACCCGTGTAATCAGACCTCTAGCAAATAAATTTGACAGATATCAAAAATAATAGAAACCATATAAGGTAAAACCACCAGTAATTGACACTGCACCAATAGTTCACACTCTGACAAAGAAAATTAAATATTTGATACTAAATTGATTTGAAGTCTTGAGTTTGTTAACCGACTTTTATAACTGACTGTACCTATATGTATTTATAACATTAAAAATATATCAGTAATCAGTGATTTTGGCCATCTCGATCTTTGGCTTCCTTTTTTTTCTTAATATTTAATTTTCTTCGTCAGAGTGTCAATTACTGGTGGTTTTACCTTAGTCATAGCCTAAATAAAAAAATACATTATTAAATTTAGGCCCTAGGAAAGCACTTATGAACGTTAAAACACTACAACCGGTTCGTAAAACATACGACATCGATTGGGTTTATCTTTTTTCTTGTAACTTTTTTCAACTACCAAACTATATCTTACATTATTCATGTAAATAATATTAAAATCTGTCCAATTTTGGCGGAGGAAACAGGGGAGTACGAAATTATGATTTCGTCTGTTTTACATAGTCCGATACGTCAGTCCTATTTACAGTTGTCTCTCTATCGCTCTATTCTATCGTCCGAGTAAAGCGTAAAGCGCGACAGCAATAGATTTCTGTTAAAACATATTTTTCAAATGTCTTGCCGACCAAGTTTCCTCTTAAATTGAGATCTAGCCCGACATGTAATACTTAATATGCTAAACTTTTTTTCTTTTTTTCTTTTATTTTGTTTTCCAGCGTAATACGCTACGGTTGAATCATGAAGAGGGAAGGAGAAACATAGTTATTAACAACAACGGGCAACGGTAAACCATTAGGAAATAATAAAACGTCTGTCACAGAGACCATCGCATTTCCACGCCAGTGCGCACGCGCATCGCTACTGACGCTTGCTCACGAAAAAAATATGATGAGGGTACCAAAATATGACTGACTCTCATACATCCCTTCATATGCTTGGATTGTAATTTATATTGAGATCGATATCATTATTATTACGCTTCGTTTATAGCTGGATAAGCATTTATTATAAAATATCCACATGACTGTTTGCATGTTCTGAAACATCAAACTTATAATCTAATACTATTATGCGAGTAACAACTTAATATACATATAAAGCTCAAAATATTGTTTGTTTGTTTGAATGCGCTAATATGTGGAGCTACCAGTCTGATTTGAAAAATTATTTTTACACGCTTTTACATGCTACGATACTTATGAGCGGTAACTATGAACTTCAAGCAATCTGGCAAGCTGTTTACCTATAGGTAAACACGGGAAGGTAGGACCGATAGGTTATATGCACGCAACGCACCCGGAGTTGGGCGCGACGGCGTCTCGTGATGGAGAGGAGGTCAAATAAATTTTAAGACGGGTGAAACTGGTGAGCAGAGCTTGTTCTTTTCTCGTTTTATTTCGTTTCTCAGATAATGCTCTAAGGACTTGGATGAAATTTCTTATTTAAATAATGTTTTGTTATACAAGCTTTTAGGGTATAGGTTTTTTGTTGTAAGACTTCGAGTTAAGCCCGGTTTCCCAGATATTAAATATTCTTGCTAAATCTATGTACGGGTGGCAGATATTAAATTTATTTTAGATGTAAGCGGTTGTTATAATCGATGTGTTTAGGCTGGAGTGTTATCAATTCTACATTCAAAGATTCCTAACTGGGTACAAGACATTTATTTTAATTCACGTCACTAATTTAATTTTAATTAGTAACAGTATAGAGAGAGTGCGATTGCGAGAGACTGAGATTTCAAGCTTAAATACCTCCTGCTCATACTTCACAGCCATGACCAATTGTTGGAAGAGGTCTGTGTGCCAATGGACATACGTGATGCTAACATCGTCACTCTCTATAAAGGCAAAGGCGACCGCAGTGATTGCAACGGTTATCACGGAATATCCCTTCTTAGCATCGTCGTTAAAGCCTTTCTAGGGCCATTTTGGGTAAACTGCAAAGGCTTGCCGTCGGGATATACCCTGGAACATTAGGAACATGCATTTTAAGTTGCCATAAAATCTCTCTAGACAGTTTTAACAAGGGAACCACTAACTGGTTAGTGCTATGTTTGAAAATTACAAGAGTAAGGTAAAATACCCAGTAGATGACACCTTAATGATTTATTAGTATGTTTATTGACATACTTTGATATGAAATCATCTTAGAGGGAACTTCTAAACGGTAATAGTTGCACAAATTATTCTCCTTCCAGAATGTGACAAGAATTGTAGCAATAAAACTAATGTGTATTCTTATGTTATTTTTTAATAAAATAAAGGTACTATGCTAGTAGTTGACACCTAGTGAAAACAAATATATTTAGTAGTTGACACTTTTTATTTTCAGTAGGTTTTACATAGGTATGCTTATATTAAGAATTACACAAAAAAGGAATGTAATGAAAGTAGATACACAAATCAATGGAATAAGTACAGGGAAGAGTACTTCATCACTCTTCCCTCTACCTAATCCATCGTTTTGTATCAAGACTTAATACTAAATTGATTTGAAGTCTTGAGTTTGTTAACCGACTTTTGTAACTGACTGTACCTATATGTATTTATAACATTAAAAATATATCAGTAAACAGTGATTTTGGCCATCTCGATCTTTGGCTTCCTTTTTTTCTTAATATTTAATTTTCTTCGTCAGAGTGTCAACTATTGGTGCAGTGTCAATTATTGGTAGTTTTACCTTAATTTGAAAATTATTATATTCGCGTGACGATGGCAGAATTGTCAATAAACATACTTGATATTAAATAAAAATAAGAAGTTGACTTAGTGGTACCTCCTGCATGAAACGTTGTTAAATCCTATAATGTACTACCATACCGCGTCAAACGTTGTTAAATATCCCAAAGCTCGACTGTCGGCATGTTATTCTCTCTTTGACAGCTTCATGAAAAGTTTAGGAAGTAACAGTCCCCCTGATCGTTGCATTTGTAGACTTGATCAAGGCTTTTGATACCGTGAGCAGACAGGAGTTTTATTAGGTTCTTTTTGAGTTATGGATACCTTCCGAAACTTCTAAAGATAGCATAGTAATTCTACGAGGGCATGGAGGACACAGATAGTCCAAATGGTGACATTTCTGTGCCATTTGACATACTTCGTGACATCCGCTAAGGGTGCGATTTGTCCTCTACCCTTTTTAGAATATGTGTTTTGGTACTCATGAAGGTTGCTTTCGGAGATGAACCTGAACGCTTAGGAAATGTTCATTTTAGGGATGAGCGATGTAAGTACGGTAAGTAAATATCGAAATAAAAACATCGATGTCACTGTAACGACACAGAATGCGGGCTGCTGCTCAGCAGGTCAGCAGGCTCCGCCCGGCACGGCGATGTCTGTAGAGTTTCGACTTCCCGAGTCAGAGTTGATTCAATCGGCCTGGGACGCACTCAGCTATAGTTTGAGTCGTTAATTGTATTCAGATGTAACTTTGAATTTGTGTGTATGAAATATAATACGTGTAACAGTGTATGAAGAACTTTAATGTCTAAATTCATCGCAATGTTAGGATTCCTAAACGGTGAGACATAAACGAACTTTCAATAAACATTACAAGACATTTTACACTGAACACGAAGCAATCTACATGATCGATATAATATTGTGCTTTATTTTTATTCCCTATAGTACTGATGTCCTTTTTTAGGAATACTTGTGTTTCTGCTTATGTTATTCTTACGTACGAACGATTCAGTAACATAGATGAATATCAATTATCCCTAGTTTATTTACTTTTTTATGGATTTTAAGCTAGCATTTGAAAACAAATCACACGATGTGACCGGTGACTAAACACACTAAACTTTTGAAAAACTTTAAATGTTTTATGTGCAGCTGACGGAACACATAAGTGAGGACGATATATTTTCTGATTGAGGTTGGTAGCTACTAGCTATGCAATCGTAGGATTCGAACTTATGTCAATCGAATCGCTATTAGAGCGTTCGTCTACTGAGCCATCATCATTGCACCATCTTCTTCTAGACGGTGATTCGTCTGATGTCTGATGAAATACACAGAATTATTGATTTCTTGGTTATTGAAATCGCCAATAAGAGGCATGCTTTGAAGCGATGATGGCTCAGTGGTAGCGAGTACGACTTCGCGTCGAGTGACGTGAGTTCGAATCCCTGCAATGAGCCTGAGCTTTCGGTGAAGGAAAATATCGTGAGGAAACCATAGCATGGTGGTAGGGCTTTTTCAAATGCCCGCCTGGCTAGCAACCACCTTCAAGTTGAAAATCTGTCGCCAAATACCAATAGGTATGTTCCGGCAGGTGCACTTGTGAGCCAGTCTTCCACTAGGTTTAGCGTGTTATCATCTTGGGCCACATCGTCACTTAACATCAGGTGAGATTGTGGCCACTACGCCAAAGCCTATAACGATAAAAAAATGGTTAAGCCCGTGTCTTCCCCCACCAAAAAATCTATGCCCAACGATGGTACATTTACAAGTTGGCATGATATTATTATAGCCATAAAGTAACACCTTCATCAAGCAAATAAATAACTACCATTCCCTTTTAAAACTTAACTATAGAAACAGTCGATAAAAAAAATACATCTGTTATTTTTCATAAAGCTACATTATAGTAATAAAACACTTTTAATAATAAATAAAATAATTAAATATAAAATGTGAATAATAACGTGTGAAACGGATACGTTTGCTTACGACCGCGCCGCCCGCCTCAGCCGCCCGCCCGCGCCGCGCAGGAAGCGAGCGGGAACGCCCGCGATCATAAACACTGTGTTTACAATATAACAGTTTACTCTCCTATGTGCCTTTGATTGCGTTCCTTTTGATCGATACCTTGAGTTTTACTTATATATCTTCAATCCATTTTCCTACTGATGTAAACAGAAAGAATAGAGCAGATCTTCTTAAAATTAATTTCTCTCTTCATGCAATTGCCCTATTTTCAAATTCTATATTAATTCTAAATTTATGTAAATAAAGTACATGTCCATTTTTGTATATATTTTTTTTATTGTTATAGGTTTTGCCGTAGTGGTCACAATCTCACCTGATGTTAAATGACGATGTGGCCCAAGATGGTAACACGCTAAACCTAGTGGAAGTCTGGCTCTCAAGTGCAGCTGCTGGAACACACCTATTGGTGCTTGGCGACAGATTTTCAACTTGAGGGTGGTAGCTAGCCAGGCGGGCATTAGAAAAAGCCCTACCACCATGCAAGTGCAATATATATTTTTATAGTGCACGATGCAATATATATTTTTACCACACTACAAGGAAATTTTTCAAAATTAGTATATTATTAAAAGGACAAAAATATACGCTGCATCCATATGTTTATTCGCGTTACTGCATTGTAAATGATCTATATTTGTAATTTGCTTTGGCCCATCAAGCTTTATCTTGCTTCCTCGTGGGTCAATATTTTCTTATGGTTAATAATTTTTTTTAAATTGGATCGCAAGTTTCTTTTTTCAAAATGTTTTAACGAATATTACCGACGAGGAAAGAATTTATTAAACAACTTTTACCTGCTGTCCAACTCCGTTTTTGCATTTTCACCATAGTATATTACTCAATACTGTTATCCTCAATACGTTTTGACCAAAAAAGTGGATAGTGAAAGTGGACACATAATTGGAGAATCAAAAAAATCAAAATTTTATAAAATTGTCATAATTTATATAATACATGGAAAAGAAAACTGCCGAGTTAAAAAAAATGATTGGGATATTAATAGCCAGTTGACTTCTCGGCTTTTATTTAAACGATCTGGCTACACTGTTAGCCATAAAGGTTCTGAATCCTCAAACGGCGTTTATAGCTTCACCCGAGCTTGGGGTTGAGCGCTTGAGGCATTCAGCCACGAAAACATGGCAACAAAGTCCAAGAGTGCGAACGTGGCCAAACCTCGGCTCGGACTGTTGCCGTAGACTGTTGCAAGTCGCGATCTTTTCCTATCGATCGATCTTTTCCTAGCGAGAATTCCCTATCCGTAACTCGATCTAAAGGGACTATACATATATACATGTTTCTTTCCTCTGAGAGAAGGGAAGAAACATGTGTATATGTGTTTAGTAAACTGGGGAATTTGTCTACACTAATGAGGATCTCGCGAGGAATTTAACATATGATTCGGTCGTTCCATAGTTCCAAAGTTCCATATTTCTATGGAGAACTACGTTCCGAACGAACCATGAGGCATCGACAAGCTTACGTTAAAATCTGTTTTGGACTTTTTGGAGCTGACTAAATTTATAATTGGACATATGTGCGAATTCAGCCCAGCTATATGTCAGGATCAGGTCGACACATGTCCTGTATATTGTAAGTTTATGTCTTTGGGGCATTTTGCTTACCAAGCATAATAAAGGATGCAAGTGGCTTAGGACCATGGACATGGCGGCCCTGTTCTGGATTATACGGTCATGTGTATTGAAGTAAAGTCAATTGTCGAGGGTGACACCCAGATATTTGAGAGCTATGCGACATTTACGGAACCATCTCCCGAAAATGGTTATGCAAACCATAACGAGCTCTGAGTTGAATTCTATTCCTGCGTGCGGTGTAGATGACTGTCGACGTTGGGGGGACGCGAGAAGTCACTGACGTATAGATTGAACAGACAAGGCGCCAAAATGGAGCATTGCGGGACACCTGAGCGTATGGGGTAGGGTGTGGACCACGCCGTAGCGGAAGATGCGGTCGGTGACTTCTCCGCTGATCTTAATGTTTATTTATATCAATATTAAATATATAATAAACAAAGAGGAGAGCAAAGAGATGTACATAAAACGGCATACCACTGTTTGTTTTAAAATAAGTAAAACGTAATGGTATAATATATACTTATAACTAGCTGGGCCGGCAGATATTGTTCTGCCCTTTTTTGCTCTGATAGTAAATGGCTCGATCACAGCGCCACTAAAGATCCTAATAGTTGTGAAGCATCGTTTCGTTAAAACAAAAAAAAAGGTGTTTGTGCGATTCACACACGATAGAAGTGAAACTTCATTTTAAAAGACATTTTATATTTCATTTAAACAGTGTGCAATATACATACACACCGACATTTACTCTCTCGCTCTGGCTCACACAAAGAGGAGAGACCGATAATGTGCGTTAAACGTTTAAGATTTAACGTTTAACGCTTGGAAGTCGCATAAGAAGTTTCACTTCAATATATTGTTTGAATATGAGCTCAGTCGGTCAAGTAGTTCAGAAATTCCACGATCACTAATAGATGCACACAAAATGTTTATGTAATGTGTAAATGTAAATGTGTTAAATCGCAGACGTTGAATTTCAATACATCTACATATCTGTAATTGTTTTTAAATCACTGATTAACATATATGAACTTCAACACAGACGGAGTTGCGGGCACAGCTAGTATTTATTATATCAAAAGGAAATACGCAAAGCATCACCTGTTTCTAAAATACAAATCAACATTGTATCTGGGATCGACTCGTGCGCATCCGGCTCGCTTGTGCGTTTGATCGCCATGCGCGTGGAAACATTCATCATAAGACGCTGCAACACTAACAGTATTGACAGTTTTACGATTATATTATTTAAAAAAACGTTTGAGTCGTATAAATAAATGGTTCATTGATATTAAATTTGATATCCGTTTTTAATGTATATTTACAACTAGTATTTACTTGCAAGTATGCTCAAATGGTTTTATTTAAAAAAGTCTTCAAATAAGTTTATCGTTCTGTAGGTAACTTACAAGGCTGAAGAGACTCATAGTGTATTTTGTGTCTACGAGGAGAGCAAATGTTTTTAGGGTTTCGTACTTCATAATGAAATAAAACTGAACTCTTATAGGATCACTTTGTTGTTCGTCTGTCTGTTTGTCTGTCCGGGTGTCAAGTCCCTTTTTCTCGAAGACCACTTCAGCTATAAAGTTTAAAAGCATATCATATACTCAGACATATTGCCTCATACTGCTGTAAAAAAAAAACAATTTCTAGGTTAACGTAAGTAAAAAGATACAGCTCTTGGTACTGAAAGCTTAAAAGTCTCGTTCACTGATCGATTATCAAAGCCTAACTTACATTCAAATTACATACAGTTTTTAACCCCCCCTCCTTCTACATGTCTTGCATATGTAGTTAATACAATAGCAAACGTAACAGAAATCGCTAAATATTTGCTTCGAAATGGAAAAATCTGATTGTGTTTAATACGAAATTGCAATTTCGAAGCAAATATATAGCGATTATTGCTATCGCTTTGGTTTTGCGAAATACGTACACAGAGTGGGTTGCCTATTTGAGCATACAATTGATTTCTTTTGTAACATTAAATTACTTTTTGTGGTTTAAATATTAACTATATAATATCTAATGTAATCAGTACGGAACCTTCAGGGCACGAGTTCTACTCACTATTTGTCACATTTAAAAAAAATCTCACATACTGATATTCGGTTGTGAATTTAAACTCAATAAATAATTATAGTGATATACAATACATAGAAGACGCCAAAAGAATATTCACCGCTCAAACAATAAATACTCAAATTACATCATAATATGTTAAACTATTTATTTAAAGAAGCCTTACTTACTATGTGGCGCTTGATAACTATATCAATATAATCCCGTTTTATTAATCGCATTAATATTTATAAGGCTTTATACTAACTAAGTAACAATCACTTAGATTACCTATACGTTTTCTTTCCGAAACCTATAAAATTGCATTTGCATAATTTACCATTTTGTGTTTTATTTATAATTAGCTGTGCCCGCGGCTGCGCTCGCGTGAACCACTAAAAAAGTTTTTTTTTCTTTTTCGTGCGGAACCCTAATTATTTTACCAAAATAAAAGTAGCCTAAGTTATTCCTTATAACATGAGCTACCTGCCAGTGAAAGTCCCGTCAAAATCGGTCCAACCGTTTCAAAACAGACAGACAAAAATACAAAAACGGGTTTTTTGTTTAAGGTGTCGTGTATACTTTCATATGTATTTAGTAAAAAGCTGTTATTTTGACATTACAAACAGACATTTATTTTATTTTATGTATATTAGATAGATAGATTAGGGGTTTAAAGTTTAAGCATCGTGTATTAATGTGAATTCCGACGGCGCGGTGTGAGATATCACAGGCGTTCCCGCTCACCGCTGCGCAGCCGCCACGCAACGCACCCGCGCCTACGAACACGGATAGCCACGCGTCCGGCCGAGTCTTGCCGCGGCTGGCCGTTAAGCACCGACCCTTACCCACTACTACTACTACTAACATTACCGTACTATTGAAGTAACCAACTTGCTACCCCAGGCGCATCTTCATTACCCTACACGCTGCTCGATGGGGACGGACGCGTACGAGGGCGTTGCTTATCATTGAACATCGGTGCGTCCTATCACACGATATTACGCGCCGTGGGAAACCACCTTTAGAAACTAAACTTATTCAAATTAATTTTACTATTTGAGTACCTATATTTTAAATCGGCTCAGCTGTAACGTGTACGAACACCGCGCCGACCGACATGAGTTTGAATCCCTACAACAAGCTTTCAGTAAAAAAAAACATCGTGATGAAATCATAGCATAGTAGTAGTATGGTATTCTTTAATGCCTGTCTGGCTTCAAGTTGAAGATCTCTCACCAAGCACCTGTAAGTATGTTCCGGCAGCTGAACTTGAGAGCCAGTTTCACTAAGCCCAGCAGCTTAGCGTGTCACCATCTTGGGTCGTATCTTTGTTGAGCATCATGTGAGATTGTACCTATAAATAATATTTATATACATATATATTTAAAACCAACGACGTATGGAATGTGCCAACCTCAAGCCAAGTAACAGTCACATTAAAAGAGGCTACTCGTTAATGTATTAGTAACGTAGATTTCTCGTTTATGTGGTATTTATAAAATAAATTAAGTGATTAAAAATGAATAGAATTTAACAAATACTTATACATATAACATATATGAACAATCTATCTGAATTGAGACACACTTCGACCAATTAAGGACACGGAAACAGAGTTGTAGCACGTAATGTTGACTGTCGAGGTGTCGAGTTAGTTCGGACACCAGCAACCAGCATCAGTAAAAGTGAATTATGAAGTTGAGTAACACGCACTACGCAGTTCATAAGCAGCCGATGTTCTGGGCCACCGCATATATGATAATAAACAAACAGTACGTAAATAACCTAAAAACCACTTCAAAGTGAAGTGAGTAAAGCCGACGTGGCCCAAACATGAGCGGAAAGCGATTGTACTACTTTATGTTGTGAGTGTGACCGCTCTGTGATCAGTCAAACAGCTAGTCAGTGACGATTAACGTTTCAAGGTTCCGAGGTAATAAATAACTATTTCAATAAAATACTCGATTATCATTGCTAAGCCCCTAAGGAGTAGAGCAGTAATCATGAACATCAAGCAATCTGGCAAGCTGTAGGCAAGTACGGGAACAACGATAAACTACATGGATGCATTGGCGCAGCGCGGTCGAAAGTTTGTCAAATAAATTTAACACGGGCGAAACCGTGGGTCACACCTAGTAAATGTATTTCTTGTATGGACTTACATTGCAGACCGTATACATATACAGAACAGTTAGGCTGAAACAGAATGTCAGTAAAATAATACAACCATACATATTATAAAACTCAAGGTCTCTCTGTCCGTTTATGTTCTTTTCACGCAAAAACCACATTAAATTTACATTATTTGTCCTTTACTTAAATATATGTTATCTGGCCAAGTTATAGGATATGTTTTGTAATAAAAAGTAACATAGAAAATAAGCAGTGATGATAATGGTGAATAAATTCGGAAAAAATACGCTTTTGGGGCGTAAAATGACTTACGCTGAGTAAACCATAAGAAATATATCAAATTAATGTACTACATAATTGTAAATCTTAAAAACTCCTATAAAAAAGTAGTAAATGTCTATCTTCTAAGGATGGCCCGCTATAAGCAGTTTTGCGTGCAGTTTTCACGCGTGCGCTGCACCAACAGCATTCTGTAGTCCACGCGAGCGGAGCCACAGGGACACCTAGATATAATGTATTTAAAGGTATATTTCTTGGTTCAAACACGTAGATGTAGATGTTATGATAAAGACAAAACAAATATATAATGGTAAAATACAAGTCAGAATCTGTAAAATCAGATAAAGGTGAATTAAATATACTTTTATATGACTAACATTTTTGAAATTTAAAAGTATTAAGAAGCATGACGGAGATATAACCAGATTAATGAATGTAAAGACACGAAGTTGATTTAATTGATGAAAATATGTGATATTCCATTCTTTTTGCTTTCCTTAAAAACATGATGGGACGATAAATCAATAGGAAAATAGACTTGTTTATCGCTATCGTTTGTAACTTAAGACAGACCTTAACGTGGAAACCAAAGCGCTGTGTTTACACACAATATCGCTCATTGGACCAAACCATACCAATGTTATAATAAACACTATATCTGTTCTCAACCAACATCCTGTACTGCAAATATTGGAGCCAACCTGCCGAGTTCTTCAATTAATTAGATACTGATTTATACATACGAGTATAATCAAGCGATGTGATCTATTATTGATAGATTCTTAAATATTGTAGGGAATGTCAAACTCATTTAATATATCTTTAAATTTGGTTTCCCTTATTTTTATCACATCAATTCTAAAACCACAAATTCCTTATGCTGTAAGCTGTGAAGTTATATTATTTTCTTTAAATTTTAAATAGGACGTCCTTTGGAACTTTGGGATTACACTTGGGGCATAAATAAAAACACCTAGAATGCCATAGCACGTCGCATACAAGACCTTCAGCTAGGATCAGCGCAAGTACGCCCTTTTAGTATAAAGCGTAGTGATTAAACGCCAACTTTGCACAGGCTCTATCACTTTCTGCATAAATTGTCATGCACTGTTTATTGTCCATACAGGTTCATATTATCTAGTTCAAACATTTACATCTAATACAACAACGTCCGTCCGACCTTGGTCACAAGACATATACTGGGCAAACTTAGCTTAAAAATGAGTCATTAGTCAGAGAGCACAACTTTTGGACAAACGTTGGCCTCTTGGCCGGTACGAGTGGATGTTTAATAGCGTACACAGACGCGCACAAAGCATAAACATCGGCCACATCAAAGGGGATCCAGCGAATTGATTTCATTATATAAGTCTTGGTACTTTTTCGTTACCTATTTATTTGGAATCAGAACTGCCTGAATATGCAATGGAAATCAATAAATATATCCATTTGTTGACCTTTATTTTTCAGGGGTTGTAGGAATCCCACTTGATTGCGACAACCATACACTTGGAAAACACGTTAAAATTACTTTTTTATCGTTGATAGGTTTAGCTTTATAGCCACAATCTCACCTGTTAAGTGACGATGTCGCCTAAGATGGAAGCACGCTAACCCTAGTGGAAGTATAATAACTAGTTTTGATGTATCTATTACGTTTTAGTGTATGTTCTAGCTACGTTTTAGCTCTCACTGTGATATTTGCAAACTGTGATAACTGTTTTTATCTGGTTTTAACTGGTTTTTAAATTTTTATCGTCCTCATTACGCTATATCTGTCTATTAAAATATTAAAGACTTTTTTTCTACACCGTTCTCATCTACACTGCTGTTAAACGCCGTTTGCCAGTCGCTTTGAAAATATCGAAATGCTGCCTCGCAACACTCACAATAAAAAAAAACTCTGATCGGCTGTATATCATAATACGTTCTCTACAAATTCCACTTCTCTAAGCAGAACAAAAATCATATTGCTAATTGTATGTATGTTTAGTTACAAGAATTTGTTTTACGCCGAATTTTTAGTACGAATTAGTTAAATTCTTTATCTAGGTTTTAGGTCTACCTGCGGGTAGAAATACAATACGAACTTTAAAGTAATCATAAAGACATGAGTCATTAATCACAATCTTAAAAAAAAAGTGGAAAACAGGAAAAGAAAATCAAAAGATACAGGGATCTTGGCTAGATGTATTGATGCTATGTTGACATGATCGCCGACTGTATAACAAAAATACGAACAAAACGTTTATATACATTAGTGGGACGATAAAAGCTACCAATGATGATGAAGACAATGAATCAACATTAGCCCACTAATAAAAATAATCAATTTCCTATTCTATTAGGTATTTTTGTCCTTGCACTGAAAAATGAATAATCCTAACAATTTTTACTAACCTTAATACATCATCAGGTCATCAGACTAGAATAATTTAGGCCACTAATACAACGTTAATTCATGAACTTTTTTCTCATTCTATCTTCTCTACTACTAAACTCACTAAATTCAACAAACTTACGATAAGTTCAATTTTGGGCAAAAAACGTTTGCTATGTCACATCTTCGCCGCACTGTAAAGTTGTGTAACCGTTTCCAGACCAGTGTGTTTTCCTCTTTCTACAGCATCGACATCTGCAAAGAAAATGTGAAGAAACTTTTGAATAGGCGAACATGATAACGACGATATGCAATCTGTTATGGATATCTTGCTGACAATTAGATACCATGCCGTACTTTGACGTGCTGTAATTAAAAAAAATTATCCTGACTTCCAATCACGCGAGGATTAAGATTATTCGTTTTCAGCAAACAACAACATCGGCGGATTGATCAAAACTCCTTTGATCTTCGAATCACGCGCCCTTTACTTATATTAACATATTCAACTTTGTTCTAACACATCCAGTTTGATCGTAACAATCAATATTATACTATAAGACAACCTCAAAGCTCAACAAATAGAAACTCTTTTAACAGCACTTACGCTGTTTTATAACAAGTTCTTTACTTTATTATTTAATTGAAAAACGTCAGAACCAAGACATATTTATAATTTTAAATAGGATCCAATTCCGAGACAGTATGGTTGAATTTTAAGCGCAGTCTCCATGTCGTTACAGACCTTAGGCAGGCGTGTGATTTGGTACGATCTGTCAAAACTGTGATGAACAGCAGGCGTGCGGCGTAAACATTTACACGTGGTGGTCGCGTTTTATAACATTTACTACACACTTGTGCCTATTAACTAATATAAAACCCATACGTAATTATTTAGAAAAAAATGTATTACTCTGTCAAAAAAGTACTGGGAAAAGATCAATAATACACAAAATGTTAGTTATTCATCTAAATTTATTTTATCGCCTTCAAAGTATGCTCCTGCAGAAACGATACAATTACGCCAACGAATAATCCAATCATTAAAACATTTTTTAAACACTTTTTCCGGAATTGATTTTAGTTCTCGTCACAAATTCTCCTTTATGTCTTTTACCGAATGAGAACGGGTGCCACGAAGTGGTAATTTGAGTTTAGGAAAAAGAAAAAAGTCAGCTGGAGAAGCCATACCTGGTTCATAAGGTGGTTGCTCGATGGTATCTGTTGAGTTTTTGTTAAAAAATTCGTTCACAATGATGGCCTTATGCGAAGGCGTATTATCGTGGTGCAAAATTCAAAAATTTTCTTTGCATAAATTGGACTTTTTCGTCGAATTTGCTTTCTTAAACGCCGTATGACACTTAAATAATATACTTTATTTACCGTTTGAGCTTCCAGTAAGAATTCCGAGTGCACAACACTGCGATAGTAAAAAAAAACAGTCAACATGACTTTTGATCAACTTTGTTGTGGTTTTTTCGGTTTCGGTACAGTTGGAAGGCGTCACTCCGAAGCTTCTTGACTAGTTTGCATTTCAAACTCGTAAACCTACGTCTCGTCACCAGTAACAATGCGTTTCATGAATTTTGGGTCGGAATTGACTCGTTCTAGCATGTCCTCAGCGACTCTTAAGCGTTTGAGTTTTTGGTGAAAATTCAGATCTTGGGAGTAGCCGAGCGGCAACATTTTTCATACCCAAGTGATTATTTAAAATGATACGGATCGACTCATGCGACACAGAAAGTTCAGCGGCTATTTCTCTCAAACTTTAGTGATGATTTTTAGTCACTATTTCCTTCAATTTTGCGATGTTATCTTCAGTTGAAGACGTTGATGACCTACCAGGACGAGGCAAATCTTCCAGCATACCTCATCCGCTCTTGAACGCTTTGTACCACTCATAAGCACGTGTTTATGATAAAGTCGATTCACCGTAAGCCTTCTATAATGTTTTCAGTGTCTCCGAACACGAAATTCCATTGACAATTTTTGTCCATTATGAAATTCGCAATGCACACTAGATATGATCTAACTAAAAACAGCACTGTATTTAATCTAAATGACAGATTTAACTCAAGCTCCGCGCCAAAATGAAAAACAGTTGTGCCAATTTAACAACAAAAGAAATACCAAAAACAAATTTGGAACCATAAACAAATCATCCATTCCCGATACTTTTTTAACCGAATGTATACTGTAATATGGTAAATTATATTTATAAAAAAACTGAACGCGATTATTTATAAATTTGTTATTAAAATCATTGAGTGCATAAGTCGTTACACTGGCATCCTTTTGAAAATTGTAGAACCTGTGTAAAATTCAACTACATAGGAGGCATTTCAGTTTCAGGTTGCATTTCTATGTAAATACCATTGAGGTATTATGTAATAATGGTAAATACAACGCAAACGCTGTGAAAATAAAAACAACGACTTTTTACAGGTCAACAATACTCTTGATATGAAATTACACTAAATTTACCTTCAGATACTACGATGTCATTCTTGCATCATTTATAATAATTATCTGTGTGTAACATCGTGCAAAATTCGCTAGGTAGGTAATTAACATCCTACTTTTCTTTGAAGTTACAATAAAATAAAATAATCAAATAAGGAAAAAAATATTTTAAAGGCACAGTTAATTTTAGCATGTAGTTATTTTATATAAAAAAATATTTTATTGAATAAAAATCTTCACTCTTCTGAAATGTAAGATTTACACAGTCGATTTTGCAGATGCAACAATGATTTGATTGTCCGTCTATCACAATATTGTACAATCATTTCACAAGTAAACAGTAACGGTGACATTAAAGTACATCCTGAATGACTTCATTTGTTCTATGGAGTACAATATTCAATTTTTGAAACTAAACACCAAACTTCCAGTGACCACCAAAGAAGCGTATTTAGATGCTTTATAAAAACGTTCTAACTAATGTATACGTTTGCTTTATTTAGAAACAGTACTTTTTTTAATGAAATTCACAAACTAATCTCATTGTTAATGTAATTTATGACTAAATTATTGACGAATAATGTAATTCACAGAATACAATCGAATCAAATAAATAAATTAACGACAAACATCCCGCATAATAAATACAATTGTGTCTGTCAATAGATCGACGATTGTCTACAGAAATGTTACAAAATAGGAATCAAAACCCGCCTCCATTTGTACCAATTTTCGGGATGTCCACGCGAAATGCGCTTTAACTAAACATTTTAGTACTTTAACGCCGACTGACATGTCGGCGATTTTAATCACAGAAAAATATATAAATCTCTAGCCCCCACTACATGATAATACTAAGAGGACATTTGAGCTTATTAATACTCAAAAGAACAGAAATTCACTTAGTATGAGCTACCTATGTCATTAAACAATAACTGAAATCACCAATCAAGTATTGTTTCCCACCAATATTGGTGCGTTTAACGAAACATCTTGTTTTGTCTTCTTCTCTTTTGTGTTTATTTGGGTTATGGTATCTTGTTCTTTCCTAATACTATTATTGAAGGCTTTCTTTTTATGAAATCGATTATCAATATTTGAGATCGACGATTAATCATATAATAAGTTGGTATTATTAATTGTTTAATATCGCTTTTTGTACCTAAATTCATTTATGTTAGTTAATTTGGTCGGTTATGGCAATTGTGCCTGAATGTTTATATCCCAATCACTTTTCCAGGCTTGGCATGTTACTATCTTTAGCCGTAGGTGTAATCATTTCTAGATCACTGCTAGTATCCGATCTATCAAATTATTATAATTTAAAAAATTGTCACCGCCATGTGAACCTAGCAAGCCATAACAGGGGTAATAACAATAAGCGATTCCTCCAGATTTGTGTAAATCGGAGTGATGCGGGAGGGCGCTAGAGGTCAAGCGGGACCTATAAATACGAATTATGTTATTTTATCACACAACTATAGTATACGCCAGTTTTATCAATTATTGAAAATACCAAATGATAACTGTCCCAATTGTAGATCTACAAATATCTGCATGACAATCAAAACTGATGGGTCCAACACTAGCTGTGCCCGCGGCTGCGCTCGCTTGAACTACAGAAAATCGTTGGTTGAGCTCACACGCGAATCATGCTGACCCCGCTACCACACACGGCGATCGCCCGCTAGTTATATTGTGGGTGATCCTTAGAAGATACACATATGCTATCCCTGACGTTTTTTAGGTCTTGTTAAGGTTTACAAATATATAGAGTTCTTTAATTTTATATATCTCTATGATTTACTCAGCGTAAACCATTTAAGCGCCCCAAGAGCGTCTTTTTTCGGAATTAATTCACCATTGTCTTCACAGCTTATTTCGTATGTTACTTTATCATACAAAATATATCCTAAAAACTGGAAATATAACATAGCTATGAATTAAAATTAAGAAAAGTAATTCAGGTAAGTAGTTTTAGTGTGAAAAGGACATAACAGGACAGACAAAAAGAGAGACGTTAAGTTTTATAATATGTATAGACATAGTGCCGGGTAACGAATACCGGTGTCACAGGGACACGAAAGTTGTGTCTGATTGAATCGCGACCACCATACACCAGGTGTAATACGATTAAAGTGGCACGATTAGGCGTTTCGCGTTCCGGGATCAGCTGATGTATTCAAGCAAAGTGGTGAAGATCTGTATCCGACTGAACGCGATTACTATGCATGTACTGAGAAATCCATCACAATGACGACTCGCATTACTCATACAGTAAGAAGACACGTAGTACAGATCTGGAAGAATTGTTTAGTTATGTCTACATACAATATTAAGAGTGGACTCTCATACGGGCGCATTACTGTCCAATTGAGCGTCATCAACGCACAATGGCATACGCAGCCCTCACGGTTATGAGTGGACAACAATACGATTGTGTTCGCATTGCTTCTTCTTTGTATATCAACTGGGAGTTATGGAATTGGTCATTGTATTATATATGAAGATCTACTCCAAATCCTCGGACTATGAACATAAATGCCTTATTAGATACAAATACCTTTATACATCCACAGTCTGATTTACCTAGTCAAGTCTGAGTAAGCGTTTTCTAACTATCAACATAAAATGTTCTTATTGGGATAGTAAAAAGGATGGAGCACTACTATTCTGTATTATTGCAAACTTATTTAGTTTCTTTCAGATTCATCAAGCCTTTTATACATCCATCCCGGTTCCGAGTGTTGTTCACTTACTTTATGGTCCTGTTTCTATTTGATTCACATATGTCACTACCTGTCGTCCCGGGCTTCTTTTTTCATACTTCGTATATGTTTTTATTATTCTTTTATCATATAATTATATTTATTACGATCATATCATTTAAGCTTTATAGGCTTTCAGCAGAATACTTTATTGTAGCCTTATTGGAGATACCATAAGTTAGTAAAGACGAATTGAAATTGTTCGATATTAATAATGACCACAACTTGATTATACGAGATGATTCGCCAGAACCAAACTAGTTAAGAACTCTTATCAAAAAACAGTATTAACATGTATTCATATCACAGGCATGCAACTTACGAATTATTACGAACGACATTAATTTCTTCGAGAGAATTCCGTTCATCAACGACATTAGCTAATAGTAGACAGTTGACTTCACAAGACAACCGAATCTCACTTTGACCAACTTTACCGGTATATATACTTACATCGGATCTACTAGAAATAACGGATAAATTAAAATATGTCATGTGTCGCAGGGCTGCTTTTCAACGTCCACTTACCAACTATACAGATGGAAAATCTACAAAAGTCAAGAAAACTGGGACAGGCCTTTAAAGATTTCAACGTACCTTTTTTATCATAATTTACTATAGTAAATGCTGTTACTTTACTAATTACACTGTAAAGTAAAATATATTTTACTCCAGCATCACCACATAATCTAAAGGATCATTTTGTACAACCTTTACATACATAAAAGTAAAAAAAAGATTATAAACATGAACTGTCATTGAGCTTCACGTGGGCTTTTACGATGACAGGGATGTTTTCCGAAGCGGTAGCGATAGAAGTATCTTCTCAAGACCTGAATTCTATAAAAACTAATTTGAGTTTTAACGGCTATTATAAATCCTTAACCCTTAAAAATGCTATATTTTACAACTAAATATCAATTTAATAAAATAAACATTAAATAGATTGTTATTAATTGAAGACATATATAGAGTCACAGACCGGACTGTGACCCGGTCTCCATAAACCATTTAGTTCAAGATGCCGTGACAATTGGCCCCGGGGGCTTTTAGTTAAAGGGGTGACTTGCACATCGGTGCAAGTTACAAACGATTTTAGAATTTTTACTTGTTGTTGCAGCCGCAAAATTTGATACCGTCGTAAATAAAGTCGATAGTTGACTTTAATTGCTTTTTGTCTTCGCTAAATATAATATCCAGGGGGTAGATATTCGATTTGGTGTTGTCACCACCGGCACTCACGCCGGCTAGTCGCTCGTCGATATCCTTGCCGGATTATCGTCGTGTCATTCGTCGTCACATTCTTTATCTGCTACATGCTCCAGAATGTAGTACTATCAAAACAGTGTATTTACAGTGTGTGTGTGAAGATTTAAGAACTCGCATATATCTAAAACCTTGTCGGCGCCGACCAGCAAGCACCACAGAACTCAGGATCGGTGAGTTGGTATTACATTTTGAACATTATACTTTCGCTAGATATTTTCTATTCGTTTCGCCTCGAAATACCGATAGATGCTTGGCAATAATTTTAACACGTGAGTGGTAGAAAGTCAGCCGTCTTTCAGGAAATATCTCACCAACATTGTAAATAAAAAGTAAAAAAAAATGGTTAAAAAATTTTGAGAGCTGGATATACACCAACTGTTGCGAAAGGCTCATTAAATACAGATAATTTACCATGTGAATGGTGGTTATAACAAAATCGATCGAAAACATTCCACTGACCCGTTTAAAATTTAAAAATATTACACAACGGTTAGAGTTGTTTTATAGTCAAAATCATATTTAAATCATGAGATAATCGACGTTTTAGGTATAACTCAAATGAGTAGGTCGTTGAAGCGGTATGGCAGTGAGCTGATCACATTTACCAAAATAACAATATTAACAGAGAATGTACTCGCAAGGTTTCGAGAATCAATAACCAGGTTTAGTGGCAAGCGTTGAGGTAAGCGTATGTCCAGCAGTAAACTGATATAAACTGGCAAACGGTAATAGCTTGCCACTTGAACCACACAACAAAAGGGTATTGTCGGATAGCGGAGTGTCGAAATCAATCCGTTCCGCGTATGGTGACCGCCGTGACCAATCACATATTAAAGGACCGACCATCCAAAATACCAATATAAACGTCACAAACTTCGAAAAAGTGTACCTTTGTGATATACTATCTCAGTAGGTATAATACAATCAGAGACCAACGGTGCAGTGTATCCATCGCATTTAATTTTATAGATAAGTACAAAGTATCTCATTGTACCTTTCCATGTGGTTAAATAACGACATATCGACATCGGTCATCTCCTTTTATGACTAGAACACTAAATGTACATTTATTTTTCAAAATCAAAAATGCTTTATTTGATTTAGGCTCTGGGTACAATATTACCCTGAGATGTAGTGCGGCTCTACACAATGTGTTAGTGTCCAGGCTACTGAGATCCGAATATAATCTATACTAATATAATAAAGCGGAAGAGTTTTTTTGTTTGTTTAAACACGCTAATCTCTGGATGTACTGGTCAGATTCGAAAAATTCCTTTTGTATATGATTGCCAGAATTACGTGGAGTAGTATAGGTTTTGTAGAATTAGGCTAGATCTCTCAGCTAGACTTAAATATTGATTTTTTTTTAAGCAAGTTGGGCGAAAACGCGCTCTACAAGTTCTTTATCCGCGTGCACTGGCGCGGGTTAGTGATACGTAAATATAATGTTCTACAAAAATATTGTCCCTTAGTACAAGTCCGGAAAACTATATGCCTCTTGCTCTCTCTCTATATGCTCTCTTATAATTAAGCCACAATAGGGTATTTTGTGATTTTTTTTTAATTGAAAATTGTAATGTGATATATCGCATAACCATGGCCGTCCGATAAAAATATTGTGTATACTGACGTATTATAAATCATGGATCAGCGATTTCTTTTAAATTATACGCGGGTGAAACTGCGGGCATATCTAGTAAAACAATAATTAGACCTGTATTGATGTATGGTTGCGAAGCATAGACACTAACACAAAAAAGGAACGAAAACTACTGATAGCAAAAAGGAAAAAATTAAAAAAATTATTGGTCATATTGAGCGAATGGGAGAGGAACGAGCGACCAAAAAAGCATATATGGGCCAAATAACTGGACGAAGACCCTTCGGACGTCCCAGGTGCAGATGGTTCGACACTGTTAAAGAAGACCTACGAGAACTCCAAGCGAATGAGTGGCGGGAGACGGCGCAATGTAGACATAGATGACGTCGCTGCGCAATTGTATTTAGTTAGTTCGTTTTAGGCTCTAAGATAGCACTCATGAACTTTACAACGGTTCGAAAAACATCCCAGTCATCGAGAAGAGTCGGCAAGAAACAAGATCGGGTTTATCTTTTTTTTGTAAATATCATTTACAATTAATAATTATTATATCGACAGTAGAAAGATTAATTGACTAACGTGTATTTTACAAACTATACATCATACACCCTGCGACAACAAATACGTAAAGTACAGGATCACAGATACACTTGCCTCCATTTGGATCGCAAATTACTACACATTGTCAAAAATCCATCCAAATCGCATCACTAGGGGTTTATACCAAGATCGGCTTATAAACTAGCAATATATTCCCATTTCTGAGCAGTCAATGTCGTTTATATCAAATAGAGTGCAGAGCAGTGAGCACACGACATATATTTGACATCGCTCTCACATTTTATGTGTAAAATTTATGTAGGTATGACACATGTGATTTGAATGTGATGTCAAACCAAGGTAACATGTTCACTGGATAGAGCTTTGCTCCGCTGATGAGGACTTGTCGACGTGTGGACAATAATGGTCATGGACAAACGGAAGGCGTTCAGAGTTATGATAATTGCTATATTAGAAGTAGCCGTCATGCGGGCGTCTGCCGGTCAAGGCAGACGTTGAAAACATTGAAACATATTTATTTTACCTAAACGAGTTTGTACAACTTCGAAAATATTGTTTTTAATAAAGTAAAATAATTAATTATCATGGATCTAAGTAACTGGCTTTCAAGTGCAGCCTGCTTTCGGAACAAACCTATCGATATTTGGCAACAGATTTTCAATTTGAAGAAGGTAACAAACCAGGCGGGTGTTATAATATACGTATATTAGGTATATACCAGTTAGTAAGTTAATAACTACTCGTCTTAGCACTTCAAAATCATAACTATATTTATTTAAAAATCTTTTGAGGTCCGAGAGGTGTCTCATAAATTGCCTCTCATTGTCTCGTTGCCGAATTTCGATATAAACAAATTAGTTCCATACGCAGTAAAATTCTTTTAAACAGCCAACGAAGATATCTCAGAAAAGTGCTCTCACAGTCCGGTCGTGAATGTAAGTAGCAATGATAACAACCAGTATTAAAATATTCTCAATTCTTTTTAAAATAAAACAACTGTTCGCAGCATCTGCAATGAAACCCAAAGTTCATTTTTCCGAGGGTGGTAGCTAATCACTCCGTGTTCTGTTTAATATGATTCAATTATGAATATTGACCAACAAGAAATTTCTAATTTTAACGAACAAGTTAAAAGAAAAAATACATTCATAATTATATTTTTACCTACGTATATTGTTCTTACATTCGACCCTAACTATATTTTTAGTCAAGTCAAGCAAGTTTTACTGTTAAAAAGTTATTATATGTAGGATGGATTATTACGTATATGTGATGTGTGATAGTGATGTCTGGAAATGAGTCCACTAAAATAACATAATTATCAACTATAAACATGATTTACATGAAAAAAAATATACACTCGATCGAATTTCCTGGCTGTTCACATTAGCTGGACTGTTTTTCGAGCATAACTTGAATTAAGTATATTTGATTTTTACAATCGTAAACCTCATCGTGCAATAACCGTGAAATGGTTACCATACATATATTAAATCTATGGGGATAACTGAGTAACGATATTCTTGCAGGTTGCAAATATTAATATGATGGTGTAATGAATAAGTACTACCTATTGTCCTGGAACCTCAGTTCAATAGTACCACGTGATTGCTCTGATCGTAAAGTCCGCAACATTTATTTAAAACTGGTTATTGGTGACAAGGGTAATAAAAGTTAACAGTAAATCTATAAAAAATATGAAATTAGTGCAGGCTTCCTTATTGGCTGGTGTGGCGAAGATTGAAAAACCAAATCATGCAATTTCAACCAGATTACGGAGTAATTGGATAGATGGTCTCTGGCAACACTGTCAGGCAGAGTTCACAATGGCAGCTTATTAAATTAAACCGTGACCCTCCCGCGAGAGGTTAACTCGCATAATTGGACCTCTCTAGGCAACGTCGATTGTTATTAGCCCGGGGGAATTTATCACTCGGACCCACAGATTCTTTGTCTATAACCGACAATTGATAACGTACCGTTACACTATAACCTTTATGTGGCAAGCAGAAAGTAATGATAGCAGCTAGTAAAAAATTAAAGATCAATACATTATGTTCGACATTTTAACTCAATATAAGTTAATAAGTATATTTTATCTCAACTAATTAAACTATGTAACACAAAGGGTCCTTTTTCTGAGGAAAGGCGTGGGCTAACCACCAAGCAATTCGGCTTTAAAAGTATTTGCAATTTCAATCGCCAAGAAATGAATGTATACTGTATGGCGTTTCTATGAGAATACTCTTCGAGCTTTCAAGATTCCTGAGGACATTTTCCCGTACCATCAACTGATGGAGTTAGGTACTATTTTCTGTTCTATCAGTACTATATAAACTGGTAAATAGCACGCGAATTTCGGCAAAAATATCATTGTTATGATATTCCATCGTTTAAACATACGAACATCGTGACAAGTCAGCTTAATAAATGACAATATCATTATCACTGATATTAAATTCGAAAAGTATTTGCCATTGAAATAAATTAATAAGTTGCCAAGTGCGTGACGGGTCAAGCGCAGTTTAGAGTTCCGCAGTTGCACAATATACAGACTTAGAATGTGAGTTTAAGTAATTTTCAATGTAATTTGTACAAAATTACTTCTCCAAGCACATTTTATAGGTTGAGCGACTATTACTCGTTAACTTGTAAAACCTACTTAGCTGTGATAGTTTTCCTTTTAACTTCGTAAACTGTAACGTGACAACAAGACACACACTTGACAACAACAAAAATTTGAAAATTCATTCATATTATATTTTAAAATGAATTTAAAATACAATAGAACAGTCAGTCCGTATAAAACGGAACAAAACGTACACGTTCCATAACGGGCCGATTTGATTAGAGAATTACGATTGTCAACCATTTTGCACCCCTTAACCCCTACCTATTCTAACTGTATCATCTCTCGCGCGTAACGGCACTAGCGCCTTTGCCGAAAACAAATTACCAAGAAAATCAAAATCTGTGAATCTGGTGGTTTCCAAGTGTCCTGACCCTGACCTTATCAAAACTGCTGAGTAATTGTGATATATCCAACAATAGAATAGTAGTCCCGAATGTATTCCGTAATCGCTTTAAAAAAAAAAACCAACAGTAAGGAATTTATATATATAAAAAAATCAATATTATATATACAAACACAGGGTACAAACACACTCAGGTAAACTCTACCTGCATCCAAACATCAACTAACAAACATAATTACGCATAAACTTTACACAATAATATCGAATAACACTGTATTATTAAGAGTGAATATTTTAAAAACACAAGTAATATGACACCGTCGGCGCGGTGCGCGGCGTCTCGCGTCGGCCGCCAAACGATACCATAATTACACCAAACAATGACATTTTATCTTGATTTCTTAGTTCGTTTTAGTGTAAGAATTTATGTAATTTGAACTGAAACACATAGCCGTATTACTTCAAACTTAAACTAAAAAAAATCCTTCAACACGATAATAGTCGATTGTTAATTGTTCACCTACTTTTTTTTAAATTCTTAGGTTTAGCGTTTGGTCATAATCTCACCTGACGTTAAGTGAAGATGTGACCCAAGATTAAACAACTGGCTCACAAGTGCATATGCCGGAACACACCTATAGGTGCTTGGCAACAAGTATTTTCAACTTGAAGGCGGGGGGAGCTAGCTATGCGAGCATTTGAAAGTACCCTACCACTATGATATGCTTTCCTCACGATGTTTTCCTTTAGTGAAACCTCAGGCTCATTGTAGGGATTCGAAGTCACGTTGATCGACGCTATGTCCGTACATGCAACCATTGAGCCACCATTGCTTCATTGCTACAAGATTTTGATGTAGGAACAAATCACAACGAAATCATTCTGAAATGTCTCCGTGTTTTCTAGGTGTCACTTGCTATGCTTCATAATTTAAAAAGCTTCTGAACTATGCTTTAAGAAAAAGAAAAACAACAATAACTTCATACCTTAAACCCATTGCTAGCTAAAACTCTTTAAGTTAAGGAGTAACAAGGATTTTCCTGAAAGTATTGCTACTTTTAAGTAACATCATACTATACAGAATTTTAATATATGAGGCATAGAATCATATAGCCACATAACCATAGCATGGTGGTAGGCTTTTTCTAATGCCCGTCTGGCTAGTTACCACCCTCAAGGTGAAAATCCGTCGCCATGCACCAACAGATGTGTTCCAGCAGCTGCACTTGAGAGCCAGTCTTCCACTAGGTTTAGCGGGTTATCATTTTGGGCCACATCGTCTCTTAATATCAGGTGAGATTGTGGTCAGTACGCCAAACCTATAAGAATAATAAAATATAGAAGAAAAAGAGCCTTAAGGTAAGCAGTTTAAGGCTCTTTTTATTTTTTTGACGGAATATACTAATCGATGTTTGGCAGCAGATTTTCAACTTGAAAGTAGTAGGTTGCTAGTAGATAGCCAGGCGAGAATTAGGTATATTACATACCACCATACTATTATATGATTTTAATCAACGTTGATAGAAGCATGAGCCATCTCTTTGCTTGTAAATAATATTCAATTTATAAATTTCAGTAAATAAATAGCATTAAATATTTTTGTGGTTAATACCGCTCGCTAGTGAACCTTCAGAACGCATCGCCATAGGTGATGATGTAACCCAGCGTCTCATCTGCGGAGCGTGTTGTTTGATCTCATTGCATTGATGTTGCCGCTCGGTGTAGTACCGCCCCCGCCCCCGCCCCCGCGCCCGCACCCGCGCCCGCCCCCGCGGCCGCAGCGTGCAGTGTACTGCTGTATGTTAGTTTGAAAAATGTACACTAAACATTTACACTAACCGATGAAATTCTATGGAAAAACGCTTACGTGCCACGTTTGGTAGTAACAGTACAAGTATTAACAACGATGTTAACGTGCAACGTATAGATTGAGCGATCGGGTGATTAATCCGTTCCATAGAATAAACGTTTTGGAAGAACATTTTGTTTTGAACCATATTATTGCTTAAAGGGTGTCATATGAATTTAATTTTGCCACAATGATGGTTCAGTGATAGGTCGTACTAACACCGCATCGACTGACGTGAGTTCGAATCCCTGCAAATGAGCCTGAGCTTTCGGTGAAGAATACATCTTGATGAAACCGTAGCATGGTAGTAGGGCTTTTCTAATGCCCCCTGCTAACTGGCTACTGCCCTAGTCAAGTTGAAAATTCGTCGCCAAGCACCGATAGATGTGTTCCGACAGCTCCATTTGAGTGCCAACTCCTCCACTAGGCTTAGCGTGTTAGCATCTTGGGCCACATCGTCAAGTGAGATTGTGGCCAAACGATAAACCTATAGAATATTAAAAAAAAATGAATGAATTACGTTCGTTACCAATAACTCATGTCTAACTCTTAAAAAAAAATATTTTTCCGTTACCAGAAAAACTGTCTATCCTACGCTGCGACGTTTAAAAGGCTGTGTCTTTTGAACTGTAATAAGTACCTAGTTAGATCATATGATATTTTCACAAAATACGTAAAATGTATAAAGTATATAGTAACAAATAATAAAGAATAAAAAATATATAAAAAGGATAATAATAATGTACAAGTGCTTTTCAGTGCTTAACCATAAGTGATTATAGTGAAAACTGTGAGGTAAAATGACACATAATAAAAACTGGTCAAGTGTAAGCCGAGCTCGCACTACGGATCCTAAACTGAATGAAAGAAAATACACAAATATATTGTGTGATAGAACGGAACCTTGGCACTTGAGCCCAATTCACACTTGGCCCATTTTTGATAACTCGCAGGAGGTAGATTGATAAAATCTCAATATGAAATTATTGAAGGTAAACAGTTTTTTAACCATACGAACCTATAGGATATAAACAAAACCAATGCTGTATGTCTCTTTCTATCATGTTACTAAAGAAGATGTGTTAAAAAGAAACGATGTAAGATACTAGACGCCGTGACATATCTGTTATTTATTACTCTTTGAACTGAAAATGAACTACGGCGCGTAGATTTTGTTTCGATTTGCTTTAATTTTAGTGCATATTGCTTACATTTTTTTCGATGGGTACAAAAGGTACTTAATTTATTTGCTAACTTATCAAGCATAGAAAGTTATCAGACACTTCATCGATTTAGTGCGGAACTCATAATTTTTTTAAACTGAATTTATATGTACGTAAGTATCTACATGATTTGTCATAAGTCATAACTTTTTGAATTTACTGCTTGTAATAAAGGGTAATATTGATAGCTGCGCGCGCATCATGTGACGGAAGTGCGACATGATGAAGTTAACCGTCAGTGATAGTAACGTGAATTCATTTTACAGTTTCAGTACAGTTTTTAATTGTTGGCACGAGAGTTATTTTTGTTTTGTTACGCCAATGAAGTAGGTACAATTTGTTACTTGCGTACATAAGTAATAGACACAAGTTTTTTTTTTTTTATACTCTATAGATTTAGCGTTTGCGTTAGCGTATATTGTCCTCTTAAACTTACCCTAGGATCTTAATAACCCCCCTGAATTGCAAAGGAAACCCCCTTTAGTGAATGTCTGCCTTTAAACCTTTGACCTATTCGAATCCCTACGTGGTTATATAAATACAGAGATGAGTAAAAATTAATCAATTTGTTCGCCGGTCACATGGAAAAGCTGGCACTCTAGTTAACTCTGTGCAAGGAGTAGTATGCTACTAGTGGCTGGCCTCAGTAAGGATTGAGGACTTATTCGAGGTTAGTTATTGTTAGCAATAAATTGCAGCCACCACTTAACAACAGGTGGAACGCAAGCTTGATTACTGTTTGATAAAAAGTTAAGTTTGATTTAAATATTTTTTTAAATCACGTATTATGAAAGGTTTTTTTAGATTATAATTTTATATCTTTTTGATCTATATAATTTTACAATAAACATGTAATTATTACGGTTACACTTATACAGACCAAGCAGTAATGATTAACAACTGAAGACATAATATAAAAATATTTCTTTTTTTGATTCCAGAAATCTTGCGAAGCGATATAATATAATTATTCTGTTACCATTCAAATGACAATATTTCCGTCTCATGCATGAATTTTAGAGGATACACTTTCGACAATAACCGTAATTATATGTGTTTTTTTTTATTTCCATAACAGAACCAATTTCTAATTGTCATCAAAATCAAATCCTACTCTATGGACACAATGTCGCAAGAAAAACATCCGCTGCAAGGGTTAAATCGCATTTGCAACAAATAAACATACGCTGTTATGAATAAACTAAATGTGAACAAACACACTGACAATGGCATCGTAAATAGAATTTACTATAAATATTTCGAAATATGTCCATTCTGCGAGTATCCGAATAATCCTTTATTTTCTTTTCTTTACGAGATTAGCCGATGACAATGCGGTAAAAGGATTGCTCGTTCCAATTTCGGAAATATTCAGCGATTTAATTTTGCTGTTTTTTTTTTCTATTCCATGATTGGGTCAGTCTTTAGAGATAGATTTGCCTCTGTCAATTGAACACAATAAGTAAAATATATAAAATAAAAAAGGACACGATAACTTCATTTTCGAATTTCCAAAAGATTTGAAATGCGATGGTAAAAATACGATTTACGTTTAGAAAATTTGTTTACTTTATCGATCTACTCTTATTCCATCCACATAATATATAAGACTTTTAATAATTCTAGATTAACAACAAAACAGAAAAATAAATGTTAACCAGAATTACATTAGTTATGTATTTACCTAGCTAAAGCGAAACCTTGGCTATTTATAAAAGTATAATTTTTATATAATAAATTCACAAAATTTGATATTATGTTTTAAGACTGTAATAAAACGTTAAAATGTTAAAGGAAATTTTGAAAACCTGTCAATTCTTCATTCTGTATCAATTGGAAACATAATTTATATCCTTATGTTCACAAAACAATCCGTATATAGACCTTATTTTACAAAACACTACTGCGAGATGTTACCATATATAATCAGAGATTAACACCACCGTTTTGGCGGGAAGTCGTCAGTTTCCGAACGCGCCACATAAAACAGCTTGCGAGTGAAACGGGTTAATCGCCAAATAATCCTCTGACATATGTATCTGTCGTTGGGTTTTGACGTAGATTTACAATTATTTACAAGAAATGCTCGATGCACACCGCTTGTGTCTTCTCACGATAATCCGCGGATTAACGCAGCCGCTTGTTTATGGTACACGTCACCCGCGTAATTGTCTATACGGGAAAAAGCGCGGGAACGTGAAACAAAATGGCCGTGTGATTTATTGGTTACGGTTAGCCATTTTCATAATATTTCTAGACCGCAAGATGTTTTGTGTCGAATGAGAGGCGATTTTCGGAATTACGCGCCGGTCCCGTGATACAATATGTGACATGTTTTTGTTGGCGGCGGTTTTCGCAGGAGCGTCTTTAATTTTTGTCATACAACTTGTCAACGTCAAGTCTTAATACTCATTATAATGAGGACCGTATGGTATCCATATCTTTTCTTAGTTTCGTTAATAAAGTAAATGTTTGGACTATATCCATCTATTTAGAATTTAACGACTCAATATTGTGTCTTTGCCAAATACCTTTTGTTAAATAATAACATTAAGAAGAAAACAGATGTATTTAATTCAGTTTAATTGTGGATGTATGTGTAGGTACCTGCAGTATACAATACATTAAATTATCGCATAAATAAACTGAAAACGACAACCGTACACACAGTTAAAAACCCGGTGAAATAACTACGTATAACACTAAACGTTCCAGGATCATTAAATTATCACTTACCATTGTTTAGGAATGGTATACATATTATGTTATTGTCGTGATGCTTGCAGCTCTTAGGGCGACGTCAATAGAGGTTATATTTCGTCTTTCTTCTATCGCCATTCTTCTTAGGTGATTCTAGATCTTAGATTAAAACTTGTGTAAAAAAAGAAATAAATAGGTATATCGGAAGTTAAGTAAAGATACGTCGATGTATCCAACAAATATATATATTGTTAAGTTAATAACGTTGTTTAGTTAATAATTAAAAACTGTCGTAATATCTTGGGACTCAGTTAAATAATCGTTCGCAGGATTGACGTCACTCACTCTCTGATAGATTAAACACAAAAAATATATGGAAATAAATGTTTGCTCAACAGTGACTTTGACATTGTAGAATTTCTCGTAATGTGTGTACAAGTAACTATAATGTTTGCCTGTTAGTTGTTACCCAATTATAATAAAACCTCTTTAGGCGCGAGCTAAGAGTACCTACATCAACTCAGTCATAGTACTCAGTATAATCAAATTTATTTCTATTTATTCTTATACAATTTAAATCTAATAATTAATTAATTAAAAGAAATATAATGTTTATAATAATTAAAATAATATGCGTGTATCAAATACGTACGTTTGTTCTTAAACCTCTTTGATCTTGTAGTCAATATGTAATTATATTGAAAACAATAAATATACCTAAATTTTTTAAGGACAAATTAAATAATCTTATTTGCAATGCCTGCTGTCAGTAATGCAATGTCAGTTTGACTGTATATTATATTATCAATAAATGCCACTAAATATGTACTAACATGACTTATTTATTTTCTAGTATACGCTTATTATCTGTCAAAAAACGTTTACTTCAAACGGGTTTAAAGGTTACATAAGGATACAGCGCTTACAATGTAACATAGAATTCATTGGGCTGATCGGATAGTTTGCTGTGTAGATACATTATTCGTTTAAAATGTCAAGAGATACAGAAATATATGGATATGTCGTTGTCTTCTAAAGTCGAATGAAGAAACATAACACTCTCTTTTTCACAATAATACAAAGCAATGATGGCTCAGTGGTAGCGTGTACGGACGTCGCGTCGATCGACGTGATAGACGTATGTTCCGGCAGCTACACTTGAGAACTAGTACCCCCAGTAGGCTTAGCGTGTTACCATATTGGGCCACATCGTCACTTAACATCAGGTGAGATCGTGGCATATATGCTAAACCTATTAAAAATATATCAGGGGGCTTATCATCTTACTTTATATAACGGAGACTCGAAATCCTGAACAGGTTGCGACGGTTTTTCACGGCCGGTCAACTGCGCCTTCTTTGTAAGGTAATAAGACATTTTCTAATGTTCTCCTGTATTCCTATAGCTACCACTCCCTTTTTTTGTATCCTTGTCATCAAACCAGCGCCGACCCTGGGGTAGAGCGAGAGATGCGATCTCTTTAGGCGCCAGGACCCAAGAGGCGCCAAAACGCCAAATTCCGAGTGAAAAATATCATTTATATGTAGGTATATATATAATTTAATTTAAGATCGATAGAACGAACGTGATATTATGTTTTCTTTTAATTTTATTATTACAATACCTAAATAGGTACGTAACAGATTTTTATTATTTAATGACTGGCTGGTATTAACACCAAAATACTGATTTCATTGTATTGCGGTAAGGTTTTTATTTATGGTACAAATTGAATTTACCGTGAGTACCTACCGGCTTGGCGGCTGTACTTGAAAACGTATTACATTACAATCTTCAACTACATCATCACTTAACATCAGACTGCATTCAATATTGCCAATCTATAATGTATGTATTGCACCTGGCCTATGAGAGGTGACACACTCAGTGTTCCTCTTCCGCGCGCCATCTGTTGTGCTTTTGTGTGAAATAGATCTAATTATGATCTTTTATCGAAATAATTAGTTTTTCAAGTTAATGAAAGCCTAGACCATTACAATTAATAAAATGTATAGGTTTCATTTGAAGATATAGTAATCGGAACGAATACAGAATTTTTCCAAAAGGTACTTGTACACTTGTGTTCAAAGGAAAATACAATGTGAGGACAAAATGTCGTTAATATCATCACAAATATCGTAACTATGTTGTACAATTCATGTCTCACATTGTATTTTTATACGGTTTGATATTGTATTGGTACATCTTTAATAATTAAATGAAGAATGTGTTTGTTCCAATAAAAAATATAAAATGATCTTGTTCAATGAACTTCTGTCTAAGCCGGCAGTGGCTAAACTTAAGGTAGTAAAAACCATCCAAGATATTCGCCCATTTACTAACCGTATTAGGTACCGGATGATAAGAAAACAATCTTTTGGGTCATAGTATGAAGGAATTTAAAAAATGCGTAACGAAGGTTTTGTCCTGGAGTAAATAGAGAAGAAACTAATGACTAACTTGAATATATTGCACCTAAAACTATAATATTTTCGTTACAATGATATCCAGCGACAGAAAGCCGTAATATCTGAAATTAAGTTATAAATAACTTTATATACCTACATACATATTTTAGAGATATACTTATAGATACTCAAAGAAATAGTATACTTAATTACTATGGATTTCCACAAAACTAGAAAGTGGTAAAGAGTTTCCTTTAAATTACAATATAAGCCAACTTTCCCTAGTATAAGGATGGAAGAGATATTTTAAATTAAATAACTAAACAATAATTGTAATCGTTTATGTCGAAAACATCATTTATTGCCTCCATGAAACTTAAAATTAAACTTATTAAAATCTAAATTCGTTAAATACATTCCTTATAAGTTTATAAATAAATAGAGACAGTACTTTATTACAATACCATGTATGTATCTACACATCCAATGTCCAACGGCTATCACAGTTTAAACTCAACACTTCCTATGCACGTCTAACCGATCCATTGCCTTATCTCAGATAACTATTCTATCCGTAGTAAGGCCTATCAACTGTGTTTGGCGAGATGCGACTCCGGATCCTGAGGCGGGCTTGCCGACGGAGTTAATCCGCTAATCCGCCTGTATAGCTGGTGATACGGATTCGGAGGGGGCGGCGGCAGCCTTAACAGAGGACTCGGTAACGCGTACCTCCCATAAACAGATAGCAAAGGGGGATATAACCCTACTAGGGAAGCGTAAGGGTTCCCGAACATCGGGTGGAGGAATGCCCCCCTTTTGAACGCAGCTAATCGGGACCTGGAAGCCGCTGTCGACCTCCTCCTTAATTTCCCAGTCGTGCCACCGATAAACACATCGTCAGACGACGGATCCAACATCCAGTAGTTCCCTTTACCCGGATCGTCGTAATGTCTCGGGACTTTGACAAAACATTTGTTTAAGCTCAAGTTATGCCTTATAGAATTCTGCCAACCCTGTTTATTGTCTTTGTAATAGGGGAAGTTCTTCATAATATACTCGTAGATGCCATTAAGCGTGAGCCGTTTCTCAGGGCTGCTGCGTATGGCCATCATGATAAGCGCGTTGTAGCTGTACGCTGGTTTCTCGTTTTTCTGGTCGTTCGTTTTCGATGAGCTCGGCGGCGGGGTCTCCGTGCCGGTCACGTCTAGTTCCGTGTCGGAAGGCGACGGCGACCGCGACGACGCTTCTGGTAGTATGTCTCGTATCGCGAAACCATGCGGTGGGCTCATAGCGGTGCGGCATCGCGCGTCGCTCGCACGGTACTAAAGGACTTGACACGCTACCAGATCTCGACTCCGCCTTAAGCCGACGCCCAGCTCGAGACCCCACCTTCCTTGCTTCAATCCAACACCCTCCCATTCCGCCATCAACATATGCCTTATAACTAACAAAATAAAGTATATTTTCGTGTGATATATTTTACTAAATTTTACAAAGTAGGGTTGCATCAGGGTTAAGTCAGCATTCGTTTCGGTCAATGAAAACAGTCTTTTTTTTACAACGATTTTTCACGCGTTGTTTAAAAATTAAGGGTTATTTAGCCGATTATGTTTACTGCTTCATAACTGTGCAATGAATAGCGTTTCTGGAGCAGATGTTGTGTAAATTACAAACGTTTGACAAATTATCTCATAAGTTATGGTCGAACTGATTGTTTACGCGACGCGATGTAATGATTGATTATATACTTTATTTATAAAACATTTTGCTTGCTCCTTTTCTAATTCCAATAAATTATGTACATAATCAGTGAGTATTGAACTGAAAAATCACTTGAATTATTATTATTATTACCTAAATGTTATTTCATCCACGAACTAGCCTGGACACCACTTTTTATTAGAAACTTACTTGTGCGAAACACATTTACATAAAATGGCATAGGCATATGTTCAAGTACATATAATAACAGTGGTGCACTCGTGGCTCCGCACGCATTTGCTAAGTAACTACGCATGAATTATTGTCAATCCGTAATTTTATGATTATTCATATAGCCTATCAATAGAGAAATTACATAGGTATAATGTGTACTTCCCCTGTAAAAGCTCTCCTCTAAATCGGTTGAAAGAAAAACAAATATTTTGTACTATTTCTCAAAGTATTATTCAGATCGTATAGACTATCGTATGAAAAATGACATAGCATCCCATGTACAAAATTTCATAAAATCGCTACCCCCGTTTTTGAGTACCTAGTTGATTTTGGCAATGGCGACTTATTTTGCGACTTAAGTATTTCAAAAATGTTTATGTTTAATATGCATAATGTACTCTACTTACCTTGACGATAAACGCGCGTGAACAGTGCATGCCTGTCAGGGTACCATTTACACACTTGTACAATATATTTGCAGGCGATTTATATTTAATTTTGTCCCTTTTATCGTCAACTTTTCGCCTGCGTTTATCCTCAAACTAATGTAATCTGCGCTTTAATAAACCTTGCTATTAAGGGAGGTCTTCTGTAAACTCTCCCAAAGAGAGGACTTAATATTGCATTGTTTTATATATCTTTTCTGAACATCCTTGTATCTAAGGAACAGGCCACTACGTCTTTGCTTACCAGTTTGAAGTTCATAAAAGAAAAAGCGCTTCGCAATTCTCTCATTAGGCATCCAAAGTAGTCGTCCAGACCAAGGCAAGTGGCGCCGCATTAAATAGGCTTCCATTCCTTAAACATTTACCAGACGTTGAACTTCGGTATTTCTGACACGATCTGACCAGTGTATTCTCATAATGTTTCCGAGGCATTTTAAGTGGAACCTATCGAGCTTCTGTATGTGCCGACTGTATAAACACTATGTCTTAGTGGAGTATAAGATTATTGGCAAGATAATCGCAACGTGAACTTTAATCTTGCTGCTTAATTAAATGTTATGCAATAACAATAACTTCCTGCGAAGTTCACCAAAGGCAGAAGAACTCACATTAATTCTGCTATTGATCTCAGCATCAGGATCGCCTGTAGCTGTGAATTTGCTCCCCAGGTATTTAAACTTATCTGCTTGCCTAAGAATGATCCCGCTCCACTTCAGCTTTAAGCTTAAGGTTCGCAGAACTGTAAAATCTATGAACCCGGCATAATTACTTCAGTTTTACAATATTATAATGATGCGTAATAAATACGTGCGGAAATACACAATAATTTCTTACTCAATAGATTTAGATTTAATAAAATAAAATAATATCTGTTGTCAGTCACCACAAAAATATTATAAATAAGCTTAAAGTTAACTCAAGACTTTGTACTAAAGCTGTCTCCGCTAGTTGTGATGTACGGAACCACACCTGTATTGAACATAGCAATTATTTCAGACAATAAAACTTGTACGTGGATAGTATATCAATATTAGCTTTCACTCATATAAAAATCTTAACAGAACTCAGCTGTTAGCGAAATTTGAACAGTAAGCTGAAATGAGATGTAACCCCGCCCACGGTGAGACACGCCCCCAATCTATCAGTCAGTGTGGCTGCACCATTGTTTACTTCACTACACATACCTCTTTACACATCTAACACTTGAAACAGTTTAAAAACATCGACAGAAATGAACATTACCTTAAATTTAAGATTTACGTCTAGTTTGTATTTCGTAATATAAATACCATTAACAATAGCTAGCTTATTACCGTCTGGTTTAGTATGTTTCTACTAAATCAAAAATATCCTGTCTTTCGTGACACCGCGTCGATCGACGTGGGTTCGAATGTTATAGTAAGCTTGAGCTTTCGGTGAAGGAAAACAATCATGACAAAATTATAGCTTGGTTATAGGTTCCTTCCTAATGCCAGCCTGGCTAACTACCACATACAAGTTGAAAATGTAAATATCATTTGGGGAGAACGTATTAGGTATAGCTTTAAATCAGTGTAAGATTTTTTAGAATCGGATCAGTTCGTCCAAATTTTACGTCCTACAAACATACAAACTTTACTTCTTAATATATATAGAATACTAGTTGTGCCCTACGGTTTCACCCGTGTTAAATTTGTTCGACAATCTCTCCACGGCACTTTAACGTGAACGTGCCCGAGTAGCCTTATGGTTGTTCCACTTCCCGTACTTATACAGCTTGTCAGATTGCTTGACGTTCATAGTTACTGCTCCGCTCCTTAGGTTCGTAGCGTGAAGTTATCAACCCTGTACAATTGTCATGTTTCTGGCTATCATATACAAAAAGATTTTTTCGAATCCGACTGATAGTTTCAGAGGTTAGCGCGTTTAACAAACAATCTAAAAAATCTCTTCAGTTTTATTATATTAAATATAGACAGATGTTATTAAAACACCATAATAACTCTAATATAAAAGTGTAATAAGTGTTTACAAACAATACATTATTATAGCCATAATAACTAACTAGACTAACAGAAGCAAATACTCTCTAGATTGGTGGGTTGACATAATTTTGACTTAGGATATTAACAATATGTTTAAAACATATTTTTTTAATCACACTGGTCTATTGATTAAAAGCCCAAAGAATACAAATCTGGAAAGGAATTATTTATTTGTTTAATTTTCTCTTGGAAAAGTTGAGATTTTATGTCTGGGAGTCACGTGATTGAAAACGCCACGAAAACGTGTCGTCATCGTACAATATTTATATACACAATTGAATGTTATTCTTATTAGGTTATCTCGTGACAAGTGACTTTAACATTATTACTAATTGTAGAAATAGTGACTTTTTTATTTATATTGAAAAATGTATAATAAAGGTGTAATAATAAATAAATATCAATTCACTACTGTCATTTTCAATGTATATAATATTAAAAACAACCTTTTAAACGTTGTTATCTCACGCAATCCGTCTGCCGATACTGATTGTAGGTACTGTACAAGGTGAAGTCGCGGGCGGACGCTAAATCATTATTTTAATGTATTTTATTACATTATTTGTATTTATATTAATTAGTTTATTGTTTATGAGTAAATTATATTAAAGTTCTTCAATATACCTTAACAGCATCTTACACAATTCTGATTTTGACTGCTGACTCTTTTTATAGAGGTATAATAGCAGCTAACGATATCTTGTCGACAATAATGCACCCTTTGTAACCTCGAAAATAACTATTGATAAATTGTATTAGTATTTTTTACAATTATATTTTATAGAAACCAGACATCAGTATTTGAATAGGTTAACTTAAAACTTGAATTTTTGTGGTATACTTATATATCGGTGTTTACATATTGCAATAGAAGCACACAGAAGCAGTACCTACGTCATTGTTTTCCAAAGCGAAACGGACGACGTGACGTGACGGGCGCAACCACTGCGCGTGTTTCCCGAACGATTGAACCAATTGATACTCGTGTACGACGACAATGATTTGGTAACATGATTCGGACACATTTAACACTAAGATTTAAACCTTCTTGAGCATTGAACATGGTTTTAAAGGTGTACTTTAGATTATTATGCCAGTATTCCCTGTAATAAATCATATCGTGAAGAGATCTTTTCTTTTATTATGTTATTTTTTGAAATTATAATTTTTATGGCGCATTTAGTAGAATAAAATTGAGAGATGCACGCGTATCATTTGACAGAAGTTTATACACCGTTAAATTAGTAAAATCAATACACATTATTATCATTCATGGCTAGCTTCATGTTGGCATGCTGTTGGCACGCGGGATAAAAAAATGTAGTTATGTTTGTTTGGTTATCTACGCCAAAAAAGCATAACTTTTTACTCACTAAATCACTTTTTATTTAATCCTCCAATACTTTTATATAAAATGTAATGAGTCTTTGTCTGTTAGGTAGTATAATTATAAACAGTTAAGGCAATAATGAATTAGGTGAACAAAAATTTTGCCGACAGCGCACTCTTCTATACATGGTATAAAAATCAACGTCTCTCAGTCTGTCTCTCCAGAAAACTGTCTGTGAGAAAACCACTTATCCGGTTTACATTATTTTTATTTGAATTCATAGATATATTATGTGGCCAGGTATTAAGATATATTTTCTAATAAAAAGTAACATACGAAATACGCAGTGAGGATAATTATGAATCAATTCGGAAAAAGACGCATTTGGGCGCTTAAATTAGCTTTGAGCGGAGACAGCACGATTCGCGCTTGCACTCTACCATCAGCACTCTGTAGTCCACGCGAACGGAGCCGCGGGCATAGCTAGTTCACAATAAAGGTCCTAAATAGTTATAGAGTGTAACCCTCCAAGAAGAACTGAATGTCCTTGGTAAAGCTAAACCCGTGGTTACATAAGCTCGAACCAAACCCACCGCGTCCAGTCGTGTTGAGTTGAACCGTGCAAATATTTTACAAACTAACTCACCGACGATATAGTCACAATAATTTTGATACTTTTACGACATTGAATTTATCTAATCCTCAAAGACATCCTATAAAATTTATAATCGGCGCTTGATTAATTATGACACAACATAACATTGCGATTTTCGAGTAATTGGGCACTTGTTCTTGATTAAATTACGATCACGTTATAGGTACTCGGTGAACAACCCGTCATGGGGTCTCAATCTGATACATCGCGTTGTGAGATCAACCGTTAAGTCGTAATCGCTTTAAAGACAGACTTGTTGACAGCCACTGTCCACCACCATTTTTTAATTAAAAACAATACGGCACTTACCAATAGTTTTGCAAAAGAGTAATAGTAGATTAATCAAAACACTTGACAAGCGAATCTATTGAAGATATCATCATAATCATTATCATTTCAGCCGAAAGACTTCCGCTGCTGGACACAGGCCTCCCCCAAAGATCGCCACAACGACCGGTCCTGTGCTGGCCGCATCCAGCGGCTTCCCGCAACCTTTACCAGGACGCCGAACTACCTTGTGGCGGTCTGCCCACGCTGCGTCTTCCGATACGTGGCCGCCTCTCGAGAACTCTTTGGCTCCATCGGCCATCAGATCCATGAACTACGTGACTTGCCCATTGCTACTAAGTCTAGCTATTCTTAGGGCTATGTCGGTGACTTTGGTTCTCCTGCGGATCTTCTCATTTATGATTCGATCAAGCAGAGAAAAACTCCGAGATTGTCGATATACATACACATATATATATATAATTGTGAAACCCGTCTAACATTGTGGTGATCGTATAACCAAACCATCAAAAAGACGATCAGGGTCAGCGAATTCTAAGATCCACGTATAGGCGAGAGGCTACTACACGGCAGAGTATCCAGTAACTTTAGTCCGAGAGGTCGCCGATTCAACTTTTACCTATATGATGTACGGTGTAGCTACATGTGTATGATTGTTAGGTTTTACTCGTATATCCTGGTATTTTTATCAGTTTTTTATTTAACATAGTACAAGCTATGTTTAGTTTCGAATCAAATAAATATCTTTCAAAATATCTCCAAATGTTATAAATTACTAAAAATATATATTTGAAAAATTACACCCTATTCTCCTTTTAACAAAAAAATATTCTCGAAGAAATTATTCCACACTGTGCTTACCCAAACGAAGTCACGGCCTATATTTGACATAATCCATACATAATATGTGTAAAAATTATGTAAATACAACACATATGATGTACCTAAATGTGGTGTTCGTGACGTGTTCACTGGGTAATAAATGAAAAATCATACAAAAGAGAAAACGAAAGAAAAATAGAAATAAAAAGTATTCCCTATCATTAAAGTTCATAACAAAACCTTAACGATAAAAAGTTGCTAAACGAACGACCTCCAGTCAAACCTTAAAACAATACCAAAGAACCACCCGAAAAAACTGTACGGCTCCTTCGTTACTGTTGGTAAATACAAAGTAAATAAATAAATACTAACGTTCGAACGTGTTAAATATCAGATTGAACTAATAGTCCTTCCCGAGCGACGTGTACGTCGCTCCTAAACCTACCCTATGCCACAAACTCAGCGAAACAGATGGTTCACTGCACTCTAAACGATTGCTCTATGGTCAAGTTCACAGGTAACGCTCAAATACCACATATATTGTCTCATTCTATCTGTTTCAATCAATTGTAATGAATAAAATTATTTAACTTCATTTTTTTTCTTTCAACTTAAGTAGGGTCGCCACAACATGTATTCTTCTTCTTTTCTCTTCTATCATGATGATGATGAAATTCTGACCGATTTCGGCTACAGCGAATGTTTCATATCAGACGTTTATGAGCTCTGATGTGACTTATGAAGCCAACCTCTCTGAGTCCATATTCAGAAACAATCAGATAAGTAGGAAATATTTCAGTGCACAAGTGCAAACGCTAGTTCACAATCTCATCTTCCCTTCTTTAACCCAGTGGAACGAAGATATGCTTTCTACCGTCGCTCTAGGCCTTTCACCTTGCCTTGCTATTCCCCTGGATCCACCAAACTTTTTTAAAATATCTATATACTTTAAGCTGCCTTGCCCACCGGAATATACTTCATGCACTTAGTGAGAAGGATTCACTGTCAGGTCTGCCGGGACAGCAGGCCCCCCTCGATCAGGTTTAGCTCGAGAGCCAACGTGGCCTGCCATGGTGTGGCCGCTGCGTGCTTTACAGCTACTTGGAGCCACTGGTGAGAGATTGCAGAACGCCTGCGGTCAGTGGAAAACTACCTCCCTCGACGAGTGGGCTGGTAGTGCGATAAGGATAATACCGCTAAACGTCCCATTACACCGCCCTCCTCTGTCTCCTCCTATCAGTCAACCTAATATTCACACCTTTTACTTATACACATATCATTCTTCACATAATCCATCCATCTGCTCTTTTTCTTAAATAAACACCTGTAAACAACAATGCTTAACTGTGTTCCGGTCATAAGAGTGCCTTAGCATCACACACTGGCACACGAGTCGTTCTATTTCAATCGCCAGGATCATCATTGATGATCATCAATCATTGATTGAACCTTAGGTCTTCAGTTCCATTTGACTTTGTTTAAAGATTGATATAATTTTTCGCGACCGTTTTTTAACTCTACGTAAAAGAAAAATGAGAAGAAATTGAAGAATGACTTTGCAAAATGCTGCAAAAAATCCATACAGAGTTTTCTAACACTGCGAATAACGTCACAGAAGAAAAGGTATGACTGAACTTCATTGCGTTAAATGAACAAGCTGTTACAATCCGGCTATACTCCCTCAAGTTTCAGTTGTCAGTTATTCACAGTGTGTTCAGAAGGTTTTTGATATTATTCCTCGCTACATGGTAACAAGTAACAAGCATTATAATTATTTTTATAAAGAAATTTTCGCTAACTTGTACAGAAATTTATACCTACTCTACCAATATCATATTTTATTCTAGATAACGTTTTAAAGCGCTATATTTGCATATATTTACAATATTCTATTAATGTCGTCAGCACAATCCATGTTGTTGACATGATCGGTGTGTTGTTGGCGGGGTCAGTGTTTTGTTGCCATAAAGTTGACCCAAGCAAGGTCTTCCATGTAATAAAATATATGTGTTACAGCACCTCGATAACTTTTCGAATGTAAAGATCATGTATACCGCTTCATGTAACTTTTATTTTGTCAATCCGTACTTAAAACTATTACCAAATAAGTAACCAATTCAGTATTATACATGCATTTATAGGACCAAAGTAAAAAGCCAGTGGTCGAAGCCGGGAGGAAGCTTGTTTATTACAGCTGTGATGATTTAGCTGATACTAATGGAAAAGTTTTGGGGTTTCACTTTATTTGTCATTTGTTTATCCAATTGTCTGGCTTCTAACAGACGAACAATGCCACAGGGCTAAATAAATATATCGAGGGTAGAGAGGATAATTGACTAACGTGTAAAGTTTGTTAAAATATGCACGTTAATCTATTAGCCTCTTTTCACAGTAATTATAATTGTCAACAAAAATGTAATTTATAATGTTTTTGATTTTAGCGAAGTCGAGTTTATCAGTGTTTCCCTTAGTTTATATTTTAATAATAATAATATTTAATAACATCACACACAGCCATTTGAAACGAATATCCAAAGTAATCACAGCTTATACCTACATAGTAGGTAGGTGCATATAATTGTATGCAACTATGTATCTATCTTCTATACATAATATAAAACTCAACGTGTTTCTTCCTGTCTGTCCGTTTATGTTCTTTTCACACGAAAACCTCTAATCCTATTTACATAGGTTTTCCTTTAATTCATAGATATGTTATCTGGCCAGGTTATAGGATATATTTTTATACATAAAGTAACATACGAAATAAGCAGTGACGATAATGATGAATCAATTCGGAAATAAGACGCTATTGGAACGATGAAATGGCTTACGCTGAGTAAACCATAAGAGATATATCAAATTAATGTTATACATAATTGTATATCTTAGCGTAGTGGCCAAAATCTCACCTGATGTTAAGTAACGAAACCTAGTGGAATACTGGCTTTCAAGTGCAGCTGCCGGAACACACCTATTGGTGCTTGTTGACAGATTTTCATCTTGAGGGTAGTACCTAGCCAGGCGGGCATTAGAAAAAGCCTACCACCATACTATGGTTTCCTCACGATGTTTTTCTTAACCGGAAGCTCAGGCTCATTGCAAGGATTCGAACTCACGTCAATCGACGCGAAGTCGTACACGATACCAGTGAGCCATAATTTCAATCTTATATCTTCTAAGGATCACCCATATGGGGCAGCGCAATTCGCACGTGCGCTCGACCGACAATATTCTGTAGTCCACGCGAGAGGAGCCGCGGACACATCCAGTGTATATATATGGATGTTGGTATACATGAGATTGGCAAACTCTAATTTTTCACGTCATCACTTTGGTAGATCCAACTGTCCAACTCATCGAGGTATTTTCGTATATAATGAGCGCGATAGGTCGCTGTGGTCGAATAAATGACTACTGGGTAAGGTAGACCAACGTCTATGGGGGCCAACTAGTATAGTATAGTATAGTATAGTATAGTATAGTATAGTACTTAATATCATCAAGTTGAAGAGTTCTCTTGTAAATACGCGGTAATCTCAAGAATTACCAATAACAATTGAAAATACTTTTTACATTGGTCAGCCTATATATAAACTGAACGTTTATTTGTTTATTTGTAACCTATGCGTTCCTAAACCGTTCATATGAATGGGATAAAACTTTGATGAATTATTGTGTCCGTGAAGGTCTCTGTATTAGTACAAACAATTTACAACAGATGGCGTGCAGCGGGAAACATATCATGGGTAAAAACTACTCACTACTTTATATAAATCAAACATTCAAACTTCAAAACTGACTTATTTTTCTCTATGGTACCTACTGACAATAATGCTCATCAACAAAACTCCTTTCTGTGCGGGACTAGAAACTGCAGTCTTTTTTTTTCACGGCGCTATCTAATAAGCTTCCAGTCCTCGCTATGGTAAGTGATCACCGCAACCTATCGACGCACCACCACATGCGCCAGGGCGAGTTACCGACCCCTAAAATCTTGTTAGACCTGACGACTTAACGGTAGATACTACCAACAGACCATTATCTACGCTATCAACAAAATCGCAAATGCTAAAGAGCTTCAAATCCTCCAGTGAACATCACCTCTATAGTTAAAGCCGTGTGCACACAGTCACCCACAGCGCGAACGGTGAGCTTACACCCTACAAACAGCGCCCTCTGGTGAGAAATAAAAGATTTTAAACCCCACTCGCTGATTACGCATGAGCATTTTATTTATTATATACATAAAGAAGGGGTAATGGTTGGTTTTACGATTCATTAATATTGAGTTAGAATAACTGCAATATATTTCATCAGATATTTAATATAGGAGAGGACAAGAACGGTGGTGATCACTAAAAATGTTTACAACGTAAAGGACGTTCGTTTATGCCTGTGACATCTCTAGAAATTTTAGGAGAAACTTTAGTACTTCTTTAGCTAGCACAAATTATTTTACATGGAAAGAAAAAAAAAGAGTGAAAGAGAAAATTAAATGGTTTAACTGTTTCATCGTATCGGTTTTGTTTTGGATCCAATATTGGTGCCACTGTGCAGTGATTGGCATATTTTTTTTAATTTGTTACGATAATACGTATTTGTCTAATGCTCAAGTGAATGTTGATAGAGTCCTAAATAAATTCGTTTAATTATACACTAATGCTTGGACAATATAATAATTCGTTGATGTCTGAAACTAAAACAGACTTGTAATGTCTTTAAACTGTAGAGAAGAGTAATTTTGGATTTTGATCTATTGAGACGTGGTTTTTATTCTAAATCATAAACTTATGTTATATGGCATATAATATTGGTGGCATTTTGTGTGATATAGTTTCATTAATATGCAAAGGTGAAGTGCATACTATACATATAATAAAATTGAAGTGTCTGTTTGTAATGTCAGGTTTTTACTAATTGCATAAGAAAGTATACACGATAGCTACAACAAAAAACCCATTTTTTAAATTATTGTGTCTGTCTGTTTGTTCCGGGTAATCTCCGAAACGGTCGGACCGATTTTGACGGGACTTTCACTGGCAGATTAACTGATGTTATAAGGAATAACTTAGTATATGTACTTTTATTTTAGAAAATAATTAGGGTGCGCACAAAAAATAAAAAAGATTTTTAGTAGTCCACGCGAGCGAAACCGCGGGCACAGTTAGTTAAAAATGATAATTAAGAGTATGAATTTTAAGCTGCCATAAAAACTGCCTGAACAGTTTTAACAAGAGAACCACCATCTCGTTAATGCGTAGTTTGAACAAAAGATTTAAAAACATTTTATCCACGTGACATTGGCATAATTGTGTATAGCATACCTTCTGATTAAATACGAAAAAAGAGGAAAGAACTGTAAAGAAAATATGCAACTAAATTTAGGTAAAAGGCTGTTTCATTTTTTTTTTTTTTTTTGAACTGACTACACTGTTAGCCTGAGGGGCCCTGAAGCCTTTACGGCTTTTACAGCTTTACCGGGCTTGGGGGCGAGCGCTTAGGGCACTCAGCCACGAAAGCTAAGCAACAACATCCGAGGGTGCCAAAGTGGCCGGACCTCGGCTCGGACTGTTGCGCGTATGCAATTAAGTCGCGATCTGACTAAAGGCTGTTTAAGCTCTGGGAGCTATTTCTACCAGGTAACCGTAGTGTAATTCAGAGGCTCCCAACCATTTTTGAAACAGGGACCACTTTGATTTACTTGTTGTCAGCAGAGACCAAAAGGTTCACTAAAATAAACTATGTGAAATGTAAATGTGAAAATAAACTTAATTAAAAACTTTAACATATTTGATCACACTTGCTCTTGCCCCAGCCGTCCGCACTCATCGCTACACACGAGTTATAAGATATTCATAATGAAAAAAGGAATAAAACATTGAAATTTTAAAACCTTTCCTGATCATATTTGGCTGTTACGGACCACTGGTGTAATTGAATACAGAAAGGAATTATAACTTAATTAACAGCAAACAAGTTAACCAAAAACATAGTAAATCAAATTTTAAACGCCTAAATAATATTTGGCACTTCAAACGAAACATTTCAAAAGAACGGAGACCCAGCAAAGTAGCTGTCTCGTCTTAAGAAGGCGCAGCACTCCATCCGCGAGCTAATGTTGTTGAAATATTGATTAATATTGTCGCCATGTTGGATTGCCACTTGAAAGAGGAAGCGCTATGAGAGCCGGAAGCTGCAGCCACCCAGCGCCCTCTACCGGATAATGTTCCGGTTACAACAGACACTTTACTCCCCGACAACGCCCCCCACTCCGCCGCATTGTTACCGACGAACTCGAGCACACTCGAGTGTCGTTCAAAAATTTTCTTTATTTAAAAAATATGAATTCTGTTTTCGAATAAGTAATAAGTGGGTAAATTCTGTACGCTCAATTGAGCAACGTTTTTAAAACAATACACTCATTTCTCACCGAGTAATAAATAAATGTACAAAATAAAAATCATGAATAATAATGAATAAGTAGTACAAAGGAATACAGTTCAAAATGATTTGACAAATGTTTTCGACGACTGCAATTAATTAAGAGTGCGCTCTATTATTCGAAAAATGTGAGCTATTGAGGTTTTCTTAAACGTTGAGTATATTTTAAACCTTAAATGTGTACTGTTAAAGTCGACTTTCGCATTAACCATTTATAGAGAACACAAGTATTTTAAAATAATAAAAGTGTGCCCATTCGAAATTCAAGTAGCATTCAAACAACGAAAACGCACCTGGAAGCGGCCAGCACGTACAATAACTATTGCCAGACGAAATAAATCATACTCGGTCATTCAGTGTAATTTTAAACTGTAACATTTAAATAAAAAAGTATTGAAAAATATTTTCATTTTGCATTAGAACAATCTTTGTATTGTACTGTACCTACATATATACCTAATACCATAGCCTAATACTGTTAAAAGAGCAATTTATGTTTAATTGGTTTTACAGAAACGGTTATAACGATTTGGATGATTTTTTTAAAGTTATTTAATACTAGATGTACCCGCGGCTCTGCTCGCGTGGGCTACAGAATGCCGTCGGTAGAGTGCACGCGCGAATCTTACTGCCCTCGCTCTCACTTTTTAAAAACAAAAATGCTTATTGTGCTCGATCTTTAGAAGTTTGACTAGTCCATTGCTGTCCTTTTTGAAGGGTTTTTTAAGATCTACAATTATGTGCTATATTAATTTCACATATCTCTTATGGTTTACTCAGCGTACCTAAGCCGTTTAAGCGCCTTTTTTCGGAATCGATTCACCATTATCGTTAATGCTTATTTCATCCATTACTCTATGTTACAAAATATATCCTATAACCTGGCCAGATAACATGGCTATAAAAATACCTATGTATATCGGATAAGTACTTTTCGAGTGAAAAGAACTAAACAGAAACAGAGATTGTGTTTCATAATATGTACCTACAGACTACCTGTGACCCGCGGATTCACCCGCGTTCAATTTAAAAGAAATCGCTGATTGATGACAATATTTTTATCGGGCGGCCAGGGTTAAGCGTCATAATTCACCCGGCTCATTCGCGGCACTACACTTATATTCGTAGGCCCGAGCCGAGTGTTGAATTATTTTAATTTTACATTTTCTCCTAAATTATTCGTCCAAACAACAGGTTATAAAGGGCAAAGTTTATCTACATAAAATTGTCTTGATGATGAAGATGAACTTTCATTCGTAAAGATTAATATGCCATGCCTGACAATTTTGCTCATAAATCACTTTTAAATTTTCAATAAAACTTTGTTACAAAGTACCTTATTGTTGCTTGTGTATAAGAGTTGGCATATGGCATCGCTGACTTTTTTAGATGTACTAAGGAGCAATATTTTTGTAGAACATTACGTATATTTACGTATCACTAACCATTACGCCAGCGCACGCGGAAAAATAAAGTTATGTCTTCCGACTTACTTAACAAAAATCTACAATTAAGGCAGGCTGAGAGGTGTAGCCTAATAATGCTAGATCATCTTGTTAGACCCCACTTTGAAGATTAGAAAATACTAAGACGGCTTATAGACATTGACACTGGCATGTGCATCTGCGGCCCAAAACATGAAGAAGATTGCATTGCCATTCGCTAATTCGTAATATATAAAAGCTACTTTACTGACCTTTCACAATACAATAAATATTCTTATTTGGGGTCATTATTACGTTATTGTTATTCAGAGATAGATAAATAACTCATCTAACCCTTTCACTACCAAACGATTTATTCCAAACACCAAAATTGTCCATCCGCCACAAACCGCCTTCAATAATGACATTTCTGAACGCATCTAACATTTTTTTTTAATTCACATCTGTCGTTGCCTCGTGTCCATTCTGCCATTATTTTTTTGTTGTTTTTTTCCACCTCTCCTTTTGCGAGACTCGCAAGTCGATCCGATTTGTCGGCGGGGGGTCGCGATTGTGCGGTGCTAACGATTGCTCATGAGTTTTGTAATGCACGTTTGCTCTTTGATTGTTCGAATGCGATTTCAACGCTGTTGGATAGAACTTTTGAGCGCCGAAAGAGGATTACGTAGAACGGAATGACCAACAATGGACCGGTAACAAAACTGTTCAAACTTTTTTTATGTGCTTGATCTAATGTTGTTTGTATGAACGGTTTATGATTTTATAGAGAGAACAGTTATTTTGTTTCATTTAAATAGTCTCATATAATATATATATATAAATATCATTACAAAAATATCAGTAATATATAATTAGGTAATGGGCATTATCTTGTAACATAAAAATACAAACTTATACTTTGTATACACATAACCTATATTTAACATCATCCACACATCATAAATATTTAAAGTTTATCTAAATATGACACATAGAGTAAAAATGATGTAAAACTAAGGTCATGTGTTCACTGGTTACTAACTAACTCGTTCGCATATTATTATTTTTTACCCTACCTTATTAAAATGGTACAAATATCTGATATTAAGGTATTGTCCGATAACAGTGGTACCTAATCGTCAAGAGATGACGTATTGATTTTTTAAAGTGATGCTGGCTTAGGGTAGCGTATTCGGACCCCGCATCGATCAACTTAGTTTCGAAGACTACAGTGAGCCTGAACTTACGGTGAAGGAAAACGTCGTGAAGAAACCATATCATGATTTAATACTAATACCGAAATTAAATCGAAAATGAAGAAAATTACACAACACAACATTTTCACCGTATATGTCAATGGTTTTACAAACGAAAATGAATATTTTATTAGCTATTAATTATTTCCCTATTAGTAACAAATACATTGTTTGCATGTGTCCTCTCAGTGGAAATCTAGTCTCAAAATGTTAGTTTATTAAAAAAAATGCACTCTCAATTAAGATAAATTGCTCACTAGGAATGAATAAATCGATTAAAATTACCATATTATTTTCATTTTATTTTTAAATATATAGAAGAGAACAAAACAGAAGTATAAGGGAGAGTGGCAGAATTTGGAGCCATATAAGGAAAAGTTAAAAAATTTAGTTAGATAAAGCATAATAAGCACAAAACACAACTAAATTATATAAATTCTGGTACTTACTTTGCATGTGATTTTTTTTTATAACGATAACTAATAAAACTAATTTGTTCTCGTCATTGCCATACGCCCAGCGGCGATTATGTTGCGTAACTGAAGACTCCCGAAACCTTTCGTGTCATTTTAGCACGATTTGTATACTCCTGTCTATGTAAATTGTAGCAGCTCCTATTACCTGCTAACTCCTATTACCCCATTCTCCCCTATAAACAACAGATTGACAAAAGTAGTAACAATAAAAAATATGTATCTTCAGGTTACATGTTCTACAGATAAATGTGAATCATAGCAGTATATATATATATATATATAGATATTAAAATATCAAAGAAAAATATAAAATAACGAAAAAGTAGACTAAGATTATTATTATTATTTAATACGATTTACACGAAGTATTATATTTCCATTCTAGTAACCAAGTCATGTGACGTTCACGTGGGAATAATCGGAGTGTATTGTCAACTGTGTTGTATGTAGGATGCCAAACATCACCAAACTGTTCTCAAGAGACATCACTTAATATATCATCTCTTCACATTCAGGATCCTATCGGATTTAATTAAGTCTTTACGTTTGCGACACGTGAGGCTCAATGGGGTCTCAGCCTTTGCATTGTCCGTGACCGGTGGGAGGTTGAAATTATTCGCCCCGGTTTCGGAACGCACCTGTCATCGTTTTCGTAGATTCGAAATGTAGATCTAATTGTTAGGTGGTTAAGTTGAAAATTGAGTAAAGAAACTTTGTTAAAAAAATTTGTTTGCCTGGACAATTGTAATACATTACGCACATACTATGTTAAGTAACTTCAAAATATGTTTTTTGTAATGCTTAAAAAAAGTAGTAACAGAATAATTAAGTAACATACACTTAAAGTTACTTAAAATGTGTATATATATCTAACTAGCTATACCCCATGGTTTCAGCCGTGTTAAATTTATTCGACACTTCTCATACATCGTCATTTTCACTTCCCGTACTGGCCTACAGCTCGCCAGGTTACATGACGTTAATAGTTCCTGCTCCGCTCCTTAGCCCCGTAGCGTAAAGTTATATTGCCTTTAGAAATTTATAAAGTTATACTCCTCGTGAATCTGACTATCAAATCTTTTCAACTCCGACTGATAGTTTCAGATTAGCGCGTTTAAACAAACATACATACAAACAAACCAACAACAACTTCAGCTTTATTATATTTGTATAGATATACAAGAACCTAAATCAATATATGCCAAGTGAGTTTATTCTGTGCCTACTGTAATAATCATAAACAAAAAAGTTATATTCTTAACCTTAAAATGATATTTTTATTTGTGTTTGGCATTTGTATCAGAAACAATTAGTCCACCTCGTAATTATGAAGGTAAATTGTCACTATAGCTATTTATGGTACTAGTGCTGTAAGTTAGTTTTTACAAACGAGTAGACGAAAGTAAGCCCGAGGCCAAGTCGAGGGCTTACCATAGACACGAGTTTGTAAAAACCAACATCCGCACGCGTGTGATATAACATTTTTCAACACGTTTGCGAGAAAACAGTACAATAGGTAATGAAAAATCTTGGTAATATTACCTGCAATTTGCGCCTCATTCAAGATATCAGGCGTAGTAGATTCCATATTAATATCGTATTCTTCGCTTGGACTCATATTATTATTTTGTTTATAAATGTCAGTCAGAAAGTCGCAACAATCTTTGACGTTTCCAGTATGAAAATGCCGCGCATTTGCAAATGGCGTCACGTTCGCATGGTGATAATTAGAACTATCATTCATCTCATTTTCTCTTTTGTATTAAAGTAACGCATATGTATTGACCAAAAGCGTTTCCAAGGAAGTTCGATCATTCAGCTTATTTATTCTCGTAACATGAAACTCCTTGGTGGACTTCTTTTAATTTTTTTATGAAAATTAAAAAAAAAAAGTAAAGGATACGCACTGCTTATCCTAGGAATAAAGTATGCGGTAAAACAGGTACTTAGGTAAGAGTACCTATTTTACCGCACATTCCGTTGTATGGTGCGTAATTTTTAACCTTCGAACAATGTATACAAGCTTCGTAAATGGATTTTTGAGCAAACATGTTAAAAAATGTTTTTCGATTTTAATTTATTCTTATCGATCTAAAAAAACTTTCTCAGCTTTCTCACGTAGCACGATGCAGTGTTATGTACGTACAATGTGTTCATTCATGAGGACTAAATGAAAACGTCTCAATATGGCGCGCCAACGACAAGAAAGTAGTTATTGTAGGTGTGACAATGGCGGATAATTGATCGTAGTCACATGCAGATGTCGCTGTCGGCACACCCTTTTGTCGACACGAAATTTATATCGTTTGTTTAGATGTCTTTATGTAGGTCAGTCAGTTTGTTGTAAATCTTTTCACTTCTTATGTTTGCTATTTGATTTTATTTAACCTTATATTTCATTTTATTGATAACATACAACGGAGCGGGCAATACAGACTTTAATAAACATTTTTATGCCATCCTTTTTTGGCGCGTTTAGTAAAATTGAAAGCTTTGACCGGACCATAGGACGGGAATACGAAATGATGACGCTGACTAACTTGTGGTCATAAGTCAACTAGCTGTGCCCGCTGCTCCGCTCGAGTGGATATATGCTATCGCTGACTTTTTTGGAGGTCTTTTTAAGATAACTAACTAACTAAGATCACAAGATTAATTTGATATATCTCGTACGGTTTATTCAGCGTAAGCCATTTAAGCGCCCCAAATCCGTCTTTTTTCCGAATCGTTTCACCATTATCGTCACTGCTTATTTCGTATGTTACTTTATCCTACAAAATATAACCTGGCCAGATAACATATCTATGCATTATAATAAGAAAACATGTAAATCGGATAAGTGGTTTTCGCGTGAAGAGAACATAAACGGACAGACAGACAGAGAGACGTTGAGTTTTATAATATGTATAGAAGGTATAGACATAGAAGAAGCTATATATACACCTGCTATCCTTGTTTGACTGTGCCTGCCAACGATACCACACCCTTTACAAAAGTCCCAGTACACCAGTGCAGACGACGCCTAATACAGAAATACTTTTTCGTATTCCAAAATAGTTTATTTACTTTTCGGAGACCAATTGATGTTTATAAAATAAGCAGCGTATGTACAAATCTCGGATTAAAAACATTTATTATTTTTCTCGATATTGGACAAAGGCACTCGTCATTATCAAAACATTAACGCGTGGTAGACGGCGGGGCGCCAATTATTTTCTCTGGCAACCCCATCATGCGTTAATTATTCACGTTGGCAACACAGTCGCGCTCGTTTATCATTGGACAGTCGCGTGCGCATCGATGAGCGGCACGCGACCTGTTTTGTTAGTTTGTATTTTTTGCTAAACATTGGATAAGTTTCAAAAGCGATGATGGGTCACTTGCAGAGAACTCGAACACCGCGGCCGCGTCGTTCGACGTGGGTTCGAATTCTACAATCAGTGTTAACATCATTTGCATTAGGTAGTATCTTTTTGTAGACCTTTAATAAAACAACAAAAACACGTAATAAAATATAAATTAAAATAAATTATTTAATTTTAATGCCCGTGATAAAAAATAACATATCTACAACACACAGGATGTCCAGCACTTTCCAATGTTAATTTGTACTCTTTTTATAGTAGCTCAGCAAGTGACGGTAGAGTGTCTGATAGTACATATCACAGTAGACTGTACAAAAACAGTGGCGACCACTAACAGATCAACAGTCCATCGCCAGACAACGTTGTCATGCCTGTTTGACACACGTATAAGTGAATCACTATTTATATGTATATACATTTTATTCATTGAAAAATTCACTATTACGGGTTTTTAACCGTATACATGCTGATCGCTACCAATTCGGGCAGAACAGCCCTACCACTACATTTTCTAATTTGTTAGTCATCAGGGTGCACCATGTACAGGTGAGGTTAAGTTGTCATTTGACATCCCTTGTAACCTAATCTTCTAAAAACCCAATTGAAATTACATTCATTTAATAATTTATAATAAATAAGTCGACATCACTCGAAAATAATTCGCACTAATTTATTCACGGCGAAATATTTTCCCATCGAAATAATTGATTAAATTTTAAAATATTTCTCATGATCATTAAATAAGAACTAGAGAAGTCGGTGAATCTCAACAGTTCAATAATCGTCGACAATTATTATTGGACGATAGCGTACGAACGAGCACGCACAATGGCTACGTGTTTCACACAAATAGCACTAATCTCCCTTGTTCGAGACGTCTCGGCGCGATTAAACACGCGATATGATCGCGAAGCGATCTCATTCAACGCCCATTGTCGCGGCTCGTTCGGGAATCGCCACTCCACGCTCCGGCAACACCGCGCGGCCGCGTCTCACCGATTTCGCCGTTTACACTAATTGTGGGAAAATAACGCAACACGATTGTGTGGATTTCAATACAAATTGCCGGCGAAACTTTTCGTTCGATCGATATTTAATTGTGTATTATTTTGTAATGGTAATTAATATTACAAGCGTGCAATAGTTTCCTATTTAATATACATGCGTAGTTAATTAATATAAATCACACGGTCTTTCTATAGATACTCTGAGAACGAAAACGGTTTACAACAATTATTTTTAAGTAATTTTATTTTGCTAAGCAATATCAAAAATTCTATGCTTAATTTAGGTCCTAAGAATACCCGGAAATAACCTTTTTTACAGTAAAACCGGCTTGATATGTTCCTTGAACTAATTGTCTGGCAAAATGGTAATATGCTTAGGAATCTTATTGTAAAACTTAAAACTATTACCTAAAAGAATTTTATTGTTTTTACTGAATCGAAGACATGGAATGATTAATTTGTCATTATTTCTAGTATGAAAATTATGCGGATCGTTTACAAATTAGCTAATTCACGTTTTTGTAAACATACACTAAATTATCAAGGATATACAAAGAGAGCAAAGTGAAGATATTATTTATTTATTTTCATTTGGACCGCCAGTGGTCAGTTTATTAAATGCAATTACATAAATAATAACAATTTGAAAAAGAAAATACGCTTGGCCTTTTAAGGCAATCACAACATGCACTGTGTAGACAAAAATATATGAAATCAATACAAAAGAACAACAAAAAATAAAAACAGTTACAACAGATTATTAGAAATTAGGTCAAATAACTATATACTTACAAACAAATATATGTAATAAGAAAAAATAACTACCAATGTCAACTGTATAAAAAATTGTTAAAAAAAACTAACATATGAAACACTAAATGTCAAAATACAAAAAGCAAAAAACATATAAATAGTCATCAATAAACCACTAGATTATGTACTTTATTGTCTCTTAACAACTCTGCAATATGATTCCTGAATACCGCATGAGAATAATTAAATATGTCAATACTGGCACTAAGAGCGTTACAAGATCTACATATCCTGCTTACGGTGGAGTGATTCGGAAGATTAATTAGTCCTTGCGGAAGGTACATGCAGCAAAGCACCAGGATGTCTAGGATATCTATGAGGGACCCTTAAAGCAAACTTCTCCAGTAACTGAGGGCTATCGATATTACCATTGAGAAATATGTTTCCTGCACAAATCCAAATCCAGAACCTGTCTACGGAATTCCAAGGAGTCCATGTGATAGTAATCTAAGTTATCACTGTAATGAAATCTACGATTACTACGATGGGAGTGGTATGTAGGATGACGCACGAATCCTTTTTGTATATTTTCAAGGCGAAGTTGGTGAACTTTATATGTAGGGGACCAGACTGTGGTCTGTAGTGTGCTACAGTATTCAAGAATACTCCTAACGTAAGCATTATAAAGCGTAATTTTGGTTGCGTGGTCATTGAACACCTTACTATTTCTCTTGACAAATCCCAACGTTTTTGATGCTTTAGCAATAATCGCATCCAATTGCGGCAAAAATGTCAACTTCGAATAAAAATAAACACCCAAATCCCTTACTATACAATTTTCCATCAAGACTGTGTCATTTATCGTGTATTTAGTAGGAATTAATTTTTAATTTCGACTAAATTTAATGTGGGAACATTTTGATACGTTGATATCCATCCCGTTATAACGGCACCATTTGCTTAAATTACCGACATCCTCTTGTAGTAGAAGAGAGTCGTCGATTGCTCAAGTAAGACTCTAACCAGCTTATCAAATAACCTCCAAAGCCATAACACTTTAACTTGCTAATAAGCATCTGGTGACCAACTTTGTCGAAAGTTCCTAAAAGTTAAAATCCTTTCACTTATTCTTTAGTGGTTCGCAATGTTCGGTAAGTAAATTGCAAGAATTGCTAATAGGTAGAGAATTTTAAAGTATAATAATCATATATGATATAGGTAATAGGTAGGTATAATATAAGTATTATGTAATTGAAGAAATTGAGTCTTCATAATTCTTACCATAAATACCGAATTACTTGCGCATATCCAAAGCACATTTAATAATTGCCAATATATACCAATAAATATCCTTAACTATATTTATCTTGGTACTTATAATTCAAGTTAATGCATATATATTTAAATCTTTTTCAAAATTAAATAAATATTTTACCAACCAGCTGTGAAACGTTATCGTATTACTAAATAAGATTTCATTTCATTTTGAATTTTATATAAGTTCAAATTTACGAAAGTTATCCAATAATGTTTTATGCCACTACTCACACAGAATTATTAAAATCAAGCACTTTATTATAACACAATCCTTTTGTAGCATTAAAATCAACCACACAAAAGTAATGTGTACTTAAATAACCCAAAAACGTTACACTTTTTAATCCATCAAAATAACCCAAAGGCAACAAACAGATAACATTGCGAATCAATTAAACGGTACCGTGTACGTTCACAGACTTTAACAAAACAGGCGTCGCCCGAGGGCATTACAACCAGCCTCTCTTTATAAAACAATTAAATCTATAAAAGTGATATTAAGGGGCGAGTGAGTGAGCCCGGAGCGCTGCCGCGGCTGTGGGAACAGCTTCATTGTTTTTTAAAGAACTTATTGACGTTGTTCACTCGCTCGCTGTTTCCGAACGGTGTGCGTTTCAGAACTAATCAGTCAAAGTTGATTTGCGATCCTCAATAGGTGCATATGGCGGTTTTTTTTACAAATCATTTGGGTGCAAACACTGTGCGTATTTTAAAATTTCTATGAAAACACAAAAAATATGCTTTTGTTTAACTTGTATAATAAACCGTTTACCTATTTGTTTTTTCTTTCTTTTATTATTCTGGAAACGACTAAGATGTTTTTGGTTTAAATGAAAACAATGAAATATGTACGAAAAGACGTAGTCACAGTTAACTATACTATTCAGAAATCCCTTTCTACTTGCTGCAGCCCGACTGGTGAAATACTCCACCAGCAGAAGATCGCAGCCAAATCACCTGGTGTTGTGTTCCTACGATGACTAGGATTTGCAGAGCTTCTTGGGGAAGGGGGGTTCAAGGTTGGCAACGCGCTAGTGAAACCGTTACAAGCATCCATAGACTTACAGTAACCGCTTACTACCAGGCGGGCTGTACGCTTGTTTGCCCCCTTTTGTTGTATAAAAAAATAACGAAACTAATTCACTAGTAAGTATAGCTATTGCCTATTAGGCAACAAAAATTTTGGTAAATCTAAGATTATTGCCGGAAAAAGGGAAGTCACAAAATTAGCTCCTATAAAACACTGTTTCATAGATTTTTAACCAAACTGGCATTAGAAGAAGCCCTTTCACCATGTTATACTTTCCTCCCTTCCTTCAACGAAAGCTCCGGCGGTAGGATTCGAACCCACTTTTATCGATTACAATATCCGGCCACGTTACCACTAAACTATCATCGCTTCAAAATGTACTCACTTCCCGCTTATCATCCCCGAATCAATCAACCCGGAGAGTCCGAACGTGAATAATCGACGATATTTTTACATAATTCGATAACAAAGAACTCGCGTTGAAACAGTCTAACTGAAACGTTTACCGAAGATCTCGTGTATAATGACACTTCACACTTATTAATTCTACAAGATATTATCAGAGACGGACTACAGGCATGCTGGTAGCTTGGTTTATTAAAGTCTCAAAATTATAATCAATCGCCTCTTAACGATAATATCTATCTATCTTTAAAAAAACCATCATATTAGATAAGCTTTACTTATCAAACTTCTAGTATTGAGTCGCTGGCAGTTTTTAAAATAATATTATTTAGAATTTGGTACAACTGAAAAACGTAATAAAAATAATAATTATTTAAAGCATGCAGCTGAAAATCAAATCAATACATACTTTATTCAATGTATGCCTTAAGAAGGCATTTATGTATGTCTCTACTATTAACTTTACTACCAATACGGAAAACATCTAGTCATCGAAAAAATCTGGCAGGAAAATTGATTGGGCTTATTTATAATCACTTATTTAAATATCAGCTATATAAAATCAGGTGAAGCACAAGCTATGCCGACGAGCATGCATGAAAAGATTGATGAATGTTGAGGAAGCGAAAATTGTATGTCAGGATCGTAGCAAGTAGGATGTGGTCTCTGCCTACCCCGTTGGGAAAGAGGCGTGATTTATGTATGTATGTATTTAAATATCGTTTACAATTATTAGAATTTTAGTGGATGTACCGAGAGGGAGCCACTTCCAGATATAAATATCATTCACGTAATGATTGACCCTATAAATACGGTTTAAAAAAAATTGAACGATTTTTTAGAATAACTAAAGCTCTAACTCTAAAACTAATAAGCTATGAAGTGTACGAAATAGTGATTGTAAACGCTGAGAAATACATAACTCTGTTTTTTTAATGCCTTTAGCCTATGGAGTTATTAAATTAATATCAGTAATTCTATGGCAATTTTGTAAAGATCATTTTAAGGTGTGTAGATGTATTTTTAAATTTATTATAAGGCGTTGGTTTGACTTTCAATGAGGATGAACCCGAAGACGATAACACGCTAAAGCTACCTCTCAAATGCAGCTGCCGGAATTTTCCTGGTGGACGAAAAATTTAAAGCTTGTAGTATGGCAGCTATAAGATAAGAAAGTACTATAAAAGTATGGTATAGTTACATTATGATATTTTCTTTCACTGAAAACTCAGGATTCGAAGTCACTTCAATAGACACGCTGCTCGAGCTCGCTGGCACTGATATACAATTGTTTGAAATTAGCATTAATATTCTACTAAACTATTACGAAATAAATAAACAGGTCAATGTAAAATCTAAATACACACCTGCGATCGTGTATCGCATCACTCGCACTTTCCGTCCCTGCGGCCCTCCGGCCCTCCAGCCCTCCGGCGCGAGAGAACGCGTGCCGAATCGCAGCTCAGAAGCACCCTCACCGACCTAAGAGAGGTTAATTGTAGCACGTGCGCCGTGCGCGTCACTGTTTTAGATAAGCGTTGTCTATTCTTGCAACATGTTCATTCATGTGTACACGTATATCACTCCCCTCCCCCTTCGCGAAACCCTATAGCATGATGGTAGGACATAATCAAGTGCCATCTATGACCACTCAGTAAATCAAAATTTATTAAGATTTTACAAGAACAAAAAATAAACACCTGTAAATATCCCACTTCTGAGCAAATATTTTAATCACAATGCCAGTCTACGACGTATCGTCGATTTCAAAACACGAAAATTCTATAGTATATTTTATTATCACTAGTCAGTGGTATTACGAGAACATTTCTAAAGCGTTCAGGTTTCCTCATTATGTTTTCCTTCACCGTCAGCAAATAGTGTTACTAATTCAAGGTTTCAAGTCTCGGCAATTTAGTCAGTGCTTGCTCTTATTTATTTATTTATTAGGACCGCCAGTGGCTACGTACTTAATGTAGTTACATAAACAGAATTACATTTCAAGATTAAAATACACTAGGCATTTTAAGACAATCACAACATTGTACACGCATGTATCACACATTGTAGACGCTGTCGGCGTGTTGTTTAAAGTAGGCCATGTCCTCTAAAACTGACCATAATTTAAACATATGCATAACAGAACGTCGGCAGGAAGCGATGATGGCTCAGTGGTAGCGTGTACGACTTCGCGTCGAGTGACGTGAGTTCGAATCCATGCATTGAGCCTGAGCTTTCGGTGAAGTAAAACATCGTGAGGAAACCATAGCATAGTGGTAGGGCTTTTTTCAATGCTCACCTGACTAACTACCACCCTGAAGTTGAAAATCTGTCGCCAAACATCAGTAGGTGTGTTCCGGCAGCTGCACTTGAGGGCCAATCTTCCACTAGGTTTAGCGTGTTATCTTCTTGGGCAACATCGTCACTTAACATCAGGTGATATTGTGGCCACTACGCCAAAACTTATAACGATAAAAAAAAGTCCACGTCCTTCTTCTTGCCACGATCCTGGCATAAATCTTTCGCTTCTGCAAGATTCATCAATCTTTTCATGCATGCTTGTCGGTTTAGAGTACTTTTGACCTGATCTTTCTTCAGAACTTCCCCGATTTGATCTGTTCTCATTCACACTGATCTTATAAATCTGTCAAGTGATTCCTCTTTCATTCATCCTCTCTACATGCCCAAACCATCTAAGCATCCCTTTCTCAATCCGTCTCACTATAACTTCTTTCACACAACAACGTTCTCTTACCACGCTATTTCTTATCCTATCACTCAATTTCACTCCTATCATACTTCTTAGCGCTCTCATTTCTACTGCATTTATTCTATTTTCATGTTTTCTCTGCCACACTCTGCTTTCACTTCTGAGTGTTGGAACTAACACTGCTCTATATACAGCCAGAGTTTTGACATCTATTTTCTGGCTGTTCATAAAGATCATGTTCATGTAGTCCAAGAGATTTGTATCTGAGCTAGACGAGGGCCAGTCTTCAACTCTTATAGTCCGGAACGTTGGCTTCGAGCTATGCTTGGGTAGGTTTGATCAATTCACTATTTTTAATTGACTTAGGACATGTCTTGTAAATATACCGACCATAAGCACAGAGAGTGTTGTTTGATGATACGCGAGAGAATCCTAGCGAGGATCTTCATCTCTCGCGATAAACTTATTTGTTTCCTTACGGGGTTTCGGCGAAATCTGGCTTTAACAGCATTGCTAGCCTCTGTAGTTCTAACAGTACGCAGCCGCCCCGATCTTTTATGATTTCGACAGAAGAAGTGTCGATAGTACTACGATATACTACGGATCCATACCCACTTCTTGCAAAGCTATCACAGCAATTCTGTTTTCTATAACTCTAGATTTAATAATTAAATTTAAAAATATCATTTTCCAGTAATACTTTATCCAATTTAGGCCCTAAGAAGGCGCTTATGAACGTCAAACATTGCTACCAGTTCGGAAAACATACCAGTCATCGACAAGAACCAGCAAGAAACTCGATCGGGCTTATCTTTTTTTTCCCAACTGTATACAAATTATATTTACAGTTAATAATCATTATGATATTTATAATTTAGTGGATGTACAGAGAGTGAGTCACTTCTAGACATCACTATCATTCACATAATGATCCACCCTTATAATATAACTTTTAACAGTAAAACCTGCTTGACAAATTCATTGTCTGGCAAATATGGGCTTCGGGATCTTATTATAGAACCTAACAGTATTACCTAAAAAAATTTTAGTCTTACTAAGTCTAAAACACGTTAATTTAATATGAAACTCGAAAAAACGTAATTAAATTGACGGGTAATCGATCGAATTTTCTAACAAATTGTACACGTGACTTTATGTCATTGATTTGTTGATGGCTATAAGAATTGACAATTATACCAACGATTATAGTAATCGTAAAAAATATATAAAATTGTATTAATTCACATCTGTTCAACTATATGGTATTCAAATACATAAAAATAATAATAATAATTTTAATGAGATTTTGTACACGGGATATATATGTCATTCCTCAATTGAAGAATGAAATTTTATAAATTATCGGTAATAGGAGTAAAAATACAAATACAACATTAAAATAATTACTGCATAATAAAAGCGTGGGGGCGCACCGCTAGTAATTATAATGTATAGTAGTCCACAGTTGGACATAGGCCTCCCCTAATGAGCGCCATAGTGCCCTGTCTTCAGCTTGTCGCATCCAGCATCTGCCTGATCGTCATCCCATCTGGCCGGAGGACGTCCTACACTACGTTTGCTGAGTCGCGGTCTCCACTCAAGAACCCGTTTACCCCAGCGGTTGTCAGTTCTTCGCGAGATATGGCCGGCCCACAGCCACTTCAGCTTGCTAATTCTTTGAGCTATGTCGATAACTTTGATTCTCTGTCGGATGTATTCGTTACGAATCCTATCCTTCAGAGAAACTCCGAGCATATCTCTTTCCATAGCACGCTGAGCGACTTTGAGCTGGTGGACCAGCTCTAACGTGAATGTCCACGTCTCAGGTCCGTGGGTCATTACGGGTAAGACGCACTGATTGAAAACTTTCGATTTCAAACATTTCGGTATAGATGACGAGAAGACTTTACGTAGTTTCCTAAACGCTACCCAGACCAACTGGATTCTCCTCTTGGCCTCCTTCTCAAAATTGTTTTTATCTAACTGCACAATCTGCCCGAGGTAAGTGGACTCAGAAACAATATAATTTGTAATTAATATAAATTCTATTAGTTCCGAGCAGACAAGCAAACTATTTATCTGCTGAAATCTCATTCGGTTCAGCTTTTGTGTTACTTTCTTAAAAAACTGTATTTTACAATTCATAAAATATAATTAATACATCTGCATACATTTTAAGGGCACTGGTATTTGTTATCGAGAGTGTATTACACAATAAGTAAGTTAAGGGCAGACCCTGCTTCCTAAAATCAATAAAAAAATATTATTATTATTATTATGAATGACGTCAAATAATACTGATTAATAAAACTCAAAGCAAAGTCAAGCAATGCACTTTGAACGAGTTACGCCATCTATTACTAAGTAGCGGTACTATTAACCTAAAACAATAATGAAGAGTTTAGACATCAATTATAAATTACTTAATCAATACATTTAGTGATTTCAAAATATATTATTCAGAAACTAACAGACGTCAGAGAAAATGTATATTAATATTTAAAAAAAATACTTGCTACATTTATTTCAGTACAGCAATATTTCCACCAAATGTCGCCCATGAGTCTGCAAACAAGCAACATGATCCACCATAATCTGTGAAAATACGTAAATTGCCTCTCACGTCGTTTCCAACGACCGGTCTGACATGACCCTTAAAAATTACTCGACAACTACCCCATGAAATATCCATATACGATGGTTACTGGGACGATCCAGTTACGAATTACGACCGACAGAGGGCCACCAAATATTTGATGTCGGCTACCAAGGTAATTGTCACATGAGACGAGGGGTCTCAACTTACAAAGTCCCTTTGCGAAAAACTCACTACTTATTCGTGTAAAGTATTTACTATTTAGAAAGTTACAAAAATAATAGGATTTGCGCGAAGAAAGAGTATGAAATATTTCTACTTGGCGTTAGATTTTTCTATCGTCATAAAACTACAGAAAGGATAGAATAGGGATAACATAACCATTACAATATATATTATGATTAGATAAAATATTTTCTTAAAAGAAAAACGAAAGAGAACATTAAATTTCATCATTCACCTTAGCTGAAATCGAACTCATTCCGGAATACCTACATTTCAATTTTTTCAGACTATTACTAACATAAAAAATAGCCAAATCGGTCCCGCCGTACACAGGTGATCGATTTACCAACGAACAGCATTTAATTTTTATTTATTAAAAATATAAATAACATATATTAATCATTTAGGAATGATAAATAATTCATAAAAGATTTTACCAGTAAATTTTCGGTGTATCACAACTATGGCTTGACAAAAAAATTGACAATAACACTGGCTTGACACAAATCTTGACTCTTAACTAAGTGTTTCTTACTATGTAGTAAGTATCCTGTGGCTTGGTGAAAATAAAATAACTTAGGTAGCCGGTTTTTGGAAACACTTTAACTTAGGGATCCCCTAATTAAGGGTATGTTAAGGGGTCGTTGATGAAAACGGGCATTAGGCTGATACTTAACCGTTGAACAATTACTTATATATTTTGAAACGATTTAATGTCTAAATAATGATGACGAAAACAATATTAAGTACTTAAAAAAGTATTTAATCGTACTTAAAAAGTAAGCGTGCAAACTCTTTTTCATATTAATACCATATTCAAATTTTGACAGCATCAAAAAATAAACTGTCAATATATTTGGATTTGTGAATGAATTACGATTTTATATTATATTAAATATATAACAAAAATGAATGTACAGAAGCTATGGGAGTACAGAGAATATGTAAATGTCAACGGGATGATGCTGACGGGAGAATTAATATCACTACTCCAAAACTCGCTAACTTTGCTCCAAGTGGAAAACCATTTTACACATATACAGTATTGGGGGCAAATTTATGCCGCGGATTTTGACTACCACATCGCCGTCGGCATTACCAACGATGCTTTGGTCGACAGAAAGTATTTCTATACGACAGATTTTAATTTTTGGGGCTTACTGCCCAAGGCAAAAAAGAAATATAAATCGCTGTCCCTTCTAACGACGTTTCCGTTTCGTGGTGACCCCTCTTTAAAAATCAAAGTACTAGATGAAGAACTGGAAGAAAACCATCCTGATAGATGTCGCTTTATGAAAGAAGAGAGTCGTTTGGCAGCAACGATAAGTAATATAAGTGAAGAAGCAGAAATATGCGCTAGAGGGAGCTTATTAAAGCAACCTGACGGAACGGTCGTCGTCAATCCAAATTTTTACGGTTTGACGACACCTGAAGCAAAGCATTTAAAATCCTATTTACATATTAGGCAACCCCAGCAGCGCTGGAACACGAATTTGTTGACGCGACAGGATTACAACTATAGTATGGATTTTTTAGACTCAATCGATCAAGACACTCCAAATGGGTGCTGGAACTTGTCGTTGGAGCAATCCGGGAGTGTAGTTTATCTGAAAAGTCTCTACTGGCCTGGAATGATGTATTTTCATAAAGTGAGAACTACGGATGCTGGTTTCCTCTACGTTGGCAATGGTCGCAAGTGTTTGGATGTTCCTTTTTTTCTTTAAGTTTTTAGTCTGTAATCTTTTTTAACGTGAAATAATTATGTTAATTCAATTTTGTCTATCTTGATTATATTCTATTATTTATATTTATACTAGATATATCGGAAAATTAAAATTTGAGTCAACGAGATACGGTGGTGAATCAGAGTTAAAAACAGCACATTAATAATAATATCAATACTATTAAGTCCGCAATTCTTGTATATTATACAAGTATATATACTCCATAAATGGTTTCTCGGAGAGAGCTCTCAACGATTTGGATAACTTTTATTAAGATCGCAGACTAAAGACAAAATATAAATAAGTAGATAGTGGTTTCACCCGCGTATAATTTAAAAGAAATAGCTGATTGATGATTCATAATACTTCAATATAGACAATATTTTTATCGGGCGGCCAGGGTTATCACAACTCACTCGGCTCGTTCGCGCCACATCTATAGTCATAAACCCGAGCCAAGCATTGAATTATTTTAATTTAATTTAATTTTTATATTATCGTTATAGGTTTGGCGTAGAGGCCACAATCTCACCTGATATTAAGTGACGATGTGGGCCAAGATTATAACACGCTAAACCTAGTGGAAGACTGGCTCTCAAGTGCAGCTCCCGGAACACACCTATTGGTGCTTGGCGACAGATTTTCAACTTACATTACAAAGTTTGCATTTTACATTATTAACCAAAATATTCGTCCAAATAACATGCTATAAAGGGCAAGTTTATCTACATAAAATTGTCTTGACTATGAAGTAATTTTCTTTCGTAAGGATTATTGGATTATTATGCCATGCCTAATAATAACGCTAATAAATCACATTTCAATTTTAAATAAAAAGAAAATCACAAAATACCTTATTGTGGCTTATGTATAAGAGATAGATATACGGTATCCCGGACTTTTTGTTAGATGTACTAAGGAGCAATATTTTTTTGAACATTGTATTTACGTATCACTAACTATTACGCCAGCCCACGCGTATAAAGCAGTTCGGGTGCGCGGTTTCGTCTGACTTATTAAGAATCAATATTTAAGGCTAACTGAGAGGTCTGTCTGTCTGAGCGTAAATCTGGCAATCATATACAAAAAGAATTTTTCCAATCCTACTAATAGTTCCAGAAATTAGCGTGTTTAAACAAACAAACCAACAAAAAAAGAAATGTCAAAAAATATGATGTATTACGTATTTCTCGATAAATGAGTTATAAAAATTCAGTGCGACCAAAAAGATTAGAAAATAAATGAGGACGCTAGTATCGTTTATATAGTATCCCTGTATACTGTGACTAAAACAGTTTTGATAGTTACTCATTTTTTGTGTATATATTTAATACAATTACATATTCATTTTTCACCAGTTGATGCTTTTTCGACATATTTATCTAACTTCAAAACGGTTTTATAGTCGTTAAAAGTTTAGGATTTTATTGATAAAATGAACATATCGAAGTATATTAAAAATAAAAGCTTTTGGAACAACAATTTTTTTTTTTGTATTAGCAAACTATGTACTAATTAATATAAACTATTCTCTGCTTTAAAGAGCTACTGATATTATTAGGTTTCAAAAAGTTTTGAATCGCGAAAGTATTAATTTATTTCAATATTATCAATAAAATTAAGCAAATTATGTAGATACTGTTCAGTGATGAGATTAGTCACGAGACCTTAAACCGATTTATCATACATACACGCAGAAAATAAAACAAGTATACATGCACTTTAAATTTATTACTTATAGAAAACAAACCATATCAATCGTTTAAAAAAAACTAGATGTTTTATAAGTAACAAATATTATCATGATTTTAGCTATCTCTCGCAATACAGTGCTTACAGATTTACCTAAAGCAATGAACAAACAAACAATTCAATATCAATTTAATTCAGTGTCAAAATCATATAAGCGTAGTATAAATAATACGCTAAAAACCAACATAACTTTAATATGTTATAAAACACAAATTATTGTCGCTAAATACCTACACAATTTCGATATATCTCTTCCAGTAAATAACTGTTTAAATAAAATTTAAAAAAAAAAAGAAATCGTAACGCAGGGATATTCTTTCACTTTAACAGAAATTTTATTTCCATATAATCATATAGAATAATAAATATAATTGCCAGTACTACAAATTATTCTAGTTCCAAAACATTAATTTCTACTCTTAGTGGTCACACGAAATTAAAACTTGAAAAAATGGATGCTTTATTTTAAATATGGAAAGTTTTAGTCGATTGTGAATTTTACTTTCACAATAAATCACGGACAATAAATCGAGCAAAACTGTCAGTTCTCTATAACCAGAGCCAGAGACATGGTTGGTAGTTGGGGTTTTTTCGCAATTTTGGGAAATAAATACATTCTTTGCGAAATTTTGGGGAACTGAAATCCTTGGGGAAAAGTTTGGGGAAATGTAAATCAAGTGAGGGGTTTTTTTGAACATATCTATAATATTTTACACCATACTCGCTAGTTGAAATATAATCTAAGTAATTTTTTAATAATAAAATATTAGGACGAATGCTTCGCGATCACATACCGAATATATGAAACCGAAACTATCTAAGCTGACCTCTCGGACTGGACCAATTTCATTCCAGTAGTGAGTAGAGGATATAATTGCTGGAACTATTTGATCCCTAAGGACCCACCTCTAGGTTGTAGAAGTGAGCTATACCTGGTAAAATACCTGTTCCTGTTCCAGAGAAATAATACTTCCATAAACCTGTTCTAAAATAACAGCCTGTTACATGATGCCAACTCTTTCTATTACTATAATTGATATGAGTAAAGAGCTTGTTCCAAGTCGTATTTGTTTATATCACTCTCTAAGAAAGTAAAGATCCTTAAGTTTTTGGATAAAGCAGATAATGTTCCAAACTGAAACAGTGTACTTTTGTGTCATACCACATTATGTGGAAAAGGTACGTATTATTTAATAACAGTTACAAACTGTTACTTGTAATTTATCTGTTAATTTAAAAGTGAAATTTTGTTGACCTTTTTGTTGATACAACTTTTTCAAGTGAAAACTTCTTTAGCACCGTTGTGATTTGAAACTAAATGAAATTAAAAGCAACGGTAAAAAGAGACAACAATATATATCTATAGGATTTAGCCTACGAGAGAATGAGATAGAATACATTATTTATATTATGCACGGTTGCAAATCCTGATTTTCGTTATTATGATCGTCCTCGGATTGGCGTAGTAGTGTGAGACGACCAGACTTCATACGTAGTACGCATGAGTAGTCGATCGTTCGAATCTCGCTGATTTAGGCTATTTAAAAATATTTTTTTAAATAACGTATATTTTTTTCTGAAGGTTTCACTTCTGACACGTGTGAACTGCTGCACATATTTTTTTTTAATGAACAATTTTATTTTTATCAATAGACATTTATAATATCATTTTCTGAAATACACATTTAAAAATATATATTTTGATTAAATAAACATACTTGTATTTTTTTACATTTCATATATTTTCTGTTTGAAAAAAAAATGGGAAAGTTGCAAAACATATCATTTTGCAAATATGGGACAAACAGTGCTATGATAGTTTTATATACTTCTGTGATTTGTGTTATTAAATATCTAAGAGAAATAATGTTCTCCTTTATTTTTATTTTGCGCTATAAATCGAGGAATTTTTTTTTTTAAGGTAATAGGGATAATTTCTAAATAAATTAGGGTAAAATTAAAACCGTAAGTGGAAATACTGCATTGAAGTTTGAGAATTTTGAGATTGAACGGTTCTAAAAAATACGATTGGCGCTTAACGTAACCGGCTTTGAGTTTTAATAAAATTTTGGTTTAGTCTAAACCAATAAATGAGCTTTTATTTGGTGCGTAGCGTATAGATATGTCGACCGGCTACATAAATACAGCAGAAGATACTGACATGGCAGAGTGTGAAGGAGAAAAAGTTGTAACAATGATGGATGTTTTGCAAGAACAAGAGGAGTTCGAAGAAGACGCTAATGCTGTACTCGGAGCTTCAGATGATAAAAACTGCACTTATTCTAAGGTAAACAAATTTATATCTCCTTGCCCTCATTAAAATGTCCACGCTACCAAATATGGCTGGCAATATGACTACTCAAAATATTTCTTTTGACGAACACAAAATATTTACTGAATCTGTATGCAGTGGTTACCTAAGAACTATTTCTTGAGTGTACTGTTTGAAGTTACGAGTACTTCGCAGGATCTATATTACAAAAAACTGAAGTATTTTTTCCTATAGAAATGTATTAATAGGAAATGGCGTTATATTATGGATGTCTGCGTCTACGTTAATAAAACGTTTGTGTTATTATTAGGTGAAGATTTTTGTGCTATTACAGATGGAAGAGTTAGTTTTCTTTGATATGTATGTGAAAAATTGTAACTGGCCATCATTCTGTCCAATTAAATTATTAACTGTAAGTTCCCCAAAAGTTAAAAATAAAATCTCTACATCTTAATGTATGGTAAAGATATTTTAATTGCATATTCCAGCAGAAGGTTTGTAAATTTTAATTAATATATCTTGTGTGACTATCTGGAAATCTAACGATTATGTATAGTATGGAGTAAGCTTTTTAGTAGTATTAATTATTCTATATGATATATGTTTAGATTATGTGGTGAGTAAAACAAAACACTCATATGGGCAATTACTGAACTATTTATCAATGCTCATAACTTATAAGTATGGTAGTATAGATCAAAAGAAAAATCGACACCTCCGACGCATTAGGTCGTAAGGTAAAAAACGATATTTTTCAGGAGAGCTATTTTTGTAAACGTTACTGATATAGTTCATTTATGTAATTCAAAAACTCATAATTTATAGAAGATATTAGTATTCAAGAATTCAGTAATTAGGGTTCAGGAATGTTTAATACGGTATATTATGGTTCTAATGACACAAAAATACAATTTTACTCAAAAAATGTGTTTTGACTTTATGCATGGGAGCCGTCGAAATTTATTAATAATAAAGTGTTTTCAGACAAAAATACTGTTGACAAATGGAAATAAATACTTAAAAATACATCTGATAGTTTACCAAATGTAAAAAAAAATCTTATTTACTCTATTCCTTTCACTTCACTTCTATTTCTATTCCCACCACTTCATCTTTACTAAGAGTTTTTACAGTAATGAATTTAAAGTAGCGAGTTGATAGTGTACTGAAACTTTTGATTGGTTTCCTCTACTAAAATATGTGTAAAATATTCATGGTTTATCTAATTTTTTCATCAATTTAATGACCACAGTGATAGCACACATGACTTACTATATGCATATTTTTAAATAATTATAATTTTATTTATCACCAAATAAGTAGGTATATAAAAAACTTAAGCTACAGATTTTAAACAGTCTATTGTTCTGTTACAGGGCTATATCAAACGCCAAGCTGTTTATGCATGCCTGACCTGCTGCTTTGATGCAAAAAATGATCCAACAAAGCGAGCTGGAGTCTGTCTAGCTTGTAGTCTCAACTGCCATGAGAACCATGAACTTATTGAACTATACACCAGAAGAAACTTTCGGTGTGATTGTGGGAACCCTAAATTCAACTCTCATCCTTGTCAATTCACACCTAATAAAACTGACTTTAATGAAGATAACAAATATAATCAAAACTTCATAGGCATATACTGTACATGTCATAGACCATACCCTGATCCTGATGCTATGTTTGAGGATGAAATGATTCAGTGCACTATTTGTGAGGATTGGCTGCATGCTTCACATTTAGAAGCGACATTACCCGGTAATGATCAGTATTCAGAAATGATTTGCAAAGCTTGTATGGATATGAATGAATTTTTACATGATTATAGTTATTTGGCTGTTAATGTTGATGTAGATGTGGGTATCACTCTTAATGAGACTGTAACTGTAAAATCTAATGTGAATGAAAAATTACCTAATGGCTCATTTGGATTATCGACTACTAACCAAGAAAATGGTAAAGAGGAAAACATTAATATGGTAATGAAAATATGTGACAAAAATGAAGCTATGGAATATGTAATTAGTTCCAATACTACTAATAATGAAAATGAAATGGAAAAACAAAAAATGCTACAAATAAAAAATGTCTCTAATTTTAAAGTAGTGCACCTAGAAGCAGATGAGGCTACTGTAACTGAGAATACCAATGACGTAGAAGAGGAAATTTTAAATACTAATAAAGCTGTAGCACTCAATGATACATTAAATGCTTCAGATAAAGGTAATATGTCAATGGAAACTGAAGAAAGTCCAGTATCTCAACAAAGGTATACAGAGAACAATCAAAAAGGATGTACCTCAACTTGTACAACTATATCAGATTTAGCCCTTGTTGATACAAATATAGAAAATGAGTCTATATGTGAAACCGAAAAATCTAATTTTGAAGAAAGTAACATAACCAATAGTGACAGTATTAAGACTCGAGAAGTAATTTCTATCAATGAAAATAAAACTCTCTTAAAAGATGAAAACATTAAAGAAAATACACTTATGGGACATACAGAGAATAATTTTCAATTAGAAAAATCTAACTGCGAGTCTACTGATGAAAATTTCCGGAAAGTTGAAGAAATTGAACCAGTAATAGTGCCAAAAACTGACCTAAAAGATCCTACACAATCCAGCAATATTAATAGTGAAATAGATACTGCTTTAAAAGATTTTGAGGGTAATGAACTGAAAGACGAAATTAAAGTCCCATCTGCAGAACAAATAGATGAAGAATCTGATAAGAGGGATTCATGTCAATCTACTGAAGTAGTTAGTGACTTAAAAAATGAAGAGGGCAATCAGTCAGAAGACATATTTAAAGACTATCTTATGAACGGAAAAGAGGAAGGAATTAAAAAAAAATCTTTACAGTCTACTGATACTCAAGATACTGCATTAAAAAATTTAGATAACAGTAAATTAGATGGTAACACTCAAGAGCATTCTTCAGAAACAATAGATAAGGAAACTGACAGTATGGATATTTCTGAATTTACTGAAGTTGGCACTAATATAGTATTAAACAACTCAGATAACCTCGAATCCGGTACAAATACTGAAAAGCTATCCACAAAATCAGTAGATAAAGAAACTGACAAAAATGATATTTCAGAATCTACTGAAGTTAACACTAACATAAATATTGTATTAGACAATTTAATAGACAGTCAATCTGGTACTAAAACTGATGATCAGCCTACAGAGTTATTAGGTAAAGAAGCTGGAAAAATTTATATTTCTGAATCTACCACAGTTAACACAAACATGGATATTGCATTAGACAGTTTAAAAGATAGTGGATCTAGTACTAAAACTAAAGATCAGTCTAAAGAGTTATTAGATAAAGAAACAGGCAAAATGGATATTTCAGAATCTACCACAGTCAACACAAACATGGATATTACATTAGACAGTTTAAAAGATAGTGAACCTGGTACTATAACTGAAGATCAGTCTACAGAGTCAATAGATAAAGAAACTAGCAAAAAGGACTTTTCCGAAAATACTAAAGTTGATACAAACATAGATAATACTATATTAAACAATGTAGAAGACACAGAAACAATACATAAAGAAACTGAAAAGAAAGATATATCAGAATATACTGAAGTTGTCGGTAACATAGAGACTATGTTAAATGATTTAGAAAACAGTGAGCCAGCAAATAAAACTGCAAAACAATCTATAGAACCAATAGATAAAGAATCGGACAAAAAAGATATATTGGACTCTGTTAAAGTTGACAGTAATATAGAGACCATATTTAATAATTTAGAATGTAATATTGCACAAACTAATACTGTAAAAGAAGATACAGAAAAAATAGATGAAAATATACATAAAGAGAGTGTTGACAAATCTGATACGTTGGAAAAAGCTACCATGGAGTTATTAGAGTTAACTTCTGATATGGTGGAAGATTTTGAAGAGGACTTATTGTTAGAGAGTAATGACACAGCAGACACAAACAAAGAGTTGAATAGTAGGGAAGAATTATCGGAAAAAAATGCTCCACTTGAAATTGATAACAAGGGAAATACTGATCTAGAAATTAATAACATTGCAACAGCAGAATATTTAAACAGAAATGATATTGCCGAAGTTGAAAAACCTAGTTGTAATAATGTACAAATTGAAAATACACACAAAAGAAAATGGTATGAAGGAAATGAAGATGTAGAAATTAAGAAAGCCAAGATTGAAGAGAAAACATGCTTAAGACCGAAAGGAGTGCAAAAGATTTTTAGAGGAGCAACATTTTGGCCTTCAGACTTCCGTCAAAAGCTTTGTACTTGTAATGAGTGCCTAACAATGTACAAAGATTTAAGGTTACTGTTTCTGATTGATCCAGAAGACACAGTGACAGCATATGAAACATTGGGAAAAGAGAAAATTGAAGGCACCCCAACAACACAGTACGAAAAAGGATTACAGGCACTGTCATCTTTGGACAGAGTCCAACAAATAAATGCATTGACAGAGTACAACATTATGAGGGATAAGCTGTTAGATTTCTTGAAAAGCTTTAAGGAGCGAAAGGAGGTTGTAAAAGAAGAAGATATAAGGGCATTTTTCGCGGGTATGAAACCACGGCGAGAACCAGACGGTGTATATTTTTGCAGATAATTTTAACAATATTTTAAGTTGTATTTTTTAATTCATACTCCTGCATTCCTTATTAACATTTTTCTCATTGTAGTTTTAATAAACCTAATATTTCATATATCCACCTATTTAACTATGTCTTTTATTCATATATTAATGAAAGTACAATACTTAATAGATTGTTTATTTATACTTCTGATGAACTTCTTACTATAAGCCCTTAATAAAGTATCAGGTTAATGATTATGTTGAATGAATTTAGTTATCTCTTGCAATCAATATGCTGAGGTAATTAATAACCAACATGCCAATAAAGTAAAACGAAGCAATGATGACTATGGCAGGGAACTTGAGTATAAATTGGAATTTTATAGCATAGTTATAAGGGCCATTCATTAATTACGTAAGGATGATTTTGGCGATTTGGCCATATAAGGGTACATAAGATTTCTCGAAAGCCCCCTCCCTCTTAAGCAAGATTCTTACTTTTTAAGAATAATAGAATGTAAGAAAAGGACCAATTACACTAAAACTCCCAGTTTGGCGTAAATCAAAGATTTTTTTTTCCACAGTTAATTTAGGTTATACTCTTATTGCTATCAGTTATAGAATACCATTATATTATTATTAGACAACTTAAGTCTTGCAATATAAAAAATAATAATATGCTATTGGAATTATTATTGAAATAAATAAATTCGATGCTATTGTTGCTTGAAAATAAAAAAATCAATTTTTATTTTCCAAATAATTAAAATAAGATTAATACGCAGTAAGAATTAACTCCAATTATTATTTATAACATTTAAAATGGATAAAAATGAACACATTTAAGATTTTTTAATTAACATAAAAAAGATGTTCGAAGTGTAGTACATTATAGAATAAAGAAAAAACCATTCGGCATCCGAAATGGAACTAAAATTCTAATATTAAATTTGGACTTGCAAAATATTAGGTACGTAAGAATGGGTTTTACTTCTCAAGATAAGGGCATGTAGATTTTTTAACCTCCCCTTCGCTCGGGACCCTTGTGTAATTAAGGAATGGCTCTTAACGCATTTACTAGCGCCCTCAGGTTGAGAAACACATTATCTTTAGGATGAAATTTTACTTTGTAACCGTTTATGATACAAACAGTCAAAGAACGGATCTCATCAGTATATATTCAAATAAAGTAAACTGAAGCCCTTTATGTATTTCACCACTGGACAAAATGAACTCAATATCTCTTAGTCCCTATTAACGATATTATATCTTATGATGTAATAAAATACATGAAGCAAATACTAAGCTTGCACTGAAGCGTGAACCAAACAGTTGATAATTTAGGCTTGGTCGTTGCGCAACGTGGATTTCTCTTGTAACTATATATCGGTGCAATCGGTGGTTATTGCATACCTATCTATTTCTTAGTAGCGGTTTCTATCGTTACTCAAGCACTTAATGTACTGTGCGACAAAAAGCGATGCTGTTTTCGCTATCGAGTCGAAGTTCGTTGTACGCGGTTACCGAAAGGAAAGATCATTGTTGTCCCTTTTTCCACACATAGGAATTTAGACCGTTGATTCTTATCTTTACAAATGTGGCCTTGAACTAAACAACCGCACTTACTTATATTATAAATATTTGTAATATGTGCAGTATCAATTAAAGTGTTTGTCGTGTTTGAGTTCGTGTTGTTTCAAGATTTTAATTGTGAATGTGAATATAAAAAGAAACGATTTAATAGTGATTTTGAAATCTTTCATGATACTTTAATTTCGTGTACATTTAACATAATAACTATTACTTGATAGGTAGGTATAGTGAATAAAGTAGGTTATGAACAGTTATATTTTTTCAAATACCTATAATGTGTGACGATTACATCTTAACGGTCACCATTTCCACGGTCATTTCAACTATAAGAGGAACATACAGGCTTATTCTGTGAGTATATACAATTTGATTCTGCAAGTACATTCGATGAGCGATTTTTAAGTTTGTTTTATTTTAATTTATATTTCTTTGAGTACGAATAAATTGTTTTCGTGAAACACTGCGGCATTTTACTACCCACGGGTGTAACAGTATAAAATTCTACAAAATCACGGCAGTGACAATAACCTCGTGCCGACAAATCAGCTACTAAAATAGATATTTCTGGAAACCGTTATTGTGTTCAATAGATAGTTTCGTTTCGTTTTCCAAAAAAGCCGTTATTTCCCACCGCTAGTTGACATAAAAACCTAGTCATTAAACGTATTGAAATTATCTCAAAAACAATTTGCACTTATAAATTATTTTGCCAATTGCACAAATCTAAGTTCTACTGGCAAACAGACTATGTTCTGTAATAAATAAAGCATTATTACCTAATTTTCCATAGACATTATTTTTTTGTACTCCCTACACAATCTTAACTCACCTGAGGTTCATAGCAGAATTAGTAGAACTGCAGGACATGGTCTATCACCTTTAACCAACTAAATAATTTTCCATCACTTGTAATTGAGTCAACTTTAACCACCAGATAAATAAATATACCAAGACGGCGTATTTACGCACTATTCACTTCAAACAATTTCAGAACATGTGTAGAATGTAAAGTTTGAAAAATAAAAAGTATATAGACATAAGATAAGTTTATTATTAATGTTAATAATAGCATACTAAGATCACGCGTACAAAATGTCATAGTGACCGGGCCTATAGAGAAGGTGCACCAATGGCGACGAGCCTTCGGGGAAGTCGTGCGCTATCACCTGAAAGAAAAACGATAATTTAAATTGTAAATTTTCCACTGATAGGCAATTCTTGAAAGAAGAAGGAGCCTACAATTTATTTGAGAACAAAATTCAAATATTGATAAATATATAATAACATATCAGTTGTTAATTTACTTCTACAAAAAAAAATGTTAGATTAAATATATATTAGATTGTTAGACTGTATTTTGTCCAACGTGATGATTCCATTACAGTGCAAGCACAGCAGCAACTACCCAAAAGTAAAGATCAACAGACAGTCTATCTCAACATGCCACAGTGAAAACCTCATGGTAACTAAATATATACCTACTGACTGTGCAGTCACTGGGACAAATCTTCCAACATGTTTCTGCATTATTATTTGGATTTGTGCATGCCTGTACTACACACCATGGATTCTCACTTACAAAACGTTTACATAAAAACATGTAGATGTACTGCGGCTGGTCAGAAAAACTTTTGGCGTGGCGACGCGTCGCCATGCGCAAGTGACTTTATCTTTGATTAAGTGTTGAAGACAGATGAGTAGACATTATCTCACGACTAATTCACTTCAATTTATTGTGTTAATTAATTTTATTTTAATGTGATATTTAATTTACTTTTAATATCAAAGTTGTGAGACATAGTTGTAATATTATATCTTGTAGTCTTATATACATGTTTAATAGTTTGGTAATCTTGTACAGTTTGGAATTATTATTAAAGACATATATTTCAATGTCCTATGTAAATGTCATTTAGAGTGTTATAGTTTGAGACCGATCACGACCGCCGGCGGGAACGGACGTGTTTACAACCGCTCTCTGCCGCCTTTGTGAAGTTTTACGACCGACCGGCTTTGCCTCACACCTGCATCGCACCTGCGTATCGCCGTCTCGCTCGCACCCATTGTGTCGCGTACTTTTAGTACGCTACACAAACATAAACTGCTCTTTTAAGAGCAATTTGTTTCTATTCGACGAAATCCACACTTTAGTGGTCACTTGCCTGATACCTGACGGTGCCAACGAAAGCAAGTGGGTGCGTGACCCAAGCGCCCCTCGGTTGCCTCCTTCAGAGGCAAACGATAGTACTTGGTCGGGCTCAGGAATCTTGGCCCTTGATAGAGTCATAGTCAAGCCCTGAGTGTCTCCTTCCCACCCTTCCGATCCTGCTACACATCCATCCCCGAGTGTCTGTTTGGGCGTAGCTAGGTATTTATACCGGCTGCGTTCTCTGCCTCGGGCTTGATAGGGACCTCCACGTAGGGCCCGGTAGGTTCTTTTCCTGCGAGTCATTACACCGTGACCCGCAGGTCCCTTTGCACGGCTCGGGATAGCCGTTTAATTTCACTCGGCGCACCCCCCTGCCTCTCCGGCAGGGAGGTTTAACTTCACCCCCGCCCGCCCAACCGCCACCGCCGGAATGGCACACGTTACTGATTTGGAACGCTTCAAAGCGTTCGCAACGACTTTGCATCCGTCGCTCTGGACGGAGTACATTAGGGCCATCGCGGCCGAGCAACCCGCCGTCGTCATCGCTCAGGGCACCGAGCCCACCAGCGACCCCGCCGCGCCACACGCGATAAATAAGAAGCCCGTCCCGCGCTCCCGCTCGACGGCACCCCGCGCTCACCGTCAGACGCCGTACAAACGGCCATCGTCGCGCTCACGTTCCCCGGGCATTCAAGCCCCGACCCCAGCGCCCTCTGCGCTACCAACCAACAATTCATTTGCGTCGCTAGTTCCCGAAGCGGACACGCCGACGCTAGTAGCTACAAACGTTAGCTACTCATCCGCCAGTCCGGATCCCGAACCCGAGTCCGACGAAATGGACACGGCGATAGTCAATGATAACGAGGGCTTCACCCTCGTTCAAAAAAACAAGCCCGCCAAACGTGCATCACGTTCGCGTCCCGAGTCTCCGGAGACTCAGTCCCGCCCTCAAAAGGCACAAAAGACAGGGCTAAATAGCCACGCCCCCCGCTCCGCAGCGCCCTCAGCGCCTGCCGGTACCTTTGCCGGCAGAAAGGCGCGTCGCCCGCCCCCCGTCACGGTCCAGAACAAATCGGTCTGGACAAAACTCTCAGAGAAACTGAGAGAACTCCGTATCCACTACACCCAGGCCAGTAACACGGCCAACGGTATCCGCGTCCAAGTTTCCACCTCGGACGAACACCGTCAATTTACCAGGTTGCTCCGAGACAGCAACCTTGAATATTTCACGTACTCCCTGGAGGAAGAACGTCAACTCCGGGTTGTAATCCGCCGCATACCGGTGGAAATCACACCCGAGGAGGTCAAAACTGACCTCTTAGCCAAGGCCTTCCCTGTCCGCGAAGTGCACAGAATGCACGGCGGACAATCCAAAAACAGACCTCTCGACATGGTCTTAGTCATTCTGGAACTGACCCCCGAGGGCAGAGCCATTTTTAACGTTAGGAAAGTGTGTGAGCTCTCCGGAATAGCCGTAGAGCCCCCACACAAGAACCGCAGTCCTCCGCAGTGTCACAACTGCCAGCTGTACGGTCATTCGGCACGCAACTGCCATCTCCGTCCCAGGTGCGTTAAGTGCCTTGGGGACCACGCGACGAGCGAGTGCTCGCGCACTCGTGAGTCGGCTACCCCTCCGAGCTGCGTGCTATGCGGCAACGAAGGTCACCCCGCGAACTATCGCGGCTGTCCCCGTGCCCCGCGCCCCACGCGCCCTACGCGACCCATGCGCCCTACGCGACACACCCCTCCTCAGAGGACACGTCCCGCCGTAGGACAACCAAAGCCCCTGCTCACGCCAGAGGCTTTCCCCAGCCTCCCGGGCGCCTCCAGCGCCCCGGTGGCAGCCGCCCCCGCGCCCCACGCACCCCCTCCGGCCATGCGAGCTCCTCAAGCAGCATGGGTCTCCACTCCCCGTCCTCAGCCTCCTAAGGCTCAGGCCCCCCCGCCCGTCAACACGCGCCGCGGCGTTGACTACATGGTCATGCTCTTCCGCGAGCATGACCCTCAGGAAGTACTGGCGTACGAACAGTGCGTCGCTGAGTACGGTCCCGGCGAATCCATCAGGCGTTTCCCCCTGATGACAGCGACGCTAATGCGCCTGGCCCGTGCCGGGAAATAGATAACGGTTATCAATGGCACGCATTAAGCCTAGAAGCCTCAATATATCTTTTTTTAACGCGCGAAACCTCTTTCCACAACGGGACTTAGTATCCACCTTTCTTAGGGAACGGGAGATAGACGTGTTTCTAGTACAAGAAACACTTCTAAAACCCAGTAGGCGCGACCCTAAGATAGCAAATTACAATATAGTCAGAAATGACCGTGCCACCCTAGGAGGCGGCACGCTCATCTACTACAAGCGTTCCCTCTATTGCATGCCAATAGACCCTCCCGCACTTACCAATATGGAAGTGTCCGTCTGTAGAATAGGCATGACTGGCCATCCGCCAATCACGCTTGTCTCTGCATATCTCTCCCCGAATAAAAGACTCCTTCAGTCCGATCTGGAGGCGCTTTTTTCACTCGATCAATCAGTCATAATAGCAGGCGACCTCAATAGCGGTCACACCCTTTTCAACAACCCGCGCAACACCCGTAACGGGGTTATACTAGAACTACTATGCGACGTGCTCGGCTTTGACGTCATAGCACCGCTAGAGCCCACGCACTTTCAAGACAACTGTCAACCGACAGTACTTGACATAGCCCTCCTCAAAGGTGTCTCACTTCGGTTACGACTTATAGAAGTCGTACACGAACTAGACTCCGACCACCGCCCGGTTATCTTACAACTCGGGCAACCGTTCGACCCCAGTCCGCCAAAAGTCAAAATAGTTGACTACGCGATCTTAAATCGCTACTTATCCGATAACGCGACCCCGTCCAGCCTAGCTAGGATCCCCGACGTATTGGAGTCAACCGCAGACGCCGATTTAGCCATCGATTCCCTGGTCGACTACCTCCAAACCGGTGTAAGGGAGGCCTCGAGAGAGGTGCAAGCGGCAAACGAGCGCCGTTTTATACTCCCCCCCGGCTTACGAGCGTTAATCACGGAAAAGAACGCCGCGATACGTGCACATGACTCCTATCCGACGAGGGATAACACCCGTAGGTTACGACAACTTCAGAGAGAGGTTAGAACTCGCATCGGAGAGTACAGAGGTCACCGGTGGGATAACCTCTTAGAGGGTCTCAAGCCGTCCCATCTGGCTTACTGGAACCTCGCCCGCTCTCTGAAGTTAGAAGCTTCCGCCCAGATGCCGCCCCTCGAAAGGGGTCCCGATCTTCCACTCGCGTTCGATAGCGACGATAAGGCAGAATGCCTTGCCGCAAGCTTGGAGAGCCAGTGCTCCCCAAACTGCGACAACGTAGACACTGCCCACATCGAAACTATCGAGACCGCCGTTCAGGAACTCACGTTGATTCCTCCCGCGGAAACGCTAACCCCGGTCACGCCAGATGAGGTCTGTTCTATCATTAAAGGCCTTAAGCCTAGGAAATCTCCCGGTCCAGATGGTATCAGGAATGAAGTACTCAAACTTCTTCCTGATCACCTCATAGCTCTTTTGGTCTGCATCTTCAATGCAGCCATAGCCCACTGCTATTTTCCAGCCATCTGGAAAAAAGCTATAGTTATAGGTATTCGCAAGCCCGGCAAAAAAGCTTCGCTTCCCGATAGCTATCGCCCAATCAGTCTCCTAAACACTCTAGGGAAACTCTATGAGCGGATCCTTCTGAACCGTCTCAAGGTCGTTATAGACGACAAGAATTTATACCCGCCCGAACAATTCGGCTTTCGCGCCCGTCACTCGTGTACACATCAAGTGCACCGCCTCACGGAGCACATCACGAGTAACTTCGCCAAGAGCAATATCGCTCCCGCCCGCACGCTTGCGGTCTTTTTCGACGTAGCCAAGGCCTTCGATAAGGTCTGGCACGCCGGACTGGTCCACAAGCTTCACCATTTAGAAGTCCCGGATAGGTTAGTACATTTAGTCCGCGATTACCTAAGCGACCGCACCTTCCACTACCGAGTGGAAGGAGTACTATCTACCGCCCACCCTATACGCTCAGGCGTCCCGCAAGGTTCCATTCTGGCGCCTTGCCTTTTCAATCTGTACGTCAGCGACCTCCCGAAGCCCCCCGGGGTCGAGGTAGGGCTCTACGCTGACGACACAGTCATATACGCGTCAAACAGACACAGAAAAAATCTCGCCTGCGCAGTCCAACGTGCCGTAACCACTCTCGGGGAGTGGTTTCGAACGTGGCGAATAGCTATTAATCCGGTAAAGAGCGCCGCGATTATGTTCGAACCGCATACATGTAAACTACCACGCACGGTAGGACCCCTCTCATTATTCGGTAGGAATATCCCTTGGGCCACCAAGACTAAATATCTGGGTGTCACCCTCGACTCGAAGCTTAACTTCAACGCACACGTTACTATAGTCCGGAATAGGGCCGTCTGGATCCTTTCCCGCTTGCGACCCCTGCTCAGTTCGGTAAGCAAACTGTCCTTAAGACATAAGCTTACACTATACAAGATGTGCGTCCGTCCGATCTTGACATATAGCTGCGCAGCGTTCGCACATATGTCCAAACATAACTTTGTCCGCATGCAAAGAGTCCAAAATCGGTTTCTCCGTCGCCTGCTTGACCCTCCAGCCTTCGTTAGGAACATGGACCTCCACAGGGACATGAGGCTTCCCTCGATAGAAGCCTATGTGAAATATCTCACCAGGAGATACTTCGATAGCGCTTCGAATCACCCCAACCCGCTCGTAAAATCCACCGTGAACTACGTCCCAGACAACTCGATCCCCGTTGCCAAACGTTATAAACGCCGTCCGCGAAATCTCTTTGTCGATCCCGACGACGACATCGAGAAAGCTAATAATTACTACGCATCCGCTCCCGCAACATATGCGTGCTCGCGCCCACGCCCGCGAAACCACCGTTCCCTCCGCAGGGGACGAACGGTTAACTTCGCGCCCGCACACCCGCCACGACCACCTTCCTCTGCGGCAACTCAAGCGTAGGTCCGATCCATCGGCATGGAGCCCTTGAGCCAAGCAGCCGCTCGCGCGATACAAGTGACTGTACAATCACTAGCTTTCACAGCCATACATGACACTGCATTATACACACATGCACAACACACATAGGTACATAGGTTCTGTAAGGGACCTTTTTTTTCTTTTTTTGCCTAGTTAGAGTAGACAAAAATTTCAGACCACTAAATACACATACACATGTTCCTTCCCTCCTCCCAGGGGGCAGAAACATGTATATATGTATAGTTAGTTTAGATCGAATTACGGATAGGGAATTAGTCAGATCGCGACTTAATTGCATACGCGCAACAGTCCGAGCCGAGGTTCGGCCACTTTGGCACCCTCGGATGTTGTTGCTTAGCTTTCGTGGCTGAGTGCCCTAAGCGCTCGCCCCCAAGCCCGGTAAAGCTGTAAAAGCCGTAAAGGCTCCAGGGCCCCTAAGGCTAACAGTGTAGTCAGTTCAAAAAAAAAAAAAAAAAAAAAAAAAAAAAAAAAAAAAAAAAAAAAAAAAAAAAAAAAAAAAAAAAAGTGTTATAGTTGTGAATCTTAGAGAGCTTAGAATAGTTTATAACTGCATACATATTTAATATTTATCTTTCTCTTTGTTACGATAATAATTATGTGTCTTTGACATTCTATGTTCGGTTATTTACATGTTATGTAGTGATATTTATGTATTATTTCTGGTCACATGTACTACTAGTCATAAGCGTTCCGTATATATTAGCCTAGGAAGCACACTAAATACGAATTTCACTAGAGGGTGAGTATTACATATTTTGATGATTATTTTGTGTCTCTTATTTATGCATGTTAGCACCTAACTATCACCTTGAGACTTGTTTTGTGGCTTAATTATTATTATTATTAATAAATGTAACAATACAAGATTTAGTGAGTGTAAAACTTAAGATAGATGATTGATTTTTATGTATATAATATGTAATAGTTGTAAGTACATGTAAAAATGGTGACAAAATGTGGGATGGCATGGCTCGAAACAATCAAGATATCGGATCAACGCAATTGTAATACGGCTTCACTGTATATATTTCATAAAAATACAGTCATATTGAAGATTGGTATGGTGGTCTTATTGTCCCCCTCAATAAGGTAAAAATAATATATTTACTTGGCTTCCTTCACCGCGATCCATATACTTTACTCTGACGCCAACCTTTAAAGCATTGCTCAGTGCTATTATGTGTATATGATCAGATTCCTTATACATTGGCTCCACTTCCTAAAACAAAGTTAACTTTTAAATATATCATCCTTTCAATTAATCAACTAAAATCTACTTAATAAAATTCTTAAAGCCAACTGAGACAATGCACAACTTAAACAGCTATTCTAAAAAATAAATTTAGCACAGGGGTTCCTTATATAACCTAGTTGAGCAGTACAAAGGATTTATGAAATTCATCCCCTACGGGGTTTAAAGTTTAATCACCCTAAAAGAGTATTTTTCGAATTAATTCACCATTATCGTCACTACTTATTTTGTATGTTACTTTATGTAACATACTATATCCTATAAACTGGCCAGATAAGTTGAGTTTTATAATATTTATAGATATAAATTATTCTATCAATAGGTGAATAAAATTTAGTTTACTTCTTCTTTTTACACAATTTGTTGGTAAAGCTACTTTTTATTACCCTTATGTTGCTTGACTGTATCGCTGTGTCCAAAACTAAACGGTTTTTTATGTGCAACATAAAATCAAACAGAGTGATATGAGTCCACACCACCATGCAAATAGTTTTTTTTATTGGTTTAGCGTTGAGACTTGCTCTCAAGTACAGCTGCCGGAACAAACCTATAGGTGATTGGCGACAGATTGTCACCTTTAGGGTTGCCTATGATAAAGGTTCTGTGCTCAAGTGATGATTAAACATTCAGAAAATTATTACTTAAATTATAACCCTTGTAAATCCAGGAAGTGTAGCAATAATCTTATTATGAAATAGATTAAAAAAACTGTACTTAAGAATAACATGAAAATACTCTATATAGAAATAAAACTTTACCTGTCTACAGAATTCTGTAACAGTTCTAGAGCCTTCAATGAAATTCTGATAGAATTCTTGCTCTGTCTGAAGCTGACCAGAAGTAATTAGTCGTAAATATACAACTATGTAGTCAGAGTAGCCCTGCTTGTTGAACTTGTCATGTAGTTCTGTACGCACTAACTCCATCATCTCAGGGGTGCCTCCTGCTTGCTCCCCAACTCTCTGGACTACTTCCATAAACTAAAAAGAATTATTCTGACATAAATAATAAATACACAGTAAGGGATACATATCAATTAACATTATTAATCACATAGTCAAGTAGTTTCACATTTGTGTGCTGGACGGAATAACAACTTTTTCTTAATATTATAAAAATGAATAGAATTCTAATCAAAATTAAGAACTGACTGTAGTAACATTTTCCAAAATGTATTATTAGTAAGTAATAAATTTGTCTTTGACTATTAATTTGAGTATTCATATTTGATTCGTCCTATATTAGCATATTAACCAACCATAGAAGTTTCTGCTGTGTTTGCTATTTGCAACGTTTTATTAATTATTATTTTTTATATCGAGTCAGTGCATAAATATTATTCAGACAAGAGGAACGCACTCATTATCATTATTAACATTTTATTCAATATATAAATTTTAAAATGATCCTGTGTTTTAAATCATGGCAATTAAAAAGGTATTTTTCACCATAGTGATTATACAATTTCACTACCTATCACACAAATTATAATACCAAATATTTAATCTATGATGATGTAAATAGTCACAGTAAATATTTGTTAATCTATTTTTAAATTTAATTGATACAAGGGTAATAATGTCTTTCTGCTGTACTTTGTCTAATCTTTATGAGCTATTCTGCTAAAAAATAAAACAATACTAGTTAACTTATGTCAATCCTTACCGTTTCATAAAAGTCCTCAACAGTAAATTGTGAGAATCCTAAAGCGACGAGAATGTCCTTAGAATTCTTTGCTATTTCATAGAACTTATTGTATTCTTCTTTGTCAGTAAGTAGATACTCTAAATATGCGTACGAAAACGCACGGAAAAAGCAATTTCCGTCTGGCCTTGTTCGTCTTATACTTTTATATTTCGACGACAAATCTTTAACTTTTAACAGGTAAACGGGATCTTCATTATATTCTTTTTCTAATGACACAAGTTCTTCGAGATCACCGACTAGCGGTATTGTTTCTGAAATCTGAAAAAAATAAACATAAACTTATTCGAAATTCGATATGAAAATTCTATCCCAAAAGTTTAAGTTATTGTATCAAAAGATGATAACACAAATAGCTCACCTCTTTTTCTATTTCTCGTTGTTGTTTCATTATCAACTCATCTTGATTTATAGAATTATCTACTAATTTACCGGTGAACCCGCTACTACTCGACGCATCATCCGCCATCTTCTAATAGAATTAATTTGACAGATGACAAATGACAATCGAACTACAGAACCACAGAGTACGTAGAGGGATACATAACGAAGTATCTTTGGAACGAAGCGTTCAACTTTAACTAAGCTGCATTCCAGTTACAAGAAAATTGTTGACAGTTACAAGAAGTTGATGAAAAATATATAATTATTTATACACATATTATAATTTCCTTTCTTTTAATGTATGTTACTTTTGTAAATAAGTAAAAAAAGAAAAGACTTTGTTAAAAAAAAAAACCTACTACTGCTTATAACAGTAGACGCGTTACAATACTTGAATAATTGACCATAATATATGTATCTGATTAAGATTATTTAACAAAGATATTCTATATTATTTAAGTTCTATATTACTATGCTTTTTGGGACAATAACTCAGATTAGTTTGTTTAAATAATTGACTAATGATATCTTTTTAGAATATTCAGTGGAAGTTACAGCTAATTAAAAAAAAACTTAAACCATTAGCACATCAAATAAAACAACTTGTTGAATTTAATATTTTATTATTTTATATGTTATAAAAATACATTACATATTATATTAACAAAAAGTCGTTTAATGTTTAGGTAGATATTTATTATCATATAAATTACAATAAAAGTATCTAACTACTTGGACGTATTAAGAAATCAAACAGATCACTTTACATGAATTAATTATTCAAGAATGCTGACAAGTCGTAGTTCGGTAAAACTTATTTCTATTAATATTATACAAATACAAATATAGATCGGCAACTATGGAAAAGAAAGAGCATAGAATACGAGACTGTTTTCGTATGTGCTATGTGTCAACGTAAATCGTTATCAAAACAAAACCCCGCAATTTTTTGCAAAATCTACTGTCTTAAAGTATATTTAAATGTAAACATTAAATTGACGTGTTTAATTGAGGTTATGTGTACTCCTCTTGTATAGCTTTAGAAAATCAACAAAATAATACGCAAACTAGTGTATTCCGTTTTTGGTCTCGTCTCATTCAACCTATCTATACTAAATTAACACTATGATTAAAACTAATCAGCAAACATATCTTCTATCTTTTTCTGAACTTCCTTCTCACTTTCAGAATTCAATTTGTCAGGTAACAATTTAACTGCTTCCATAACGGCAGCTTCGTCGCTTTCTGTGGGCATTTCGCCCTTTGCCTGGAGATAATACAAAAATATTAAATTATAAGTCACTTTCTTCTTCTAAATCTCTGTTTTCTTGCCTCAGCAAACTTAGGGTTGGCTAATTGTAGAATAATACCAGCACTGTAATTGTCAATGCCCTTTTTAAATAAACGCACGGGACTACGTCAACGTGATAAGTTTAGTGTGGATTCGGCATTTATGCAGTTTGGGCACGTATGGAGCGGCGCTAGTAATACGATAATTCGGATAATTTGAATCAAAGCAATACCATTAAAGGAAAATTAAAATTTAAGTAAAAATTTTTGTTGTTCAAGTGAATAAATAGGTAATAATACAATAGAAAAAATATTTATTAATTTCAATGCCACGCCATCTGCAATCATAAACTAAAACATGCAACACATTACAAAACCGTTGTGGAAAAACTTATGTACCAGAACACGGACTTGACGTGGTGTTTTTGTTTAATTGTTTTATAATCAGCCTGATATATTTTTTATATATTCTTTGTTTTTATTGTATAATATTAACTAATATTTGTCAAAGTTCAAAAAATATGATGATAAATAGCAATAGCATAGTAATTCATTTTCTGTTTTACTTTTTTAATATATATTATTTATTTAACTCTTAATAAATTATGAAGTAGAGTATGAATTCTAATGAAGTATTGTAGGTACAAAAGCTGTGAACTCTTCTTCTGCGATGTAAAATCTATAATCTATATGGTCCAAGAGCCCGTGAATGCCAGACTTACGTTATAGTAAAAAGGCACGAATATATTCAGCGCAAGTACACTACAACAGGTTAGAACGGTTGGCTATTATGAAACTTGAGTCGCGCGTAAATTCTTCGAGATTCTTTAAAAGATTAGTGATATCCTTTCTGGTTTGCAATAGTCATAATCAAAATTATAAAAAAACTTTACTCAATTCAGGCCCTACCGAGGCACTTCGAACGTCAAACACAACTACCGGTTCGGAAAAAATCCCAGGCATCGAGAAAAACCGGGAAGAAAATCGATCGGGCTTTTTTTTAATTATTCTTCCTACTGTAGAAATAAATTTACAGTTAATAAAATTAGATAGTTTTATCATATTAATAATTTAATGCATGCACAAAATTTAATTCACTTCCAGGCATTACTCTCATTCACATAATGATCCTTAAGGTCCTTGAACTCATTGTCTGACAAATCAATCATGTGCGTCGCGCGTCGGGATCTTAGGGAGCGTTCAAGTATTACATAACGAATTTGGGGGAGGGGGAGTGGACTTCTGAAACGTTACGATGCGTTACAGGGGCGGGAGGGGTTTTGAACTATTATTTTAACATTGTTTTAACCCTTCAGAACAGTCGCGTAGTTTTTTTGGTTTTTTTTTACCTTTTTATGATATAATTGTGACTTTCAGGTAAAAATGGTCACTTGGTGGTGGTTACGTAACGTTTTACTAGGGGGGAGGGGTAAAGAAAAACGTTACGGCGCGTTACATGGGAGGGAGGGGGGTTCAAAAATCTACAAAAACTGTGTTACGTAATACTTGAACGCTCCCTTATTATAGAACCTAACACTATTACCTAAAAAAACTTTCATTAGTTTTACTAAGTCTAAAACACGGTACGACTAATTTATTCCCATTTCTAGTATTAACTGTGCTGGTCTATGACAAAATCAAGCTTGTCAAAGTAATGTATATTCACATTAAATTACCACGAATATACAGGGAGGGCAAAGTTAAGATATTAAATTCCTAGAAATTGTTCTTTGGGTTTATGATCCTATACACCTCCAAAGCAGCTGACATGGTTTTATTATTTAAACTAGCTGTGTCCGCGGCTCCGCACGCGTTAACTACAGAATTTTTGATTGTGTTTATGTTTTTTTTTTATGATAAGGACCGAGTATCTAAGGAGTAAAACAAAATATGGACAGTAGATGTAGTTTTTGCGCGCACAATGGCAAACCTCGACAATTTAGTTAATATAATTAGATAATAAGCTTCTAGTAAAAGTAAACTTTCTGGATATTAGGACATTTTTGTCTAAGAATCTCAGAAGTTATAAGCAACAAACTATGTACATTTTTATTTTCAAAGTTGATAAAATAATGACGTGTTCATTCGACATCAAAGTGAATAGTTTTCCTTTTTATGTACAGTCTGCTTTGTAGCACCCATTCTATTTATAATAAGAAATTTAATTAAGGATAAAAATTTTCTAATGCCCGCCTGGCTAGCTACCACCCTCAAGTTGAAAATTTGTCGCCAAGCACCAATAGATGTGTTCCAGCTGTGTTGGCAGCTGCACTTGAGAGCCAGTCTTCCACTAGGTTTAGCGCGTTACCATCTTGGCCCGCATCGTCACTTAACATCAGGTGAGATTGTGGCCACTACGCCAAATAAACAACGACAACAAAAAAAAAGATGTCTTTTCATAAAACTGTACATGCGGATTAGTATTTCCAAAACCTCAACTAATTTTAAAGCAGTAAAATACAAACAGTACTCAGAAAAAAAACAATAATCACCTTCTGTAGCTGTATCTCGAGTTGCATGATGGCTCGCTCCACCCTATAGTTGTCGGAGACGAGTTGGGCCCAACGTCTACGTAACGCACGAAGACGCGCACCGCTACCAGTTTGCGAACGCTTTCGTTCCCAATTCACTGCCGCTATCTGCTTTCTAAACAAGGTATAATAAGTTTTAAAAAACCCATGTGTTGCAATTGTCAGTGACTGGGATATCTTTCTTATTTATTATGCACCAGAATATTGGACTCCCAGCCCTAATAAAATTATATGAGGCTAATAATTACAAGTAATTGTATGTATGAAAGAAATCTATACATATAATATTATTGAACTGTCTGTTTGTAATGTCAAAATAATAGTTTGCTACTAAATGCATATGAAAGCATACACAGTACGTATAACAAAATCCCCATATTTAAAATGTTTGTTTAAAAACAAATGTGTGATATCTCTAATATGAATATAAATATATCAACAAGTATGTCCATAGAAACTAGGATGTCACCTTAACTGTATGTAATTGTTGAATCCTGACAGTTGCACAATAATCTACAAATATAAAAAAAATAGTTTCCGTATGCTTGTGTCCACAAAACTCCAAAAGTAGTTGATGGGCTGACTTTAATTTTTTACACAATATTGAATTTCCATATAAGAGTGTTTTTATATACCTTTTGTTTCAAGCTCTCACGGGAATGGGAAATTCCAAGAGTTTTTCGAGATTTAAATAAAATAAATTATATCTGAGAAATCACTATTATATATAAAAAAATTATATTACATTACAATTTTGATTCATTTGTTTTAAAATGTCAAATACTTTTGATTTTAACAACAAACTTTGTAGGGTATTAAATTGAATAATGTGTTTTCTCGCTGAATGATCGATGTTCACGAGAATACTTTTCTTTATTTTCCTGATAATTAATTAATAACAAACCGAGCAACAATGAAGCAGGGCCAGCTAATAAGTTATAATGATTAAATAGGCACCTTAAATGACTGTGCACATTCTGTGAACTTGCAACTATAGCCTGAAGTGTGCTCAAGTAAGACCTCCATGCCTCTGATCCATATTGAAGCTGCAACTCTAGGTTCAACACACGGATGGCTTGGTGAGATAGCTGTGCATGTGAGTTGTCCACAGATTCTGACCATGCTGTTGGTTCACCTAGACGACCTGCAGGTGGTGGTGGAAGTTCATACCTACAATGATACAGAAATTATTTAAGCAAAGTTTAATGGGTACATATTGTATATTATAAATTCAAAACATAGAAAATGCTATCAGGTAGCAGTTTATTTGTCAACATATTATGATTAACTAAGAGCTAGAGATTGTTATAATTTAGAATAAATTTAAATATTTATCAGAAACTCAGAAATAATATAGTATAAGGATTTGATTGATATTGCTAAATAAATTAAATCAATATTTGGAGTTGGTTCTAAATGGCTATTTTATTTTCCTTTCGTAAAAAAAATATGTGTATTATAAAATAAGGACACCCAAAAGATTATTACCTTTTCATAGACAAAGGTTCCATAGGTAATCTCTGTTGAACCCTTTCCATCTCACGTTGTAGAGCTGGTGTTTCAAATGCAGTACTTGGTTCAGGTCCAGCATTCTCTAAATAATTCTTTGTGGGTCTGTATCTTCTACATTCTTCTTCAACCATTGCTAGAGCCTTATAAAATACCACACATAATTTATTAAATATCATTATATTTTGATAATTTTCTATAAGAAAATTCAAATTTCCCTGGGCACCATGGGCACAATGCTTGCAACGTGTTTCTACATGGGGAGCAAGTAACTTGTTTGAGTTCAATGCCAAGAAAACTCAGGTGTGCGCGTTTTCCTCAAAAAAGTCTCCGTTTTCTCCCCTCCCCACTCTTCAGAACGTCTCACTAGCAATGCGTGACAGCCTCAATATCCTAGGTGTGGATATTCGCAGCAACCTCAACTCCAGGGATTACATCGGGAGTGTCATCTCCACTACATCTCAGAGACTAGGGATCCTGAACAGGGTGCGACGGTTTTTCACGCCCGGTCAACTGTACCTTCTTTATAAGGCACGTACGTTGGATCCGCAAAGTACCTCCTCGATGCCCCGGATAGGTTACAGAGACGGGCTGTTCGCATTGTTAATGATGCAGACATTACCCATTGCATCGAGCCACTTCAGCTTCGCAGGAACATCGCCTCGCTAAGTGTGTTTTACCGTCTGTATCATGGTGAGTGTTCTGAAGAGCTGTTTAATCTAATTCCCTCCTCTCCTTTCCATAACAGAACCACACGCGCTGGGCTTCGGAATCACAGTTTTACGGTAACTTCCATCTCGGCACGAACTAAAAAGTTCGCTTTGTCTTATCTTTGTCGTACCGTGAAGCTGTGGAACGGTCTCCCAGCCGGTGTGTTCCCTCCTTCTTATGACATCGGGTCCTTCAAGCGTAACGTGAAGAGATATTTAAGCAGGCCGGCATGACAGCGGCGACCACCGATGGATGACGGTCTCTTGGTGGTCGTCATTGTGTTTGGATTGTAGTGTGCTTACCATCAGGTACAGTACAGTCAATGTGCCGAGCTATTATAAAAAAAAAAAAAAAGGTATGATGTGTGGCTTTCCCGTAATTATTTTTAGTTGCCCCTCAACTCGTAAAAGTTTTATTCATATCCAGTAAAAATGGTTTATTTAACCATTAAAGTTAAATAATTTTGCAATATAAATGTTAACAACAACTATGGCTCATCTACGGTAATGGAGTTGATCAACGTGAGTTGGAATCCCGGCAATCTCTGCCAAGATACAGGGAACCCTAGTTAGGCAGTCATAAAATAAAAAATAAAATGTATTTTGTTTTAATAATTGTTGTGAGATTCTCTAAAGTAGTTTTCAGTTAATTTTATTGCAGTCGTTTTTTAAATTATTTTTTATTTTGTAATTTTCACATGCACTAAAATTTGACAAAGGTTTTGAGATGTTTTACCTTTGACATCATACCCATAGCTCTTATAAATAAGACAGACCGTTACGCTTACACGTATTAGTCCATATCTTGAAAACTACTGAACCGATTTTAATGAATCTTGTACTGTACCTTAAGTTGAAGTAAATGTAAGTCAATATAAAAAAATGGTATAATGTTCTCTGGTTATTGTACAACTTACCGCTTCTCTTACTCCGGGATCATCATAACCTTGATCGATGTACGGCAAAGCGTCTACTACAACTTCACCCGCCATTATCAAATTAAACTATTTGAATCTTAAGCCTTATCAAAAATATGATTTCAACCACCCAAAAACCCTACTATAATACACTTTTTGAAATACTTTACTTAAACAGATACACAATTGAACATAAGCACAGAGAACATAAGTTTGTTTACTTTGTTGTGGTTGACACTGTTGACATTTGACAGTGACATAGATAAAAAACTAATACGACAGAATCATACAGTTCACACTGAACAGTCTTTTGTGAAAGTAGAATGGTAGTAGTTATGGTATGGTAGTATGGTATATGGTATGGTAATGGTAGTACTAGTAGTAGTAGTAACTAGTAACTTTTAAATATTTAATATTATAGTGTGTTTCATTTCGTGAGAATAAAAACATGTATTAGATTTCTTACTTTTGTACAAAATCTTTGTAAATTGCCTTCTTACTTGGAAGTTCAAAGCTAGTTCTCTTGCAAACAAGCAATGTACGATAAAAATTAAAGGGCTCGTAAAATCGTTTTCAAGCGATCGTTAAAGCGAGTTTTGCGAGCTAAAGTTTGAGTGAAACAGAACATTATGTACTTCAGTATAGCAGAGCGTGATATCATATCGCATACGTAAACTACTAAAATGGTCTAGTGAAGTAGTGAACTACTAGAATTGTAACTGAACTAGAAGAAACGACGAATAAAATAACTTTACTATACTGTACTAATACTTAATGTGAAGCATACATTCATTCGCGAACGACACACGGCTAGCGTTAACATACAAACTAACATTAACGTTACCTGTACATCTGATAGTCTGTGATTAACTTAGGTACACCACCTAGTGTAGCCACTCTAGTGTAGTCTGTGTACTCTGTGAAATATTGTTTTTAATTTGTACTGTGACTGTGATTTGTACCAGTACCCTGTAGTTTTGTATCATTTGATGCATTTGAATTTTGAAAAACGTAGCGAATAACTATTGCCGAAGAAATTTATACTTTTATATCATACATTACTGCTTAGCATTGTTCTGTCCATAAAAGATAATACAAAATGACAATTGCAGAAGAAGATCTTTCAAATATAAATTTTTCAAAGGTATTTGTTATTTTTGATGCATAAAACCAATAGATAAAATGTCAGTGAAATATCACAAGTTATTCATGAAAACCCGTATTCATCTTATTTACGAAACGGAATTATGTCTATGTATTCTGTAAACAGGAAAATATAATTATACTTCATGATATTTTTTTATTTTAGATACCATGTCTTCAACAGAAAAGAACTTTGGCTTTTGTAAATCATTTTGTTCTGACAAACGTACAGTTTCTGAATAACTTAATGAGGAACTGTGAACATAAGTTGATGCAATTTGAAAGAAAGCTGGAGAAAGTCAATGCTTCTCTGGTTCTGTTGGAAGCTAAGGTATAACTTTTTGTCTTGTTAATTTTATACAAAAACTTATCTAGATATGTGAATGTTAGGATATTTAACACCTATAAATAAATAACAAGATGGTAAATATTTTATAATAACTAATATTTATAAATCATACCTTCAAACAGTGGAATGTAACAAACTTGTGTAATACTAGCATGTAGGAAATGAATTTTGTTGACATTCAACATATTATTATTTACCAATAAAATATTTTTTATGCAGTTACTTAATATTTTGGTCTATTGTAATTAAATATATTTCACCATGTTTGGTTATTATTTTCTTAATTAAGTTTTAACTGACAAAGCTCTTTGTATGATACTTTAAACTTATTTCACAGTTATCTTCAATACCAGAATTAGACATAGATATTCCACCAAACAAAGAGACATCAAAAGACGAGTTAGAAGAAGATAAATGTATTGAAACAAAAGTAGAAGAAATTAACCCTATTACTGAAGAGTTGAAAGTAGAAAAAATTAATAAACCTGAAGTGAAACCAGAATATGAAAAATTTATAAAAATGGTTCAAGTTGGAGTGCCTGTACAGGCTGTGAAAATAAAAGTTAAGTTAGAGGGACTGGACCCTGAGGTGTTTGAAGAAATTTTGAGTAAATAGCAGAAAATTCGATTTACTGTTGTTTTGGATAATTTTGTTGGAACATAAATATTCAACACAGAGGTTTTAGGTTTTTTCTTGTCAGCAAATTTTTGCATGATGAACATGATTTTTAGGTTTATGTCTAGGTGCATAATAATAATTTGTAACATGAGATATAGATCTATAGACTATGTTAACCCTATGGTTAACATAGTCTATTAAAAACTATCTAATACTTTGAATTGACTGGAGTCAAATGACAGTGTGAACTATATTTGTGTGTTTGTTTACGTTCATAATAACTTCAGTTAATTTACATAATCATTTACAATTTGATATACAAAACCTTATTATGGCATTAAGAGCCAACTCAATTTACTTAGTACAACTACTGGTAAATTGAAAATGTTACATTTCTAAGTGCCTTGTTAAGGTTTAAATTTAATAAATAAAATTTGAATTTGAGTACATATATTTCTCTTATTTTATTTAAAAACAGTACAGTGGTGATCACCTACATAGCTGGCAACAGTTATGCTATAAGCAACATATTATGATGGTCAGTGTTATGAGTTCAATCAGAAGAATATGTTACAATTTCTGTTGCCATGTTTACATTAGTTAAACCACAGATTTTAGATATTATAGATTAGCAATAGTTTATAAGTCGAGACCAAAAAGTAATACACTAGTGTGCATATATTGATTTTCTAAAATTACACAAGTTATATCCAGGTACAGTAAACAACATTAACTAAACATGAAAACCTTAGATAGTATTTCTAAAGTATTAATAAATGATTTAAAATGTACCAAAAAGCTTGTTTAACTTGGGTTAAAATTAGAAACATGAAAACAAGGTCTATTAGGTCTTTATTACAATTGATTTGAGGCCAAAGTCTACCCTGCTGGATCTCTAAAATACCTGGATTCAGCAGGAATAAAATAGTTCAGTCCCACAAATACCTGGATTGAAATTGTCTAGCGAGATTGCATTCCCTAGTCTTAATAAAAAAAGTCTAACAGATTTTTAAGTAGAACAGATTATGTAGTTTCCCACCGGTTTGAATTTTAACTACTTGGCACATGACTGATTAGTGTACTTTATATATATATGGCCATCAATATAAACAAAAGATTTTAAATAAAGCCCATTCATGTGAAAATAATTTCTTACAGGCAGAAAAAAGTTAGATTAGCTTACAAATAAGGTGTCTATTTTCTGATAAAATAAAACTATTATATAAAGGATAATCTTATTTATTAATCAGCTTAGAACTGGATCATTTGTCCCTTCCTTTTCTTGTCACCACCCAGTTCAAAGTGCTTGCAACGCTTCAGTGCTACCTGTGATCTCACCTTGCAGTCTGCGCATTCTAGACGGAGTACAATTTTCTTTGTAGTTTTTGCCTGAAATCATAATAACAATGTATATTTACATTAGGAAAGACTGTTTAAACACATAAATATTAAAAAAAACCTTTTGTTTTTATGACACAAAGTTCTAGTAGTTTCAGAGACACTAAACAAGTACTCAATCAATCGGCAACAACATAAACCTGCCAGATGAAATTTGTAATTTGTATTTTATTTTATTGTATATTACATTTTAGTAAATTCCTATTATAATTACTACAATTACAATATATTACACTAAACTAGTAACTATAATATGGATGATTTTTAAATGATAATGTCTAACAGGTTTAACATAGGTTAGATGCGAGTAGTGTAGTAGTAAATACAAAAATTAACAGTGACTAAAGTGACTTTGGTTCGAGTTGAGATTTCGTAAATACTGTTATTTTTTCTCATCTATCTCAATTAACCTTTTGATGATATGAAATAAAAGATAATAAAAAGCCGAGATTATAGGTTATCCCCTCTTACCTTCTTTTTAAATATGGGCTTGGACTGACCACCATAACCCTGCTGTTTACGATCGTAACGTCTTCTGCCCTGAGCGGCGTGCCTTTCCTTAGACTTTTTGTACTGAGACACTTTGTGCACTTTGTGGCACTTGCATTTTTTGCAGTATGTCCTACGCTGTTTGGGTACGTTTACCTGTAATTTATAAAGGATTTTGATAAAATACACCCACTACTGAATATCCTAACACATGCCAATTTATTTTCACAATTGTTTTAATGATATAGTTTCAAATATTACACGATTTTTATTGATGAAAATTTACAAAAACACCAACCATTTTTATGTCTGTTCAACACGGTAACAACAAACGTCAAAGAGAGATAAGGATGAATCGATACGAGTAAATACAGTTATACAGGTTCAAACTCGATTATTTTCTATAAATCATACCAGTTAAATTGGTATCGATACTTTGTAACCAAGTACCGAGCAGGTATCGGTGAGAAAAAACTCGTATCGGTACTCGCTCGTATCAGATTACAAACACTGCCAAGACCAACCTCTCCTGCGGCATCTCAAGCCTAGGTCCGTTCCTCAGGCAAGGAGCCTTTGAGCCACAACCATTCGCGCGATACAGTGAAACTGCTACCACTAGCTACAAACACTGCACTTCACACATACACACCATTCAGGTGTATAGGTTCTGTAAGAGACCTTTTTCTTTTTTGACAGATTATTAAATAGAATTACGCATGTTTCTTCTTTCCTCCCAGTAGGCAGAAACATAAATATAAGCATAGTTGTTAGATCGAATACGGATAGGGAATTAGATAGATCGCAATGTTTGCATATAAAGCAACAATCAAAGCCGAGGTTTGGCAACTTTGAAACTTCAATACCCGTTCTTCAAATTTCGGGTATCGCCGAATACCTGGTACAAAATACCTCTAAGTATTGTATATGGGTGGATATTATGGTCTCGCTAGGTAATTGTATGCTTTAGGCATGTCTATAAAATGTAATGAAATTGGATTTCGTTTTATGTTTATATTTCGTTATGTATCTGTCTGTGAGATAAGTGATTGAAGTGAAATCTTTCTTTCCTACTTTACCAGAATTATGACTGTCAGCTAAAGTAAACGCGCCAAAAAGTAAAGACCATAAAGACAGTCCGAGCCGAGTTTCGGCCACTTTGGCACCCTCGAAACTAGTTGCAATGCTATCGTCAAGCCAAGCTCTGGTGAAGCTGTAAAAGCCATTTGAGGCTTCAGGGCCCTTATGGCTAACAGTATAATTAGTTCGAAAAAAAAGACTTATACACTGGCACTGGCAAATGCTTTTTGTGGAGCCAAAACAAGAAGAAGAAGAACACTATATTTTGGCCAGTGTTTCCACAATGAGGGGAACTTCCCCATTTGAGGGGAATTAGAGTCCATAGGGGGAGAAAAAGGGGAAGACATTAAAAGGGCTAATTACGGGAAATCATGGGTAAAACAGAGGCGTGGGCAGGCTATAGAAGAATTTCGATAAAGACCTTTTTTTTTATTACTTCACTAGGGCCAAATGTAAAAACTACAGCAGAAAAATTTTTGAGGGGAAAAAAGCTCTGAGAAGGGGAAATTTGAATTGAGTCGTGGGGAAAGGATATCATTAAAGTGGAAACACTGATTTTGGCGCCAATCAAAAGCCACTTTCCGTCATATTCCAAGTATTTTATATTAAATAGACAATATATTAAAAATGAAATTCGCTATCCCTGAAATATCCTGGCATAACCGAGATCCTGTATTAAGTGCGGATTTTCAGCCAAAAGCTGATCTAAACGAACCACTACGCCTCGCTACTGGAGGAACCGATTCTCACGTTTTGGTAAGAAGTTATGTATCTATATATTGTGTGTTGAGCTAAAAGTATGATTTTTGATTCAATCAGGGTTTTGAAGTGTTACATATAATTTTGAATTAAATTTGTTTAAATTTCATGCGAAAACTACCACAAGTGAAAATTTAATGTAAATACAATTTCATGCAGGGTTCACAATAAAGGCGCGGTCTTTTACTCCCTTTTAGACCAATAACAAGTTATGAAATTGTTGTACATGTACGATAATTACCGTACGTTTTTTATTTCATTTAAAAGCAATGTATGAGTGTCACATTTTAAGCCTTGACACTGTGCTAACATGGGTTCTACGTCATTGCGATATTTGTGATAATGAAACAGCGGACTCCAGCGCAAAAAATACTGTCCAATCTGGCTCCATAGATCACAGATGACCTGCGCTCTCTGCCGAAAACTAGATTGTTAAAAGCATGGCAAAGGGAATCCTCTAAAACGTATAAAGCCAAATTGTTTTTTTGCAAAGTAATGTCCCATCCAAACCATGGTTTTTAATTCCAATTTTTCAGTAAATATGTTTCCTCTATTGTGTGTTGACTCTGTTTAGGTCATGTGTGCACATACATGTATGCTGTACATTTAGTGAAATTAAGAATTGGGATCCACACTCTTTGTTAATTGTTTTAAAAACAGATACTTCCTTTATTAAGTTTTACCTTGTGTCTCTTTAGTAATTTTTTCTTTTACATGTTTTGTGTAAATTTATCCCAATTAACAAAATGAAACTTTAATTATAATAATTAATTATGATAATGTATAATATATAATTTGTTGTGTATGTATTCACTTACTTTGGGGAATTTTCTGGATACTAACCATACTTAAATTATACTTTTGTGCACTTACATCATTTATCGATCAGTCTATTTCATTTATAATTCTACATACTATATAGAATGTACATCCATACCTATGGACATTGGCCAAATTGTGCCATAAATAATAAGTAAATTTCTCCTTAATCATTTTTATATGATGAGCTGTGGGCACAGCAAGTAAATGATATAAACTAAATTGATAAATAGATCGTTGAGCCAATAATTTTGTACTTTTTGTAGTAGTATAAATGTAACTTCATTTTATAGTATTTATATTTTGTCATCATGCCAAATTAAAATTGTTAACAAAATGGCAGACATAAATAACTATTCGCAGCCCTGCAGAATATGAAAATTTAATCATAGTGGTGTTTAAATTTAAACTTATAAATGTTTTTGGGAAAAAGTAATATTAGAGGGTCTACAATCATCTACAAAAAACATTGGACACTGGAATTTTTGTCAGTCTGGGAAGTATATATGATTTTTATCACAATTTTTTATATACGAAATTCCATGTGGACGGAGTCGCGGGCATAGCTAGTATATATAATAATTGTATTTTAAATTGCATAAATGTAACAAGCTTAGGTGCTTGCATTGCCGATTTTTTCGCAAACATTGGGCCACTGTTTACACTGTGATATTATTCATCAATACCCAACTCCTGGGTCTAAAATTTCTGCTTAATTTTAAGGCTACCCCCACTGCGTTACAAAGCCAGTCAATTGTTATTAAATTGTTGCATAAAAGATTATTTATTATAAAAATTGTTGCAGATATGGTATGTCTCAATAACAGAATCCGGTTCAGTAAATCTTGAGGTGGCTGCAGATCTTACACGACACCAAAAAGCTGTCAATGTAGTCCGATGGGCTCCAAATGGACAGTTCTTAGCATCTGGTGATGATGAATCAATCATATTTATCTGGAAACAGAAGGCCGAAGAACCAGCACCGGCTTTGGAACAGGGAGAGGAACAATATAAAGAATCATGGGTGATACATAAGGTAATTGTATAATTTATTTAAAAATTACACTGGTGAAATAGCTTATGAGCCAAAATGGGAAATAGCACAGAGCAGATTATTGTAATTTGGGTGTTAAAGATTTTGTATAATAACATCTTAAACATACCTGTCACTTGAGTTTCCCTATTAGAATTTTAAGTCACATTGACTGAATAATACCTCAAATATTTGCTGGTTTCCAACTTAGCAAATAGTTAATTAATTTATTTGTGCACATTTACTAATTGTAAGTTAAAGAGCTACACAATCACATTGAAAGTACAAAAGCTGTTTTTCTTGAATTTTGTTATAGCCGAAACACTATCTCACCTTTGTGGGGGATTTTCAACTTGAAAGTGTCAGCTACCAAGACAAGCTATATAAATAATTAATGATGTGAACAAGTGCACTATAACTGATATATTGTTTCAGACTCTGAGAGGTCACATGGAAGATGTTCTTGACATATCCTGGAGTTTAGATTGCAAACAACTGGCTTCTGGATCCATTGACAATAAACTATTAGTATGGGATGTGGGCCGAGGAAGGTACAGCAGTATTCTAACAGACCACAAGGGGTTTGTACAAGGTGTCTCCTGGGATCCGTGTGGACAGTATATTGCATCTACAAGTACAGACAGGTAGCAATCTTGGCCTTATCTTTCTAGTCAGTAACTTCAGCAGATCCTTCTAGGCATCACTTCAATGATACCAATAGATATTGCTGAAACCTATGCTCTGCAACTTGGTCAGCCTTGTTTACGTCACGCCAATGATGTTGGGCTAAAATCCATGGCCTGTTCGTTTTTTTTTATGGACCTTATAATTACCATCAGGTCTTTTAGATCTTGTTCTATAGAACCGTTATTGCAGATTTAAAAGTTTTAAAACTTTTTTTTGTCTAAGCTTGTGATAAGTGCATTTGATGGTAAGTAAACAACAGTGGTGATTTTTTTTTATTCTACAAAAGTGGCAAACAAGCATACATCTCACCTGATGGTAAGCATCTAATATAGCCTATGGACGCTTGCAATACCATAGTATAACTAATAATATGATGTCAACCTTGACCCCCACTACCCCAAGGAGCTCTGGAAACTACTTACCACAGGAACACAACACTAGGTTGCGATTTTCTATAGAGTGGAGGTATTCCACCAGTCAGGCTGCCCCAAGTAGTTAGAAATTTCCAATAAAATTTCTCTGTACTCTGCTTCTCTTGACTCAGGATATGAATAACTCTCGATGCTGATAATTTTTCCAAAATATGTTGGCTGTCGTAATCTTTTCAAGAGGAAGTGCCCTATTACCCCTTGTCAATTCTTCTTTATACAGCAGACAAGGCTGGCTTGGATACCTCCTATTCTCCTTTCTCTTGTAAAACGGCAATATTTGTGCCAACACAATTCCTCTAATATCTTGTAGGTAGAACCATAAATGAAGGATGATATGATGTACATTTAACACCAAGTTAAATGCATTACATTACATTATACATACACGGAAAAAAATATATTTAATCTTACAGTTGTGTCATTAATTTTGATAAAAGACAAGAAGAGTTAAGGGAAGACATACACATGTGGGGTAGGCAATAAAAGAAGGTAAAACATAAACGGAAAATCTGTTCTTGGTTCAAACTGTGATCAGGGGAACCTCATCCAAGCTGTACTAAAAAAGAAAATGACCCCTAATTTTTAATTTGGGCAAATGAGAATATAATGTATTATCTAATAACTTAAAACCAGTGTCAAGTTAGACTATAAAATTACCAGAAACAAGCATAATATCTCTGTCATATAACAACAATACTTCTCCCATGACATTATTACTACTGTTTAGTATTAATAATACAATTTCTTCAGAATATTCCGAACATTCGACGTGGCGACAAAGAAAGTAGCTTCACGTAGCAGTAAAGCTTCCCTTCCATTTCCTTCTGGACATCCGCTCCACGACGTCAGGGTTCGGCTTTACCACGACGACACGCTGCAGACGTTCTACCGGCGCCTGCACTTCAGCCCCGACGGGCTCCTCGTAGCGGTGCCCGCTGGCCGGGTGGACTCGGACCAGGGGAAAGCTGACGTGAAGCCAATCAACGCTGTATATATTTACACGAGATATTCTTTAAAAGTGTGAGTATCTTAGTCATATTCTTGTGGTTTTATAGGCAATATAAAAAAAAGGGAAATTTGTCTCCCTGTAATAATCTTTCAAATACTGGGATTATAAGGCTTTACTTTTCTTATTTTTTTCTTTCTAATGTAACCCTGAACAATTCTTCTGTAAATTATAGTATATAGTAATTGAACATGACTACCTCATTTCTTATAGAAAAAATCACTCTTGTTGCACAACCACACTGAATATTATTACATCACGTAACTCAGAACTGGCTGTACTGAAAAAAATATACAACACATTTTTGACAAGCACCTGGTGAAGATGGCATATTTAGTCTGAATTCCAAAATGATGATGACACTTGCTAGATTATTTTTTTCATATATACATATTTTTTTTCGTAAGGATTCCTATTCAATTTCATTATGTTTACTTAATGGAAATGTTTCTATAACTCGCTAGGCTTTCTCTAAGTCCGAAAATTTAAGATGCCAGTGTGAGTGACACGAATAGTGACGATATTTTGCCAAATGGAAACAAGACCGATAGTGAGGCCCTTTTTACAAGATAAGTGAGACGGACAGACACGCCTCCCTAACCAAATAGTAACACGTAGGCACAATGTGTAATACTGAAGTACTTATGCTTGTTATTTAAGGAACAATCTGTGCAAAAGCATGGCACCCGCAAAACCTAGTGAGGATTAGAAACATTTCCATTCTATTAAAATAATTCAATGATTCTTTATTTTTTTTAATATTGTGACTGGTCAGGCCGGCGTGCGTCCTCCCGTGCGGCGAGCCCGCGCTGGTGACGCGCTGGTCCCCGCGTCGGTACAGGCTGCGCGCCGAGGGTCCGCAGGCTGCATTCAGGACCCAGAGCCGGATGGTGCTCGCTGTCGGCACCAAGCGCTCTGTACTCATATATGACACCCAACAAAAAACGCCTATAGCGATTATCTCTAACATACATTATACAAGGCGAGTGTTTCAATCTTAAATACTTTTATGTTAATTAAATGTCTGGGTCACCATCGCAATACACGGTTTAGTACTCGAGGCCAATGGCAATGGATTTCAATCTGTGATGGTCGCCGTTGTATTTGGATTGTACCGTGCTTATCATCAGGGAGAGTAAAGTCAACGTGCTGAGCTACTACAAAAAAATAACATATGCCGATATACCTATGCATGCATCGTATGCATGTATTTTTTTGTTACATCTAAAGCAACAGGACTGTTTGACGTGACCAGAACATATAGTTCAAAAATGGGTTTAGCAATGCAATTTGTTTACAGACTGACAGATTTAACATGGTCTCCGGATGGCAACACGTTAGTGGCTTCAAGCACAGATGGATTCTGTTCTATCATCACATTTGGTAATGGTGAATTAGGAGACGTGCTCCCTGATGAAGAAAAAGCAACCCAAAATACTACCCGTACGTATTCCATTGTTAATATTTTGAATTATTTGTAAGAGTTTACTATGCTTTTTAAACATAATATCTAAAATATTTTGACTAATTTGAAATGCAAAACATATTGATATTACTGAACTCGTAAGGAGGATATATATATTTATCTGAATTACATATTTTTCAATTATCTATCTATTTATCTAGTTTCAAAAATTTTTGAACTTGGTTCTCATTAAAACTATTTTTTATTTAAATCTAGAGCCAATGGATGTACAGACTGATGAACAAAATGACATTCTGAAAGAAAAGGCAGAAGAATCGAAGACAATTTCAAAAGATCCATTTATAAAATTCAAAACACCTACTGAAAAGAATTCCATGGAAGCTGCACAGTCTCAGATAAAGACGCCGGTGAAAATAGATCTTTTGGAAGAAGTAGCCATGCCTTCATGGTCAGATAACAGCTGCAATGAGATTATAAAATCTAAAGGATGTGAGCCGATGGACACATCTGACGTTACTGTCATAGAAGACAGTGAAGACATAAAACTTGTCTATGATGAGACTGAAGGAACAAGATCAGAAACAGATAAAAGCCTACAATCTCTGGCTCAGATTAACAAACTCACAACTAAATCCAAACAATCTCCAACACAGGCTAATAAATCTACAATTGACTACAACCAATCTCCAACTAATTCCAAACAATCTCCAACCCAGACTAAACAATCTCCAACTAATTCCAAACAATCTCCAACTCATGCTAATCAGTCACCCAAACAGGATAGTAAATTATGTCCACCGACGAAAGCTGCCAGTCCATTTTTACGTCAAGCGAAAGTAACAGATGTTAAAGAACCCGCGACAGCGACGACTGTACCTAGCCAAAAGGCTCCGCGAAGAGTCACTTTCGTCACATTATCCAGCCCTAAGAATACTAAGAAAAAATGATAAATGTGTACAATTTATAGTTAAATTATAAATAGTATTAAACCTTTATAACTTATTGTGTTTCTTATTTTCTCTCGGTTGTTACTATCTCTTAAAGTACTTTACTTATTATTACCACATACATAGCAGTACAAAATTTAGTAATGTAACAATTTAGTTAATGGTTCGGTTTTTATATATATCATCGTAAGTTTTCACGTTTAGAAAAATATTACATAGATATATGTCGAGTTGAAATTACTGTGATTAAGCATGTGTGAGTTAATTCGCGATGAAACTCATTATTCTATGAATTTGACTATCAAAGAGTTTTTTTTAAAGCAATTTTATTTGTATAATTTAGCAATACATTCAATAGTTGCAAGTGTGCTCCGAAGCTTCTAGTATTTTATTAATAAAATTCGATTTATTTATATATATATATATATTATAAACATATTATAGTTGGCCCGGCCGACGTTGTGCTCTTTCTGGTAATTAAGGACTCGACTACAGCGCCCCAGTATAGGCCTAACATAGCTATGAACCATAGATAAAATAAATAAATTTAACCGATCAAGTTGTTCAGAAGTGTACTTCTGTGGGCGTATCCGTGTAACGCCATCTATTGATATAAAGTAGTACTTCAGAAATAATATAATATAATATTCATTATATAATAAATTATACTAAAATGTTTTTAGACATGTTATAATTTTGTATGAGTAATACCTAATTAATTTTACGTAATTTCTTTATAAACAGTTTTATGACCTGTCCATTATTTTAATTGATCAGTTACTCGATAATTTAATTATTTTGATACAAGTCTGAAGACTACTATTATCTATAAAAGTCCAAAGTAAATGGATAAAGCAGATGGTGCCTCAGTAGTTTCCTTTAAAAATATGAAGCTTGTTAAAAGTTCATTAGACATAGCGTTGACTCTCTACGGGGGTAATATTATTCAGCACATAAATAAATATAGTATTCTGATTCAGAATATGAATACAGAGAGCTTCATAGATAATACACTAATGGAGAGCATTGTTGTTTCCGTATATTCATTCATATTAATCTATGCATTCTTGTTTCCAACTCGGTACTTGGTGTCATATTGTGTTGTTGTAACTCATTTAAATTAATATAAAGATTGTATATAAGATTACTTTATTATTATTTCCCGGTATATAGCGGCGATATACACGACCACTAAAAGATTTTTATAACTATAGGGAAAAAGAAACCACAATTCGTAAATAAACATATATAATAAATTATTTACAATACAAATACAATGCATACTTTATCACAATCGAAATGAAAGTGAGATGTAACAAAATATATTTTTTATCAGAAATTATTAATTACCTATTCGTAATTACTTGTTCAGACAACATCTTACCAGCTGAGGAAATGTGAATCCGGTATCAATTATCAAAATTCATTGAACTTGAAATGAGGAATATTTTATTAAAATTGTCATAAAGTAAAGGAGACATGCGGTTTTTTTATCCCTCAATATGATCTGGTGTGTGATTCACGAAATCTGATCAGTGCAACCCATGATTCATCATAGTGAACCTCGTATCGGGAGGCTAAGGTTAGTTTATAGTAAGTAACAATTATAATACGCAGAATTGTCCCTGTACAGGACGATCGGCATAGAGCCAACACGTGGCATGTAGCCATTGTTATGTGAAGCCCTAGATTTTGTATGATAAGTGGCTAAATTCAAAGAAAACACTGCCAGTCAAAGGGACACCTGCCAAGGATACTCATACTTTTGCACTAGGTGTAGAGCTTGCGTTTGAGTAGAAAAATCCCTAAAGAAACGTCGCCCACATAGGATCCCCACGCATATTTTACTTTGATCTAGACGCGGGGCATTTATTGGAGAAAGTACAAAAAACGTCACTCACATTTAGTTAGGGAGAACAATAGAAAAAGGAACACCCATATAGGATTCTCACACATATTTTACATTTCCACAAGGCGTGAGACGATTGTTCCAAGTGGAACAACGACGGGGGGCGCCAGTAATGTTCGCGTCCGGACGCTTGACGCCGGCACCGTTGCTAATCTACTATCTGCTAAATATTATCTGAAAGACTAGTGCGTTTTCATCCATTGAAACATTTTAAAACAATTGATGTTAATTTCAGAAATATATTCTCCACATATACATTATTATTATTGTCCTCAAATATGTATTTAAATAAAATACAATACAGTACGTAAAAACTTATGATTTTTAGATATATTATAATATATCAATACTGAATTAAAAAAAATATTAGGCCTGGAAAGAGACTTTGTTCAATGCTTTTATGGTAGCGAGCAGTACCTATTGAAACACGTAAGTTTAAAACATAATTCAACATATTTATTAAATTAATAAAAATACCTTAATAAAATATTTCTTTCCAACATTATCCGTTCTTGTTGTCTCTGATAGTTAAAAATCATCTTTCAGGTCACGAACGAGGTAATATGAAAAACAACCGAATTCACAATTCACCAAACGAGACCATCGAAACACAAATATTTTTTATAAAATAACGTGTAGAAAATATCTACTTGTACATAATTATTTATTATAGGAGTTACAAGCTTCTGATATGAGATTTGAAAGAATTGACTGTTGTATTTGCCAAGTTCGAGTATACATCAGGATACTCGCAGGTCTAGAGTTTCCTTTTAGAGGTCGTCACAGATTGAAGTTTCATGCTTATTTCAATCTTTCAACGGTTTCTTCTAAGGTTTGTTATAGTTGAAGTAACAGGCTACTAGTAATGTCAAGAAAACGCTAAAAATTAAATGTGGCCACATGGAGTGAAGAGTGCTTCGTAAAATTAACCTTGCCCACATCAAATTTAGATCTTGTCCCGCTATTGGATTTATCTCAAGCAGTAAGAAAGAGTGATGTTTTTCAAACTGGCCACAGTTTGAATTTCAAAATACCATTTTATTTTTAACTTTAGGATACTTGAAATGCTAGAGCTACAATATAAGATTAAAAATAACCGGTGACCGGAGGCAGCTAGTAAGCTATTGTCGGGTGGACACCAACAGGGTGTTCCCAAGGAGAGTTGACATCAGGCAACGGCAGCTCATAAAACACTAAGCCTAATCTCAGTTCACGACTAGAAAGAAGAGAACATGTTGTGCCAACTCTACTCGGGTGTGACAAGAGTAACAAGTACAAGTCCATTACAACTTTGTATTTTAATTTCGATATTATATTCAGCATTAACTACACGATATCGTAATCATGTAGTAAACGAAATTAAAGAAAACCGTTAAAGATTAGACTAAAATTAACTAAAGAGGGTAAAACGCATATTAGCAACAAAATGTCTCTGGTCACCGTACTGGAGGGTACTGTCAGTTGTAAGTGGCTTGTTATAATTATTGACAGTTATAATTTGTATTGTTATAGAACGAAACAAGTGGCAACACAACGCAAACACTGTATAACTTGAGACATGGCACATACAACATATCCCCGGGGACCCCAAGCGACCTACGCTAAGCTACACATCGGGAATTAAACAAATGCTCAACCTGATACATTGACAATACGGACTCATACTTTAACCTCACCCCATACACTTGCTGGTTATTATTAATATCGATATATTAATAAAATTGCCTAGTTTATATTGCTTTTAAGTTCAATAACATTTTTATTTTGTCAATAATTAAATACCGGTTACTAATTTAGTTGTTTCAATAATTTATGGCCATAATTAAAGTTTGAAATAACTATACAAATAAACCAAATCCAAGTGTCAATCTGTAATCTCGACATATAGGCTTTCCCATAATGTAATATTGTTGTTTGCATGTTTATTAAGTTTTGTCTGCCCGTTTGTTCATTAGGATTAAACCTCGAAACGGCTGAACCGATTTTGACGGGAGTTTCATTATCAGGCAGAGAACTTCCCAAAGAGTAGCCAACATATCATTATGCTTTTTCATAGGGTCTAAGCAGTGATTTTAAAATTACAATTAAAAAAAAAGCCAATTTATAAACCAGATGAGAAGACCCATAGCTTACGTTCATGTTCACGTGAACAAAGTCGCAGGCGCTAGTAGTAAACCATCTGACATCTGCACATATTACAATGCAGTAGGAGTCCAGCAAGAGCGAGACATACAGATAATGATTGCTATAAATTGATAGTGTATCTCTTTCCAGTGAGTAGACGTGTCTGTAATGGTAGGTTTGTCCGTTTGTTTGCAGTAAGTTCGATCGGTAATGTTGCGTGGTCAGTCTTCGCATCCTAAATAAACGTATATCCGTCGAGATTATTCACGTTATTGTAGATAACATTTGTATTTCCACTTTATCGATATAGCTTCGAGAAGTCGCGAAGTAATCTCGTGATCTCCTTGCACTTCTCTGCCCTGTAACAAAATGTACATTGCGATTAGTACATTACCATCGACGTACACCCAGCGTGACGTGGTATAGGGTGATACCTGAGGAGGTACTGGTGGAACTGCCAGCACTGGTGCGTGGTGGCGGTCGCGGCGCCGTCCCTGGGCAGCCGGTGCAGCGCGTCCTGCAGCCAGTCGGAGGGGGAGCCGGCGCCGCCGGTGCGCTGGAAGACGAGCAGCTCGAGCAGCACCTCGGCGACCTCGTCCAGCATGTGCGCGTGCAGGCGGAGCGCGCTCGCCTCCAGCAGCGCGTACGTCAGCTCCGCGCCGTGCTCCAGCACCAGCGACCGCGCCGCCTCTGTGCGAGTGCCGATACCGATTATTTTTCACAAACTTCATCTTTTTTATATCGGTTTTGATGACACAGAACGAATGTCTTCCTGGGCTCTATCCGATGTGTCTTAGTGAACGTAATTACATGATGATACTAACAAATAGAGACACTAGTGTTTTTTTTTATTTTTATTCTGACTATACTGTTAGCCTTAGAGGTTCTGGAGCTTTTACGGTTTTTACAGCTTCACCGGGCTTGGGGGCCAGCGATCACGTATTCAGCCATGAAACCAATGCAACAAGTTCCGAAGGTGCCAAAGTGGACGAAGTGTTGCGAGTATGCAATGAAGTCGCGTTCTGCCTAATTTCCTATTCGTAAATTCGATCTAAACTAACTATACATATATACATGTTTCTTTCCCCTGGGAGGAGGAAAGGAACATGTGTATGTGTATTTAGTGGTTTGAATTTATTTGTCAAACTAACTAAGCAAAAAAAAAGGTCCCTTACAGAACCTATGTACCTATGTGTGTTGTACATGTGTGTATAATGCAGTGTCATGTATGGCTGTGAAAGCTAGTGATTGTAGAGTCACTTGTATCGCGCGAGCGGCTGCTTGTCTCAAGGGCTCCATGCCGATGGATCGGACCTAGGCTTGAGTTGCCGCAGAGGAGGGCGGTCGTGGCGGGTGTGCGGGAACGAAGTTAACCGTACGTCCCCTGCGGAGGGAACGGTGGTTTCGCGGGCGTGGGCGTGAGCACGCACATGTATTTATTTCAAAACAACAGTAATAATATAAGATAGATCTTATATTAAACATAGCTTTTGAATAAATAAATAATAAAAAAAAAAACAAACATCAATAATCTTTTAGCGAATCTAATCATTGATTTAAAATATTTTCTACAGCACTCTTGTAATCACATTGAATGCTGGTCTGTCAACAAACTAAATATATTTAAAAAAATTAAGAAGTACTCCTGTATTAGAGCCTACCACATCAAAAGTATTCATTTCGCTTTGGTAATCAACACTAATTAATACAAGACAACGCACACCCGAAGAAGTACACGACTAGGCTGGATAAGTAACGCGGACGAGCGACAAGAAACAACATTCCAACGCACTAATACTTTTCACAGTTGAAGTAAATGTCTTACAATTCTATACATTTTAGAGCATAACATAACGCCACGTCGTAACGTGTACTAATTGCGTGTCGTTTTCTTATTACATATATTTGTTAGTATATAATTATCTGACCTAATTTCTAATAATCTGTTGTAACTATTTTTATTTTTTGTTGTTCTTTTGTATTGATATCATATATTTTTGTCTACACAGTGCATGATGTGATTGCCTTAAAAGGCAAGTGTATTTTCTTTTTCAAATAGTTATTATTTATGTAATTGTATTTAATACACTGACCACTGGCGGTCCAAATGAAAATAAATAAATAAATATTGTTTCCTCACCACGGCTAAAGGAATTTCACTTAAAAAACTGTAATGCACTGTGATAGAGAGAGCGCGTGCGACGAGGCGGGTTCCTTATAGATGTAAATACGTGGTGGTTTGACGGGCAAGTCCCGAGGTATGGAGTAACCTTGAATAGCGCGCTTGTCGTCGCGCGTGGAGTTGGCGACCCGCAGCAGGTCGTAGAGGAACTTCATGACGGAGGAGTTCGCGTCGGCGTGGTCGAGCCGCGCGGCCAGCTTGCCGCACTCGAGCGCGCCGCCCGCCACGCCCGACCTCAGGAACGCCATCGGGATGCGCTGCAGGTACCTGCACGTCAACATTATTCATTCATTATCTCACCTTTGTCCTCACAATACATCTTGGAAACATTTTATGTTTCTTTGGAAAAACACATAATAGAAATAAATATAAAATAGTCACTGCATCTTTTAGACTTAGTTAAATAGTTTTTTAAGTCATTGTGTCATGTAACATTACCAATTTGCCAGTTGAACGATTGGTTTTGAATACGTGAAAATAATCCAAGGCAGTAGTATATATAATAAACTTTATTATAATGATAAGGGCATCTAAGCAAAAACTCAATTTTATTGTTACTATAGTTTGTTTGATATTTTTATTTATCTTCAGAATCACACCAACAACAGCCCTGCGAATCATTCTCGGCTTACCACCACTGGATCTGTTTATACAGCAAGAGGCAGCGATATCCGCAATACGAATGACAAATCTAGGAATGTGGGGTAATCCAGATGGGTCACACATAAAAAATTTAAAGAAAGCTATCATGTACGAACCTCTGATAGGCTCTCCGTGTGATAGGATCCCAAAGAAACACTTCTTTGACAGAAAGTACTCGATAGAATTACGAAAACAGGGCCAATCCGGCATAAATGAAATTCGTATATACACAGATAGTCAAAAACTGATATAAGAACAGGCGCTGGGGTGTTTTACTATGATTCAAATATCAATTACCCTTAGACCACACAGTTCTATCTTTCAATGTGAATGTGTAGCCATTACTGGGACGGCAAACAGGGTGCTGAACAGGAAAGATGAGAACCAAGACATAAAAATTATCTCCGACAGCACTGCAGTTTTACAAGCCCTGGAGAGTAAGATACACGACTTTGGGCTTGTCAATGAGTATTACAATGCACTAGAAAGTGTTATACGACTAACAGAAAAGTAACCCTACAGTGGATTAAGGGACACAGCGGATCACTGGGCAATGATGCAGCAGATGAACTGGCAAATAGAGGTTCAAGCAGTGTGCAGATGGTACCTCTACCCATACTACCTCTGCCGTTCAGTAAAATTCGCACTTGGCTACGTCGAAGAAAAATAGAATTACATAAAGATCGATGATCGATGATTCACTGCCCATTTCCGAACCGCGATTGTCGCGGCGACTACTTAGTCTTAATAGAAATGATCTACGTGTTATGGTAGGCACTATAACTGGCCATTGTTCGCTGAACAAACACCTTTATGTTTTAAGTGTCACTGACGGCCCCATGCGCAGAGCATTTATGAAGGGAAAAGAAACCGTCACCCAGGTAATTCTGTAATGCGTTGGAGTTACAACTCAATGAGCAGAAATCCTCAAAAAATCACAGGTCGCTTCGAGAAGCCTCTGAATGCACCAGGAGGCTTCTGCGCTTCTAATTGGAGCAAGGCTGGCTGGAGTAGCCGGCCGGCATATCTACGTACAATGGATCTATCAAGAGTCTAAGTGCGGACAGATGAAGCCCACATAACATACTCAGAATTTTGTCAAGGAATAATTTTCGTCAGTTTTATTATGACATAAATTAACGAGAAATAATGTTAATGTTCAAAGCGCTAGTAGTATACTTGTTAGCTAAGTAAACATGCATTTTTTTTCATTGATTTTTCTTAAAAAATGTAAAGACAGATAAATGTTTAGTATGAAGTGTGACCCCCTCTTGCTGAAATCACAGCTGGCATTCGTCTAGGCATGCTAGTGAGTATATTCCTTAAGGTTTCTTGCGGAATACTTTCCCTCTCCGCGGTAATCACATACTTTAGCTCTCTGATGGTCTGCAGAGCCGGATGCACTGATGTCACTCGTCGCTTTATAACATCGCAAACATGCTCTATGGGATTGAGGTCGAGACTTCGAGCTGGCCAATTTAAATGACGCATTCCGACCTCTAGCATATACGCTTCCACATCGCCAGGTCGGTGGGCGCGAGTGTTGTCGTCCATAAAGTTTTCGCCAATAGTAGTCAATGCGGGTTGTGAATGAGGAATTAAAACTTCCATTATGCATCAGGACGATCCGTACGATCTAACAAATTTATTTCTGCCCAAAACATAACAGAATCCCCACCAGATGGTGTGATTTCTTTAAAATACGCCTCTGCAAAGCGTTCTCCTCGTCTTCGTAGCACTCGCCGAAGTCGCCTTCACCGCATAGGGATATCTTGGCTTCATCGGAGAACAATACCCTATCCTAGCCTTCTTGACTTCACAATTTCGAGTGAAACTAAGCCTTGCAACTCGGTGATAACGGAGTAATTTAGGGCCGCGGGAAGCTTCCTCTTGACCGTCCATAGACTAATTGCCACATGTCGTTTTACTTCTTCGAGAATGTTCTTGAGTTCCACATACAATGATTTGTGATTTCTTAATGCTTGACTCACCAGAAAACGATCATCTCGCGGTTCTGTACATGGCTTTGTTTCAGAACCAGGCATTCTCTTAATGGAACCGATCTCATCGTAGCGCTGCCAGGTCCTTTAGACTGTTGAATGACTCACATTTAGCCTTTGAGTCACGAAGCATTGGCTGCAACCCTCCTTCAGCAGGGCAATAATTTTGCTGGTGTTATCACTTTATTTACCATTATTAAGTCCGCTAAATAGCAATAAAAATACTTTCAGAATGTTAAGGAAATGAGATAATTAAATAAAAATTGTCGAAAAGTTATTTAGAGTCGATATTAACTTTCGAGAATTCGCACCACAAAATGCAGTAATGTGAAGTTTTCTTTAAATACCAGCCTCAGTCAAAAATTAAAATTTGTTGTGTGGAACCACCACGGCATTTTATAGCCAATCAGTATCATGTTCAAATGATTAAAACCTTTTCCGAATTGTATTTTTTAGCGAAGAAAAAAAATCAAATCATATTTTTTTTTACAAATGAATGTATTATAATGTATGTATAGTAGCAGTGTAAGTAAAAGTTTCGTAAAGGTGGGTACAGACCTGATGCAGAGGCGGAAGAGGTCATCGACCGTGTCGGGGTTCTCGACGAGCGCGCCGGGCTGCTGCAAGAGGCGGAGCGCTGCGGGCACGAGCGTGCGCAGCAGCTGCACGAGGACCGGGACCAGGTCCTCGGCGGCGACCAGCTCGTCGACGAGCACGCTGCTCAGGTAGAGCACGCAGCTGCAGGCGCGCGCGCTGTACGCCCGCTGCAGCGTCGCGCACAGGTCGGCCGCGAGCGGCGCGGCGGCGACGCCGAGGCAGCGCACGGCGAACCGGACGCAGCGGCACGTGCGCTCCATCACGCGCGTCTCGCCGCTCCATCTGCGTGGTCAATGGTCATCCAGGACGTGCACTACTACCACCACTAGTATTATAGTGAACGTCAAACAACGTGCCAAACCGTAGGCAAGTACGAAAACTCAGAACAACACTAGGCTACACGTATAAATCGTCCTATAAATGTAATACGGATGAACCGTGGACCGTATTTACTACAATTATATGGAGGGTGGGGAGGCTAATTGACTAACGTGCATAATATGATAACTTTTACACGTTAGTCTTCTATTCCCTTGTCAATATGAAAACGGTACAACATGCGAAAAGAGTAGAAAACGTCATCTGATAAGTTGAGACATACTTAATAATAACATCTTTAAGCACGGGCCACGTGTCCGCAAACGCGGGGAGGCAGGGATGCTCCATCCCGGGGGTCGGGTGCGCCGGCGTCGGCACCTCCACGTCGCGGAAGAGCGCCGCGATGCGGTCCAGCCAGATCACCGGGTCGTTGGGGGAGCCCTTCTTCGCGGGGGGTCCGTCCCCCGCAGCGGACACCCGCTCGATGAGCCCCGCGAGCTGCATGCCCACCGCCTCGCGCATCGTCACGCGGACCTGCATTCATATGCCACAACACGCGCCTTGCCTATACAATCTATACAACTACGAAACTATACACTCAAGTTAATATTTTGACAACAACTATACATTTGTAGACAGCCATATTTCTGTAGTATTAAGATATTTTAACCAACTTCAAAAAAGGAGGGAGAGGTTCTCTGCCTCTGCGGTATGTTTGCATGTTGGTGATTATTTCAAAAATAACTACTAAAGTATCTTATATGTGTACTTATAGAGAGTTTTAATATATATATTAAGGTATCATTCTAGTAATTATCGTATTTAATTAAAAACTTTAATAACATTGGTTTCATTAATTAACTTTTTTTAAAAGTGATTTTAAAAATACCATGAAAAAAATATGGAAATAGGTCAATTTCTCAAGAAATATATATTGTAGTACATTTTGTTTAATATTTACAGAATAAATATAATATAGTGATATTGTCAAGTACACTCGAATCATTTTACGAATATGAGAACAAATAATAATTTTAACAGCATATCAAATGATCATTTTATAGTTATTTTCATAATAATTAATTGTTTATATGTTTAATGGATGTGCGTTTTAAGGATATTATTATAGTATAAAGCATGCTATTGAGTTGAGTTGCGTGCAGGAGGAGTAGGTACCTGGTCGGCGGGCAGCCTGCCGATGGCGGCGGCGAGCGCGCGCACCAGCACGCCGACCGTGTGCGCCGGCAGCGCGTGCGCGTCGCGCGCGGCCGCCGCCATCGCGGACACGTGTCCGGACGCGTGCGAGCGACACGCGCGGCAGATGTCCTGCTCGCACACACACACACACACTCTTTTATTATAAATAAATTCTTATTTAACATCACTGATCTTTCATCAGTGACAAGACATATATTTATATCAAAAAAGGCAAACCTAAAAATATTTTATTCAATCTAGGACCTAAGAAGGCACTCATGTTGCGAATGTTAAAACACTACCGCCAGTTAGGGAAAGCAGCCCCATCATTTAGACGAACTGGTAAGCAACTCGATCAAGTTTAATACAATTGCAGAGATAGGTTTCCTACATTAGATCATCAAGCTGCTTCTGTTGTACAAGAACATTGCTTCACTGAAGGTGTTTTACCGTCTGTATTGTGGTGAGTATTCTGAAAAACGGTGAAATCTAATTCCCTGCTCTCCTTTCTACAATTGAACCATGCCCCCTAGCTTTTGAAAAATAATTTTAGGGTAACTAAAGTTTATTATGCCTTGTCTTTGCCCCCCACTGTCAAGATGTGGATCTGTCTCCGTGCCTGTGTGTTCCTTCCTTCCTATGACATCATGTCATTTTAGTGTGACATAAAGATAGATATATATATGCTGGATAGAATTACACTGATAATGGTATGCTGATCTCTCTCCGTGGTTACTACTGTTTTTGGCTTGTACTGTGCTTATCACCAGGCACTGTACGTCACATTTCACTTAACCATGCTACTACAAAAAAAAACATATATAAAATTGTTTGTTGATTCTTATAAAAAACTTTAAATTTCTGTATTTATGAGGCAATAGCACACCAATTACAATTATATTACGGAACTATACTACTAATAAAGTTTTTTTCAATTGTTTGTTTGTTTCTCTAATCTCTGGAACTACCAGTTGGATTAGAAAAAATATTTTTGTGTATGATCCTGATGGATGTGTATGATCCTACGACCCTAAAAAGCGGAGCAATAACTATGAACATGAAGCAATCTGGCAAGCTAAAGGCAAATATAGGAAGTGGAACAACAATGAGGCTACACGGGCGTGCAATGTAGAGAGTTTAAATAACTTTAAAACGGATGAAATCATGGGGTACATCTATTATGATATAATAGCTTTGGTCTGCTTCAGGGATCTATAAATAAACTAACTGCTAAATCTTCTCCTCATAAAGTTTACCCCAGCAGTAGTAGCATTTTTTTATAACACCATTTTTTAATAACTATTTTGTTTTATCTGCCCAAGCAATCAGCTTAAATGATAGACCATTTGAAAGTAGAGATTACTTGAAGTGCCACAGCCGCCACATGCGAGATGTAAGGCTCCCCGAGAGCATTGATGAGGAACTGCAGGCAAGGCTCGAGACACTCGTGGTGACGCTCGATCCACTCGCATAGCTCTCCCAGCAGCCGGATGCAGGTCTTGCGCACGCCAGGGTGCGTGGTAGCCGGCATCGACAATATCGCTTCGACTACTTTTGGCACATACTCATATTCGTCACTGTAAATAACATCAATGTACATTTTCTGAGATGTGACTACAGTAACTTTATTTATTTATTCATTTATACATACGGAAAATACAACTAACAGCAACAAAAAAAGGCAAAATATAGAGATAGACACAATGACATAGACAAAATATACTGGACTGATGCATAATAATATATTAACACATAGATGTATATAACTTACAATACTTCAAAATGAATTAAAAAAAAAAAATTATTGGATAAATGTAAATTAACAACGAGAAGAAAAGGATTCTATTCTTATTACCCTTATCCTGTCTAAGTAGCGTTGGCACATGGATCCACTCTCCTGTATTAGTTGTCATCTCAGTACTTACACTTTCTATACACATTTCTCACACATTTTCATTGGCCTTCTTAACCTTCCTCTATTCCTATATTCATTTCTCTTCTAGTTATACGACTTTCATCCCTACGACATGTCCGTAACTTGCTAACTACTCCTCAACTTCACTTACTGGTTCTATTTTTATACTTCCTCTGATGAACATGTTCATTATGAATCTTATCCATTCTAGTTACACCACACATCCATCTTAACATTCAACCCTCTGCTACAATCATCATTTTCTTTCATCATGCAGCACTCCTCCAAATGTTTTAGTGGCATTCTTAATTAAAACACTTAAGCAAATATATCATTTAGGTTTTAGTACTTACGGTAATATATTCTTAGCTACAGCTCTCATTATAAAGAGAGCTGCCTCTGTTTGTTCCCAGGATATGTTTGCATGTAATGCTACAAACATTTGACGGAAGACTGAGCTGGAGCCAACTATGAATACCACATCTTTGATCAAAACCATTACTTTTGTCCTGAACTCCTACAAATTTAAAACAATAATAGATTAATACAAAATGTACAGCTAGCAAAGAAATTATAAGAGTAAATGTTGACATTACATTAAAAAACAAAAGTCATACTATAGAATGAACTTATTTTTACTGCTTAAAGTAAAAAATAAGACTAAAAACCACAATTCAATTTTTAGTACCCATTTTATCATCAAATCTCGAAGTGTAATTGGCTACCTGCAAAATTTTTCATTTTCCCTAATCAAATTGTGACCACACCTTGTGGTTTTACAAGATGTTCTCATCCCATGATTTGGATTGGGATATCCAATATTTGTGGTTCTAAAGAAAAGAAACGAAAACTCTCTGGACAGTCAACATAAGTTCTTTTACTTAAACATAGACCTTGGTAACCACTTCCATCCATTGACACAAGAAAAGTCCATTTGAACAATGGTAAAATTTATAAATAATGGAAAACTCACATAGAATTCATCTCCCTCTTCAGGTAGATTAGTCACATCCGGTTCAAATTGGCATTGTCTTACTAGTGCCTCTAGCAACCTCTCTATATGCGGTTTAAAAGTATCTGTCAGGGGTTGATAGTCCCTTTGATACACCTCTTCTGATAATCTGTACCAAAGATTGAAAGTTATCTCTGCTACCTGAAAACATAAGTATATCAAGTTTTTTATTGGAATAATTAATAATTTAGGCAATCTAGTCTGCTATTAGTCTGTTATGGAGGTATTGAAATGTTTTTTCATTGTGTATAGAATTTGATTAAAATCACAGCTGACTCTACAAGGTGGTCAAATTACAAATCTGAACACATCATTTTGGTTATATAGCCAACTTGGACTTGAACTTGTGTATCTAAAGTAATAGATATAATTTTTTTTTTTTTATTTCATTGTTATGACATCTGTGTGTTTCGTCTACAATATCAAAATGGAACCAAAAAATTCAGTGGGCACAAAAATATTTTAACAACATGCACACAAGCAAACTATTTATTGCTTACTAAGTTCCTTACAAATAAGCAAAGAAATATAAATTATTAATAAGTAAATTGTTTTTCTACTTTCACCACAAATAGAAAGCTAAAGTTAACCTTGTTTGGTGGGTTTGACCAACTTTCTGTAGCAGATAAAACTTTGCAGAATGTTAAAACTTTATTAATCCTTACCTCATAATCATAATGTCCTATACACATTAATGCTAATTCTAATGATCTCATAGCAAAGTGTGGGTTCCCACTTGCTGTACTAGCTATTATTTTCTCTAGAAAGGTCTCTGCCAATTCTGTAAAAACTCTTGCATAATTGGCTGCTTTGTCTTCTTGCTCGTGAGCTACTGCCATATGATAACTCTCTTCCAAAGATGATATACTATCAAATAACATTCTCTCAATATTGTCATTATTATTATTTTCTTCTAAACAGTGTAACAGGGCACATATGCAATCGGATGCAGAGTCATGTAACATATTTGCAGAGTTATGGTCCCTCAGGACCTGCAAACAGAAGCATATGACTGCATTCTGAGGTACTTCCTGCATATTAATAACTTTAACTTGCAACCATGAAGTCATACATTTGACAACACGATTTAGAACATTTACATTTTCAGAACATGTTATACTTTCCTTTAGAAACAAATTTACAATTTGAGCATTAGAATGCAACTCATTTTTTATATCCTCCCTTCTATTCTCGCCGAGTTTTAAACTTGTTGAATCTATTTCTTGAGGCAATACAGTCAGTATTTCTAACAGTGCATAATCATTTTTATTTGAGAAGGACTTTATTAATTCATTGATGCAATTCTGCCAGGATGGCATCTGCAAGGCTAGATCAGCTAACGCCAGGGATAGCTGAGTTAATATCGCTGAGCTATTCTCAGGTGATGTCTGTTCTAAATGTGACACTAATGAATCCCTCAAGGAAGTGTGAGCTTCCTGTGGTAGTTCTGATAAGTTATGTTGTACTTTTGATCTCATCGTTTGAGCAGCGAAATAGCAGGAATGTATATCTTTCTTCTGCTGTAATAACTCGTCGGCTATCTTCCAAGAATGTATCTAAAATACAATAACAAATTTGATAGGTTATGTGTGGTTATTTTTTTATTTAATAAAATTGGTTGAGCGAGAACGTTACTCTTACCGATTTTTGAACGTCTCCCAGCCATAACGAAGCCTTTTCTTTTTCAGAAGCATTGGGATTGTCATATAATGCACTGATAGCTTGGTAAACCGTTTCCATTCGGGGGCAATCCATTTTGTTGAAGTCACCGTTTATTTACAACGCCACACTACCGATAGTTGTTAGGGTCGTTATTTTTCATATCTAAAATATAAGGAATACTGTCTATAATAAATCGGTCAAAATTATTCTGGTAAATCCGTGAATACTCCAATGAAAGAAACGTATAATTAATCAGACCAATGTTGCCAGACCTTCAGTAGAAACCACAGAGTAATTTATATTTTGTAGAAAATCTAGAAAGCTACGTTTCGTTCCTTGAAAAGTTAGAATCTTCCTGCAAAAAACAAGAGTAACAATTTTTTATTCTTAGTATGGATGCATATGCACCATTTTAGCAGATGAGAAAAGGCGGAGATTCTAAATTTGATTGCATATTTTTTGTATATATTACTCGATAAGTTATCCTCTTGTAAATCAATATTGACAATTCATGATTTTTTTTTGATAAATTATACATTTATAGTGAATTATAGCTGTTGCCACTGTAATTGTATCTGTAAACGCATAGTAAGTCGTATAGACTATTATATTTATGTGTCTCATAATCAGCTGCGCTTGTTTACTTTTACATAGGTATCAAAAATATTATTAATTAAAGTATCAAGGTATATCAAGTAAACCTTTACCACTTAAAATTTAGCACCGTATCATCTCATAACAAAAAGAATCAATACCAAAAGTTATTGGTATTGAAGGAAAAGTAGCGAGTATGTAGTTGTATTTACTCGGGTCGATAATCCCTATTGACAAGTTGTCAACTTGTCTGTACTGACAATTGACAGGCCGATGAAATAATTTTGTATAAAATAAAAAATACGTGCATATACAAATGTTTCTCACCAGCCCTTCAATTGTTCGAGGTGTTTCTGCATTCATTAACGGAACGTACGCAAGAGCGCTGCACACTTCAAGAATAGCCATGGCCCCTATTAAGGTAGAAACAAGATAATTACATAATAACCGGCATACATGTGATTATTAATAAGGAAATAATTAATAATGTTTGCAGGTTGGAGATATGGTGCCGTCGGTGGATCTGTTCGAAGATTCGCCGGCAAACAAGGTGAATACTTGCGAATTGACCGCCGGAAAAAAAGTTGTCCTGTTCGCTGTACCCGGAGCGTTTACACCAGGCTGTTCTAAGACACATTTGCCGGGATATGTACAAAACGCTGACAAGATGAAATCGGAGGGCGTTTCTGAAATCGTGTGCGTGTCTGTGAACGATCCATATGTTATGGCTGCCTGGGGCAATCAGCACAACACCAAGGGAAAGGTAATTTTTCTTATTTATTATTAAATTGTTTTGCAAAGTCATTACCTATGTATTATAATGAGTATGATTTATATGGATTAATTATATAGTCGATTTTAATAAAATTAAACACTCTTATAAGCTTAAATTATTCAATGAAGGATTACATTTAATAATATTATTCTATTTTGAATATATATTTCTTGGAAGAGAGGGAACTTTTAACAACTTTATTCTACTGCATATCACATTAAAAACAATAAAAATATAATAATATTTTGTTTCTTATTAAATCTTAACTGTGTGGGAATTATTAGCCTTTTTCCTAAATTAAAGAAGGAGACATTTATTTGCTTACTGTGGGAATAAACTTATAAACAGTTTTTATATTACCTTCAATATATTGAACAATGAATCAATTGATTCAAACCCAGTTTAGACTTTATCCAATAGGTATAAAACATAGAATTGCACAACTATGTCGTAAAAATCATTTAATTGTATGACCTCACTTTTATTTCCTTACTTTTAACAATGTTGAGAATTGTCAGTAAATATTTTAAGGAACTAAATTGAGTAATTAATTCTGCTATGAAAATATTTTACGTATGATTTCATTGTTTAAATTTAAATACATGTATTTATGAAAATATTCCATGATACTTTTGTATATGTTTTTAAAGAGTATTTATACACATATTCATTTTGACATTGTTGGAATTATAAAATATTGTGAAAAATAATTTTGATTATTTATAGGTTAAAATAGATAGTATATAAATTAATATTTTTGTGTCTATTTTTTAGTTTTTTTTCATTATAATATTGCTAATTATATATTTTTAGGTAACTATTAATACATATAATATTTTATTGATCTAAATTAAAATCATATAATTTTTTAGTCTATACTACTATTATAAAGAGATCAAGTTTGTAGGAAGTAATCAAACTACTGATGCAATTCTGAAAAATCTTTTACGAGTGTATGGTGGTATAGGCTATATTTTTATTATTAGAGATTCTATACAACTTGTATAATTAATAATGTGAGGTGCACCTAGTAACAAATAAAATGTGTATTATCAGGAAATTAATAATTGACCTAGAATCATGAATATTCATTTCATTTATTTTTCTTTCAAACATCATACATTTTCATAAACAAACATACATTTTTAAGTCTGTTTTGTGAGAATTTCTCTAAACTGTTACTTCTTAGAAGATTACATACTTCCATTGTGATTACTATGTATACAAGCAGGGGACTAATAATGATCAATTTGTTGCATGTTTAATATCATATAAATAAAAAAATATGTATGTCCAAGAAATCATACTTCCTTTGATTTCATGAGAGCTTGACAAAATACTTACACTAAAATACAGCTTAATTGTAAAATATTATTTCAACATTTATTCAATTTGTAATATGGTAGGATTTAAACAGCATATTTTGTCTTTATAAGTATCCCAACACCAGGGTTTCTAAAAAAGTCCACAAAATCATTTTATATTATCCTACAGATTATAAAAATAATAATAACATCTTATAAATATCCACCTGCTGGTTTCATGTCTCTTCCTGACAGAAGGCTTGGATTTAAACACTAAACTATACCACAATGTACTAAAATACTTTGTTGATCATAAGAACACTTGCATGACATAATATGTCAATTCAAATGTTTATTTTAGAGATGTAGCCTAACTTAATTGGAAGTTGATTTTACGAATATCCTTCTTTTTTTGAGAGGTGTAAATAAAATAACAAAAATTTATTTATAACAACAATGAAAATTTTAATCTGGAACACTTAAATTATTGAATGCTTGATGCAGAACAACATGATTAATTCTTCCAGTAAATATTCTTTGTTGTGTGTTGATGCAGTAAAAATGTAGGAATCACGTAAATATATTGACTTTATGTTCTGTGGATGTGTCATGCATGTCTTCTTATTATGGTATATAAGGTATAAGCATTAATTATTTTTCGATTCATTGATTTTATTATTTTTGTCTACTATAGTTTTAAGTAGGGACCGTAGAAAGAAATACTGCACGTAGTAAGAAAAAAAAACGAAAATTCACAAAAATCGTTCTATTATTATTTTATTCTTTATTTATTATTTAGAATTTTTTTTTGTATAATAGGGATGTTATGCATATGAAGTTTCGGATATGGATATATGTATCTTAAAATTATTTAATCGGTTTCATATACAGATATTACATCTGTAAAAGAATTTTACAATATGTAAAAAAACCTGTCCGATCCGTTAAAGTGATATTAGATATCGAGATTCATGTAAAAAAATTGAGATTATAAGTTAAAAATGTATCCCAAAAAAATTATAATTCCGCTTATCATCGTTAAAATAGTTTAATTACAGTTGTTCGAAACTGTAGTTGTCTGTGTGTATTGGTTTTTGACCATGGCTTATTCGACTTTGCCCTATCCATAATTATGCGAAACATTCATATCGGATACGGTTACAGTTCTTTTTTATTTCAGATATCCGATAGTTTCGATTACGAATACAGATAACTTCCCTTTTGAAAAATGTAAAAATTTATTAGTATCATATTTTTTTTATAATGATAATTGTTAGTTGAAATGCAAGTCTTTAGGTTATGTCGTAATTTGCACGATCTAAAAATTTACGTTCTAGTGCAGGACTTCTTAAGATGAACAAAGTGTAGCAATATATATCAATATCCAATATGATGAACATCCTAACATTATGTAATGAAAGTGACTAAAGAAAAAAAAACCCTGTATATGAGTATTACAGCATTATCTCTACTACTAATAGAGTAATAATTATTTCTTTATAACTTTAGCCTATGGCTACAATCTCACCTGATGTTAAATGCTGATGTGGCCCAAGATGGTAACCCGCTAATATGGGGGACTGGCTCTTAAGCGTAGCTGCTGGAACACACCTACATGGGGTCGCCTTGTTAGGTGAACAATGGAAATACATAGTTTTTTAACTTCTAGTTGTGAGGTATAGTCTCATTCCCGATGGCTTTGGGTGCGTGCACTAATTTTTTTTTTTGTTTAAACTTTTTTATTGTAGCTGTTGAAGACAGATAAGCTTAGGGCGCCTCATAGTAGAGATACATTGAGAATACAAAAGGTTTTCATGTTTAAGAGTCGTGCATATACACTTATCTTTTATTTAATATAACTTTTGTTTTAACTCTTATACAAGTCATATATGTATCACATAATATACGTCATATATACACACTAGTAAACATTTCGAAATGAACAGTTCAGTATCAGACTTATGTCCGACTGTATTGTAAGCTTCTAAATAAATATACAGTCCATTATAGAAGTTTTGTACATAGTTATCATTATACCCCACAATTTGCTTAGTGACTGATTTTCAACTTGAGAGTGGTAGCTAACCAGGCGGTCATTAGAAAATGCCCTACCATCATGCAATGGTTTCATCACTTGACTTAAATTAACATTGAAAATTTAATAATTTATCATCATTAATGTATAAATTAGATACCAATAAAAAATTGTAAGTCGAAAGAGATTTAAAAATATGTATCGTACAATATAAATTTGAAAAAATAAAAATAAGTTGATAATTGTTGTAAAATGTCTCTTCTGAAACTTATGTCATAACTATGTGAGTTACGATATTATTTATATTAAGTATTGATTGTAAAAAAATAAAAATTATTAGTTTTTCACATATAAGCCTGAGAAAGGTATTATATAAATTTGATCCAATTCAAATAACGGGTTATAAAGTATTATAAATCGATTGGTGAGGAGGTGATTAATTATTCAATAACTATGTCTTCGTGCGTAGGTGGGTTTCATTATGAAATCGATAAACTCCGCTTGTCCTCTGACCTTTGACTTTTTTTGATAGTTGTATACGTAGTATGAATACAATATGGAAGGTATTTAACGCCAAACAACATTTAGAGATAATTAACCAAAGAGAATATATTTAATGAAACCTGTTCTGATCTGTTATTTAAATACTTACACTAAAATTCATAAACGCTCTATAAACCTTTAACAACTTTAAATTGATTTATATACCTATGTGCGCTAGTGGTGGGTAATAGCGGCTTTTTTGGAACACGAAACGTAACTATCTATTGAACACTGATAACGGTTTCCAGAAATATCTATTTTAGTAGCTGGTTTTTCAGTTTTTAATACTCTCTATTCTAGTAGAGTAGCTGATTTGCCTGCACGAGATTATTGTCGCTGCCGTGTTTTTAAAGAATTTTATACGTTACGAAGCTATCGTTTACTCTATAATAGTATATAACTAGCTGTGCCTGCGGCTTCAGTGTGCAGCGTGGGCTACAGAATACCATCGGTATTCTGGTGACCGTCACCCACCAGTTAAAAAGGCTTCTTATTATATTTGTGCGGAACCCTAATTGTTTTTCTAAAATAAAAGTAGCCTGAGTTACTCTTTATGAAATCAGCTATCTACCAGTGAACGTTCAGTCAAAATTGATCCAATCGTTTCCGAGATTAACCAGAAAAAACAGACAGACATTTTAAAAATTGGTTTACCGTATATACTTTCATATGCATTTAATAAGATATAAGAGTCTCCACATTACCTTGTAATCTTCAAACAATTTTTATTTGTCTCTGCTTCAAACATAACTATAACAAGATGGCGGCCCCCGAATCGGAGATATATGTCATACTTTGCCAGTTTCTTATTAGGCATTCTATAGAATACCTAGGCAATGTATGAATTATGAATCATTTCATACATTATAATTCGTACATTGTTGGCTAGCTTCAGGCATTCTATACATTGCCTATATAAAATACATTATCCTTTTCCTACTCAAAATAACATGCTTTTATTTAACCTGTAAATTAAGCTGAATATGAATAATAATAATAATATTATTAATTAATATTATTTTATTTCTTATAATTTATTTACATTTCTGTATCACTGTTGTATGGAAATTACTTTAACCCTAGATATTTGTCTTGAATTTCGTTGTGCATAATATGTTCTTCATGTTCTACGTGTGATGAAAATGTTTATTATATACAAGCTGCGCCCCACGGTTTCACGCGTGTTAAGTTTATTCGAGCAAGTCTCCACCGCTCCGCTGGAAGCATGTGTAGCCTGTCGTTGTTCATACTTCCCCGTACTTGCCAGATTACTTGACATTCATGGTTACTACTCCGTCGTAGTGCGAAGTAATATAACTTATAACCTTTCACAATAAATAGTTTATGAATTGCAAAAATAATCTATCAAATATGTCTGATAGTTCCAGAGATTAAAGCGTTCTAACAAACATACAAAAATCAATCTTATGAGCCTTATAATATTAGTAGGTATAGATAAGTATAGAAAACAATTTTATATATTTTCAGATTCGAATGCTTGCTGATCCTAATGGCGCCTTCATCAAAGCTCTTGACCTCGGAACCAACTTGCCGCCGTTGGGTGGATTCCGTTCGAAACGATTCTCGATGGTGATCAATGACAGCAAAGTAGAGGAACTCAACGTAGAACCCGATGGTACTGGACTATCATGCTCGCTCGCAGACAACCTCAAGATTAAGAAGTAATTTAAATTTCTAGCCGCCTTAAACTATCCTTCCTTTTATCTTTCAAAGTGTAGGTTCAATTATTCTATTATTTTAGAAGAGACTATTCTAAGAAACCTTTTAAATGGTACGTCTTTGCATTTAAAATGCTCTATCAAATTGAAAACAAAAGCTCATGTTTATAATATCGTGAAGTAAATTTATATTATCTTTGTTTTACAAAATAGAAGTAAGTCTTTAGTTCTGGTGTATAGAGTATATAGTAGTAGAGAGTGTAGAGAGTGAATAGGTCTGGTGTTTAGAGTAGCTATCACATTTAAAAAAATACTAAGAAATTATTAAATGGGGCATTCACGTTGCGATGAACCGTCCCATTGAATTGGAGCGTATGCGACAAGTTCTATTGTGAGTGGATTAAAAAGGGCTGTACGACCAAGGTCATGTCGCAGGTTCGCTGAAATAGTCATAGAGTCTTGCAACACAAGCAAACGGATCGTAACGTCACTCACGTTGATGTTTGAGATGTAATAGATGTATATTCATCCTTCGCTTAAAGACTCTTAAGTTATATGTAAATGTAAGTTGTATATAAAGCATGACAGCGGCGATCGCCAATGGATTTCGATTTCTTGGTGGTCGCCGTTGTGTTTGGATTGTACTGTGTTTACCATCAAGAACAGTAAAGTCAATTTGCCGAGCTACTATAAAAAAACTGGAAGACAGATGCAGTTTCTGTCAGTATACGAACGTCATTCCAGTTTGTATTCTACTCAAAGTTCAGCCTATAAAAACCTCTTACATTTCATTTTTCTTTCATCCTTGCACTCTAATAATGATACATCAATTAGTGCAGATTGTTTTTTTTTGCTCATTATGTACATATTACTGTATGAAAAATTCTTCTGCGCATTGGGCATCCGAAGAGTGTGGTGGTTTTTATAGGGCAGTCTGTAAGATCGAGTTGCAACGTATGTGTGATAATCGAACTGTCGTTGCGATGGTTCCTTCGACAGTCTTTGCGACCTTCTCAACGTGAAGGGCCCCTCTTACTCAGAACAAAATGAGTAATATGCAGTTGTCTATAGAAACACCAGTGTAAAACATTGTCTATGCCTTAATAAAAGGGAATACTGATTTATGATCATTTGTTCTCTGTTTTGATTTTGAACAACATGAGCTGTTGCATTTATTAAGTAAAGCTAGTTTAAAAGGCGGAACATATGTAATTTTTTAAGTTTTTGTGCGGCTTCAATTACTTTTTTTACTCACTAAGAATTCTCGCAAACCCTTAGGTTTAAGGTTCCACTGTGGTACATTGTGATTCTATCACCTAGCTTAAAAATAAATTGTTAGAGCACTTCTTGTGATATAATAAAAATAATCGATTTTTGAATTAAAGTTTATTACTTCATGCTATGGCTGTTTATTTAAACGACCCTTATTTCATTTCTCTTTATTTCATTTCTTTGTATGAACAATAATAACAACTTCAAAGGCACGATATTACCACAGCCTTTAAATGCATACAGTCGTCCAACGACGACGTCCAGACAAGGCAATCGTGCCAAGACGCGTGGGACAAGACGCGGGTAGAGCGAGCCCGACCTGCTCACACCACCGTGTTAAGCGACGTGTGCTGTGAGAGATTGCAAATCATCATCTCGTATAAACAAAGAACTTCGATTGTCAAAACTCAACGTCTCTTTATGTTTGTCCATTTATGTTCTTTTCACAAGAGAACCACTTACTTGATTTCTTTTTCTTTAATAGATGAGCTCGGCCCTTGTCGATAGAGCATTTGCCACTGTTACCTACCTTCTGCCTTTCTTTTGACCTCCTGATATGACACGACTCCCAGTTTATACTTCCCTTGTTGAAAAAAGCCTCGTCTAGGTCTTCCTCGTCTCGCTTTCCTTCAAATTTTGAGGGACATGAGGAATCCCTCGATAGAAGCCTATATGAAATATCTCACTAGGAGATATTTCGATAACGCTTCGAATCATTCCAACCCGCTCGTAAAAGCCACCGCGAATTACAACCCAGACAATTCGATCCCATTTGCCCAACGCTATAAACGCCCTCCGCGAAATCTCTGTCGATCCTGATGACGACATCGAGAAAGCCAACGAATTCTACGCGTCCGCTCCCGTACTCCATGCGTGCTCGCGCCCACGCCCGCGAAACCACTGTTCTCTCCGCAGGGGACGTACGGATAACTTCGCTCCCGCACACCCCCCACGACCGCCCTCCTCTGCGGCAACTCAAGCCATCGGTATGGAGCCCTTGAGCCAAGAAGCCGCTCGCGCGATACAGTGACTCTACATTCACTAGCTATCACAGACACACATGACACTACATTATACACACAAGCACGCCACATAGGTACATAGGTTGTGTAAGTAAATTTTTCTTTTTTTTGCCTAGTTAGACAAAAAAAAATCAGATTACTAAATACACATACACATGCTCCTTCTCTCCTCCCAGGGGAAAGAAACATGTATATATGAATAGTTAGTTTAGATCGAATCTTTAGCACCCTCGGATGTCGTTGCAAAGCTTGCCCGGTGAAGCTGTAAAAGTCGTAAAGGCTCCAGGGCTCCTAAGGCTAACAGTATAATAAGTTCGAAAAAGAAACGAAATAGTATGTACGCACACTAGTGTTATTCCGTTTTTGATCTCGTCTTATTGAAAACTTATTGCCGTCTATATTATAGTAAAACTATGAAGAACAAAAAAGGAACAAGGATTTTGTTTCTTTATTGTTGTAACAGCTTATTGTGGTTACATGCGCCATAGTTATCAAAATAGTCGAGTTTCAGAGTGCTTTGTCGTGGTTTTTTCAAACGATAATAACGACAAATAATAAAAAAGATAAATGAACATTTTATTTTACATCTCATATTGATCTGTGTTCTATGCATGTATAAAATACTAAATTTTAAGGAAACTGTGTAAAATAATAAGATTACTTTAAAATATCGCTATCATTCATTCTCTATTTCATTCTCTGTCTGTGATTTGTCATCACACTTTGTATGCATAGGTATTATGCATGGAAGTAATAAAAATATTTTTTTATAATTCCATTGTATTATGTTATAAGTGTTCTTGATTATTTTAAAATTAAACAGTTTGTGTTTATTATTGTTTTTTTTTTTTTTCGAACTGACTATACTGTTAGCCTTAGGGGCCTTTACGGCTTTTACAGCTTTACCGGGCTTGGGGGCGAGCGCTTAGGGCACTCAGTCACGAAAGCTAAGCAACAACATCCGAGGGTGCCAAAGTGGCCGAACCTCGGCTCGGACTGTTGCGCGTATGTAATTAAGTCGCGATCTGACTAAATCCCTATCATTCGATCTAAACTAACTATACATATATACATGTTTCTGCCCCCTGGGAGGAGGGAAGGAACATGTGTATGTGTATTTAGTGGTCTGAAATTTTTTGTCTAATCTAACTAGGCAAAAAAAGAAAAAAAAAGGTCCCTTACAGAACCTATGTACCTGTGTGTTGTGCATGTGTGTATAATGCAGTGTCATGTATGGCTGTGAAAGCTAGTGAATGTAGAGTCACTGTATCGCGCGAACGGCTGCTTGACTCAAGGGCTCCATGCCGATGGATCGGACCTAGGCTTGAGTTGCCGCAGAGGAGGGCGGTCGTGGCGGGTGTGCGGGAGCGAAGTTAACCGTACGTCCCCTGCGGAGGGAACGGTGGTTTGGAGGGCGTGGGCGCGAGCACGCATATGTTGCGGGAGCGGACGCGTAGAAATTGTTAGCGTTCTCGATGTCGTCATCGGGATCGATAAAGAGATTTCGCAGACGGCGTTTATAACGTTTGGCAACGGGGATCGAGTTGTCTGGGACGTAGTTCACGGTGGATTTTACGAGCGGGTTGGGATGATTCGAAGCGCTATCGAAGTATCTCCTGGTGAGATATTTCACATAGGCTTCTATCGAGGGAAGCCTCATGTCCCTGTGCAGGTCCATGTTCCTAACGAAGGCTGGAGGGTCAAGCAATTGACGGAGAATCCGATTTTCGACTCTTTGCATGCGGGCAAAGTTATGTTTGGACATATGTGCGAACGCGGCGCAGCTATATGTCAAGATCGGACGGACGCACATCTTGTACAGTGTGAGGTTATGTCTTAAGCACATTTTGCTTACCGAACTGAGCAAGGGTCGCAAGCGGGAAAGGATCCAGATGGCCCTATTCCTGACTATAGTAACGTGTGCGTTGAAGTTAAGCTTCGAGTCGAGGGTGACACCCAGAAATTTAGTCTTGGTGGCCCAAGGGATATTCGTACCGAATAATGAGAGGGGTCCTACCGTGCGTGGTAGTTTGCATGTATGCGGTTCGAACATAATCGCGGCGCTCTTTACCGGATTAATAGCTATTCGCCACGTTCGAAACCACTCCCCGAGAGTGGTTACGGCATGTTGGACTGCGCAGGCGAGATTTTTTCTGTGTCTGTTTGACGCATATATGACTGTGTCGTCAGCGTAGAGCCCTACCTCGACCCCGGGGGGCTTCGGGAGGTCGCTGACGTACAGATTGAAAAGGCAAGGCGCCAGAATGGAACCTTGCGGGACGCCTGAGCGTATAGGGTGGGCGGTAGATAGTACTCCTTCCACTCGGTAGTGGAAGGTGCGGTCGCGTAGAAAATCGTGAACTAGATGAACTAACCTATCCGGGACTTCTAATTGATGTAGCTTGTGGACTAGTCCGGCATGCCAGACCTTATCGAAGGCCTTAGCTACGTCGAAAAAGACCGCAAGCGTACGGGCGGGTATTATTATAATGTGCAAGCGGAGATTGTAGATCGAGAATAGCTATTAGAGATCAATAAAAATTTGACAGTACTACGACAGAGATCAATTTAATCAAGCACCTTTGAGCACCTTTAGAGTTTTTGGCGGGATCTCAGACTGTATGTAGTGGTTTTTGTTTTTAATTCATAAATTTGTGTTTTTAGACCCTATATTGTGTAAAACAGGTGGCATTTTGCATAATAAAGCTTGGTTATTGTGCACAAGTGAAGTGAATTGAAAATAATAACATAGAACATGAATTCTGATATGCCACAAAAACTCCCTGGAAGGTTCTAACAAGGGAGGCGCCATCTTGTTAGGGCCCTGAATTCGACATAAGACTGGAAAATTTCCCTCGCTTTGGTTACAAATATAAAATACTTGACACTGGCCCAATGCACGAATAGTGCGAAGCCATAATTGAGAAGAAGAAGAGCACCTTTATAACCTTACCACATATTATTTTATAATATAATAATAAAATAATATGTGGTAAGTTGAGATCTAGTTGAGAGTTCTACGTCTCGTTGAGATCACTGTCAAGCTTGGTGATTTGAGAGCATAGAGTAAAGTCATACATCCATCGCTTGAGAGCGTGAACTTATGATCATATGAATATGTGATCATATAGCACACTTTATTTCTTATTTACATTTGCGTTATTATAATATAATCTAACATTGATACCATTTTACATAACGGCTTTTGCGTAATGTAATTTGTTTATCGTACACAAGTAAATCGAATTATAAGTAATAAAAAGGAACGTGAATTTCGAGTGCCCTCTAAATCTATTTAGAAAATATTGTTAAGGTGATCATAACCTTAGACGTTTAGAGGGTTGTATTAGACCACATTATATATGCTTGCATTTTAAATAATGATTATTTGAAGTTATATACAATTTATACGACTTCGCGTCGATTGACGTGAGTTCGAGTCCCTACAATGAGCCTGAGCTTTCGGTGAAGGAAAACATCGTGAGGAAATCATAGCATGGTGGTAGGGCATTTTCTAATGCCCGCCTGGCTAGCTACCACCCTCAAGTTGAAAATCTGCCGCCAAGCACCAATAGGTGTGTTCCGGCAGCTGCACTTGAGAGCCAGTCTTCCACTAGGTTTAGCGTGTTACCATCTTGGGCCACATCGTCACTTAACATTAGGTGAGATTGTGGCCACTACGCCAAACCTATAACAATAATTAAAAAAAAGATCATTTCTCGTTGGTGTTGTGATCATAATCATAGATTTACCTTAAATCTAAGACCATAATGATCATAAATCGTAAACGTCTTAAAAAATAGTTTTTAGCAGGATCTCAAATAGTCACGTAGTGCAGTAATAACATAAGTATTTAGTCACTACACATATGTTTCAAAACATGGTCTCTGTAGCATTTGTAACTCTGGCCAAATATGTCTATGTTGGAATCTTTGCTTATGCTGTTGTATTGTTTTTGGATTCTATTCACGCAGGAGAAGTGCCCTAGTTGAGATGTGTGTAGATTAAGGTTAGCGTATACTTTCATACGGTTACCGTATACTTTCAAGTACTTTAAACCCTGATTTTCTACCCTGGTATTTTAACATACTCGTACTTCGAAGCCCCGGTATTAAATTTTGAAAGTACATCCCATCCCTAACGTCGTCTTAGTGGATTTTCCACACAATTTGATAGTTTACCTTCCTTTTAGTGGAAAAATATTGCTTTTAGTAGCTGATGGTATTTTCTAGTGGTTCAGGAGAATTCAATTTCAATTAGTGAAAATAGGATCACTCTAACAGTAGAGTCACACGGTTCAAATATATTTTTAATTTATTTGTGGAGCTCGTATTTACTATTACTATGTAAGCAACTGAAGTTAACTGAGTTTAGTAAACAAATACTAATAATATTTAACGAGTAATTTCCGTAAATAGTTAGCTAGTGGGATGGATCGTCTGCCGTTACGTCTTGTCTGACGGTTCCTTGATTCAGAAGATTCATCCCGTTCTGTCAATCTAAAACCGATGATGATGGTACCGACACATTAATTAATTTGAAAAAGATGATTTTATTTATATAGAATAGCAGTTGGTTCAATAATTTATTTAATGTTGTCGACTTGTTGATTTAGTAATTGTATGTCGATTATTTATATAGAAATTTAGTATTTTGTTACACAATATGTAAAGGAAAACAAAGGTAAAGGAAAACTGTTTACCAATATATCCCTTATTTTCTTTCGTTATAGCCAAAAAATTGTTTAGTGGAAAATTTAGGGATTATGGGAGTAATTTTCTGTTAATGGTTTTACAAGTTGAATTTGGCAGCAGTTATAACTTATAACACTCTTTGGTTTAACTGTTGGCAATACTGTAATATTGTCAAAACTACAAAAGATCAAAAGCAGAGACAAAATCAAAAGCGTCTGTGTTCATTAAACGTAGTGATTACATACTCTCTGGTGTCCATCTGTGTCTCTGTGATCAAAAGTCAAAACAAACCGAGTCTATCAGTCCGTCATTTTCAGATATTTATTTGAATAATTTTTTAACATATTAGCGTTGTAGGTATTACTACTCTTTGACCTTAATCATTATGACTTTGTTTCGCAAGCATGTATAAACGAGCTCATTGCCTAACAACTACGTTAATTTTAGTTTTATTACTATATTCAATCACAGTTGATTTTACGGAAATACTGGTAGACGAAAGCGCACAGGTCGACGAATGGCTTGATCAAAACGATCTTGGGGAGTTCAAGAAGCTATTCAAAGAATATGGTGAGTATTTATTTATTTTTTTATTGAAAACTCAATTTTTTTATTATGTTACAAATTGTGTTGATTTATTGACGTTTTGATAACAACATTCGAGAGAAGTTATAAATAAGTGACAGAGATAGCAAAGACTACATTGTTTATTAATTATTAATTTAATTTTTTACGTTTGTTTTCTTTTCACACAGTCATAGGCCTACAAGTGGTACTCGTGGATTTCATTAAGTTTTTTAATACCATGACTGTGGCAATCAAGCATGCAGGCCACCTGATGGTAAGGGGTTACCACAGCCTCTGGACGCTTGCAACACCAGAAGCATCACATGCACATTGCCGACCTGTGTTTTAATTTCATGAATGTTGGAAAGTTAATAAACATTAAAATACCTAATCAAAAGTTGTTATATACATACACTATTGTAGTGTTATTAGCTTCACGAGAAAGTAGCCCTAAAGCATAATGTATCATAAAATTCCAGCCAAGTATTAAATTGTTTCGAACACAATTATAGTGTTCTCATTCTTCTGAGCCAAGTACTAGCACAAGTTACAGCAAAATTTGTAGTGTTTTCAAATTAATTTGTTTGATTCCTTAATGTGTAAAGTCAATAGTTTAAAACTATTTAATAAAAAATTGATTAAAATGATATTTGGTATTACATTAATTTGTTTTACTAACTTTCTTGACCTTGTTTAAGTACATTAAAAAATACCTGATTTTTGGGTAGTCTGCTAGTGGTTTATGGGCAGTGTATTTTTAAGTTATTGGTTGGGTAAACGAACGACTCTCATTTGTCAGAAAGAACTGTTTAAATCTGTCTTGTATGTGCATAAAATGCAGAGTAAAGTCAGCTTTGTATATTAATTCTAATGGGGATTTTTTTTTTAAATAAATTTTTATTCTAGTGTTTGAGAACATTATGTTGTAAGTACATATATTTGTTATTGTTGATTTTTTATTTGGATATTATTATTATTATCAGTACTTTTTTCAGTAGTTAATTTTTATGTATTTTTAATTTTATTTTTAGTTTTTTGCTACAAATACACCATTTGTTTTTAGATTATTATATAACAGTGTGAGCTGTATCTGCATCCAGAAAGGTTCAATTGTATTTAAATTATGCTTTATTGAATTATTAGATTGAATACAGTTTTGTAGACTAAATAAATAAAAAACGATCTCACCTGATTTTAAGTGACAATGTGGCCACGATGGTTAGGTAACATACTAAGCCAAAAATGTGCAAATACTGGAGAATGCCTATAAGTGCTTGGAAACAGATATGCCACTTAAGTATAGTAACTAACCAGGAGAGCTCTCTTACCACTATGCTATGGTTTTGCCTTCAATGAAAGCCCTTTGTATGATGCAAACCCATATGGAGTAATGTGGTGTCAAAGAGTGTTACCATTCAGCTATCATCACTTCATGTTTTTGTGCCGTTGATTTGATTCATTCACAATATGAACAGCTCAATGCTATTTTAAGTATTATTGTGCTGTAGATATTTAGTTGGGACATATTAATCACAAATAAAGTTCTTGGGACAATTGTTACTACAACATCTACAAACTTGATTGGCGGGAACAGAAAGTAAATAAGATTTTTTTTTCTTACTTTTGGTGAGTTATCTACAATTATGTAGAACATTAATTTGATATATCTCTTATGGTTTACTCAGCGTATGACATTTAATCACCCCAAAAGCTTCTTTTTTCGGAATTGATTATCGTTATCGTCACTGGTTATTTCCTAAATTACTTTACTTATAAAATATATCCTAGCCACATAACATAGCTATGAATTAAAGGAAAAACCATGTAATTCTGATAAGTGGTTTTCGCGTGAAAAGAACGTAAACGGACAGACAGACAGAGAGCCGTTGACTTTTATAATATGTATATATAACATACATATAATTATGAAATATCAACAGACGAAACTATGAATCGCACACAAAGAGCAGATTGCGATCTGGTATGTTCTGTCACCATTTTTAAAATCAAATTAAAACGTTAAAAGTAATCAAGTCCAGTAAATGAAATGTGTCGCGACTCGCGTATAAAAATTCGCGCTGGCAAAAATTATATCAATATATAAAATATGAGTTCCCAGGGGTGCACACCGGGTGGCTTTGAGGGCGGCAATGACGTAGTCACCGCCATTTTTGCCACCCAGTTACCCACCTCCCACAAACAAACACAAAGGAGGGCGGCATTCGCGCTGCAGCGGTCGCGGCAAGCGCGCGTCTCTCGGAGTTTCTGTAACATTTCTAAAATGCTCGTTACGTTAACTTCTATTGTATTAACAATCTATTACTTTAATCAAATCTCTTCAAATAATTGTAGGGTTTTTTTTTGATGTAATGAAATAAAATTATGTTAAGGTTATAAAGCTTCGAAAGAGCTTTCGTTTGGAGCTGAACTTTTTTCATATAGTATTGCTAAAAATGTGGCAGTTTGAAGATTCTGAAATTTTCACTATAGGGATGATCCATCCATCCCATAGTCGGCATTCAGGAATGTCTATGTTGTCCGGAATGTCACAATTGTCAGGTTGGTACAGTTATTTGCACAAAAGACTTGCGTTAGGTTCTCTTAAGGTAATATTCAGTATAAAACAACGCTTGTCTATTATATTTTGTAAAAAAATTGAAGTTTCATATAAATATATTACCTAGGACTCGCATGAATAATTTTAATTAAATTTTAAATACTAAGCATTTTTAATAGGACAAAAAAATATGGGTAAGGGAGTAAAAAGGGGGCGGAGGTTGCCTATATAATATACAACTGCATTTTAAACTTATAAGTGTTGTGTTTTAAGCGTGATTGGCGGTTTTGTAAAGCGGGCGACGGGAGCGACTGAGCTAGCCATCTTAATTACACGAGGATGGCTAATAAGAACCGTGACTTGGTCGATGTAGATACAATCTCAAAATTAAAGCAAAAAAAAGAAACACAGCGCTCCGCAGCTGAAGTTGCGGACTAAATCAATCAAAAAACTTGTCGGGAACACACTTGGTATAAGTCAATAAGTCGTGTTGTATTTTAAATGTATTTAACATCAATAATCTATCTTTGTAAAGTGTGCGGAATAAAAGTCTGCAGCAAAATAGAAATAAAAAACAGTGATGAACGTATTGAACGTGAAATGGTGTTAAGCTTTCCAAAAAGCATCACTTCTTTTTGAAATTCAAACTTGGTATTGGGACTATATTTTACTTGACTGAAGTTTAAGTATGAAGTGAGAGGAGGATTCATCGACAGTCATTGTCGTCCACGACGGCGAAGGATATTAGATAACTGGATACTGCAAGCGGATATCGAAACGTAAAGCGTTAAAGCGACTCACGTAACTATCTCGATTGTCGATGGATATATCTCACATAGTGGTTGCCGCTCATTTTGAATCGTAGCTGGACCATTAGGTGTATCCATTTCATTGTATCAAGCTAGTAACTAAAGAAAAAATACTAAGACGTATTTTTTATTATTAAAATAATTATTTTATATTCATTCAATATTAATTCTTATTCCTTTTTAATCTTCTTACCACGCCTGGATTATTGAGGAGCTGGATGGCCTCGACGTTGACATGGTGATGAAGCCGATGTTCATGGGCCTGTGAAAACTTCTTGAACGACTTTGGTAACGACATCTATAATGAGGTCTTGGTCTAATGTATTTAAGGTCAATACGTATAAGCAACATTTAAAAATAAAATTAATACTGTAAACATGTTTATAAAAAAGACCAACCGTGTCCAACCCAGTCCTCCTATCGTTGTTCCACTTCCCGTACTTGCCTACAGTTTGCCAGATTGCTTGACGTTAATAGTTACTGTTCGGATCCTTAATGTTGCAGTGTGAAGATATATAGCCTATACTATTCCTCGTGAATCTGGCTATCATATACAAAAATATTTTTTCGAGCACATATGGTAGTTCCAGAGTTTAGCGCGTTTAAACAAACAAACAAAAAAGCTTTGCAGCTTTATTATATTACTATAGATATATATAAAAGATAAATTTTGACCTACAATTCCAAACTTACTATACATACGACATACCTTACTATTTTTATTTTTTAATGTAGAAAAAGCGAAAAAGAGGAAGAGATAAGGAGACGTATAGGAATGGCCAAAAATGTAATGTCCCAGTTGCATAAGGTATGGGGAGACCGTAACATCACGCGAAAAACTAAAACCAAGTTGGTGACTTCGCTAGTTTTCTCCATATGGAGCGGAGACCTGGACACTGAAAAAGGCCGACAGAGACCGAATAGACGCCTATGAAATGTGGAGCTGGAGAAAAATGCTACAGATTCCATGGACCGCTTTTCGCACCACCGTGTCTATTCTGAGAGAGCTTAATGTCAAAACTAGACTTTCCACTATATGCCTTCGTAGGGTGCTGGAATTCTTAGGACATATTGCTCGTAAAGAGGTTCACAATCTTGAACAGCTGATGGTGACAGGCAAGGTAGATGGCAAACGTCCCAGAGGACGTAATCCCACGAGTTGGTCGGACCAAATACGTTCTTCTCTGAACATCAACATCCGCAATGCCATTCATGAAGTTAAGGATCGCAGCAGATAGAAGGAAATCGTACGGAAGAAACTGATGCAGCGGGGGAGTCACGACCCTCAGTAATGAGGAAAACGACGAGAGGAGGGAGGGAATGTAGAAAAGGCCTTTATTTATAGATTAATTTTTCATTATCATATTTGGTAATTCTTAATATCACATCGCATACGGTACTCTATTGCCTACTCTTAACTTTATGCCATTTATCCTTGTACTAGCCTTGTCCGGGTCATTCCGGCAAGACTTACAATATAATTGACTAATCCCGCAAAGGGGTTTCGAAAGATTCATTTGACCTCCCAGCCACAATCCTCTTAGAATTCTTTTTAACTCCCTTTTTTACCAGTGCAAATGGAAATCGTTTTTAGGAGGTTGGTGATGACCAATGACTATGTATTCTACTAGAAGTACCATTTGGCATAAGAAGTCTGTCACATGTTCAAATAGATTGGTTAAAATGCGGGTCGCGAGGGTTGTGGACATCATAAATATAATCATAATTATATACACTGTTAAAAATCTAATGGTAATTTTACAAAAAATGTATTGAAAGTGATAGGCAAAATAATTAGCCAAAATTTAAATCGGGTATTGTAACAATACAAAATAAAATAAATCAAATTAATCACAATGTTTGTAAATTTGAGAAACTGACCTCGGTTTCGTAAAATTACAATTTGTGTAGGGTTTATACATAAAGATTGTAAAATTACAACACTTTTTTGTAGGTTTCTTCTGTCTAGGAAAATCTGGCTGTGATCTTCTTTAGGGTGGATTTATTTTACCAGTTGGGCTGCCCCAAGTAGTGCGAAATCTCTAAACAGATTTCTTTGGGTCCTACTTCACTATTTTTGAAATAAATAGGTAATTGATCACGATCGAAGTGTTTCAGTGTAATCGCATGTAGAATGCAAGATAATGACGTAGAACAAATTATTACTTTCTGTCGAGCATCAATTTACCAACAGTTTTATAATCCTCTTATATCGCGTAGTCTGTCTGACGCACTTTCATAACCGAACGGCTTCAATTGAATACGAGTATACTTGAAAGTTTCATTGCAATATACTTTAAACTTGATCTCACATTTATTGTTTTTTCGACATAGGTATTTGAAATATCAAAATGAATTCTTCTTTTTTAGGTTTTTGTGTAATTTGCCCATTTTCTTGCTGACTATACAGTTTTAAAAAAAATGTGAATACAGGTTAAAATATCTCAAAAAATTAAGGAAAGTCTCCTCAGATAGTTTTCCTGAAGCTACAAGGTACCTACTCTAACTGCCCATCTCAAAAATCTAACCTGTATATATATAACTTGAAAAATCAATTGCAGGCTTTGCAGTGTAGACGTTTTGTATAAATTTAGCTTATTTATGGCCTCGATGATATCTTTATGTGATTCGACGCCATTGGCGCGCTTGGCACGCGACACCTTTACGGAGAAATTACGCTATGTGGATAAGAATATTATTATTTTAAGTAGGCAACAGCTGAGACTGTTTTTACTGTGTGCTATTTAGAGTAAGCATGTTTAATGACACTGTGCTTGTTTTAGGGTAGAAGATTTTTTTCATACCTGTTACGAAGAAAAGACCAATAGAAATAGTATTTAAAATTTTTCAAGTTATATAATAGCGAACAGTTAACACCTGCAGATCTATAAATATTAAAGAAATCGGTTGCCAAACAACGAACTTACAAACAAACTGCGGTGAGGTCTTTTTGTGACTAGTTATTTACTACATATTTGTATCTTGGGTTTTATGGGATCTGGTTGATAACTATATAAAGAGGTGGTGATGGGAATAAAAATATATTCCGAAATCCTTTTTGAAGTGACTTTTTCAGTTAATTATGACGTCAAAAATTATGTACTTTTTAGTTTTTAAACCAAGTAAATTAAGCTGATCTATGAAATGAAACGAAAAAAATTATTGCCATTAGCTATAAAGCAATAACTATACTACAATAGCTATAAAGAGACATGCGTATTTTGTATTACTATATACTTTGACATTTGCATAAGAAATAATTCGTCTGTGTTCAAACATATTATGAATAGTGTACGAGTATGTATGTGCTGTACACATTCGTTATTTTTTTTAGTTTAATTATATTTTTTGTACTATGTGCGTCATTGCTCATAATTTTAGTTTTTTCTAAATTCATTTTCAAATCCTCTTGTAGAGAAGTTGTCAATCAGCAGGATAATGTCATCTGCCAACCGCAAATTATTCAATCATTCCCCTTCTATAAACAGACTACAAATCTCTCATTGAAGAATTTTTTAACATCTCCCTGGGCCAAAGTAAATAGTTTCGGTGACAGTGTATAACGCTTTTCCAATATTCATTTTTATTGGTTTTGTTTTTGGCGAAATATTGTCTTTTATATTAGATGTTTTTGTGATTGAATAACATAGATATACTATACTTTACATTCTGGAGAGATTAAATAACTATTTTAACCATGTTTTCACTACATTCCACACTATCGAACTTCAAGAAACATTCGATTAGGCCGTATATCTTTTGTCAAAATAGAAAAGTACGTATACCCAGGACAAGAGATTAAAATGAGTAAAGACTACCAGGTCAACGAAACTGACAGACGTAGACAATTTATATGGGTAATTTGCTGGGCAACTTCAGTTTGCATTAAAAATGAACATCACACCAGAACATAAAGCGTATATTCGACACATGTATTTCACCGGTTCAAACATTCGGAGCCGGAATAGAGCTCCTTAAAAGAAGCCATGAACAAACTAGGAGTGATTCAAAGAGCAATGGAAAGGAATTTTGGTAGGGGTAACATTGCGCAACAGTAAGACAAAGACATGGCTGAGATAACAGTATAAAGTTACCGACGTTGTCAAAAGAAATTGCAGAGCTGAGCTGGAGTGGGATAGACATGTAGCCCGTAAACATGACTCCTGATGTACGGTAGTTCTTGAATAGATACCACGGGGAGAGAAATCCCAGCGACGACAATGTGGGAGCGGCGCGGCGGGATATTTTGTTGCTTTCATTAAAGTGACCTAGTTTCAGGTTTTTGTATGCAAACACTAAAGGCTTATAAAAAGTTCAGGGTGAAGCGTTTCCTAGCAACAAATGGACAACAAAGTTTTCTTTTATTGTCCGCTAATAATTTCCCGGCACGGTATAAAGATTTTGCAATTACTCTTCGTATTACAGTGTTATTTTCGAAACGAAATTGCGAAACAAACAACAAAGGTTTACGAATGAAAGCTTTTTCAAACAATTCTTATGTCGGGGCGCCATTATATAATTAAATTTATACTGTGTTGCAACAATTAAGCGAATGTTGCCAAAGTAGGACGTACATGGATACCATTAATTTAGATAGATTTTTGCTAGGGGCGCTTCTAGTAGATGTATGAAAAAGAAACATACGTTCAATTGTATTTAATAAAGTATAAAACTGAAGTTATTAGTAAAAGTCTATAAATACAATAACAGTTGTTCCACAGACTAAACAGTCACTATGAATATGAAAAATTAGCGGTGCGCCCGCGGCTCCATTTCTATCCCGTATTTTATGTTGATTCCTATTATCGACAATTCGTATAGTCTAACTGTCGAAAATGATGTATACTTCTCGTGTACAAAATTTTATTGAAATATTTTTTTACAATTTCTAAAAATAATATTGTCAATTGTTATAGTTCATCATTTATGGAATGACATATGACGTTTAGTGATTGACCAATTGAAACTATATCAATTGTTGTCAATTTTATTGAATGCGATTTGGTGATTATTATTGCATCTTTGTAGCACATAATATCGCGATGTTGCCAATCTACTACTGCTTTAGGGGCGTTCTGATACTTGCACTACGATTAAAAAATAATAATGAAATAATTTAAGCGCTTTATCAAGTGATTTGAAACAGCAATAGATGTGTTTATATGTTTTGTTTAAACTTTAGTCTGTGTCGTGACAGGTATATCAACGTTATCAGGATGTGGTGCTCCGGAGCAGTTGGACCGGTTGCCGGAGATGCCGATGGCGGAGGAGAGGCGACTTCGCAGAGCAGCTCAGATACTCCAACAGAGACTCATACTACGTCAGTGGCTGATCACGCACAAACTACAACACGTTTACCCTAAGTGAGTTAGAATGTATTTACGATTCGTGTCCGTGTACGGCACTCAGTAATAAATATCCCGATTTTAGAGGAGATTTTTTATGCATTCAGCTTGAACATTTATCGACAATTTAAATTATTACCCGAGTGTTATATTAGTGGGCGGTGTTAATATGTTAACGGAATTATGATTACAGTTACGAAGTATACATGATGAAAATAAAGTCATTGTCATACATATCAGGGGTGAATAATTGTATTTATTGTCAGAAACATCTTCTATACATGTTATAAAACTCAACGTCTCTCTGTCCGTTTATTTTCTTTTTACGCGAAAACCACTTAGGTATCCGATTTACATGGTTCTTTTTAATTTATAGGCAAAGGATATATCTGGCTAGATTAAAGGATATATCTTGTTAGATAAAGTAACATACGGAATAAGCAGTGACGACAATGGTGAATCAATTCGGAAAGAGACGCTTGGATGCTTAATTGACTTACGCTGAGTAAAACATAAGACATATTTCAACATAATAAATTTAAACACTATAAAATTATAAATATTAAAATAGATCTACAAAAAAGTATGTATATCAGTATACAGTAAAAGTACAAATGTATGTATATCTTCTAAGGATTACCTACAATAAGCATTTTTGGGGGCAGCACAATCTGCGCGTGCGCTCGACCGAGAGCATTCTGTAGTTCACGCGAGTGGAGCCGCGGGCACAGCTGGTATTGTTATAAATTAGAAACATTAAATAATAAGTTTCTGGTTCCTGAATATAAATATAATTTGTAACCCATTATGAAGAAAGGGACTTTTGTTTCATGTGTAAAGCATGAAACGATTTTACGTCGATAATAGGAGTTTATTAGCCCGTAATTTTTACTTGATTTGGTACAAATTTACTCATTCGGATACGTTACAATTTTGTTTGAATTTGAATATAAAGCGTGGTTATTGTTTCCGACACAAAGTTAACAACGCCGCGCCAGCCAGTTCAAAGAAGATGCTTTCTATTACAATAAAGGGCTTTAAGTTTTGGCAATGATTTAGTCAGTGGCAGATTTGCAGTCTTGGCCGCCCTAGGCCGTGTAGAACTAGCCGCCCCCTTCTCAGCTCATTATTTAATAAAACATTTCAAATTTGATGGTATTAAAGAACAGCTTAACGATGCCAATATTGTAATTCAAACTAGATTTTTATCCATGTCTGGAGTCTTAATATATATACTTCATATTATGCTTTAGTGTATTGTTATTTATTGTCATCATATGTTTGCATTTGGTAGTATATTTTTTGCCACGATTAGCCGCCTCTAATATCTGGCCGCTCTAGGCCTGGGCCTAATTGGCCTTAAGGGAAATCCGCCATTGGATTTAGTATTATAATTATAGCATGTTTTGTACTAATTGGTAAATTGCCTGGTTAAATTTGCTTTGTTAAAATTTACTGCAAAACACCTAATAAATTATTCTGGTCGTTGCGCTCAAAAGTAAGTTTTTATTCTACATTTTTGAAGGCCATCACTAGTTAATACGTAAGATTTTGGTTGGTAACTAGTCTATAGCGATGAAAAAACTCCTTTTTTGTGCAAAGTTACTCTTAAAAACGCACTGTAGTATGCATCGATCGATGCTCGGAAGCGTTTACATAAACGGTTGCACGTAGTTTTGCTAACCATCCCTTGGTATCCGGGATACTTCGTTTTTAATGCCCTAATTGTACCGTATAGTGAGCGTGTATTTCAAAATGTTATTTTCATGTGGTTATTAGTCAAATCGCTACATCTTAATGTTGTCTTTTTGACTAACTCTAATAATAAACATTTCATTGTTTCTGCAAATTTCACGCTGGGTTTCTAATTATTATTGTTCCGCTAACTTGAATTTGAAAGCTGGTACCTTAGCTACAGGGCACCGAAAATTGTTTTCTGCAAAGCTGCGATAAAATCAATATTACTGCATCGTGACGTAACCATCCAACAATGTGATCTTATTAATTTTCATTGCCTTCCATGTATCTGTTCTGTTATAACATAGACCCTCAAACTTATATGACCCATCCACCTTGCGATTAAAAAAAGTGTATGTACTTATTTACGCAAGCAAGAAATTATACTTCCTTAGCTTAACAGACCATAACAAACAACAAAAAAAGTATTCCGCGTGCCAACAAAATGACTATAATGTAAAAATGTATTTTACCAACGTTATTTTAATCATATTGAAATGATCTTTACTTACATATATATACATAATTAAACTAATTTTACTAAGTTTACATTATTATCACCGATGGCTAACTTCATCATGTTGCACTTCCGTCACATGATGCGCGCGCAGCTCTCAATTTTACCATCTAATAAACACGACAAAAGAAGTATTTTTTTAAATATTACTAAATGAGCTTGTTCTAATTAGAAAAGCTTAAAATATATATTGTAATAGGCTGTATAGAATAAATTCCTTTGCGTAAAAAATGATAATTACTGTCAAAAAAATATCCCAAGATAGCAATTCGAGAGAGATGAGTAATTCAGTTTTTAAATTTAATATTTATAACTAAAACAGGCATGATGTATGAGAGTTCTTATTTATTATTTATACGCCGACGTACATAGACTCATTTTAAAAGGAAGCTATTAAATTCTTTACGTTTGAAATTGAAGGGTATACGAATTTTATAGACATTAATGTAAAAATTATGTATAAGGTACGAGTATTACAACATTGGATGGCGAGTTAATTTCTGTAGTCGTTTTCAAACGTTGATGGCCCAATGGTAGCGTGCCTGGATACCGAGTCGATCTACCTGGGTTCTAACTCTACAATAAGCTTAAGTTTTTAGGAAGGAAAAGATCGGATGAAACCATTGTACGGTTGTAGAGCATTTACTAATAATCGTCTGGCTAGCTTACCAAGCATTTTGGTCCACATTGTCACTTAACATCAGGTGAGATTCAAGTGCAGTAATCTATGACCTTGTGAATAACAAACAAATAGTATAAAAAAAGTCTGAAGTAATATTATATTGCAAATTTGCAGTCGAACATTTGCATGAATATTAGTAGGTATAGTACGGATAGGGGTTGTGAGGGAGGAAGAGCCGGTCACGGGTTCACGGGTCAATAGCTATCTACAGGTGTCCGCGTATTGTTCACGTCGAGGTCAACAGCTAGATGGACTGGCCTATTAGTTGTCAATGCTTATTACACGCCTCTTACTAACAACTATCGCTCCAGGTAAATCGAATTTCCATCTTTTAGAGTTACGAAGACAAATAAAAATTTTTTAACAGACTTCAAAAAAGGAGGATTTTATGTTTGTTCAGACATAACTTCTTTGTTTAAAAACCGATTTAGATGATTATTTTTTCGTTGTAAAGAGGGTACCCCAAGGGTGGTCCCATTTTAACTTCATTGACATAGAAACTTTGACAAAATATATGAAGTTGGTTTTCTTTTTTGTTAAAAATTGTTAGGTGTTAGGTTTGACAATAAACTTCCTTAGCACATAACCGATTTGCCGGATAATAAGTTCAAGAATCATGTTAAGCAAGTTTTATTATTGAAAGGGTATTATTTATTAAGGGTTATTATAGGGTGGATAAATACGTGAATGACGGTGATGTCTGGATGTGACTCGCTGTCTGTACATTCACTGAAAATGATAATATTATGTATCTGTAAAAATACAAATATTAAAGATCAACTTAAAAAACAGTTGATAAACTCTATCGGTTTTGTTGACGGTTCCTCTCGATGACTGGGATGTTTTCCGAACCGGTGGGAGTGTGCCGAGTTTCATAAGTGCCTTCTTGTGGCCTAAATTGAATAAAATATTTTTGATGTGATGTGACCATCAAAAAGAGGCCAAGTTCGGTAGAAACAACGTTCGGCGTAGTCGTCACCGATAAAAGAGCTGAGATCTAACGGGTGTCAAGTTCCATAGCTGTTCCTTTAACTATAGCTGTAGGATTCTTTTGCTTTTATTAATGAATAATGTTTGTTACTTTCTTTGATATGGTATTTCCAACTTGGCAAGTTTTAATCTTCATTAATGTTGGTCGTGACTTAATATTATAAAGAGGAAAGACTGGATTGTTTGTGTGCATTGAATAGGCTTTGAAACTACTGGACCGATTTGAAATATTCTTTCATCATTATAATCCTACATTATCCCTGATGAACATAGGCCATAGAATATATTCAATTAAGGGATCTGTATGAAAACTTCGAAAATGTAAGCCAACGTGTGAAAAACAATACTGAAAAAAAAAACGTTATATCGCGTACGCTGCGGAAATTATTGACAATAAAGTGATGTACTACAATTTTATAGAGGACATCAATATCTACAAAAAAGTCCGGGATACTATATGTTTAACTATGAAAGTTATGTCACAATAACTACTTTTTTAATTTAAAATATGCAATAGTAATGCCGTGGTAGTTTTGTAGATATGTATGATCTTTTTACAAACATAACAAATAAAAATATAATAAATAAATAAAAGTAATAAAAACATTTAAAAACTTTCTCTATAATGTAAGTACTCTTTCTTAGTAACCCCCGAAGCATAAAGAAGGGTGCGTGTGTGTATGTTAAAATTTATAATTTTTGTTAAATATCCGTGCGAAGCCGGGGCGGGCCGATAGTGTTATATTTAACACTAACTCTAACACTAAAATTTAAATCCGTTTCATATGGACGATCATGACAAAAATTTAATAGAAGGTAATAAAGTATACCCGTCTTCTTTTACATAAGCCGTTTTTTCGTGACCTCGTTTTTTTAGGCCGTTAATTTTGAATAACATTAGTCTTAGGATCTTTATATCCGCGTAAAAAAGAGGATCAAAACTCAAGATTTAACGAATAACTAATATATTTTATACTATTATTAAAAAGATGTATTTTTGAATATGTTTGTGGGAGTTAATCTCTAAAACTACTGATCCGATTATGAAAATTCTTACACTGATGGAATGCTTCGCTGTAGGTGGAGAATTCCCTGTCTCAGCATGAGGCTGCAGGCTTACCGCATACAGCTACAAGTACTGCAGCGCTGATATTCTGACAGGCTCTATATGTATGTACCTACAACCTCACGGGCGAATTTTACACACATACAATTTTATTTTAATTAAACTAAATAATCGTAATGCCAGTGAAAGTCTCGTCAAAATCGGTTCAACCGTTTCTTAGATTACCCGGAACAAACGGATAGACAGACAGAAAATTTGAAAAATGAGTGTTTTGTTATAGTTATCGTGTATAATTCCATATGCATTTAGTAAAAACCTGGTCACTTTGGCATTACAAACAGACACTTCAATTTTATTATATTTATGTATAGATTAAACATTTAAATTAATTAATCTAAATAAAACACATGCTGCAAGAACGCGGTGACGTCATCATTCAATAAATAAAACTAAGATTATTATAGGTATCATATATGCAAAACTGACTAGTAGAATTAAAGTTATGAAATTTCTTCAGCGTAAATAATTCTAAAATCATTATTTCAAAGCGTAATAATAGTTTTAGAGTTATTTATCACAAGATAATACTCAGTGTATATATTCATTGTACGATGACATCAAATTTTCTGTAAGGCGTTTCTATTCACGTGATTCACAGACAAAAATTTGAGTTTAATTTTTATGTCAATTGATTAAATTTACAGACTTCTCAGTCTCGATGTGGCGTCATTGGAAGACGTCTACTGGCTCGAAGATAGTACAGTTCGACACGTGCTGGAGCTGAAGGTATTCGACGCTTGGTTACTAGCGAGACAGAGCCTGCCCACCGGTAAGGAGGCATTGCAGACCCTGAAGGAAGATCTATGGAGCGCCGTTGTGAAAAGCAGCAAACATCAAGACGCTTGGACATGGGGTAAGACGATTAAATCCTTCAACTATTCTCTTAAACAAACAATGTTTATGTTTACATGGTCCTTATCGACAACTAAGAAGAATCAATAGTGTTTATCTAAAAAAAAACTTTGGCAGATGAATAATTTCTAAATATTGATGCAAACGATTCGGCAAGTTAAGCATAATTGAACGTTAAATCTCACTGTATTATAAAAAGTTTAAAACGTTAAAAATTTTGATAGACGGTATTAATTCTTACCCTCATTATGCTAACTATATAATATTTTAGATTACAGATCACTGTAACGTAGTTATATGAGGTTATCTATTGTAGATTAGTTCTGAAACATTCATTGAAAACATAACAAAGACAGCTGCTATAAAATTTCCATATAAAATTTTTACATTACTCAAAAATGTATATTAAAAAAAGATTTAAATTTCAGTGGATATTTGTTGTGCTTTCTTCTGTTCGATATTTTAGGATCTATGTTTCTGGAAATGCCTCTAAACCGTAGACGTAATATTATAGACCGAGGGCATAGCTCTGTTCATAGATTGTGAAACTATAACCAGGTCAAAATGAGAATGTTTTTTTTTTATACGAGAGTGTATATTCAAATAACCTCATTTTTTATTGCACATTGTTTAAGCTCCAATATGGGTGCTAAAAAACTCGACCTTGAAGTCATCGTATTGCAAAAATGATTTGCTTATTTGTTGTTATTTATATTATGTACAATTGTATATGTAATCGATTTTCTAAAATATGATGGTCACGATTGTCTAGCGGGCGGGGTCACCTGTGGTCGTCGTCGGTTGTTACGCGCTTACGATTGGGTTGGATATTGTTGAAGGTGGTATGCTGGTGGTGTCCGTGTCGGTGTGCGGGCTGGTGACCCTGGCGGCCATGACGCAGCCCTCGCTGACGCCCGAGGCGAAGCACTCCCTCCTGCAGTACGTCACCGGGAAATACCTGCATCCGCCCAGCTGTAAGGTATTATTTCTCTATCAGTAGCGATCGGTGGATATTTACAAAAGGCATTTCATTATCATTTTAGTATTAGATAAAGGTAGCCCGTCAGTCTCACTAATATATAAAATAGAAACCTCCAGGTCAGGACCCGTACCGAATCCTAAAGTTATTTTTAATTAAGTGTAAGATATCTTTATCAGTATTAGTTTACTGTTCCAAAATAATATCTGTAAATGTGAAAGTATGTAACAAACAAAATAATTTAATAATTTAGATTGCAGTTTCAAACGTAACTTATTCACAGAACCCAGTTTAGGAATCGCTGGTGTAGGTTGATTTTGAAAGTTGATGCGACAACGTCTCGAAGACAAATAGCCAAATAGCATTTTTGTATTTCAAACAAACGTGGTTTGGTTTCATTGTTTGACACTTAAGATCCTAGTAACTACTTCAATAATTGTAAATAGTCAAATAACTAAAAACATGTTTTAACTACGCACGAAAACTTATAAAACTTTTTAGTCTTATAATAACGTCTCGTTACCAAGCCCAATCTATTGGACTTGTCAAAATAAATCATATGAGCCCAAACCCGAGGGGCTTACTAGTAGCCACTGGTGTGTTCCACTATCCAACAATTTATAATATATGGAAAACTTTTAATTAATTGTTAAGAAATTTAAAAAAATGCAATTAGATATAAGTGTGAAAATACATTAACAAAGATTATTGCGCTATTGCAAAGTGAGGATTGAATTTAATCGACAACATATCCATATAAACGGCTAATCATCGGCCAATTTGATGGAATTGGCCGATGTGTAACCATTTTGATCGCCCTTTCAAACCCCAACCCTTACTTATTCCAACTGCTTCTACATGCGCTCATCGTTATCAAAATAAATTATGAAGAAATTACAAAATCTGTGAATCTGGTGGCTTCCAAGTGTAGTGAGTAATTATGATCTATCCAACACATCGAAACCCTTATTCCTATATTTTATAAGAAGAGTAACTGTCAGTCGTAAATATATTTGTTTCTCATGTGACCAATTATAGTATCCTGAGATATTTTACAGCATTTTATTTAGTGTTAGGAATAGAACAATAGGCGTCTAGTGTTGTCGTTGTGGCATTATGTCGGTTCTATGTGATCGTGTGTGAGTGAGCGCCGTATGATTCGCCATGTTCCGTCAGATTGAATGGGGCTGGGAGGAGCCCCAGGCGGTGGGCGAGACGATGTGCTTCACGGTGCTCTGCTACCAGAGGAACGGGCAGCCGTACCCGATATGTGACACGGACGAGCTCACTGTCTCCATCTCCTACGGGACTAGGAAAGTTAGTCTATTCACTTTATATTTTATTGCTACCGTTTATATTTTGTACTTTTGAGCGTGATTAGAATTATTAAATGTTAAGGAATTTTAGTACAACGTTTTGCAGCGCAAAGCCGCTGAGGCAAAAACGATATAAAATAGTTATTTGACCAAAGACAAATAAAAACTATGCGGCATGATATCTACGACTGCCTATGAGGTTTGTTACCGGCGCTCGCCATTGTTTTTGGACTTTACAGTATTTATTGTTTATTTGTTAATTTACTTGTTATTTTTTTATTTACTAGGCAGTTAATTGTTTTACATTGAGTAAATAAATTTACACATTACTAAAAGTTTCACTTCTGTCACGTGTACACGTACGCTAAAAAAAGTGAAGCGATGATGGCTCAGTGGTAGCGTGAGTTCGAATCCCTGCAATGAGCCTGAGCTTTCGGTGAAGGAAAATATCGTGAGGTAACCATAGCATGGTGGTAGGGCTTTTTTTAATGCCCGCCTGACTAGCTACCACCCTCAAGTTGAAAATCTGTCGCCAAATACCAATAGGTGTGTTCCGGCAGCTGCACTTAAGAGCCAGTCTTCCACTAGGTTTAGCGTGTTATCATCTTGGGCCACATCGTCACTTAACATCAGGTGAGATTGTGGCCACTACGCCTAAACCTATAACGATAAAAAAAAGTGTTTTCGAATTATACGATTGAAATTTCCCAAATGAATGATAATATTCGAATCTGTTCCAATGTTATTTTTATACCATTAAATTTTAACTAAGTTTTTTAATTTGATGATAATTACTATAATTAATAACAAAAAAGAAGACTTTAAAAATTAGTGTAGATTTCTTGTTTGTTTATCTTGATATTGATTATTAACAATAAGTGAATGATTATGTAAGTAATATTAAGGTATAAGTATATTATATTAGGTGACAGCGGTGATAGAGCTGGGGTCCGGCGACCCCGCGCAGGCGCACACCGCGCGGGTCAAGTTCACTGTGCGGGTCGCCGGGGTCTACACCATCTCCGTGCTGATCGGTAAGGAATACTACGCGTGCCGGTGACGGCGTCTGCTTTGCTTATTTTTCTCATATTTAATTAATGTGTAATCCATAATTTTGACAACGTCACGTGAATAGAATATTTTTCTTTTAATCTTTATACATAACACTAACAAGTTGGCGGCCGCCCTTGTTAAAATTGTCCAGGAAGTTTTTGTGACAAAATTTATGTAATACACTGATTAAAAAAAATAAGGGACGGTCGTTTGAAGTTTCGCCTGAGGCGTTTACACTATAAAAAACCTATCGCCATCTCTTAGAACTGCTCTCAACTACGATGTGATCGGTGTGAGCTGGCCAACAGACGTAACTTTGTACAACCCGGTCACAATATCTGTGCACCTGACCTCGTGACGTCATATCGGCGGTCTGGGTACGGTGTGAAGTTTTTTCGTTTATTGTTTTTTAAAAGTTTTTTCGAGAAATGTGGAGGTAAAAAAAATATACTAACCTTTTCAAATCAATTTATTATTGATGAAGGGTTTGTTATTAAAAAACAATAATTTTGATTACAAAAACATTTATTATTAAACTCAGTCACTATAAATTATATTGACTCTATGCCTGACACTGTATCTTCCTCACTCTCACTTTCTGAACTCTCCGAACTGTCTTCCCCTAGTGATATTAAAAGTTGTGTGATGTTGTCATCTGCTAGATGATCCTTTTCCCAGTATTCTCGCTGTAGTCTCTCCACGTGATTCACTTCTTTTTTCCAGTCAGCTGGCGTAATTGACTTAATCGAATCTTTTGTAAGTTGTTCTATTTTCTTTTCCGATTGGTCAATGTTTTTATCTGCCACCCTTTGCTTTATCAAGTTCCATATATATTCGATAGGGTTTAGGTCACAATGATAAGGTGGCAGACGCACAACTTCTTGGCCATGCTCTCGCATCAAATCGTCGACGACATATTTTTTCGACGGCTTTGTTCTCAGTATAATGGGATACAATTCCCTCTTTGTCATTTTGTCATTAAATGGAATATTGTGTTTACGTAGCCAATTTTGCATGTCAGCTTTAAGAGCAGCACTAGTGGGCGCTTTCACCGACTGCGTCGAATGGTAGGGTGCATTGTCTATGACAACTATACCGTTCGGCGGTAAATTTGGTATAAGCTTTTCACGGAGCCATTTTAAAAAATTGTTTGTGTCCATCTCGTTATGATAATCGCCGATTTTACTTTTACATTTATAAAGTAATTCTGCACCTTCAATGAATCCATTTTCTCCTCCAGCGTGTACAAGAATCCAACGTTGACCCGGATTTAAATTTTTCTTCACACTGCTGTCAATATTGTTTTGCCAGCATTTACTGACCGTATAGTAGGAATGGATCCACGTCTCGTCCAGGTAGGTAACCGGATTTTTATCAGCGCCAAGGTCATTATTCTCTTTCATACGGCGTAGGTAGCGAGCCCTCCATGCGGCGATGTCCGGCTTTTGTGTCAATACACAACGGATATTTTTACACTTTTTGAACTTGTAGCACAATTCGTTAATTAAAATATTTCTTAAATATGTTCTCCCACCTTGAAAATTTAGGTCTCTCTTAACTGCTGCCAGAATTTTCTTCAAAGTTGAGATTTCTTTTTTTACAGCATAAAAACTGTTGATGATATTTCGTATTGCGCAAATGTCAAAATCATCTACTTCGATGCGTTTTTTGTACTGTTTACGCTTCTTACCCGGTGTCGATAATTTTGGTTCTGGGTGGGTTTCTAAATTATTACTAGTACTTGGAGTCGGAATAGCGCCCGGCGAAGTAGGTGGTTGTACTTTGGCTTCATTTTTAATTTTCATTAGAGTCCTCTTTGATATCCCAGTTGCAGCACAGGTTCGTTTCACCACTTGGTCTACAGGTATAGTGTATTGTTTATTTGCTTTCTCCGATTCAAAAAACTTGAGAACTTTCAAGATTAAATTTCTTGATTCGCTGTGTATTGTTTTTCCCATGACTTCAGTTTAACAGCTACAACAATTTTAATAACAACCAAACCAGTCCAAACTTAACAGTAAACAGCCTAAACTTAACAATAAATATTAAAAAACAAAACAACAACAAAGCGAAAATATCAAAATTATCGGGACGTGTATCGGCAACGAAGATGCTAACCGTACTGTCGCACCGGGGAGTGCGCGGAGAGGTGACAGGGGAAGCGGGAGAGGCGCCGCATTCCAGCGAGGTGCACAGATAATCTGACCGGGTGGTAAGAGTGTGGTATTTTTGTATGATGTTATGAAAGAAAAGCTTTTATATTCTACAAGTTAAATTTATTGAAGTAAAAAATAAATTGAAATGCAACACAAAAAAATAAAAAAAAATAAGTGGATATCCAATTTATTTGAAATATAATTAATTACGTTGCTGTTTTATAACACGTCTCCACGCATTTCGCATGAGAAATCATCAAATTAAGTACGTATTTTTACTGCACTTATAGATAACCTAACCAGTACATTAAAATATTTTAATTTGCTTTTAATTAATAAATAATTAAAATTTTGTATGTAATTGTTTGAAGTTATACATACATCTTTTGGCGCGTTTAGTAGAGAGTAAAATAGTGAGCTGCGCAATGATAATAATGTGAATTCATTTGATTGGTCTGTATTAATTGTGTAAAAATAGTTTCCGATATTATAAATAAACATAATTTAAATGTTGTTAGCACGAAGTATAAAATTTTTGTTCTTATTTTTGTTTTTTTACGTCAGAGAAGTATAACTTCTTACATGCGTTTATATAAACGCGCGTTTAAATAATACTGTTAATAAATCTTTTCCCGATTTCAACTACATTTTTATAGCGACCGGGTCGCGGTGCGATGTTTTTTTTTTTTTTTTTGAACTGACTATACTGTTAGCCTAAGGGGCCCTGGAGCCTTTACGGCTTTTACAGCTTTACCGGGCTTGGGGGCGAGCGCTTAGGGCACTCAGCCGCGAAAGCTAAGCAACAACATCCGAGGGTGCCAAAGTGGCCGAACCTCGGCTCGGACTGTTGCGCGTATGCAATTAAGTCGCGATCTGACTAATGGTGCGATGTAATTTAAGTACATATGCGTTACATTGCAAAGTTATATCGTACAGCCCTACGCTGCGCATATCCATGATTCTTCTTTCCCAAACCTTAAGACAATTGAGAGAATCATGTTCTTTCCCAAACCTTAAGACAATTGAGAAAGACAATTATTTTAAAAATGCTAGTATATTTTATTAGATATTTTTGACTTATTGGTGATATGAAATATAATTAAAAAATTTTATAATGCTTTTGTCGTAGTTCGCCTAATTCTTCACGATAAAACTTGGAATTTTTGTTGTAAAACGCATGATCACTCCCGTCCACTGTCGACGTACGACTATTTCCCTTGGCTTGGCTCCAATTTAGGGAGGACTTAACCTTGGCTCCAAGGACCAATTACTAAACGTACGGGTGGGCCTGGTCCTTACTATATAACCAAATAATTAAATATTAACGACTTTCGATATCAGTTAGTGTAATAGTGTTACGCTGTCATAAATGCATGTTTCCAGATATTATTTATATTTTAGTTCACTTGACAATGTCCAAACTACATCACGTAAAAACCAGGCCAAAACGACATGAAATATGGTCAAATAGCATAAGTTTATGGATGAAAATAAAAACCGCCCCATGACAAATCAAGATTCCGCTAAAAAATTCCGGTGTGGTTATTATAGGGTGTCCACCTTTTAATTATTCATACATGAATTATATCATTACATGAATGATAGCGAAGTCTGGAAGTGAATCCCTTTCTGTACATCCACTAAAATAATATAATTATTATGTACATATCTTTAAACACTATTTAGATATTATTTTTTTGTTGATAAACCCGATAGCAAGAACAGTATAATCCAGAAACGACAGCCACCATCGAGATATCGGCAAACTATCGCATCATACATTTTGTTAGTGATTTTATGTGGGAGTGGACGAGCCGCCAACTGACACCCACGTACATACTGTAACGTACATTCAAAAGCTTAAATTAAATAAAGTATTTTTAAATTAGATGGTCGAATGGTCGTCAGGTGGGGCTCAGGCGTGCTGCGGTCCGCACCGCAAGTGGTTTGTGGCGGGGCGCGTGGAGGCGCGGCGGTCGCGTGTGGCTCGCTCGCACCACGCGCTCGTCTGGACAGCGGGCCGCGCGCGCGCGTTGCACGTGCACCCTCGCGACCAGTACGACAACCCCGCGCCGCTACCGTTGCCGCACAGGGATGTCAGTACAATCCTCTCATCCGTACACTCTGCTTTTGTAATTATTAAGGTCACGGGATACGCGTCCTTTAAGCCTAACTTTATCCAATTTTCTTAATCAAGTTTTCAATCAAGTTTTGTGTCAGTTGAATAGGCATGATTTCATTAATTATTTATAGTATTGATGGCGTTCCCTATAACTCCCTATAACAACGGCGACCACCATTTTATTAGAGGGATGTTTGAAGACTAGAAAAAGTACCAATGCAGGCTTAAAGGACGCGTATACAGACGCATTAAAAAAACAGACAGATTCTTCCATAAATAAACGGACGGAGTTTTTGGCGGAATCTCAAATTTTTATGTAGTGGTTTTTGTTTTTTATTCATAAATTTGTTTTTGACCCTATATTGTGTAATAGGTACAGGTGGCATTTTGCATAATAAAGCTTGGTTATCGTGCACAAGTGAAGTGGATTGGAAATAAAACATAGATCATGAATTCTGAGATTCCCACAAAAACTCCCTAGAAAGTTCTAACAAGGGGGCCACCATCTTGTGAAATCGTCATAACACTGGAAACTATATTCACTCTATAATGGCAGTAATGGTCTTAAATAAAGAGGCCCGGTTGCCAAGTTAGGAAAAAGAAGGAGAAATAAACAGGAAATCGTTTCCAGGGATTCAAAATGCAGGTGAACCGGATCGAGTGCGAGCCGGACGAGGAGTTGTCCTCGAGGGTGCAGTTCGAATATGACGCCGTGAACCAGCGCGTCAGCATGAGCATGTGTTTCCCGGAGGCCGGCGTCTACAAAGCCGCCATATACTACGAGGGGGCGCTGCTGCACAACGGCCAGTTCGAGTGCATCGTGCTCACTGGTCAGTGGTACAGAACGGGCTGCCGAATTATTGCGGTTCATTAAAATTCCCCGGCGATGTGACGTGATGATGTGATGTTATGTAATTTATTAAGTACCTTACCATGCCGTTTAGTAAATCTGCCTTGGGTGACCTGACGTTGGTCAGTACTTGTCATTAAACTTAAGTAATCCTTGCACTGCATATCTTCATGGGGAGCAAGTAACTTGGTTGCTTGAATGCCAATGCATCGCCTCGCTGAGCGTGTCGTACCATTTGTATCATGGCGAGTGTTCTGAAGAGCTCTTCAATCTAATTCCCTCCTCTTCGTTTCGTATAAGACTCACATGGGCTGGGCTTCGGAGTCATAGTTTTACGGTAACCTCCATTTCGGCATGAAAAGTTCTCTTTGTCTTATCTTAGTCGTACCGTGAAACTGTGAAACCATCTCCCGGCCAATGTGTTCCCTTCTTTTTATGACATCGGGTACTTCAAGCGTAACGTGAAGAGATGTTTAAGTAGACTGGTATGACAGCGGCGACTGCCGATGGATTTAGATCTCTCGGTGGTCGCTGTTGTGATTAGATTGTACTGTGCTAACCATCAGGGACAGTATAGTCACTGTACTGAGGTATTAAAAGAAATATTGTGGCCCGAGTTTAGGCATAATTTCGTTTGTGCATACTTTTCCTATTTCACAGACCTTGTATACAAGTAATATATGAGGTTTTGATAATATCATCGACTCGTCTGGTCGCCTGAAGTACGATGCTACAATTGACTATTTACAGCATAGTATAAGTCAAGGTGAATGGTGAGAGAGCCATAGAACGAGGAATAGGTTTGAGTGTAGTTCAGTAGACAGAGCGGGAGAGAGTCAGGTGTGTGGTGGTGCAGGTAGCGACAGCGCGACGGTCCAGCGCAACATCTCCTCGAAGCACACGATGTGCTACGAGGCGCGGCTGGTGGCGCCCGGCAAGCCGCGCCGGGTGCTCTGCTGCCTCAGCCCGAGGCAGTTCATCGTCAAAGACTACCTGCTCAAGATCATCCCCAAGCGAATCACCTCCTTCCGTGTCTGCCCTTCCACTAAGGTACGATTTTATATCCACATATACGAGAACAAAGTTCTCTTAACATATATACCAATATATCAAAGCTGCTCCTCAATAAAGCTACTTACTGTGGAGCAGCTTTGTATGGGCACTAATAATGTTTACGAAATAACTTCCCCAAGTACATATAAGTTGACTGACTATTACTCGTTAACTTGTAACGCGTATTTACCTCTGATAGATTTCCTTTTTGACCTCCGACACAACGAAACGTGGTGTTATAAGTCTATACGTCTATCTGTGGCATCGTAGCTCCCAAATGACTGGACCGATTTTGGTCTAGTTTTTTTTAGTTTGAAGATAATCGAAAGATTTTTTGGCTATGATTCAAGCAAATTTGTTCAGTCGTTTGAAGATTATAAGCTTTTTTCTATTTGGTAAATGTATGTGAGCATTTTTCACAGGTCTGATCGGGTTGAAACTTGGTATTCTGTTACTTCAGTGATGTATACACGGTTAAAGCGAAAATTTTGCAATATTGCTTGGTGAAAGATGGACGACCAAACTGTATAGGCTTTAGAAAAGAAAGAGCTTGTGAAAAAAAAGGAAAGATGCACGATACCTTGTTATTACTGACGAAGATATCCACTTCTTTTCTGCATGATTGCTGCAAGCGTGATATTGTCCACAATCCACCACACAAACACCAAAGAAAGTATGTTTTCATTTCTATAACGGTGAAAGAGCGCGAGATCGAGCAGCCACGAATCAATGTTAATTGGAAGTGACACATATAACACTGACGTTGAGATATGTGCGGGATTGGGATACGGGCCACACCAACCAATATAGTATTAAATAGGCGCAACCAACTGATATTAGAGGAATATGGCAACATTGAGCTGATGCTGCAACATTATTTGGAATTTGCAGGAAACATAACTGTTCACTAACTTACAGGAAAGATACGTCTTTAGGTTCATTGGAATGGTCTCTATAAATGGATTATTCGTATTTGGGACTTATTGAATTTTCAGTTTACCTTTTAACTTCATTATATATACTATACTACCATGAATTTTTCACGTAGCCAAAATCATCCATTTAGCTGATAGAGGAGGAGGAACAGACTAATATAAATTAGCACTATAGAGCTTAATATTCCACAAACGATTTCTGATAGAAAAATTGTTTTTGTACATCCGCATTATTTTCGAACGATCTATCTAATGATACCACAGATGATTGGGGATAGACGAGAAAAAAACTTATTCCCATTTTACGAATAGGAGAGGTACTCTAAACAATTTTATTTTACCACTTTATTGACGTAATTAATATGTATACCCATACTAAATTACGGCTTTCTAGTACTATGAATCTCTGAGCTAAGCCGCGAACAAACAGACGGTATGGCGAAACTATAAGGGTTCCTTGTTGACTCCGGAACCCCAAAAATGACGGTTTCGGCTCGATAAAATGTTATAAAATTGAAATCGCAGTTAATACTGAAGCCGTCCCCACCCGGATCAGCGCCAGAGGGCGAGTTCTCCCTGGAGGACGGGTCCCAGCCCTCGCTCGAGCTGGCGTCTGCCGAGAGGGACCTCATCGCGGCGACCTTCACGCAGCTACTGATCGCCAACTGCGGCGGAGAGGATTCCTTCAAGGTAACGGTACGAGGAAGACGAGGAGTGCGATGCGTCGCGATCGGGTAATGGGGTTCAGTTCGGTTGTTGTCGCAGAACAAGCAGGAGTTCTTCTACAGCGAGATGCGCAAGGCGCACGCGCGGCACTCGCACGAGCGGCTGCCGGTGCGCGTCGCCCGCGCCGACCTGCTGCGGTCCAGCCTGCGCGCCACCAGGCACTTCACGCTGGCGCACTGGTGCAGGAACTTCGACGTCTCCTTCCACGGCGAGCAGGGTGAGCACGACCTACCTGGAACGTCTAGAAAACATTTAGTCATTAGTCGCGAGTGTAACAGACTATAACAGTGTGGTCTTTGGTCCTTAGGCGTCGACTGGGGCGGAGTGCGGCGCGAGTGGTTCTCGCTGCTGTGCGGTCACCTGTTCGACGCCAAGTTCGGGCTGTTCGTGCCCTTCCACGACTCGCCCACGGGGCTGGTGCACCCCAACCCGGACCGGCCTCCGCACCTCAAGGTACAACTTACGACCATACCTTTACTATACTATACATCGGCAATAGCTTCAATAACACAAGCAGAATACACTAGTCTGCGTATTATTTCCTTGATGTCTTTGTTAATAACATTTCTACTAAACATTAAATTACACTATAAAACCTTAGATTTTGCAAAAATAAGAGGGATTTGTTTTGCGCTTGATTGCGTTTTGCGTCTTAATGCTGAGAAGTTACGGTAAAAATGGCAATATTCTGATACCTACTGACTGACTCCAGTTCAGCTGCCAAATAGTACTGATGATAAGCGCGGAGCTTAGCGCTTGCGGCAGGAATACTCGATGGTATGGTGTTTACTTGTTGAACCCTGCAAAGGTCCGATTACCTTTGAATATGCATTACATTGTAGATTATAAAAATCCTTTGTCCTTTATTAACTAATATGTCAGAGCGTTCGCTGCATTTTGTAATGCCCTCTTTACTAACGCCACTTGCAAGTTGAAAACCTGTTGCTAAGTACCCAGGGGAATAGCTATAGCTTTCGCAAGGGGACATAAAACATTAACAAGTTTTTGTCTATGAAATTATAAATAAGTTTAGCTGTAAATGCTAATATATTAAAGTGCCAAAAATACATAAGGTGCATATTTTTTTTTTTTTTCGAACTGACTATTCTGTTAGCCTGAGGGGCCCTGGAGCCTTTACGGCTTTTACAGCTTTACCGGGCTTGGGGGCGAGCGCTTAGGGCACTCAGCCACGAAAGCTAAGCAACAACATCCGAGGGTGCCAAAGTGGCCGGACCTCGGCTCGGACTGTTGCGCGTATGCAATTAAGTCGCGATCTGACTAATTCCTTATCATTCGATCTAAACTAACTATACATATATACATGTTTCTGCCCCCTGGGAGGAGGGAAGGAACATGTGTATGTGTATTTAGTGGTCTGAAATTTTTGTCTAATCTAACTAAGCAAAAAAAGAAAAAAAAAGGTCCCTTACAGAACCTATGTACCTATGTGTGTTGTACATGTGTGTATAATGCAGTGTCATGTGTGGCTGTGAAAGCTAGTGATTGTAGAGTCACTTGTATCGCGCGAGCGGCTGCTTGGCTCAAGGGCTCCATGCCGATGGATCGGACCTAGGCTTGAGTTGCCGCAGAGGAGGGCGGTCGTGGCGGGTAGGTGCATATTCTGTCTGTACGTCCTAAATACCCCCTGACAGCTCCTACACAGTACGCCGGCGGGTGTTTGCCGCGCGGCCCACGGGTATGCCGGGAGTGGGTTCACGTTTGTGCCCTTATAGCATGTGTTCCGACAGCTATACTTGAGAGCCCGTTACTTTATCTTTTTAGCATCTTAGGTCGCATCGTCAATTAATATCTGGTATGATTGTTCTTGATAACTAATAAATTTAAAAAGCAAAAAAGACTTTATCATCTACATTCCTTTTATAGAGGTTTTTTTTTGCTTTTTCAGTTGAAATATTTCGAATTCGCGGGTAAAATAATGGGCAAGTGTCTGTATGAGAGCGCCCTCGGCGGCACTTACCGGCAGCTGGTGCGCGCCAGGCTCACGAGGTCCTTCCGCGCGCAGATCATCGGCCTCCGCGTGCATTACAAGGTACGGCAGTACACCTCCGCATTCACACGTTCATTATGCCCATTATGTAACAATCATCTCTATTACAAATCTGTTACACTTATAAATATATAATGAATCTCTGTCTCCTACGTAAAGTATAAACTATGTTTTAGGAAACAGGAAACACACAAAATGTTGTAGTAATATACATCGCATTAAAATCTAAGACAAAAATTATGAACTCAATTATTTTTTTCATGCTGATTAATTCATACATTTAGGATTTATGATAGAGTGACCTTTGCTTTAAGTTAAATATCTGTGGTGTGTTTTGTTGATTAGTATAGAGTAAATAACTGTGTGAAAGAGATGACGAGTTTTTGGCGGTGACTTAAAGTGTCACGTGGTGGTAATTGCAGTTTTAAACCAAGTAAACCATTACAAGAACGTTAATAATATTTATTTTACACACAATCCCACATATAGATAAGTGAGTGTATACCTTTCAAAAACATAACAGGCAGCAATCAGCATGGAACAAAGAAAGATACGGGGACACTAAAAACTGAAAAACCCACAGTAATTAATATGTAAAGTAAAAAATGAAAGTTTTGGTCATACTTAGTAAAATAGTAGTATGTACGTCTTGACACGTACACGTATTTACTGTATCTATAGACGTTTTATGCACATATAGGATCGCGTGCACAAATGAGTTCAAATATCTATAGCATGTGTACATTTCATGTGCCGGTACGTCCGTGCAGACCCGCCGCCCCGCGTCCCGCGAACTATCGGGAGGGTCGCGCTCACACTGCTCGGTTTATAGTTACATTGCAGGTGGTTTTGTGGATGACCAGTTAAGTGGAGGTTTTTACTTTAAGATAATTTAAAATATATTTTATAGTACTTCGAACAAGACGACCCTGAACTTTACTTGTCGAAGATCAAATACGTTTTGGAGACGGACCTCGACACGAGTGACCTGGAACTGTACTTCGCTGAAGATATATACGACGCGAACGGGCGTCTCGTGCGGACCCACGACTTGGTGCCAAACGGGTCCACTGTACGAGTTAGTACATTATTCAATTTAACTCCTAAGGGGATACAAATAGACGTTAAAGTTACTACCAGTTCGCAAAACATTCCTGTCATCGGTAATGGTTAGTAAGAAACTCTATCCAGCCGTTAGAACGTGATTACCGCCGGACTAACATTCAAACAAACGTACATTCACATGTATATTAATGCGTGATGCTGCCAGTTCGCTTTGCTGGACGTTTTTACTTTCTATATCGGTTTAAAAGTATCCCACGTTCAGTTTCTTGATATAATGTACCTCTATGTCAAATTTATTTTTGAGCTTTCCAACCATTTTAGGGTTATTGAAGAACAGACATCCTAACATTCACATTTTATACGTTATTGTTATTATTTGATACTAGAAGGGTGGCAAACAAGCATACGGCCTGACTGATGGTAAGCGGCTACCGTAGCTTATCGAAGCCTGTACCACTACAGATATCAGTAGCGCGTTACCTTGAACCTCCTTACCCCGAAGGAGCTTTGGAGACGTTACTTACCGCAGGAAAACAACACAAGGTCATTTGGCTGCAATCTTCTGTAGTGTTCTGTAGCAGCTGTGCTATCGGTGTGCATGTCTGTCGACCGCACTTCTCGTACTCGCCTACAGCTTACCAGAATGCTTCAAGTTCATGGTTACTGGACAGCTCCTTAGGGTCGTAGCGGCCTTCAGTGATAAGGCTATAAAATGCGCAAAGTAATTCCAACGAGATACTTGTTAGTTTTGGACATAATATTATCCGTGTCACCGAGATGATGACACGCTAAGGCTACTGGGAGACTGGCTCCCACGGAACACGCACATACAGATGCTCTTACTTTGAGGGCTAAACCACGATGCTATGCTTCCATCACGATCTCCTTATCATACATATAATATATTAGATCATTAATTTCAAGTGAAACCTATTGGAATGCGATCATTATAAAATTACAAAGTCTAATATTATGGTACTACAACGTTTTTTTTGTTTTTCTTCTGACACAATTTTACAGTACGTCTGTGTTGTGAGTTGTGAATCAATAATATAATTAAAAAAAGTAATTGTATTTATTTAAAATATTATATGTTCGCTGCAATGTTTTCTTAGTTATTAAATAAATAATAGTTCAAAAAAACTAAAAAATACGCTTTTATATAAAATCCAACATTAAAATAAAAAAAATATTTTTTTTTAAATTTGAATTAAGAATAGTGTATATGAGAAAAAAATATTTTTTATTGTAAAAAAAAGCGTAGGTTAATATCTTAATAATTGAAACAGAAGTAAGAAAACGTAGTACACCCTCAAGACCAATGTAGACTTAATTAAATTCAATTAATATATTCACAGTCTACTGTGATGATGACCATTATTCTCTATTCATGTTGGTAGTTTCGTCGCATAATATATTTGTTATCTCTGAATGACCGCGTCGCTCACCTCTTCCTTTGCCTCAACGCGTTTCTAAACTTTAGCGATAGATAAGCGATAGATAAAGCGATAGGTATCATTTCCTATCGACGCAAACGATTCAATATGAGGTGTCATTGTCCGTTTTACCATCTGCGTAAGAAACGGACTTTAGTCGATATTAATAGAGTTGTGTGCGTGTGCATGTAGGGATGCATTATCGTTCATAACAACATCGATATATTTGAAAGAAATAAGAAAATGGTGTAATAAATAAATAAAATACGTAATCTATATATATACATATATATAATTTTTGAGAAAAAAAAATTAAAAATATAACTTTAAACAAGCTGGTTCCGAATAAGTGTTCACGGCATGTTTGAGTATCGATATCGATGTTTTATCGTTAGTGGTGGTAAGCGCAGGTGCGGAACAGCTCGAAGCTGCAGTACCTGGAGGCGCTGGCGCAGTGGCGGCTGGCGGCGCGCTGCCGGCCCGAGACGGAGGCGTTCCTGCGCGGGCTGACGCTGCTGGTGCCGCACAACATGCTCGCCATCTTCGACGAGAACGAGCTCGAGGTAACATCACTCGAGATGCATGCGTGTGTGTGTGTGTGTGTGTGTGTGGGTGTGACGTGTGACGTGTGTGTGCGGGTACAGCTGCTCGCGTGCGGGACGGGCGCGGGGTCCGCGTGCGTGGGGGACTGGCGCGCGCACTGCGTGCTGGGGGGCTCGGGCCGCGACTGGGACCGTCTCATCTCCTGGTTCTGGGCGGCGCTCGCCAGCTTCACCTCGGAGGAGCGCGCCCGGCTCCTGCAGTTCACGACCGGCTGCTCCCAGCTGCCGCCCGCCGGCTTCCAGGAGCTGAACCCGCGCTTCCAGATCACGCCGGCGGCGACGTTCGGCGCGCTGCCGACTGCGCACACCTGCTTCAACCAGCTCTGCCTGCCCGACTACGACTCCTACGAGCAGCTCGTGCACGCGCTGCTCTGGGCTATCAACGAGGGCGGCGAGGGCTTCGGCATGATCTAAACCCTTGCCCCGTTAACTGCCTCCTTAACCCCCCGCGACGGCACTTCGATTAATCAAAACTACTTGTGATTACTTTTTATTTAACTCCTTGGAAAGACATTACTAGTGATTTTTTTATTTATTTTTATGAATATTGACATTGTTAAAACCAAACATAGATGCCAAAAAATGTATTAATTTATTTATTGAAGATAAAATGATGGTTGATAGTTTCCGTGGCCTATTAATGAAGGTCAACCAGGGTTTATGGACACGAATGGAATTCTCACTGATATCAGAAAACTCTGTGCTCGTATATTCTCGTTCTGGTCATCCCCTGATATACACTCGATGTATGTATGTATGTATGTATGACGCGTACTATACTAATGTATGGGAAAAAATATCCTGATTAACCCAAAATTAAGCGTATGAAAGTGTTTTCGAATAGTCCTGTATTGAATTATCGATATCGAACAACTAGTACCATGTACGGTTTAAATTATATTGGACTTATAATTTAATTCTTCTCTATCAATGTTTCGATTATTTTAAAATATCTATAGTCACGGGATAAGTTGTTATATAGTATCGTTCTAAAAAAATATCCTTAACTTGCACAATAGTTTTTTTTTATCGTGAAACAAAATCGATAATAGTTCGTCTAGTGTATCGACTGTCGATAATTTTATTGAATAGTTAATATTAGAGGCACGTAGTACGTCTAGTCAAACTCGTACGATTAACTTGTAGAATCCTGCCGTAACTCCGTCTTCTTAGAGTTAACGTGTGACAATAACGTTTACAACGTTAATAACGTAAAACCTAACGATAATACTTAATGTTATAATTAAACCCTTAAAAATACTTAACGTATCGTATTTACGAAAATGATTTAGTGTAATTTTACATTGTATGTTATTTCAAACAAAAAAAAAAGGTAAATAGATAGTAGTATATAATTTAACTAGCGGAATATTTGTGCAGAACACGTAGAGTTGGAGAGTTGGAGAGAATCTTAACGTAACGCTTTGTTATTGGCTAATAACTCTCGGTTTTCTCTCCTCACTTCTGATTGGTTGCACCCAATAGATTCTACTTGTGTACTAGTTCTAATATATACTCGTCGTGTATATATTTCTTGTATGTACTAATGATCTTGATATACGTAGGGTTGCCATCGTTGTTATATAAAATACACGATTTATTTATAAACTAAGTTCTTTTTAAACGTATTTAAAATATGTTGCGACTTTGCAAGCTTATGTTACCTTTTGTTGTTAACAGTATAAGCATTTTTTAACGACAGTGATGAGAAGACAGTATTTTTTTTCTAGTATATTTTTGTTGAAACTATACGAGTGAATTTGACCAAAGTATAGTACGTTATATTAAGTTGCAAGTGACATGCCTATATAGTTTGTATTCGCCAAATATTACCAGATAATTAATTAGTTGCAACTTATAGACCAATGAAATCTTATTTATGCTTAGACTTTGTGACCCCTGGTGGAAAGAACACCATTTATACATTCATTATAAAGGTTATTTATAATATTATAAACGCATCCGGTAAAATTTTACAAACCGGGAATCTACCGGGATTTACCGGTGTGTGTTACTTATAATTTTTTTGGTCGGTTTAATACTATCTAGCAAAATGGAGTTGATATAGAAAATAATTATTGTAAATATCAATAATAATTATATAAGTAGATAAAATCTATTTAAAATTAGTAAGATCTACGTTTAATGTTATTACTACAATAAGGACTTATTACAAACCCCAAGTATAGCGCCAAGTAAGCGCATCGTGAGTTCAAATCACTTTCAATGTACTAATATATAATTGTTTTTGTAAATACTCTTACCATAGTAAGGTAAATGTTCCTGTATTTGACGGAGGTTTTAACTTACACTTATAATTAAATTATCTTAAAACGTAACATCTAACTTTGAAAAAGGCCGCGGAAAAAATAAGATAAATTCGCAAACGGGCTTACGGTATGTCGTAGACGGTAGAGAACACAGGAGATTTGAAATAAGAAATATGAGAAAAGTTATAAACTAATAGGATTCAGAAGCTTCTCATTGACAAGATAACTTAAGAATTTCAATAAATTTACGACTTGTTTACAGTAATGATCTTCTCTTCCATTATCTGTTCGACTAATCAGCATTAAACTTTTGAAGTGAAAACTTCTTTAACACCGTTGTGATTTGAAACTCGATGAAACGAAAAAGCGACAGTAAATGGAGACAACCATATACACCTATAGGATTTAGCCTACGAGAGAATGAGATAAAATACATTTACATAATGCACGGTTAATGCAAGTCCTGGTTCATTGTCGGGTTGTCCTAATCGTGTGAGACGACCAGATTGCATATGCAGTACGCACGACTGGTCGATAGTTCGAATCCCGCTGATTTATGATATTTAAAGATAATTTTTAAAGTACATATTTTTTATGTTTTTTTCTGAATGTTTCACTGCTGACACGTGTGAACTGCTGTACACATATTTTTTTTAGTATAATTATAAAGTATAACGTAAGTAATTCAAATTTAGATATTATTGGCTCAGTCGTATTGTCTGAATTAAATATAACTCGGGTGTCAATATTAGGAACGTTTACCCGACGTATTACCACTAATCTAGTCACTGGAACATTCGATATATCTTTACTTGTCTGTAAAATAGCATTTATTATTACAAGATACACTGAAGTTTTGCTAATGTATCTCAATAATTGTGTACGTCATTTAAAATAAATCATTTTCTTTTTAATTTTAACTTCAGTTTTTGTATTTATTTAATTTTAAGAGTGCTATAGGATGTACAAGGTTTGCTGTGGAGGCATCACCGTCACATCCATTCGAAGAGTTGTCAACACGAACTGTACCCACTCAGGCCTCAGGAGTACCAACCTTTTGGTACTGGTACTGGCCTTCCGACAGCGGTCTTTGTTATATCAGTGATACATACGCTGCAGTGACCATTTAACATCAAGTGAACTGCGTACTTGTTTGCTTCTTTTCAATGGCTGAAATAACTATTTTTTTATAATTGTAAACCTAGTGTCATAGATTATAAATTAGGTACCAGTGTGTACACTATAATCAAAGAGAACTCTTCATAGTTTTCTAATTAATAACTAACTACATAATTTTTTAACGATCGTATACAATTACAATTGAATATGTAAAACTGGTTATAATCATCAAATATCAATAATATTGTATATTTTGGTGTCTGTATATTGTATTGATATTCATGGTTGTACAACGGGTAGATACTTTAACGGGTTTGAAGCAATGATGGCTCAGTGGTAGCGTGTACGGACGTCACGTCGATGGGCGTGCGTTTGAATCCCTGGAATGAGCCTGAGCTTTCGGTCAAAACAAAATAAAACATACTTAGTTTAATTTAGACCCTACGAAGGCACGTTATGAATGTCAAACACTACTATACTACTACCGGTTCGGACAAACATCCCAGTTATCGAGAAGAACCGGCAACAAACTCGATCGAGATTATCTTTTTTAATTTTTTTTTCTACTGTACAAATATTATTTCCAGTTAATAATCATTATGATATTTATAATTTAGTGGATGCACAGAGAGAGTCACTTCCAGACGTCACTATCATTCACATAATGATCCACCCTATAATAACCTTTTGACAGTAAAACCTGCATGACATGATCCTTGAACTCATTGTCTGGCAAATCTGTAATGTGCTTCGGGATCTTATTATAGAACCTAACACTATTACCTATAAAACTTTTATTAATCTTACTGAATCTAAAACACGGTACGACTAATGTATGTCTATATCTAGTATTAAAACTGTGCCGCTCTTTGATAAAATCTAGCTTGTCAAAGTTTTTCCGAATATACATTATATTATCAAGAATGTATTGGGAGGGAAAAGTTAAGATATTAAATTCCTGGAACTTGTTCTATAGTTTTTTATATTACTCGAATTGCCTAGTGAGAGGACTGGCTCTCAAGTGCAGCTGCCGAAACACATCTGTAGGTGCTTCTTGGCGACAGCTTTTCAACTTGATGGTGGTCGAAAGTGGCTTAAAACGATGATATTGTTTTATCACGATGTTTTTTTTTTATTTCATCAAAAGCTCAGACTTATTGCACCTTCTCGATGAGTAAACAGATGGATTATATTTAAAACTTGTGTGCGTCATACAATATAAAAAATACTCTAATTAATATGATATTTATTTTGTTTGCAATAATAAAATGTTTGCAGTAAATGTTCACTATTATTTAATTCATATACGAACATTTTGTAATGTTCACGTGTAATCTAACCATTGAAAAAAAAAACTTCATTTTATTATATTAAATTATTATAATAAATTCCCAATGACGATTATTTGTAGTAGAACTGTTGATTAGAAATTTAAGACTGAAATAAATGATTCCATTGAAGACCGTTTGTTTTAATTATATCCGCGTCTTCGCTCACGTGGATTACAGAATCTAAAATGAAAAGCAACCTAAATTACTTCTTATAACATCAGCTATTCTGCCAGTGGAAGTCCGTCAAAATTATGATGTTTAAGTTATGGTGAAAAAAAAAAAAATGTATTTTTGTCATAAGTTCTATAAATACTTTCATACGCATTTAGTAAAAAGCTGTTATGTTCACATTACAAACAGACACTTATGACGAAAAAAAAAAATCCATACGGACAAGCGTACCTACATACTGATTTTTTTTGCTACAGAGGTGAACAACAAGCCTACGGCCTATACCTACTTATATGTATAAGCGGCTACCGTAACTTATGCACGCTTATAATAACATGTATCACTAGCGCGTTGCCAAACTTGAACCCCCTACCCCAAGGAGTTTCGGAAACCCTACTCACCGCAGGAACACAACACAAGGATTTTTTTTTTTTTTTCGAACTGACTATGCTGTTGGCTCGGGGGCCTTAACAGTTTCACCGGACTTGTTGGCGAGCGCTTAAGGCACTCAGCCGAGAAGAAAACACAACACATGGTTATTTGGCTGTGATCTTTTGTAGGGTGAAGGTATTCCACCAGTCAGTCTGTCCCCAAGTAGATAGAAATCTCCAAAGAAATTTATCCGTGCCCTGCCTCTTTTATATACATGCTCTACGCGGCAACGGAACTGCACTGCGCGTAATGCGGTATGTCTTATACAGTGTCATATAAGGAATATTTGGCTGCGACGTGCCGCGCCGCGCCGCTGTAGTTCAGTTCCGCGTAGTGCGGTCCAACCTGTAGTTGTAATATATATATATATACTAGCTGTACCCCGCGTACAATTAAAAAGAAATCGCCGATTGATGATTTATAATACTTCAGTATAGACAATATTTTTATAGGGTGGCCAGGGTTATGCGTTACATGGCTCCTACTATAAAGGGCAAATTTTATCTACATAAAGTTGTCTTGATGATGAAGTAACTTTCGTTCGTAAGGATTAATATGCCATGCCTAATAATAATGCTCATAAATCTCTTTTCAATTTTTAATAAAACTGTCACAAAATACCCTTTGTCACAAAAGGGTATAAGTGATAGGAATATGGTATCCAGAATATTTTTTAGATTTACTAAGGAGCAATATTTTTGTACAACAAGGTATTTACGTATCACTAACCATTACGCCATGGTGCACCCGGATAAAGCAGTTAGGGTGCGCTAGTTATTCCGACTTACTTAGCAAAAATCAATATATATTAAGGCTAGCTGAGAGGTGTAGCCAATTCTAGATTGAAATAAAACCAAAAATCAATTTCAAAATCATAATTTAATTAAAACACAAACATCACAAGAAATAACTTACAAAACTACTAAAACTTACGTAACAAATATTTACTATTATAAATAACATCGTCCTATGAAATATCAATACAAATGTAAACATTACTTACCAAAACTTACCTCATCCCCTTTCAACGACATGTCTCTGCAACTTTGTTAACAATAATTAGTAACCTTTCGTACTTTATAATAAACACAATAATGATAGACATAATGTTTTTTTTTTATTTGAAATTATTCACATAACTTTTATGTGGGATTTGATCTGAAGTTAAAGATCTATATAATTATACACATAATCTATGGAACCTACAATACCTTTTTATCACGTTAATTTAATTACGCTTTAAGGAACTTAGCTATCCTATTCGCGTTGGTTAAAATCACAGTCTGATCAACATTTAAAGAAATAAGTTGTATATAATAATTTAATAATACTATGGTTTGGGAAGTTTCATTCAGCAACCGTGTCTTGCAGGCAGTAGATTCCAGAGTATGGCTTCCGGTACCGACATCGGGCATCGTAACCACGACCTGGCCACCCCGAGCATCCTGGGACACGGTCACCAAAGAACTACAGCAGCCGCTTCGACATTATTGTGTAACATAATTTAAGTATAACAAACAAGTTGTGCCCGCGGCTCCGCTCGCGTGTACTACAGAATGTCGTCGGTACATGCGCGAATTGTGCTACCCCCGCTCAAAAGATTGGAACGCACAAATGCTTATTGTAGGTGATCCTTTGAAGACAGATATATGCTGACTTTTTTGTAGGTCTTTTTAACATCTACACATATGTACTACATTAATTTACCATTATCCTCACTGCTTATTTAGTATGTTACTTTATCTTACAAAATATATGCTATAACCTGGCCAGATAACATAGCTATGCATTAAAATAAAAAAATAGTAAATCGGTTAAGTGTATTTCGCGTGAAATGAACATAAACGGACAGACAGACAGAAAGACGTTGAGTTTTAATGTTTATAGATATAGATGTTAGATTATTTATCAGCTGTGTTAATCGCCTCATAATTACGTATTTCACAATAGCAAAGCGATAACAGAAATCAAGAATTTGGTTTGAAATGGCAGATTCGTATTCATGTTTGATACATTAAAGCCGGTACACAATACGAATTTACAGTTTCAAAGCAAATATGTATTTAGCGATTTCTGCTATGGCTTTGCCCTTACGAAATACGTAATGATTAAGGTGCCGGTTTGCAAGCCGGCATGACAATGATGGCTTGGTGGTACTGTGCACCGACATCGCGTCGATTGACCTGTTTCAAATCCTTGCAATTAGCCTGAGCTTTTCGGTAAAGGAAAACATCGTGTGAAAACTGTAGGACGATGGAAGGACTTTCTCTAATGCCCGCCTGGCTAGCTATCACCCTCAAGTTGAAAATATGTCGCCAAGCACCAATAGGTGTGTTCCGGCAGCTGCACTTGAGATTTAGTCTTCCACTAGGCTTAGCGTGTTATCATCTTGGGCTAGCCTATCGTCTTTTCCATGACGTACTGTGCAGTCATTTTGCCCAGATAGTTAAAAACAATGGACACTCTACCAAACCGTCATCGCTTTGAGCCAGTTGATGTCGGTCTTGCCGCCGTAATACAATTGAAAATCTTTTAATATAGATAACGAATATCATTGTCAGATGAACAAACCTAGTAAGAGGTCTGGGCCACCATTCAAGCTGTTCCCTGGTGACCCTGAGTTGCTTGTCAAGTCGCACGAGGTCCACACGCAGTTCCTCCACCAGCCGCTTCATCATAGCGTTCTCCGCAGTAACCACAGCCATGTGGACTTTCAGATCTGAACATTCGTGGGATAGTCGCTCTCGACTCCTAGAGTACGTGTCTATTATTACACTACCTTTTTTAAATTGTAGCACGGCAAAGTGACGTCACTGTACATGATGGCGAGTACAGTACAACCGAACAACATCGCCGTCCACCGAGGGATTAACAATCAATCGACAGTAGTCGCTGTCATGTCAAGTTTGATTATAAGGAGGTGTTAAATAAGATCAAACATATAAAGACTTCCAAGCTACAGAGCCAATAAGTATGGTAGGGTAGACCTTGTTGAAAAACAAGTAAAGAAATGTTGACAGCGGGGCGACTGGATTTCGACAACCATACACATATTGAACATACATTATAAATAAAGCATCTAAAGCTCTTGGTTTCAATTTCCCTCTCAGAAGTCCACATCTTTACGTGCTATCAGTTAACGCAATTTAACACATTTGACAAAAGCTTCTTCGACTTTTTTCTGTAAGTATCAATTCTTTCTGTATTTTAACCATACATTTAGTATACAATCTATGGTTTTAACAATCAACCCCTATCCTATAACAAAGTATCGTCTTCTATTTTGGAAAACTTTTAAATGACCTTCAGTTCTCTTTAATTATATTCTACTGTTGTAGTTGTATGTAAGTTTTCCTTAAAATTGTAAAATCAAATAAAAATATCGACTCGAGTGAGTAATGCGTGTCGTGCGTAGGTCGCCTTTACAATGGAACTGAAAATCGAACCTCTCAACGTTCACCAATATTCTTCGACAGTGCTTTCATTAATTAGATGATGAAATACACTTATTGTTACATTTCTTGTAGTAACTATATACTTACCTACAAGACTAGGTTTAATGACATTAAAATGTTAAGCAGCCTCAGAGTTTCATTAGGCTATTTAAGTATTATACAACTCACTCTATTTCAATCTTGAGAAGTTCACTAGTATCGTCTATAGACTTTCGCTTTTCTTCCACTTCTATTCGCAGTGCTGCAGCTTCTGCTTCAGCATTCGCCAACATGTCCACATGCTCGTCTAGTTCTTCTTCTACTTGGGAGAGCTGGAAGAAGATTGCTTCTATTTAGATAGTAAACTTTGATTAACAATGAGTTTGCTGATGAAAATTTTACTTTCGATTTAAAATATAACTACTTAAGAGATTTCAAAAGATTCAAAGTTAAAAGACGATATTTCCTATAATACATTCAGTTTTATTACTGCCATGAAAGTTTTTAAATATAATATTTCCATTTAGGTATTATCGGATGGATAGTTAACCAAGCATAAGAAACTGGCGTCACGTGGTTGAGAGGGTTCTATAAGTGGAAGTGTCCTAGTACAATGTATATGAACGTATTAACTAACCGTGGCCAAGGCTTGGTCTCGGTGAGCACAAGCATCAGCTGCGGAGGCTCGCTCCTGCGCCAGCGCCGCGTCTCGCGCCGCACACGCCATTCGCAGTGTGTCCGCTTCATTACGAGCGTTGCGCCATTCTGTACAGCAGACAGAACGCAGAGAATATTCAAATTCTACATTGCTGCTGATCGTTACGTTGATCATGCCTAATTATTATAAGTGAGAGTAATATATTCCTAAAGCAACTTTTCAAACCTCGTCTTAGCGTCTCCTCGTTCACTCCTATATTGTATGTAAGAAACTTACTCAACTGGGGATTTCTTTAACACACGATTACCCAAATTCGCAAGTTGAAAGTATGTCTAAAAATTATATTTAATTATTTTATAATATTGGTCAATTGATAAAAAGCCTATAACAATAAAAATCTGAAAAAATAATTGTTCATTAATCTATTTTTTTCTTCCGTAAATTATTAGTTTTGTCTGCGAGTCACGTGATTGGAAACGGCATACAGAAAATGTGACGTCCAGTGCTCATGTAGTATAGTCGACTTTGCACATAATACATACCTTTAACCTTAGTTTTATTAACTGAATGATGACGTCACGCAGCACTTTAGCGAAATGTTTTATATTTAGATCAAGAAATATTTTTGTATTACTTTTAAGACCGATTTTTCAATCGTCAGATAATTTTATACCAGGAATAATTTTGACGTTTTGACAGAATGTATGGATAAATCTGTCAAAATTTAAAAATTATTACTCATATAAGGTTATTTGTTGATTGAAAAATTGAACCTTAAATGTGTAATAATGAATAAATATTAACTCACGGGTATTATTTACAACATACAAAATGTTTAAAATAATTTTTCTATTGTATTAAGGTGCTTCGGTTAAATTAGCAATTGAATGTCGATATTTCGACGATTTTCCTTATATCTAAAATCAACCTGAAAAAGTGTAGCTTGACTCATCATTGAATACTGCATCAAACGACAAATCCCTAGAATAATAAGCGCTAAGTTTTAGTAAAGAACAACATCACGGAACATGAAGTAATAATATGGTATTAGTGGACATTCTAATGCACGTTTAAGTACTTTTCTGAACTTATTTAGTTGGAACATTATCACCAAGCGTTTATCAGTGTATACCGTGAGCTACATTTAGATCCACATACTTTTCTATGTAAACGATCAACATCTTCAAACCAATTGCCAATTTATAGGCCAATAATTTGATAAAGAAAGGAAAAACTCCATGGTAACAGAATTATCATTTTAAATCATATAGTTTGATGTATAACATACCAATGCTTATTTCGGAAACTCGATCTTCAGCAGCACAGACATCATTTTCTAGAGCACGTTTCTCCTAAACAGTGAATAGTAGCTGACATAAAACACACAGTAATAGTAGATAACTTTATAGCAGAGTTTTTTTTTTAATTCCTTACAGGTAATTAGTTACAAAGTCGTATCAAATTAAAGTGATTAAATAACAATCGATAACACTTTGAGAGAAATGATCGAATTTACGAGGTTTCGATCCTCCTAGCCCGATCTGACAAAACATCTATATTCATTCTTAATTTACTACATCTCCAATCTGTCTGTCCATATCTCCTCAGGTGGGAGATCTTAACCATCGTATCTTCTCAGATAACACGACGTTATTTCAGCACTTCTTGAAGCAATCTAAATTTATTTTATTTGTATTCAGTAATCACCCAAAGGAAATCCAAGCAAGATACGAAACAACGTAAGAGTAGATATTGGACACTATTCTCTACGTCTTAAAGATTAAGATTTTTCAATCGTCAGATAATTTTATTTAAAGAATAATTTTGTCGGATAATGTATAAAAAAATTGACAAATTGTATGAATTAAATTATTTATGAAATAAAGTTTTCTGTAGATCGGCCCTTAAAGATACGTACCCGTTGCAAGACAGATTTTTCCAGGTCCTTATCTCGGAGTAGTTGTTTCAAGCGGTCTAGTTCTTTCATGGCAAGTCGCACTTTAGCATTATCAGAGTCCATAAGAGACTTCAGTACACAAACTTGGATACGCAAACGTTCTGAGTACGAGACCTGGAAATTCAATCTTTACTTTTTATTTATTACTTTACCTATTACGAGTTTGGTGTAGTTGAGTTGAGTATTACCGTTTTGAGACACTCTTAAGCGATCTAAGATCACTACCAGACTCCCCAATTTCAGTACCTCGCTTCGGTGCTTCGCGTTTCGGAAGCAGCCATTGTCAATCCAGTTACAAAATAAAGGGTTTCACCGTGATATTTCTAAGACGGTATGACGACATCCGCTATCAACGGATCCTCATTTTTCTGTGTTCACTGCTTGAACTGTATTTTCTCATTCTCGCCGGATTTTTTGGTCCGGTTCAGCTATCGCTAAGCAACTGTCAGTATTGTGAGACAGTTATACTTGAGAAAACGTATCCATAGGCTTATTGTGTTGCAATCTGCAAGCATTTCGTCACTTAACGTCTTGTGAGATTCCGAATGAATACTGTGTTTAATAACAATTGAAAGACTAATTAATGCAAAACCTTAATATTTTTGATGTATATAGTCTTTACAATGTTTAAATAAAGACTGATAGAGTGAAAACTGGTTTACAGATTGTAGGATTTAGAAAGCATTAGAAATGGCCGTGAACCTGGGTTTCTAGCGTTTTCCGAAGGCAGCGGACGTCCTCCCTACGCCTTCTCCACAAGGACATGAGCATGAATCTGCCTATTCTAGCTGCGGCCTGTTCCTCTGCTATACCGTGAAGAGTAGGCACTTTCCCCACCACCAAGATTTTCTCATTCCTGTTTGTAAAGATAAAGTTTGTGGTGGATTCTGAATTCAGTGGGACTTTCTTTCGGGTTCGACAATGGTACCACCACTGTGACACTTTCATATACAGTCTGTAAAGTATCGTTGAAAATAAAGTATGATCGACGCATTCTAATAGTAGGTATCCTTTCGATCTCTAACTTCGGACAGAAATTCAGTCCTGTCCTGTAATATTTAGAAGTCACAGTGATTGTTTATCATCTGTTGGAGTGATTATTTATCATTTGCATACCAGTTTGCTGTATACTTGAAAAAAAAGCTACGAATATTTTCTGCAAAAATTTTAAGTGCCTCTTCATTTTGGAATAAAGTAATTCAATATACCGTTACCGTGTGACTTGTCATTACAGATGCGGTCTGGAACGGTAACGGAGTCTTTTTTATTGCGGTTGCCCTTAGATATTATGATTAACCAATTCAATATTTGTGGCGAGAAATTAAAAAATACAGACCAAAAGTGCATAAGGTACTTGGTATATAAGGTAGGTATTTGATTAATTTCATCAGATTTTAGTTGACGATGCGATCCAAGATGGTAACTCGATAATCTCACAGGTGAAAATTACTTCAGTTCAACGGTCGGTTTACCTATTTTGCAATTGTTTCAGCATCCTTTATCCACATCTCACACTGCTCTTAGGATTTAAACCCATGTCATTCACTATCACTCACCCATCTCGTTTGATCCTCTTCGTAGGCGTCAAGTCCTCCATAGAGAGAGCCTTCTGAGTAGTCTTCACGGGTCTGGAGACGCCGCGGCTTTTAAACTCATCGAGGCAGCTGCGAATCCTGGCCAAATTTGGACTAGGAGCGGACGATTTGCCCGTAAACTTGTTGACAGGCGTCAGGAACAGCTGCTTCTTACGATGAGCATGTTGGAGACGCCTGTGGGTATGGCCATATTTATACTTAGATAATTCTGTTTCTTAATTATAAATTCTTCTTAATATATATATTATTAATATATTAATATATTTTTATAATAAAGATCTTTCTAATTCACAAACAGACGAGAAGTTACAAAAAGTAATTTTACCTCATTACTTTAATTGCATCATTTTTTTTAAATAAACATGTTGAATATAAATTAAATATAAGTAAAATTTTATTTGAGCATTATAATATATCTAATATTTTAAAGTGTTAGAGAATGAGTCAGTCGTATCTGAAAATAAGAAGAACATTTCATATTTCTAAGAGCTCTATACTGGAATTTTCTTGGCTTGGATCCTGCGCGACATTTGTACTACGATTTTGAAAATAGCCTTTGATACAATAAAGATAGTTGAGTTAAATAGAGAATCTATTAATGATGATTATAGATTAATGTTGATTATATCGACCTTTCCAATATTTCGGTTTTTATGTGAATACGCATAATTACAATTTATCCTAATTCATCATTGTAGGTCCATAGTATAACGAAATTGTGACTAATAAATATTGAACAAAATAAATCTAATCAAATGAAATGCCAGAAATAAATGGCCCATAATAATATATTTATTAATTTTACTACTTATCTTAAGTTGAACTTAGTATTTGGCATAATAATGTTACAAAATGATAATTGTGTACCTAATTGTATCCATGACTGCGGTGTTAAGATTGTGTGAAGTGTTAAGATTATAATAGATATAATTATAAAAAAATGACTACAGAACACTTGAAGGTAAGCTCATTACAGAGGACGAGCAACGGTGACTCGCGTCCAATAACTGTCGCCATGATACTGACTAGCCCATATGACAGTAAAAACTCCCATGTAATTGCATGCTACAGGGTGTTAGAGATCTGTACTCATGCGCATGGTGATAAACCCATCACAGTGACTCTCTTTAGGTTTGTCACGTTTTCGGATCAACCTGCCGAACCTGCCGAAAAGCTCGCAGGCCGCCGTGACAGCGACGAATGGCGATGGATTTCCGATGTCTCGGTCTCCGTTGTTTTTTTATTGTACTGTGCTTACCATCAGAAGAAATGTCGTCACTTTTCTACTTTGAAGAGTGACAGACTCTGTGCAAGGTTCGATTGTGGAAGCATCATCGCCACACCTATTTGAGCTGCCAAGCAGCAGTGCAGCTCGCGCTATAGTGTTATAGCGTTATAGTTACGTTTGTTGTCATATACTGGCACACGAGACGTTCCAAATCAGTTCCTCAAGAGTGGCGACAAATTATTGACACAGTTATATACCTATAGCTATAGACTGTAGTGGTCACGTAAGAAAAGACAAATGAATGCCTGTTTACACTTTATACCATTAAAAAAAATGATAGCCGATACCAAAACGCGCCGCTCTGAAGCGAAATACTATAGCGAGTTTTAAACTATATGTCCATGGCGGTTTCGAGGTGATCTTGTAAATAACTAGTCTATCATAACCGACATACTGTAGTTGCAAAACTAAGTCTCATTGTGTGATTTGAACTCACTTCAATTGACGCGGTGTCCGATTGCGCCACCACTGAGCTATAATAGCATCAAATGATTAAAAGTGCTACAAGACCAAGGGCCGATATCAATCTGTGATTTTGTAAAATGTTTAAGGTAAATGAGGTATTCAAATCAAAATACACGGGTAAATATAACTTGTTACTCACGTCTTGAATGTTCTGATTTAAGTAATACAGTTTTTACTAGTTTGGAACCATATTAACACGTCATCGATTCGCGGAATTATCCTTAGACTTCTAAAGACCTGTATTTCCCATGACTATTATTTGTTTTATGTAACATAATTTATCGAGACATTATTAATTTATAACTTCGTAGCTGTGACTCAATATCGGGGACAGGAAAATCGTGTTTTCCGTGCAGTTACAAGCATTATAGTTTAAAAAATAACTAAAAAACAGCGATAGGATGTATAATAATACTTTCCTTTTAAAGACAAATCTTTGAAAAAGTATTATCCAAAATTGAAGTTATTCGAAGGTATCGGATATCTGAAACAATTCCATATCCGTATCCATTACTGAAACCGATTTAATACTCTTGAAATGACCACATCTAGATCCGAAATATCTTATCCGTAACATCCCTGATATCTAGACTTACGAACAATAAAAAACCTAGGGTGCTTGATATCAATTGTGTTAATTTTTAAATTATATTTTATTTTAAAGGAAAATTAAGTAGTACTTAAGTAAATCTCCGTAAGTAACTCCGTAATTTTACCTGTTCTGTTCCTATCGTTTTGTGTCCGTTGAAGACCTTGGGGGTTTTTTTTTATGGAAGTATACTAAATCATTACAATGTCGTCTGTTGTATATTTCTTCTTTGTAATATTTAAGATAAAAAATTTATTGACAGCGTACTCAATGGACTTGTTTAATCAAATCGGTTTTTAATAAGGCATATTTTAGATTAATGATTAGTCTAAGCTAAGCGTGTTTTATCATATGTGTCACGTTGAATGTTCTGAAGAATTTTTTGCCCTTATCCCATCATCTCCCTTCGGCTACAGAACCACGCGGAATGGTTTATGAAGGCACAGTACACGGTAGCATCATGGCACAAACAAAGAAGTTCGCAAATTCTTACCTTTGCCGTACCGTGCAGATTTGGAATGATCTCGCAGTTAACGTGTTCCCTCCTCTCTATGATATTGGGTTCTTCAAACGAAGCTTGAAGAGGCATTTTAGAAGGCCGGCATGACATCGACGACTGCAGATGAAATTTGTGTCACCGACGGTCGCCGTTGTTTGTCAACTGTGCTGTACTAACATCAGGAACTGTACAGTCATTTTGCTGAGCTAGTATTTACAGAATAAAATGCACGTTTATAAAGGCTTTATTATGAAGTTGACTCCAAAGTACAGGGTCGGTGGCTCCTGACATGCCGGGGCCCGAGATTGGATAACGGTAGAGGGGATACTATCGGAAAATAATGAAATATACAAATTATTAATTATCAACGATATACAGTTGTGGTCATATAATTAAGAAAGCTTTTTTAAAGGGAAGATTTTTTTCAAACTAACAAGTATAACGAATTGCATATATTTTTTTGTATTTACTCGACTATATGGCCAGTCCGACGCTGCAAAAGTAGTCGAAGTCTACCGAACCTTAGCTTTTCATATGTATATATTTTTGTTTTATACTAACGGAGGCGGTGTGGTCTGCAAATTGTGTCTCTCCCTGGACAGTTCCCTTTCAGAAATATCTCCTGCACCAGTCCTGGCAGCCGGTGAGGCGCTTCGTGGTACTTTCCGATGATTTTCAGACATGTTTTTTAATATACAAAAGAAATAACGTCCAACCTGTTGTCGCGTTGAAAGATAAGTGACGTATAGATTCGGATCGTTTTTCAAAATATTGTTTGTTTTTTTTTATAGTATTTTGTCAAATCTGAATAAAACATAATACTTCATGTAGGTTATTATGTTAATTTGTGAACCTTTTTAATTTTGACATACTTTTTAAAGTATTTAATACGGTTCACCTTTTGTTGAACTACGTGTGTGTGTGTTCAAAAATGGGAATAAAACCTATACCTAAACCTATAATAAACGAAATTTACCAGATGCATTAAAATCATAACATTTTGAATGGTAAACAAAATACAAAAAAATGTTATAGTAAATCTTATCAATAAAGTACGCGTTTACTGTTATGACACTTTCGCTTAATATCGCAGGTACAGAATGTTCCAAGGCCGAAATACAAGTTTTGATGCAATCAGGAATAATTGATAATAGGGTGGAGGGTATATAAAGGTTTGCGTGAGGCGACACTGAGGGCGCCGCCGCGCCGCACCGTAGCGCTAGGTACCGGAGGACAGCCGCGACGCGACGGCGCGGTGTGGTGGAGCCCCGATGGCGACTGCTCGACGCCGAGCCAACCCCTCCAACCGAGGTGTGCTCTGATAAGTATACCATGAAAACACGTGTACTTGGGACATTCTTCTTATTTTATAGCAACGTGTGTTATACAAAATTATGCCAATGTCATGTGAAGAGAATATTTTTCTAGTTTTCTGAATTCAAAGAATGCTTTAACAAGATGATGGCTCTCTTGTTAAAACTGTCCAGAGAGTCTCTAGTTATTATATAATTCACTTCACTTGTGCATAATAAGCAAACTATACCACGCAAAATACCACTGGACCAATATTAGGGACATGATAAATAATTATAATGGACACGAACCATAAGTGACAAGTACTTGAGATATCAAGTACAGTACATATAGTGTTTCACCATATTTTTTGTAAAATCTTATGAATTACAAATTGCAATAGAAAAAAAATGGTGCTGGATTGCAACTGATTTCGATTTCTTCGAGACCGTGATTCACTTATGAGAGTAAGTGGTAAAAATGAATAAATAATAAAAATAGATCTTTTGGATGAAGAGAAATCAATCAGTGATTTTTAGAGCTTTTCCATATAACCCAAGATAATATTGTTAACGATTTCCAATCCGGTATCTACGAGTATATTAATATTATAGAGCTCAATAGTTTTTTTGTTCACAACGCGCTTTTAATCTTTGGAACTAACAGTCAGATTAGTTATTTTAAATTTAAAAAGATGTTTAAAAGACAGATAGCCTTCATCCACGATACGACTCTTAGGAGCAGAGCAATTGCTATATAAAGTGTAGGTCAGAAAATACGTTAAGCAAGAACGAAGTAATAGTGTGGACGAGCAATGTGGCTCGGTGAGTACGGGTTGACCTATCAACGAGAACCGCGAAACTAAAAGTATTGTTTACGCTGAAGTATTGTCAGTTTTCTATTAGTAATTCATAATTATACGCGAGTGAAACCGTGGGCCAAATCTAGTCATAAATGAAGTGTAAATTTTCCGCACCAATATCGTATCGTGCTGCTGTGCACAATCTTACAAGTACTGGTACACAAAGCCTTGTGGCTTTGGTAATTAATCTTCAGGAAAATCGTATCTTTGACAGACCTCGGATAGACATAGTATAGATAGTGATTGGCTACTCCATATCATTAGATAAACTGGATACTCGATGGTTTATTTATCACAAAACAATAACATGAATTATGGTCACTTACTCAATGACACATTCTATTTAACCTGCCAGTTAATACGTTTGCCTTTTGAAGTTTTCATCTTTTTTTTTTCTATGAATGACCAGAACTTGTATATTTCTGTGATTTTCTTAGAAAGTTTTTGAATTTATTAAATAATACCTAAGTATATGTATAATTAATAGGTACCTATGTCTATGCCTTGGTCAAAGAAGATTAAAAAAATAAACAAAAAAAGAAGGGACAAATATCCCTACAACTACGGAATAAGTAGTGGTGGACACGACAATTGTTGTCGACTGGATTGCGGCCAACATACACCAGGCGTAATACTCGCTATAGTGCCACGCTTATGTGTATCGCATTCCGGGTTCAGTCGGTGTATATCCAGTAATTAAACGTGTATATGGTGAAGGTGATAAACCCATCAAAGTGACTCTCTATTGGTTTGTCGCGTTTTGGGATCAGCCAGTGCATATCCAGCTGGCGAGAAGTATGCAGGCCGGCATGACAACAGCGACCGTCAATGGATAGCCGATCTCTCGGTGAACGCGCGCCGTTGTTATTGGATTATACTATGCCAAACTTACCATCAGGGACAGCGTCGTTACTTTGCCGTGCTTGTATAAGAAAATTAGCTGCGCACAGCGGTTTCACCCGCGTATAATTCAAAAGAAATCCGTGATTGATGATTTCTAATGGCACAACTCACACGGCTCGTTCACTCCACTACACCTATAGTTATAGACCGGAGCATAGTGTTGAATTATATTAATTTTACATTATCTCCCAAACTATATGTCTAAATAACATGATATACAGGGCAAAATTTATCTACATAAAATTGTCTTGATGATGAAGTAATTTTCGTTCGTAAGGCGTATATTAAACCTTGATAACAAATGCTTTAGTGAGACGTTAATAAAAAGGCAGAGGACAAATAAGCAAAACAGTTAGATAACTCTATCAGAGCGGCCGCGGCATGCTAGTTGCTAATGAGCCCAGTCAAGGATATTCTCATAAATGTACTTATTTACCAACGATATAAAAGTAGGTAACTTTTATAATTTTGTGTCATTAACTTTTGAACGATAATAATAATAACAGCTTGTCATTATCTCACTGCTGGGCAAAGAAATTTTCCTGAGTTAAGGCATGAACTGAATCAGCCAAGCCAAGACATATTTAGTTATTTCTTTGATTTTTACCCTTCACGGTGCTACAAGAATGTGGTCCACCTGATGGTAAGCAGTTATCGCAGCCTATGGACGCTTAAAACCACAAAGGCTTCACATTCTTGTGACGCGTCTTCTATCACCTTTTGAAAATCAGTTCACTCCCTGCTTAAAGAATCTTATACTGTAGTCCCCTGAGAAAACCTAAGCAGGGAGTTCATTCAAAGCCGGAGCATTCGCGCAAGAAAACTCCTCTGAAACCGGACTGTCCGCGACCATTTAGGTTCCAAGGTGTGAGGATGAACTCCCTGCCGATGGTGAGCGGTGCAATGGTGGATTCTTACAGCTCGTCTTTGAGCTGAGACTAATGGCTCAAGCTGGTATCCAGGTGCTTCTGCCCAGCAGTAACTGCAGTACTCCATATTGGGTCGAACTTCTTACACCGTTTGTTAATAATGCTATTACCTTAAAAATATAATTTATATTATGCAATATTCTGGGAGGCCAAACTTCACCTGGTCTCTTGAAAAATAAAAACCTATTTAGAAAAACTTGGAAAGATGATTTTTTTATCTTAATACAAAATTTTATCGACATCGTTACAGCCGCTTTCGAGAAGCAAATTACATACATATAAGAAAATGTTAGCTAATACTAGGTGTGCTCGCGGCTTCAACCACGTTTAAACTATATCACAGGAATTGTGGCTATTTTTTTTTTAAATAGCTCGGCACATTGCCTGTACTGTCCCTGATAGTAAGCACAGTACAATCCAAATACAACGGCGACCACCAAGAGATCGAAATCCATCGGCGGTCGCCGCTGTCATGCCGGCCTGCTTAAATATCTCTTCACGTTACGCTTGAAGGACCCGATGTCATAACAACGAGGGAACACATTGGCCGGGAGATGGTTCCACAGTTTCACGGTACGACAAAGATTAAGACAGAGAATTTTTTAGTTCGTGCCGAGATGGAAGTCTTCGTAAAACTATGATTCCGTAGCCCAGCGCGTGTGGTTCTGTTGTGGAAAGCAGAGGAGGGAATTAGATTAAACAAAATCTAAATATGTTCCTTGCTAAAAAGTAAAATAACTTGTAAAAATAATGTTAATTTGCTATGTTACTGCGTGAACAATTGAGAAACAACATTCACATCTAAGATCTATATAAGTACAATTGCAAATAAATATATTGGAAGTGTCTTTCTGTAATTTAGAAGTAAAGGGTTTTTCTTAAGCTCACATGGTTATTTGCACTATACATTATTAAAACTGTTGCTTGTCCATTTTATTTGTCTGTGCTTATCTCGGAAACGACTGAACCGATTTTAACGGGATTTTCATTAACAGGTAGGGGACTTTTCAAGAAGTAATTTAGGCTATATACATAACATTATAATTTTGCATAGAAAATAAGAAAAAATGTGAAATAAAAAAAAATACAGTAAACCTTTAATCCAATTAGTTCCCATGGAATTGTTTATGATATTATTACGGATAATAAGTTGTAAATATTGTGTTTTGTTTGTTTAAATTCTACTGGCTTCCGTTACGTAAAACGTTTAAACGTAATAATTTCGATAAAATGGTTAGGGAATTCCAAATATTATATTTGCAATACCGGCTGATAAGCATATTAGCAAGTACGAATTTGCCTTTCAGAGAATTCGCATTATCTTCTTGGTTTCTTTGAATAAATAAAAAATATTGTCAAATATTTAACTTTTTAATTAGTTTTTTAAAGTAGAAAAAAGATCAGAGTGAAGTCAAACCCTGCACATTTTTTGGACTAGCTGTGCTCGCGGTCGCACGAGCGCACGCACGCGCGAGACGTGCTGCCCCCGCTCAAAACACTGAAGACAAAAATGCTTATTGAGAGTGACGAGAAAAAGGAGCAATGATGGCTCAGTGGTAGCGTATTCGGACACTGTGTCGATCGACAACAATTAGCCTAATCTTTCGGTAAAGGAAAACGCGATGAAACCATAACATGCTGGTAGGGTATTTTTTAATGCCTACCTTTACGTCAAAATTCTGTAATCAAGCATCTATAGATGTGTTACGGCGTCTGCACTTAAGAGCCATTATTCTCTAAGCTTTGCGTGTACCAGTTTTATTTTATATTTACTAGCTCTGCAAAATGGCTATACAGCACCTGATGGAAAGAACTGTACAATTCACAAAACAATGGCGACCATTGGTGACACAAATTTACTCGGCAGTCGTCGATGTCATACCGTCCTGCTGTCACTATCACTCGTTTGAAGGGTAAAATATTATAGGAACAAGGGAGCACGTTGGCTGGGAGACTTGAACGGTACACATTTGTACGGTATAGTACGGCAAAGGTAAGGATTTGCGAACTTTTTTGTTCGTGCCGTGATGAACACTACCTTAGACCACATCATCACTTAACATCAGCAAAAATAAACACGTTTCTACTGTCGAGGGAGCTTGCCTTGTCAAGAGTAGTAATAAACTGTTACAACTAATAAGTTAATTTCATTAAAAATAAAATCCACCTTATTAATTAGTCCTACTTAATTAAACAAAACTTGACTTTGCTGATATGACATTGTGATTAATAAATTATGTAATAAATGCGTAATACGAAGGCGAGTAGGGTCCAGGGATGGTACATAGTGGCTCTGAATCCTGGTACAGATATAGGTAAAAGTTGGCAGGTTTAAAAAAAAGCTGGTACCTTTTAGGAAATGGCAAATACCAGGGGCTTAGTATCGTTGTATCGGTTTTTTAGCTTATGGGTGCACAAAGTTAGCAAACGGCAGGGGCCTTATTCCGTCTTCCAACCCGTATAACGACCTTTTTTTCGGCTCCTTGGTGTAGGTACAAAACACCAGATGACTTGATCGACATTGAAAGTTGTTATTTTTGCAAACCAGGATAATGTTTACCTGGTGATACATTGTACAAGACCCGAAAACCTGGTACTTGTACCAGAAACCTGGTACGTCTATCATCCCTGCTAGGGGCGAATGAATGGAGTAATGGAGGGTGGTTTGAACTTTTCGCGGCGCGGCAGACGCCACACGCAATGCAGCGACAATCTACATGGCGCGTGACGCGACGCAATGGCCTCTCTACTGTGACTCATTCATTTACAGGGGTGGCAAAATCTTTTTTATTGTCTTCATTATAGCTTTATAATTTAACACTTTTCCACAATATAATTTGACGTTATGAGGTAAAAATATAATACTCCAGTGAACACATGACCTATATTTGATGTCACACACACATGATATGTGTAAAATTGATGTAAATGTGATGATATACATATGATATGATTGTGGGTAACGTGGTAAGGTAACGTGTTGTCTGGGATGCTATTATTAAAAAAAGTGTTGGTTTTCAGTTGCAGCTTTTTAAATACCTTGTGAGTTTAGCGTTAGATATATAATCTCATATAATGTTAAGTGATGTTGTGTCTACAAGATGGTAACAAGCTAAGGCTAGAGGGATTGTTTCTAAAGTGCAGATGCTGGGATACACAGGTAGGATAAGATCAAGGGATCAAATTATGGGTAAGTCAGACTGGCATTTAGAAAATGTTCTACCATCATACTATCGTTTCATCATGATGTTTTCTTTCACTGAAAGCTCAGACTCATTGTGGGAGTTGAACATACATCCGTTTGTTACCGAACATGTAACCACTCAGCCATAATCACTTTAAACTTGAGTGAACTCACCGATAGGTGTTCGGAAATTGATCCTAAACTGACGTGGCTATTAGGGTGAACATTAGACAATTGTGACCACTGTATACATAGTAAAAAAATACGTCAAAATGACTCGCTTCAATACATCGCGACTTGCAAATCAGTCAGTGAGTACCCAGCTGTTTAGTGGCTCTCACAGTGGTATATCTTTATAGGCTTTTATAACGATAATGACTGTTGTAAAATCCTCATCCCTCGCCGTGGAAGATTTTGCCGGAACTTGATCTGACATGTGGTGAAACCCGAATGAGTTTCTTGCCGGTTCTTCTTGATGACTGGGATGTTTTCCAAACCGGTAATAGTGTTTTGACAATCGTAAGTGTCTTCTTTGAGCTTAAATTCAATAAAATATTGTATTTAAAAGTTTATGGTATTCGGTCCTATATCATTTAATTTGACGGCATTTTACATGATGTAGTCTGTTGAACTCGGGTATGCTCTGATGGAATTGGCATGTATCAGTTGTAGAAGCCCCTCTACAATAAAAATAGAGAGAAAGAAAGTGATGTTGTTTGTTTTATTGCTCCACAAGTTAAGTAAATTATCAATTATAATAACATGCATTTTAAGTTACCACAAAAACCATTATGTTAAAGCTGTGTTTAAAGATTACAAGAACATTTTGAAACTTACTCTATTCACGTGACGTTGCCAGATTTGTGGTTGAAAAAGAAGATGAACAATCAGCGGTAGCTTTGACGTTCGTAATTGTCATCGCAGATTGCCTTTTATTTCATCCTCGAGACCTTTGAAACCATCAGTTTTTGTGATTGAGGATACATTAATTACGTTGCGTTTGGTGGTGCTTCAGTCTTAAACACTATTAAACGCCGTCAATAAAACTGTAAGCAATAGATAAGCGTTTCCAATGGTCGCTCGCTACTCACAGATAAATAACGTTCTAAATAGACACCTAATATGAATAACATCGTAACCTTAATTTACAATAAAATACAACTATACGCTAAGGTATTAAAGAAAAAAACCTATTTCAGTTTTACAGCTTTATCTCTACGTTTCTTTCTTCTTCTTTTTCCTAACTTGGCAACCGGTCTTATTTATTGAAGACCATTACTTCCATTATCGAGTGTATTTAGTTTCCAGTGTTATGATGATTTCAGGATCTTAACAAGATGGAGGCTCCCTTGTTAGAACTTTCTAGGGAGATTTTGTGGGATCTCAGAATTCATGATGCATGTTATTATTTCCAATCCACTTCACTTGTGCATAATAACCAAACTTTATTATGAAAAACGCCACCTTTATTACACATTATAGGGTCAAATAACACAAGTTTATGAATAAAAAATAAAAACCACTACATGACAGTTTGAGATCCCGCCAAAAACTCTCCTGCGTTTATTTATTTCATTTTTACTTGACAAAAATTAGCATTATAATATTTTTTTTCAAATATATTTCTTATTGTTTTATCGCGGAAGAAGCACTTGCCAGTATCGATTTTTTTTAAACTACGTAATGCGAGTATTTTATATTCTTCAGTTGGATTTTTAAAATCTTCAATGTGGGGTCTAACAAGTTGGTGGCCCCTTGTTAGAACTATCTAGGGAGTTTTTGCGGGTACACAAAAATTCATGTTTCCGGTATATATTTAGAATACCCTTCACGTATGTACAACAAACAAAAATAATATCACGCAAAATGCCACCAATATTACATAATATAGGGCCAAACAACTAAAAAAATATTGAGTCGAAAGAGCTTTAAAATAGGGAACATCCCATTTACAATTGCATCATGGTGCAAAAAAAATAAAATAAAAATTCTTGATTTTATAATAGTATATAAAATTTAAAAACATTAACGGCTTTTCTGAAAACTATGTCTAAATGAGTTACGATGTTTCTTTTCGGAGATACAGATCATTCCTTTGAACGTAATATTTAAGATTATATTATGACTAACAAATATGACGTGATAACTGATAAAATGTAGTACCTAGTTCCTTAGTGAATCATTCAGCCCTAATGTTTCAGTACGGCTCCCGAAACACCTACGCCTTCTTATGTATAATCAACAGACGGAGATATTGAACTACTAAGTGCTGATACAGACGCTAAATAGGAAACAAAATCGTAATCTATGCATCCATTGGCCAATTGTCAACTACTTGTACACACGACGATACAATCATTAGGAAGATTGACATATAGTTTTAGTTTATTTAAATGTTAAAACAAAGAAGAATTAGATTTAATTTTTAATGATTTCATGAGTTTTTTTTATAATTACTTAATTTAAATGTATACTTAAATATCTGGATGAATGGCGATCGCCGAGTGTCTTGTAATAGAAAAAAAAACACCTATTTAGGTAAAGGCAAATTAACATTATCTAATTTCAAAGTTTCACCGAAATCGTAAGAATTATACAACACGAGAAATAATTAAGGAAAACCGCGTATTGAGAATTGCTCACTTAATATGTAAGTAGTACTTATTACATTAATAAACAAATTCAAATGACATAAAAATTTGCATTCGGATATTAGGTATTTCATAGCTTTTCTATGGAGGAACTCTATATTGTTTAATCTCTTAGTCAATATCCCGGTAGCTGTTCTGAGTCATAATACATAATTATCTTTTATACAGGACTTATGGGCGATTGTCAAGAATCTAGTCTTATATTTTTCCATTACATGATGGTACTACGAGAACATTTCACAAGCGTTCACATTTCCTTACGAAAATTTCGCTCACAGTTAATCCATACTATTCTTAATTATAAACAAGTTCAGAAATAAACGTACGTTAATTACGAAAAATTGATTAACATAAATGCCAGGCTCAAATCGTCGTAGCGCAGCGTGACGCGGTGTAGGAATAAATGTTATAATAATAATTATGTAGGTACAAAGGTACAAGTACAAAGTGCATTAAATTTCAAAGATTTATGGATTGTGATCGATCTTCATTATTATTAATGAGAAGGTATTTCAGTCATTTGATTTGGCGGGAAACGTACGGAAAAATTAGCCAAGCGCTATAGGTACCTATGTACGTTGTCTCGCTCATGCTCATTACAAACTCGTTCCGTTTAGTGTTCACTGTTCGCAGATCTCTTTTTAATAATGTTGCTGCGTTCACCAAAACTACAGTAATATCGTGTTTTCGATGTACTTCTGTTACTTTAATTACAATTTAAGGATGTTTTTCACATAAGTTTTTGTAGTTTTTTTGTTTTGTAATTTTCAAATAACAGCAACTAATAAATACAAAAAAATATGTTTTGTGAATTACTTAATTTATTGAATATTAAAGAATAAAGCTGATGTACTATAAACCTCTTATTTTGAAATTGTTTACAGCGCAAAATCTACACAAAAAAAAATCAAAGTATTTTCTCAAATATAAAAGTAGATGAGTGCAGTATCTTTAAAGACTACATATAAAAGAAGTAAAGTACAGCAACGTCCTCACTGCAGGGTTTTTATTTTCCTGGTCTGACTTTACATAAATATATCACCAATTGCATTAATATAAAAATAAAATGTATTATTGAACTCTACTTTTGTTAAGTGGTTCGTAATTTTAACAAATATCTGCGTTTAAGTAGTTTTTTAATAAATACTTATAATATTGTGTTGATAAGTTGATATTTGTAATAAAATAGACGTTTATAATGTCAATAAAATAAAAAGGTGTGTGTGCGATTCACACACGATAGAAGTGAAAGTTCATTTTAAAATATATTTTATTTAAACAGTGTGCAATATACATACACACCGACATTTGCTCTCTCGCTCTGGCTTTGACAAAGACGAGAGACCGATAATGTTCGTTAAACGTTTAATTTTTAACGTGTTGGAAGTCGCCTAAGAAGTTTCACTTCAAAAATCTATATGTATTTTTCGTACTCTCACTTCACATCATATTTTTACTTTATTAGAAAAAAATTGTTCTTATCACAAAATTTTGAAATTTTGACATTTGGCTTCGTGTTTTGTTATTTTTTATTAATTTGCATCTGTGGATGAATTCCACAATTCAGTCGTGTTTTTCTTCAAGTAACAAGTATGTAGCAACATTTTACCTTAACTACACGTGACGTACCAAGCACCAATCACCAGTGGCCGTCAGTCAGTTGCGGCCGGCGTGACGTCGGGTGTTCGTACGAACGATTATGCTTTATCATTAGTTTTTGACGTGGTGGAGTGCAGTGTTATTTGAGTTAATATATTTATCCAATTTACATTATATTTTGATCAACTAAAGAAAGGAACTTACCTGTTTTGTGTTCTTTGTTGAAAATATAAACAGTGTGACAGTTTGTGACGTGCATAACCTCTGTTGATTCTTGGAACCGAACGCTGCGATTGAGACGAGACCTTGATAACTAGTTCCTCGGACGAACGAGTACGAAGAGACAGTTATTATATTATAGGATCATTTATGCTGGAGGTACGTTTTTAGTTTACCATTTGTGAAATAGGTCGTGTGTGTTTGTTAATTAAACCTTTCGGTAATAATTTCCAAGTGAGGTATAGTGCGTTCAAAGTACATTACGGACACCTGTTGAAACTGGGAAGTGTTTTAGTCGATTAGAGTTATGAGGATGCTAAAATAAATGTGCGTTTTGTTATTTTCGTGCGCGGAAGAACCACTGTGAGGTGTCCGCGGCGACGTTATCGTAATATATTGCCATGGACATCGGCGGAGGTAAACCGTCTGCGAGAAATTGCATGTTTATGACCATTGACACCGCCTAGCACATGCACGTAATAATTTTTTAATTTTGTATTATTTTGAGGCAAAAGGAATCGGTTCTTACAGCCATCATGGTTAATTTCTGAACACAGAAAACTTAAAAATAAACTATAAAGCTTATATACTTCTCAATGCTCTAGTTATCTGGGTTGAGTGTTGTTCTAAAAATATCTATATTTAGAAGCTGCCTGCACGCTCTGTAAATATGTACTTGTATAATATGCTTATACTGTGTAATTTTTTGGTTATTGATTGCTCTTGATTAATTACTCATACTTGTTCCATTATAATGTAGAATTATCACTGGGATTATTATTTATAAATTATTTCCCTCAACTACACTCCTTTTTATGTCATTACTTCATGGCTTACACACATTATGTGGGCTAAATGCTGAAATGTTACTAGTATTGAGTTTGTTATTGTTACAAGTGTTTATACAATTTTATTTTTCATACTCAATATACGTATGGAGGTTTGCATGGTGAATTGTAGCTCACATTCAAAATTTTTTAAACATTAACACTTATTACTTGTTTACAAAGTAAGCATCTAATTTAAATCTTAATTTTCTAGTGAATGCACACATTTACTAAAACACTGTGCATAAATATAACACACAAATACATACTGCCAGTAGTAATATGTCATGTAGAATGAGTAATATGTACATTTATACTAATAACACATAATACTTTATACTACATTTAGTAATGAAAACACTCACACATAAAAAAATCTCATAAACATACTTACATACATAAAAAACCACAAAATACCTTTATGTGTAGATAAAACTATTATAAGCGTTGTAGTCCCTTACTATCAATCTCCTTGTAAAAAGAATAGTTGTTTTTTAAATGGTGTTTAATCCGTCCGAGATGATGACACAATAAAAAAATAATTTTGCCTCCACATTTTGCATATATGCCGAATAAGATCTAGGACGGGTTAAAAACACACATAAAAAGTGTTAGCATGTTATGTTATTATAAAACAAAATGTTATTGAAACTATTTATGAATATTAAGGTGAACCTTCAGTAAATTTGTGTTTAAAACAAATTTTAAACTGTGATTGAAACACATATACATATTGGATTGGATATTTTCCTTGCTCAGTGTTTAGCTACCTCGCATATCTCTGGTGGATGTGTAGCCTTACTGGGGCTTGATGTATCAAAATACTAGTTGTGCTCAACAGTTTCACCTGCATATAAGTAATTAAAAAAAATCATTGATCGATAATTTATAAACATTTACAGTATAAACTGTATTTTTCTTTAGTGGCCAGTTTTATGTGTCAAAACTCACATGGCTCGTTCACACCACTACACCTATAGTCATAGACCTGAGCCAAGTGTTGAATTATTTTAATTTTACATTGTCTCCCAAACTATGCTTCCAAATAACATGCTATAAGTTTATCTCCATAAAATTGTCTTGATGATGAAGTAACTTTCATTCTTAAAGACTAATATGCCATTCCTAATAATAATGCTCATAATTGACTTTTTAATTTTAAATACATTTTTGTCACAAAATACCTTATTGTGGCTTATGTATAAGAGAAGAGATAGGCAGGTGGTATCGGGACTTTTTTTTAGATGTACTAAGGAGTAATATTTTTGTAGAACATTGTAATTATGTACCATTAACCATTACACCAGCGCATGCGGATAAAGCAGTTCAAGAACACTGTTTCTTATTAATAATTAAACATGAATAAGATTTACATTGTGACAAATTATAAGATTTCTGACAAAAGTTACTCTGAACAAATGCAATCTTAATTATAGGAGTTTATGTGAAGTTTACACACAATGAGCAGGTAAAAATAATTATTTAAAAAAGAGCACAAATGAATTTGGAATTGTAATCAGAGAGAAAACAAATTAAAATACCAATATAATTGACTTACTGAGGCAAATGGATTTATATTTTACAAGGCTATCGCGAAAATGTCAAGATCAGATTTTTTTGATTCAGCATTATAATGTGGTACAATTCTATTCAATGCAAAGAAAAGAGAATACATTAAAACGAGATGCTCTGGGAAGTTTTAAGGAACGGTCATAGTAACTCTACTTAGTAACTGAGGTGCATCCAAGATTCCGTTTATCACAGGTGCATCCAAGTTTCCGTTTAACAATTTGTACAAGAATATGAGACGAGTAACCCTCTACGATCCTTTAAAGAGTTTAAATTAAAATATTGAAGTTTATCTTGATAAAAAATTGGTAAAAAAGTAGTATGTCAAATGCCACAAGAACCTCTTAGAAGTCTTTCTATCTTGTTTACATAAATATCGTAAAGTGGGTTCCATACGTCATAAATCCCCATACTTTACACAAAGCAATATTTAAGGCCAGCTGAGAGATGTAGTATAAGCGATTGTGTAGACGGCACCGCGGGTGAACCGCGGACGCTCCGCCACCGCGCATACGCCGCGCCACCGGCACCGAGCCTCTATGCTGTGTACACGGCACCGAGCCTCTATGCTGTGTACACGGCACCGAGCCTCTATGCTGTATACACGGCACCGTAGACGCGCCGCCACTGCGCCACCACCTCGTCGCCACCGCGTCGCCATTTAATTTGCTATATTACTGTCGATTTTTAGTAATACAATGCTAGCCACAAACATCATACGTGTAGACATGGACATGTTAATTTTAATTAAAAAAATAAGTTTTTGCATACTATAGGTACAGAAATTGGCAAAATCAAAATAAGCCTATACACACACACACACACACGTCTACACAAGCCCTAATGTTAGATGGCTCATGTCTCTGTTATATACAAAAAAAAAATCGAATCTGACTGGTAGTTCTAGAGATTAGCACAGTTAAACAAACAATTAATCAAACAAAAAGCTCTACAGCTATATTTTATTAGTTTCTACCGAAAGACGTCCACTGCTGGACATAGACAAAGATCACCACAACGACCGGTCCTGTGCTGCCCGTATCCAGCGGCTTCCCGCAACCTTTACCAGGATGTCGGACCACCTTGTGGCGGGTCGCGTCTTCCGGTACGTGGCTGCCACACGAGAACTCTTTGGCCCCATCCGCCATTCGTTCTACGACCTACGTGGCCCGCCCACTGCCACTTAAGTCTAGCTATTGTTTGGCCTATGTGGGTGACTTTGGTTCTCCTGCGGATCTCCTCATTCCTGATTCGATCACGCAGTGAAACTCCGAGTTTAGCCCTCTCCATTGCCCTTTGGGTGACCTTGAGCTTTCTTATGAGGCCCATAGTTAGCGACTACGTCTCAGCACCATATGTAATCACTGGCAACACACTGGTCAAAGACTTTCGTCTTGAGACATTGTGGTATCTTCGATGAGAAGATTTAACGTAGCTTCCCAAACGCTGCCCAGCCGGGTCGAATTCGACGTTTGACCTCTTTCTCGAAATTGGATCTACCTAAGTGGATAGTTACCATACTAATAGTTAATAGGGCCCATTACTAGTGGTAGGACACAACATTTGTGTACAACTGGATCGCGAACACCGTACACCAGGCGTAACATGCGACGGTAGTGGCCCGTTTCAGCGTATCGTCGTTCGGGATCAGCCAGTGTACATTCAGTAATGAAATGGGGTGATATGGATCTGTGCCTGACTGGATCTCGAGTGCCTTGATCACCAAGCACATGGTGATACCCATCACATTGACACTCATTTAGTTTGTTACGTTTCGGGATAAACCAGTGCGTTTCTAGCTGCCGAGAGGCTTGCAGGTGTGACAATAACGACGGGCGATGGATTGCTGATCTCTGATTGCTGGTGGATTGCGGTTGACATATCTCTCAGCTTATAATTTCATAAAAATCATGTGAGAGTTAAAATTACTTATATGTATATATATATTAATTACTACATCAATTTCAAATGCTCCTTGTCTGATTGCCTTCTTGAAATTATTACTAATCTCAAGTGTATCTGTTACTTTTATCTTAATTTTGTATATTTGAAGAAAATTGCCATTATTTACAACTAATTGTTGTTATAAAATTTCATTAATTGTATACAGTGAGTAGATATCTGCATGTTTTAAAAGGTTTTCCTTATTGTTTTACCTGGAACTATGTATTTATATTGTAATTTGTAATCCTTTCTATATGTTCACATAAATCTACCGGTCTCTAGAAAAAATAAAATTGAATACCATTTTATTTTAATAACTAGCTGTGCACCGCGGTTTCACCCGCTTACAATGTAAAAGAAATCGCTGATTGATACTTATTGATTTATAATACTTCAGTTTAGTCATATTTTTATCGGGCGTCCACTGGTTGGTGACCGCTGGTCAGTGTAACTCACGGCTCAATCGCGCCACCACACCTTCAGTCATAGACCCGAGCCGAGAATTGAATATTTTAATTTTACATTATCTCCCAAACTATTCGTTCAACCAACATGTTATACGGGGCAAAATTTTATCTACATAAAATTGTCTTGATAGTGAAGTTACTTTCGTTAGTAAGGATTAATATGCCATTCCTAATAATAATGCTCATAAAACACTTTTCAATAAAACTTTGTCACAAAATACCTTATTGTGGCTTATGTATAAGTGATAGGCATATAGTATCACGGACTTTTTTTAGATGTACTAAGGAGCAATATTTTTGTGGACATTCATTGTATTTACGTATCACTAATCATCAGTATTTAGGCTAGCCGAGAGATGTAGCTTAATGCCAGATAGCCTACACTATTCCTCGTGAATCTGGCTATCATATACACAAGGAATTTTTCGAATCCACCTGGTATTTTCAGAGATGTGTTTAAACAAACAATGAAAGAAAAAAAGTCTTCCGCTTTATTATATTATTACTATAGATTTTTTTAAACAAATAACTATAGGTATTTTGTGTATAATATGGGCACTGTGTATAGTACTGATAAAAGTGATATTACACAATTAGGATATAATATTTATGTATTTGTTATTAGTGTTTTGAGTATGTGTTGTCCACATAAGTGTACTAATAAGGCTGATTGATGATGATTATTAAAAAAAACTATCGGCCTATGCGTACCAAATTATTAATTTTGGTCTAATTTATTTGTATGATAAACAAGGTCAATATCAACTCAACTTTTGTGACTGTGTAAATTTAGGTGATTATATTTATCATAATAAGCTGTTTTTTTTTTCAAAAATGTCAAATACTAATATAGAATGTTATTGAACTTAAAAACATTCGCATCTGGATACTGTCGCGACGATTATTAGATAACTAGCTACCGCCCGCGACTTCCTATACATTAATAAATAAAACTTAAGATAAAAACAATCACGAAAGATATCTTTAGTAAACTCTTAATATCCTGTAAAATATTTAGATAAACGGATAGATAAACACGTTTGAATTCAAAATATTTTGTAAATATATTTTGCCACTTATATGAATGTTGTTGACGTAGTTACGTCAAAGTATAATAGGTGGCGCGTGAGTCATTTTAACAAATGTGTGTTCTTCATATAGTTTTCGGTGTTTTAAATGTAAGTTTTTGGATGCATCCCAAAGAAAGATCTATACTACGTATCATTACGGTGTTCAGTACGGGTTTAAGCAGTCTTACATATTAATAAAAATGTGTGGTCATGTCCTGCGCGTTCGTGTTTCGTTTGTTCAATTAGGTTGAAACTTTATCCAGTTGTTTTTGGCCCCCGCGTAAAGGTTTCTAGCATAGTACGATCAACGTAAATAAAAATTTAACGCGCTAGTCATAACAGGTATTTCTAGATGGCAAATACTTAAATAAAAAAAAAACAATATCCGAATGTAAATTTATGTTGTTAACTTTTTAGTTAAATTGACGGACATAAGATAAAAAACTGATGAATTTTTACAGAATCTACATATTGAAAATAGCTTTTAAAATATTTGTCAAAACACTTTTACTTACGTAAGAGTAAAAATTTAACGTTATGAAGTCTGTGACGTGTGACGTGTGTGAAGAATGTAAATATTTATTTGATACTGATTAAAACCTTTTTACACAAACAGCTCTAAAGAATGTTGTTTTTGAATCTTTTTTATATTACTAAAATCAGTTCAATCGAAAAGTAGTCACTCATGAGATCGATTTATGAAAAAAAAATATCCATATTTACTTTTTATCACTTATCTGAGCGGGAAATCTACCAGTTTGATTCTTTAAAAATATGACATCTGTATTTTCACACCAACGGATTTTGCTACTAATAAGGATTAATACTCACAAAGGAATGTATTAAAGTGAATGGAATTGGCTCATTTTTAATAATATACTTTTTTTTTAATTCAAGTAATTACCCGTAGCTGTTCAATATGAATATGAATATTCATTCATTCAATATATTACGTCTTCTTAAATAATAATTCATGAATTTTTCCATTAATTCTTTTATATATGAAATTGGAATTGGAATCGAATATTCGGAATTCTATGAATTATTCGAATTTTCGAAACTTTCCAATACTTTTCGCAAACTCCTACTAAAAATCAGTTACTATAGTAAAGAAAAAAGTACAACTACATCTTGAAAAAGCTTTTTGCTTAAACTTTGAAATACAGACAAATTATCTTTAACTTAGATTCTATTTTTTATACTTATTTAGTCCAACAATTCAGGACTCAGCTAATAAAAATTAGGCAACTTTTATCGATATCCATGTTCAGTAATTACATATTTCGAATAATTTGTCCCACAACATATTATACCTTTCGGTATATACGGTTAATACGTACGGTCAAGGAAAAGTCTGTCGTAAAACCTTGATGTTTTTGGTGCGGTGTGTAACTTGCCACCAGTTCGAATAGTAAAATATTTTCCGTTTATTGGATCGGTTGAAAGATTTATGTGAACGGCTGTGTCAGCAGATTGAAATGTGTGCAATGTATAATTTAATCTTTATTAAGGAAAATGAGAATTTTTTAACGTACAAACTTGCCCTTGCAATTCCGAGGGTCAACGATGCATAAATGTAGAAGTTGTCATTCAGTATTATATCGCGCATAGATGTGTACCTACGTATCTACCGCAGCCATTGAGAAGTCAACAACCCGCGTGTTGTAGGCTGTTTGTAAAGTAAGATCATTCGTATAGTTTCTATGATTTGTACATTACTATCCATTTATAAAGTGGTATGAGTGTATCACTCGCCCTTTGCATGACATAGTTTTTAGTTTTATCACCCCTAGTAAACTTCGTGTTCAATCAAGATGACTTAATATTACTAAGTTTATAAATTATTTTCGTTTTGAAAATGAGGGAAAAGATGGGCAAAGTTAATTCAACAAATTGTGAAATCTATAGATAGATTGTACATGTGCATCACTTGTTGGAATGTAGACGGAGCCACCTTTAGGTTAAAGCCCCATGTTAAACCTTAAATTAAGGCATCTCTCATAAAATTCTGGCTGTATCTGCAAGTTAGGAACGACTTTATAGAACCATTAGTGAAAAATCATAGATGTGAATATTAAGATTAGGCTATGATGGGACTGACATGTTCGTTTTGGATTCAGCCCTAAATTAAATAACTATCTATATAAATAAAATGATTGAGGTTTGCCGTTGTGCACGCATCACGAAAAACGACTGCATAGATTTTGATCTTTTTTTTGTTTTACTTTTTAGATACTAGACACTTATCAAAAAGAAAATTACCACGATATCTTCATTCAATAAAAAGTTTTAAGAAACTACGATTTTTATCATCACTACGCGTTTTGCTGTCGTCCACGCGAGCGAAGTTGCGGGAACCGCTAGTAGATAATAAAAATAAATCTGGACGCTCGAAAGATTCTCATTGTTCCGCCATTCGATGGTAAATCATCATATCACATAACTCAAAATTACTTAGTGTCCGAAATCGCCAATTCGTTATCACCCGACATGGTTTATTAAGTATGTCTAACATTAGGCCTTTGCGACCTTTAAGATGCCTACCAATTTCGCTCGCTTAACTGTCCAAAATAAGTCATAAGCTCCAGAACGAGAGCTTGCAACTTTTCTCTGTATGATGCAGATATCCCTCTCCGAGTCTTCACCATATTAATCCAACAATATCAGGGTTGATCTGCGTTTCGTTTCGTTTGTTCCTCTGCCAAATATGCCACTAAAGTTGGTGTGATTTCATAACACCATTGATATTAAGCTCTGTCTCAAGTTGTTCGATTTTAACGTCTTTCAAAGCCTCCAATTAACACCATGTTTTTTATGCTTGTATTTAATTTTGAACAGGTATTGTTGTATTGTATAAATCAAAATAACGAAAAATTTGTTCATTAAATTGGATATGATAACACGGTTGCGCGATAGCAAACGGGAATTTTAAATACTACTTCTAACATAAGTAATTAATATTATTATACAAAAAGGATGTGTAATATTTATTTATTGAGATAATTTATATTGTTATAAAAGGGGATTCCATAGCTACCAGTGTATATCCAGCTGACGAGAGGGTTGCAGGCTTGCATGACAGCTGCGACGATGAACTAATGATCTCCCAGTAGTCGCCGTTGTTTTTAGTTTGTACTGCGCTTACCATCAGAAAAAGTGCTACAATAAAAAAGGTGTGTGTGCGATTCACACACGATAGAAGTGAAACTTCATTTTAAAAGACATTTTCTATTTTATTTAAACAGTATGCAATATACATACACACCGACATTTACTCTCTCGCCAGCTCACACCAAGAGGAGAGACCGGTAATGTGCGTTAAACGTTTAACTTTTAACGCTTAACATTTAACGTTTAATGCTTAGAAGTCGCATAAGAAGTTTCACTTCAAAAAAATATGGACGTTCGGTAGGTTGTATGTATGAATATAGTTTTTGGCAGCAACATTATCTGACATTTAGTTATTTTTATTTGTAAACTTGCGTTATTAAACCCTACACTCTGCAATATAGGTGGCATTTTGCGTGATTTAGTTTGGTTATTATTGTACACAAGTGGATTACAAGTAATCCAGACGAATATCAATTTTAAGTTGTCACAAAATATTTCTGGGGGTTCTATTAGAACAATATTGAGAATTAGAAAAATATGTAGTACAAAGATTTTAGTCAACATTATTTAGCAAAAGATGTTTGTAAAGGTAAAAATCAGTGTTTCGTAGGCGTGGTCGTTAAGCAACGTAGACAGTTCTTGTAACTCTGTATCGCTACAATAGCGGATAGCGGGTCATTGTATCGTAGCTTAACTATCTATTTCTTAGTAGCGGTTTCTGTTGTTACTTAAACACTAAATGTTCTGTGCAACGAAAAAACGTGGCCATTATCGCTATCGAGTCGAAGTTCTTTGTACGCTGTTACCGAAAGGAAAGATAAGATGTTTGTTGTCTCGTTCCTACACAAGAATGTAGACCGTTGATGGTGTTGACTCTTATCTATAGAAATTGGCCTTGAAATATATAACCGCACTTACAAATATTTGTATAATGTGGAGTATCAATTAAGGTGTTTGTCGTGTTTGAGTTCGTGTTTTAAGATTTTAATTGTGAATGTGAATATAAAAAATAAACTACTTAATAGTGATTTTTTAATATTTCATGATACTTTAATTTGGTGTACATTTAGAACAATAGCAGTTATTATTTACAATTTATTTTTATATTTAATATTTGTTAAATTATTATGTTTATATTATTCTATAATATTTATTACTATTATTTACTAATAGGCATAGTGTATAGTGCAGGTTATGAACAACTATATTTTTTCAAGTGTCATCATCTCGAAAGTCATTTATATCAGACTGCAACTGACCATGGTCAGCAGCACTATTCTCAAAAAAGTATACAAAACCGAATCAAAAATAACTTCAAAAAATAATATATACCTATACATCTATAAAAATAAATAAAATTGAAGTGTCTGTTTGTAATGTCAAAATAATCGCTTTTTACTAAATGCATATGAAAGTATATACGGTACTTACTTATAACTAAACGAAATTTTTGTGTCTGTCTGTCCGTCCGTCTGTCGGTCTGTTTATTCCTGTTTATTTCGGAAAAGGTTTAACCGATTTTGGTGAGACTATCACTGGCAGCTAGCTAATTTTATAGAGAGTAAATAGGCTACTTTTATAAAAAAAAATTAGGTTCTGCACAAATAAAATAATAAGCATACCGACGGCATTCTGTTGGCGGACTACAGTGGACTACAGTCCACGCGAGTGAAGCCGCGGGCACAGTGACACTATTGTAGTGTCAACGATATCTTCGTAACGTATAAAATTCTTTAAAAACACGGCATCGACAATTATCTCGTGCTGGCAAATCAGCTAATCTACTACAATACAGAGTATTAAAACCTGAAAAACCAGCTACTAAAATAGATATTTCTGGAAACCGTTATCAGTGATCAAGAGGTAGTTACGTTTCGTTTTCCAAAAAAGCCGCTATTACCAACCAATAGTTTTTCGAGAATGCTTAACTTTAATACCTTTGCTTGTGTCAAGGTCAGTTTCATTAAACCCTTCGTGCATCCGAGCCGGTTTTGTATGTTTGTTACTTTCTTTACGATCAATATTTTTTTTGTTTTATCACAGGCACAGGCCTCTTTGACGCATATTCACATTATATACTTTTATTTATATTTACATTAATAATTTCATCATTTTTTTTAATTTTAAATGTTTTAGAGGCGTTTATGCAATTCCCATATGTCAGCTTCATCGTACTTTCATCATGCATACGTTGCAAGTGTTCAAAATCAACGAAGCTTACCTTTAGACAATTTATTGGAGGCACTCTTCCACATAAGCCATTGCCAATTAGTAATAATTGTCTTGCTATTCCTCTAATCTTCTGGGTCTGTCTTAGTCTTACACTTTCAAAAATACATGTCAGCCTCAGACTTCACTTAAATTTTCTTTAAAACTAAGAACGATTTTGGATATTAACACATTGCTGGGTTTATTGTTAATATGTCTATGATGTATATTTCACTGCGACACACATTCTTTACCGTTTTATGGAAATTGTGCTTAGTAATGAAGCGGATATTGTAAGTTATTGAAATTATAAACGAAATTTTATCAGTTACAAAATTCTTGATAATCGTTTCACACCGTTTTCAGTCTTTTGATAGAAAATTAAAAAGTTAAGTAATTTTGGTGAATAGTTTATTATAAAACAGTATATATGATAATATTTTACAGTTTTGGTTAAATATTATTTGATTAAATATTAAAAAAAAGTCTATGAAAATTTTCCTATTTACAAGATCTTACTGGTTCAAAAATACTCTATATTTTTGTTTAAACGTTAGATTTTATATAAAAATTCATTTTTTTCTGTAGCTAGGTGTGATTTACGTATATTTTATGTCAGTATTGAATGATTTATTTCTATGATTACAAGCTCTAGACATAATGGTTCCTTATGAAATTGTGAATAACTTTTTCAATATTAGCTCATTAATATTCATTTATACCGTTGTACATAACACAAGTACATTAAATATGATCTAATATAGTTAGAGTTCAGTAATAACACTTTACCACATTATTGAGATATTTTTAAGTAACTCGAAATTCAATTTCCGTGTTTTATATAAAATTCCCTATAATAAATTCGACCAGTTTATATTAAGTAAAACACTACCAAAATTACAAAATATATACGGTTTAATATCGAACGTTTATGAATTAAAAGTCTGTATATACCAAAAATATCTTAGCTTCCTTTAAAATCTACCATAGTTAACTAATATTTTCTTTACCAACAGCAGTGCACCGCGATGTCCGTAGCTCTTGATTAGACAATTGTTTCTAATTTATCGATTTTCAAGAGAGCATGTCGAACGTAAAATGATTATAGCTTTTTACTACAATATTGTATTTTTTTTTTGTTATTAGCCAATGTTATAAATAACTTGAGCGTTCACCTCTGCGCCGCGCCGCGCCATTCCCTCGCGTCTCGCGTGTGGTGATCCGAGTAGATCCGTGCATCTACCTTGGTATAAGTTGTACTATAGTCATAGAAAGAGACAAATGTACTATATTATACATTAGAAGAAAAAAAATGTTATGATTTGCACATTTCAGTTCGATAAATAATTGATTTGTACAGTAGATGTTAAGATAAACTAAAATACCAAGAATTATTGTATTTCTCAATATATTTAGGAGCTATCGCTAGATGCTTTTTATCGTGTGATTTTAAACAAGACGTTTTAACAGGAACTACAGATTAACAGTCATTCCGTCAGACGTAATGACTTCCACCCACGACAATACTCGTATAAGGCCTCCTACACTACGAGAGCGCGCAGTAATCAAATTTAGTCTAGCTAGCAGTGATGTGTGACTGACTGACTCATTTAATATATTGTGTTTGAAATGCAAAATATTTATTTTAATTTTGAACTTTTCTTTCAAAAAACCTTTGATATTTTATTTGATACATAAAATATATATAATACTTATATATTATTTTGTATTCGTAAAATGCAAAATACATTTATTTAATTTTTATTTCTTTCTTGGTATTTTTCATTCATTTAAAAAGCCATTTGTTTAAAAATATATTTCCAAGATGGGTACTAATGACGCAGCAGCGCTAAAGGTATACCTACCTGTCAAGTGAATATGACGACCGCTTTGAAAATGCATCGATGTAAAACATAAATTATACGTAGATATTATTCAATACTTCGATTCCAAAAAGTAGGTCGTGGAATTCCTTCCGGAATCTAATAAATGTATCGTAAAACAATCAATCAAGAATTGTACTGCAATAATGCATCGAGAAAAAGTCGTTTAATGGAAGCTAGCGCCACTTGCCCGTTACCTTTCATTGTAAAATAGGCCGTACGATAAGTGACTTAAGATTTTTCTTTAAAAGTAAACATTAATTTTGTGAAATTTGCTCGTTGTTTCATGTTATATCCTTTTTTCCTATTTGTTAATTTAAATCGTAGGATGTATCAAAAATTATTACGTAAACTACCATACAGTTTTTGGCGCCACATATAAAGTAAAAACATTATCGGAGTGTAGTTGTCAATTATTAACCGATTTTCAGTCTATACGTTTTGTGAAAATGATATTGATCATATTGATATTGATATGATATAGCTCATCTTAGTTGACTGTAATATTTCAATTACAATCTTTATCAAAAAAATCAACTAAAACTGGATTTACATTTGAATGGAACGTTCTAGATACGAGAGACATGACTCTTTTTACGGAAATCTTATTGATACCTGATACAATAATCTCTTTGTAGTCTATTTGGTTTGCCGATTGTTTGAATTGACAGGCCTGTTGAACCGAGAGCCATCAAGCGGAGAGCTGCGAGGCCGCGTGTTCGATCCCCGCGTATATCTGACTTTGTGTGATGTGTATAGTAAATATCTATATACTAATCGTTATATATCTATATGACGATATGTATATTATATCAGCTGTTTAGTTACCATGATACGAGATTTGCTTACTTTGGAATTAAATTGCCTTGTGTGAAAGTGTCCCCATATTTAATATTTGCAAAGTGTCGTGAGTTTTGTCTTTTTCCGCTCTGAGGGTCGCGCGAATTCGGACGCTTGCTATAACTAAGCCCTTATTACTTGTTGGTGTGAAAAAGTGTCCTCCGTGAATGGCCTTGTGCGAATTAAACTTTGCCACAGCGATGACCGATGAAAAACTAAAAACCAATTAAATAAGTAACAATGTGGACAACGTATTTCGTACTTTTGACTACAATTTGCTGGATAAAATTTAATGATGAGCCCGAAGTTAGCAACTTATTAAGTTTAGAATTAAAACAGCTCTCTAATTATAAATCTAAATAAGTAATTATGTTTTCAAGTGCAATTGTCGGGACACTTCAGTTGGTGCTTGGCGATAGATTTTGCAGTTGACAATGGGCAAGCATTACAAAATTTTCTACACTATGATTTCATTACGATGTTTTCCTTCATATAAAGCGAAGCCTAATTGAAGAATTCAAAAACACGTAGGTACTGGCTTCTAATTGCGCTAAAAAGTGGCAGCAAATGGTAGTGGTTGCGCCTATTTAATACTATATTGGTTGGTGTACCCCGTATCCCAATCCCGCTCCCACTCCCACACATATCTCAACGTCAGTGTTATATGTGTCACTTCCAATTAACATTGATTCGTGGCTGCTCGATCTCGCGCTCTTTCACCGTTATAGAAATGAAAACATACTTTCTTTGGTGTTTGTGTGGTGGATTGTGGACAATATCACGCTTGCTGCAATCATGCAGAAAAGGAAGTGGACACCTTCGTCAGTGATGATAAGGTATCGTGCATCTTTCCTTTTTTTTCACAAGCTGCTTCTTTTCTAAATCCTATGCAGTTTGGTCGTCCATATTTTCACCAATCACTATAGCTATAATTTTGCATTAACCGCGAAACGGGTGGCTAGGTAGCCATCGTGCTTGTTTAGTTTAAAAATAAAGCGGCCAAATTATCACGTATAGTATGATGTGGCATACAATGATAATTAATTATGGATTCGCCGGCACGGGACTAATTAATTATAATGAGCACGAATTATAATTATCACTGGCTTACTGCTAATCTACTTTATACAAAACTCAATTATCTACATTTGAAATATCCGACGTTGATTGTCGTTTTGTTTCCCTTTCTATCTTTTTGTCGGCATATGTTTCTCTCTACTTGCTTGTATGTTAAGAACATCATCATCACCTTACCAATATTTTTCTTTGTCTACATTTATTTTTATCCTTTCTTTATTCCTGGTCAGTGTTTGTTTCATTGTTACTACGACTGTTTTTCTCTTTGCATATCCTTTTTTAACTGATCTATATAATTTTTCAATTCCTGTCTCTTTGCTAATTTTTAATTATATCTCTAGTTAAAGAATTATAGTCTAAGAGAAGGTGGAAGATCGACCTTCACCTATCTGTTAACTAGATGAGACATTTTGTTATCAAATTTTATTGTTTTCTAAATACGCCTATGATAGCTTACTAATCAAAAAGTATTTATGGCTATTTTTAATTAAATTCATTTTAATCAGTCAGGTGCGGATATCCCACCATCTCGCCTGACTACTGGATATAAACCGACTGGTCCCGGAACACGACACGCATACGCGTGCTAATATGCCGGGTGTTATACACTTGGTATATGGTGGTCGCGATCTACTCGGACACAACTACCTAACACGAGTATTTATTTAATTAAGTACCTTTTATCTTTAATGAAATGATAAGAATTATCGGGTATTTAATCGGATTTGATTATCGGTTATTAATAAAGCCTAATGTGCTTATAATTGATATAATCCAATGTTTAAATTGTAAATTTTACAGTTCTTACACTACACATCATAACGCATCGAAATCCGACATGTCAAATGTTTACTTTACAGGATAGTTAAAAACTGATGTATATATATACTAGGTTAATTTTACTGTTTTGGTTATTTTTATTTATTTTAGTATTATTTATAAAGTTTTTTTTTTCATGGCGGTTTTTGCAAATCGAGTTGGTAAGGCGAGAGAGATCTCGTTCACTGACCATTGTTGGCAACAGGACGATAATTTATCTCATACTACGAAAATTTCTTGTCAACGTTTAATACACAATGTTGTGTCATTATCGTATGCAAGAAGTATAAAGATTTGTGGGGTGTCAAACAACAATTAAAACAAAATTTCATTAAAAATAATTGGTTATTACCTACTTAATCCTAATGTCCTTACTGACTCATCGCCTAGCTCAAACTACTATGTATAAAAAAGAGAAATTTTGGGAGTGCGTTGATTTTAGATTGTAGGCATCGTTTAAGAAGAGATTTCTTGAAATTCAACCCCTAAGGGTGTTAAAGGAGGTGACAAATTTTGTATGGGAAATAATATTTTTCGGTTTAGATTTATTTCCACGTCTCAACTGAAGCGACATGTAAATTCAAGTAAATAACAAAAGAAATGTGTGTACTTCTACATGATAAGAAATTATAATAGCTTTGTTCGTTTTCATGCTGTCCGGGCATTTATTCATGATGATTCAAGTTCCTTAGCTTTTGTGGTTCGTTGGTTGCATACTGACAATGTCTCCAAGCGGGACACTTTCTGGCGGACTGCCAACGGAGCTTTGTAAAATTCTGTCTCTCTATAAATTGCTATTTATTATAATAATCTTACTATATTATAGAAGAAAGTCCCCGCCGCGTCAGTCTGTCTGTCTTTCTGAACACGATAAACTCAAAAACTACCGAACGGTTTTTCATACGGTTTTCATTAATGAATGGAGTGATTCATGAGGAAGGTGTATAATTCATTAGGGCTTGTGTAAATTGGTTGAAAAATGACGGTGATTGTTGAAGATGTCGGAAAAAATCATGCCGACTGGGAGCTTTACAGGCGTGCGCCGCGTAAAGCAATAGAGTTATATGTATTACTCTGCAGCCCGTCCGAAACCGGGGCGGGGTGCTAGTATATTATATAACTTTTATTAAGAAGATGTCGGCAACATATTCACTAGACTAGCTGTTCCTAAATGGGGTTTAATAACTGTAATAGAATCATTACAGTTATTATAATTTTCATTTTTTTTTGTTATTGTTTCAAGAGGTTATCGTATGTCTTCCATATAAGCGGATGTTTGTTTCATTGAATAAAGTCCGCGAAATCTCTTTGTCGATCCCGACGACGACATCGAGAAAGCTAATAATTACTACGCGTCCGCTCCCGCAACATATGCGTGCTCGCGCCCACGCCCGCGAAACCACCGTTCCCTCCGCAGGGGACGTACGGTTAACTTCGCTCCCGCTCACCCGCCACGACCGCCCTCCTTTGCGGCAACTCAAGCCTAGGTCCGATCCATCGGCATGGAGCCCTTGAGACAAGCAGCCGCTCGCGCGATACAAGTGACTCTACAATCACTAACTTTCACAGCCATACATGACACTGCATTATACACACATGCACAACACACATAGGTACATAGGTTCTGTAAGGGACCTTTTTTTTTCTTTTTTTGCCTAGTTAGAGTAGACAAAAATTTCAGACCACTAAATACACATACACATGTTCCTTCCCTCCTCCCAGGGGGCAGAAACATGTATAAATGTATAGTTAGTTTAGATCGAATTACGGATAGGGAATTAGTCAGATCGCGACTTAATTGCATACGCGCAACAGTCCGAGCCGAGGTTCGGCCACTTTGGCACCCTCGGATGTTGTTGCTTAGCTTTCGTGGCTGAGTGCCCTAAGCGCTCGCCCCAAAGCCCGGTAAAGCTGTAAAAGCCGTAAAGGCTCCAGGGCCCCTCAGGCTAACAGTGTAGTCAGTTCGAAAAAAAAAAAAAAAAAAAACATTGAATAAATTTGGATGACAACCATGTGATAGATGATCATGTTCTTGACGCGCATAATATAATATATTATGCAGTATATTATATTGTTACGAATTAATTGGAGCGATGTTTTCTATAGAATTGTACATCTCCGGTCAATTGGAGCTTGATTTAAAAGTAAGGAAAGGACAAACGCCCGAATATCGAATCCAAAAGACATTGGGTCCTTTTATCATTGTGGTATGTGTGGCCGATAATGGTACCATGTTTAGGTTAGAAAGGACACTCTTCTGGCTTTGAAATGCTACTGACGGAAAACACCGATAGATTATTAGCAATAGATTTTTTGTTTGTGGATAGTAACTGTGTTGGCGAATATTAGAGATTGCCCTACCACAATCCTGAGGTTTCATTACGATGTTTTTAACAAAATGTCCTGCTTACAGTTTACAATTTTCATTGCATTAAAATTTAGATGGTAGTTGAATGGTGAAGAGCAATGCAATAGCGATCTGAAAGTCCCTATCTGAAGACATTTACTCTTAAATATTAACGCTATCTCGGCTAAAGATGAAGTTTATTTATTTAACATTTCGTTATACGCCAGTGTACGCCAAGATCTAAAATATGCCAAAGATAAAAAACTAAATCACAATTACAAAAACTCGTCGAGTTGTCAGTTATTATTATTAATAAAAAGATATAATAATAACTAATAAGATAATAATATCTTTTAATAGGCCGAAAGGCCGTTTGTGTGTTCAACGGGTCATTTCGTATCTGTATCCAGTTTGGTACATAGTTTTTAATTAATTTAATATTTTCGATGAATAAATTCAATGTTTATTTTTTTAAAGCTTTGAAATATATCACATTGCACGTTGGTTTTGTTGAGTGTTTGAACACGTTCAGGAGCATATCTATACTGTGCAATACCACCTGCATTACTACGTAGTATGTGTACGTGTATTATTAATACTACATACGACTAGTATTATTTTCTGAACACCCAACGAGTCGTTCAATAACTATGAAACCAATAACCAATTCCTTATATTGTCCCTAAATGGGTCTTTTCACAAATTCAAATCTAAAATCCATTTTATCATTGTATTTTATAGTCATATTTTTATTGTTAATATTTTCTTCCGACTTACGTAACAAAAATCATTATTGAAGGCTAACTGAGAGGTGTAGCCTAATGCTAGATAGCCTATACTATTCCTCGTGAATCTGGTTATCATATACAAAAAGAACTTTTCGAAGCCGTTTCAGAGATCAGCGTGTTTTAACAATCAAGCAAACAAAAAACTCTTCCGCTTTATTAAGTTTTTATTTTATTAGTATAGGTAAAAAGCTGTTTAGGTTGACGCGTTTAATTGAAAATTTATTGAAAGAGGACAAGATGCTTCTTAAGTACATGCCTGTAAAGTACATGTAGCGTAATGATATAAAAAATTGCTTTAATACCGATAATGAGTATGTAAAAACAGAATGTTTTGAGGTTGATTTTGATAGAAAAAACGTGAAATAGCACTTATCGAATAGATAAACCGCCCATTTTGGTCAATTAAATTAAACCAAGTTTAATTGACGTTAATCGTATAACGGTTTGTTCAGAAACGCAATTTATGAGTTATGGAATAGATAAACTAAAGTTAAACAGTACCTTAGAAAGCGGTCATTAGACGTGTATTTTCCTTATAAACTTCACTGAACATCTTTGTCATTCGTGTCTTTCGTCATTTGAGCTTTTCGTTGCCGATCTTTATATACATATCTGACGGAGTAAAGGGGTATACACATTCAGGATACCGCCTTAAAGGACGGTTCTGTTATGGACATTATGTTCTATTATGGACATTATCACACAGAGAGACGCCATCTTTATTATCCTTGGCTGGTTTCTGTAGCAATGTGAACGATCCGACGATCCAAGCGAGAAAACCGCGTGCCTCTGATCAGGGCTGTCGACCTTATTTTTAGAAAATCAGTAGATGATGTGCCAAAAATTGGTAGACTGTAAAATTAAATTTCGCTAGATTTTCCTACCTACCCTTACGTTCTAGTTCACTATGGTTTGAAGATTACAAATAGGTAAATTAAAAATAGATTTAGAACTTATTTATGTATTTCATTCATTTCAAATGTTCCGAGCTAGGATGCAGTTTTTTTTTTTCATTTAACCTTTTTAATACAGTACACAACAATCTTTCTAGGGTGTATGTGCAGAATCTATTTCTCTGGCAGGTTTTTATTTTTTTAATACAGGCTGTCAACATTGACTCAACAGTATGTATTATATTTGAACAAAGTTCAAATAAGAATGAAAGATTCACAACACAACTCTACATGCCATATACAAATTACTCTGTGATTCTACTTTTCTTATGTATTAGGGGTTAAACTATGAAATTGTCGTTTATGATAATATGTATATATATCGTTGTTTATACATTTCTGCCATCTAATAGAAGGATCATTTAAACTTTTAAATTTGGCAGTCGGTTGGGGCTGGGTCCGGTGAGTATGGCGGAGGACGATTACTAACTGTAGTTCTTGTAGTGTTAAAACTGTTTCACGAGCAGTGAAAGTTCTGGTGTTATCATGGAGAAATAATCGTGAAGACCAAGACGAGTCAGGGCTGTTTGCTGCCAGTTTCGCCATCACTTTTCGGTGGTCTGCATAGTAGACGTCTGCTGTTTGACTGGATCTGAGAAAGCTGTAGTGAATTACGCCCGGAAATGAGCACCAAAGATTACCATCACTTTTCTGTGTGGAAACTTACCTTTAAGGCATCGTTATGATGTTTCAGCTGGGCTCAGACATTGCGTTGTTCGCTTGTGATTACCGTAAAGGATCCACTTTTCGTCACATGTCACAATTCAGTCCAAAATTCCTTCATTTCTGTAACGGTTTAATAAGGTATAGCTAGCTTCAACACATGCTGCTCTTTGCATATCAGTTAAAACATGAGGCATAAATTATTCAAGTTTTTTAACTTTACAGATTTTCTGCAAATGAGTCAATATTGTGGGTATGTTAACGTCAAACCATGCCGCTAATTCTTTGGTAGTTTGACACGAATCGGGTTCCATCGTCACCTTCAATTCATCGCTATTTACCTTAGTGGCTGGTCTTCCTCATGGTTTATTATTTAAGACGAAGTTTCCACAACGAAAGTGGTTAAACCAATAACGCACGGTGCGTTCATTAGCAGTATCCTTTCCAAACACAACATTGACATTACGAGCAGTTTCTGCTGTGTTAGTCCCACGTCAGAACTGATTTCCGCTGTCTTCATCTTCCCGTTGTGAATGTAAAAACAATTGGAAGAAGAACTTCAAATTTCATCTCTTTTTCACCATTTCACACTTCAAATTTCATCAATTTACAATTTTATAGTTGTCGTGTGTAAAAAGTTTCACTCTGAAACCTGACACTGCACAGGTAAAATTTTTATTCAAAGTGGACAGTGTGTTTTATTCAAAATGTCAATTCCATATTGTGTACATATAAAGTAGCCTGTGGACCTTACCCTACAAAAAAAATAGGAACCAGCAGCTGTAACTGTCACTGTCATAGCTCAGTCAGACGCAGTGTTCAGTTGTGTACGTAGAGCTCAATTCAAATGTTGGTACAAAATGTTTTTCAATATCGTTTCGTAATATTTAAAAAAAAAAAAGTAGATTTAAGGGTTATTTTGATAGATATACTGGGTGCAAAATCGGTAGATCTACTAAAAAGTTGGCAGATATTACAACACTGTCTCAGATGTCGTCGTATTTATATAAATTGCTCCGAAAGTGGTCGAGTGTCCCACACCCGCCACGTCCACCTTCTCCTGCGGCCACTCAAGCCTAGGTCCGATCCTCCGGCATGGAGTCCTTGAGTCTATATATATATATTGTTTTGACTTCAATATATGGTGGTAGTTGGGATATTTTCATCGTTAACTAAGCCTTTGCGCCGATATATAATAAGTATTGCTCGAAGAGACTATTGATTTGTTGATAAATACTTTTACAAATTGCTCTAAAGTTACGAGCATTATGTATAATAATTACTAGGAATCCACCTCCGTTGTAACTTATTATATTCGCTTGTTGGAATATGGAAACAGTCTTTCGAATATGTAATGATATCGCGATGTACTGAGTAGCCATTGTGAAAGGTTATGTGACGCGACGCAGATGCGACTCGCTCGCACGCGGAACAAGGAAAATCCCACTGTTAACTCGGATTTTTGATCCAAACTTTCATATTTACGAACTAGCAGCGGATAATGTAGCTTTCTATATCAGTAAGAGAATTATTCGAACCGGATCAGTAATTCGAGAGATTATCTCCCACAAACATAAACTTTTCTAGTACTACTTTATTAATATTACAAATGTATTATATACTAGCAGACATGTGGTAGTTTCCCTGCAGTATGAACGATTTCTGGTGTCTAAATATCTATTATTAGCTGAGCCCCAAGATTTCACCCGTATTAAATTTATTCGAGGTGGGTGTTGCACCTGGTGTATGGCGGTTGGAATCAATTCTCGATATTTCTATGCCAAATTTTCGTTGTGATCCGTTTTGAAATTTAGTTGTAAATAAATAACAAATAGACAGACATAATAACTGTCGCATTTATAATATTAGTGTGGACTTTATTTGTTTAAATGTAAACGATGCTGTGCCAATAGCATGACAGCAATTGACCTCTTCGTTGATCAGTTTATCACTTCGTTATATTGAACTCATTAGAGATGGACCGAAGTTTGGTAAACATTCGGTTTGACCGAACTTCGGTAGTTTTACCGCCATTGAACAGTGAAACTCGAGAACATAACAAATTCTTCATATAGAGATCCACATGTCAATGTTCATAGATATAATTTTGACCTTTAAAGGCACTTGTCGAATTAATGCTTTTAATTTTTCGAAAATCTGAGGTATAGGGGGCGTCCCAGTGTTACGTAACGTAATTTTTGAAGATTATTGACCCTCCCTCCCCATCCCCTTTCAGTACCCCCCCCATCCTTCCTTAAACTTTATGTAACACCCAAGTGACCATTTTTACCTAAAAGTCATAATTATGTTGCGTGAAGTACCAGTGCAAACATAAACGCAACGAAAAGGGTTGCCAACTTGGAAAAACAAAATAAAAAATGACGTCCAATATTATCGAGGTATTTCCCGTAAAACATAAACTATAAAGGTTGCTATCTTGGGAAATTCAATGCCTAGATTTTTATTTAATTAAAAATTAAAAAATGTTACGTAATGCGTTGTTCGAACTCCCCTCCGGCCCTAACGCATCGTAACGTTTTACAGGACCCTCCCCATCCCCAAATTGCCTTACGTGATACTTGAAAGCCCCCATAACTACTTTACTCGTAACTTTTATTAGTAAATACTTAATACGGGGCTTCACTAGACATCTATAGATTAAATGCATGGTCTTCCAAAATTGAAGACGGCTGGTTATAATTTTTGCTAAAGCTTTATGAACTTGCACAGAATGTGGGTCATCGATGTTCCATCGATTTTCGATCGAATAACACAAAAACATAGAATATGCTGGTAATATAAGGTTGCCTTAAGCGTGTTCCGTCGTCGGCCTCATCTTTGCTTACCATCAGATGAGATTGAGATCACACGTTTGCCTATACAATCTATTTAAAAAAACAGGTGTAGATGCAATCTAGTTCGAAGTCGACGGGCGATAAGTTTGCTTGATTTTTTTTAATATTTATGATGGTTCGATAATGCTGAAGTAAATCCAGAGCGACCATTACCATCTCGAGACATCATTAACACACTCGGTGGTGGAAGTACTGGAGGAACTGGAATGTATGTGGGGGTAACAAGCCGAGGGGAGAAGTGGGCGGGAGACGCGCAAGAGAAATGGCAAGCATAGTGAAATATTTATTAAGACATTCTTAGCGCCAAAATTGAAACGAATTTCGGCAAAAAGTGCTGCCGAAGTCCGCCTTCGGTATGATTCCGAATCGAGCATTTGGTCCATCTCTATGTTTTCACATATGCATGTGATCACCGTATTATTTATTGTTTACACCTTAAGAATCGATTTTCATATATTTAAGTATAGTCTGCGGTATGTAAATTAGATGGAGAACAACACGTGATAGTGATGTCTCGTTATTAATTTTATTATTATTGTTGTTATTATATTCATTCTTATTTTTATTATTTTGTATTTATTACAAGATATTCGTTCTTAAAGAGTAAACTTCTGCTGCGTGTCGGAGCTGACACGCACCTTTTTTATCACTTGTCTGATGTTGTGGTGCACTAGGCAATGTTAATGAAATTTGGTACACACATAATTTATAACCTGGATTAGCACATAGGATACTTTTTATCCTATGAAAGTCCTGATTTTCAAGTTATCTGATTGTCGTTAAATTGGTCAAGCTGTGTTACGATCAGTTTGTACACACTATATACATTATAATATACAACTCCTGCTGAATTAGGATTATATAATAATATATTATTAGTTTTTATACGAGTATATATATATATATATATATATATATAATATAATGAACAAAACGCCCGCGGGCCACCGCGAAAGGAGCGGTTTGTTTTGGCGGGATTGATTATTATGTTTAATATTTAGGCGCCGGCGCCCGGGCGTGTTCGTTGATCCCCGCATCAGCTGTTTTTGATTTTGTGTTTTTTGCTGGTTTTTTTTTTAGTAAAGTAGTGTATCTTTTATAAAACTATCGTTTTATTTAGCTGTACTAACATGGTGGAGCGTAAATAATGCTAATAAAACGTTTGGAAAATATGATTTTTTTAACAAGATCTATTTTTTTCCGTCTCATCATCCAAGGTGTCATTAGTACTATCGTCTGTTTTCGTTTTCGGAAGCGGTCTCCTAACACTCTGTATAGCAAAAGGAACTTCGTTCGCACTGGGTTTCCCGCGACATCTCTCGAGTTTTTTCACTTACTTTTTACATATATTAATTAATTTAATAATAGATATCTAACATATTATTCATTGTGTGGGGTACTACTAACTAAACACGGTGGTTGAATCATTGTTGCTTGATGCATTAGTTTGATGATAAATTTAGTTTATTACTATATTACTACTGATTATAATTGCGATACATTGAACTGCAACATTAACATCTTAAGATAAACCGCTAGTGTGTATAATTCACGTTAAAATCTTCTTTACAGACGCCGTCATCATAGGTAATGCAGAGCAAAACGATAATGAGCAACCCCCGAACCTGAACATAAGTGATGTTTGTAAGTATATTTATATATATTGCTAATAATGATAAATCTAATACTATTAAGGGAGCAATTCTTTTATATACTTTGCTCCGCGCGCATTTATTACGCAGTGATTATTTTCGTCTCGGTAGTTTAGTTTTTACTTACATTACTTACATCCGTGAGTAGACAACTTTTAGAAAATTGTTTTAAACACTTTATGTATTGAAAATAAGACACGTAAATTCATTACACCTTCACAAGATAACACTCCACAGTGTATATTAATTGAACCATGACTTTTGCCATAACAGACAATGACAATTGAGCCATTTTCTAAATGGCGATTCCAATCACGAGACTCACAGACAAAAAAAAGATCGTAAGGAAAATTAATGAAACATTTTTTTTCCAGGTGTTTATTGTTTTAGGCTTTTTATCAATATTATAAAATATTAACTTAAATTATTAAACATCTGTCAATTCACAAATTCTTATAGCCTATAAATTGAGGAAAGACATAAACTTCCTGTGTACGAAATTTCATAAAAATCGGTCAAGCTGTTTTCCAGTTACATCCGCATATACACCTTCAGCGTGCATCTCTTGAGGTTGGCCTCAACATGAACATGTCCAAGATAAAGGTTATGACTAACGATCGTTACTAAGGTGAAACACTAGAAAGTGTTAATCAGTATATTTATCTTGGGTACTGTTTATCTCTTGTCAGAGAGCATCGACATAAGAAGATCAAAAGACGTATCCAGTTAGGATGGTCTGCTTTCGGCAAACTGGACGACGTTTACCGAGATCGAAAAATGCCGCAATGACTGAAGACCCGTCTTTTTAACCAATGTGTCTAGGAAATCGTACAAAAAATGGGGGTCGCACAACGAGCAATGGAGCGCATCATGGTAGGCATCATATCGTTATAGAGTGATAGAGTTAGAAATACGGATATCCGAAGAACAACGAAAATTGAGGATATTGGTGTCCGTATAACTCAGCTCAAATGGCGTTGGGCAGGTCACTTTGCCAGATGTGGTAACGATAGGTTGAGTAGATCCTTGCGGAATGGTGGCTGAGAGAGAGCAAACGAAGTGTAGGAAGACCGGTGTCGAGATGGGTCGACTACATCAAAAATCTCGTCGGAAAGACCTGAACAAAATTGGCACAGACCAGAAACAACTGGGGTAAAAGGGAAGAGGCTTAAACCTTTTAATGACTGTCCAGAAATAAAACAGCTGTCAATGATGATGTTAATCCGTATAAACAGACAGACAAAAAAAAAAATAACGCTATATTCTTGATCAGAGTCCTTTATAATAGATGTCTATCAGGAAATCTGAAAAAAGAATATTACTTGTACAGACAAAATTACAGATTTATTAATATAGATATGTATAATTGACTTTGTGGATACCGCTGTAATGATTCGAATGAATTCTTATATTTATACTCTGGTCAAATTGGATAAATAATGTTTAATATCAAAGCGTTACCTAGCAACAAATGACAGGAAGATATCAACAACCTTTTTCCGTCAGTACAAATCAATAATAATTTAGATTAACAATGATGAGGGATCTGTGAATGGTATATTTTTCCATTTTGCCAAACTAACGTGTTTACTTACATATATAAACCACCCCATCCAATACGCTACGGTGTCCCTCAAAGCTCCATTCTGGCGCCTTGTCTATTTAGTCTGTATATTAGCGATCTTCCACGTCTCCCTGGGGTTGAACTAGGTTTATACGCTGATGACACAATCATTTACAGTTCACTCAGAATCCAGTAATTAATCGAATTGACTCATCCAGCAATATTTTTAATTCAGTCATTTTAAAGGTCTTATTTTTGGCTGTTACATGGCCCTTTACTTGCCTCCATATCATTTCGATAGGATTTAATTCCAAATGATATGGAGGCAATCTAAGTACATAATTATTTTTTTTGCCTTGTTTCACATACATATGCTAAATATTTTTCTTATTGAAGTTTAACTAAATCTATTGTCTTCGCTTTTACCGTCTGCTCTTGAAACGAAATACCTTTTTCTGTTAATCAAGTTTGTATATCTTTTTTTATCCACTACATTTGTCCCATTCAATTTCATTCTTAATTTTTTTTAATACTTTTCTCCACTAGTTGGTGTCGAGAAAAGTTCTTCAGCCGACGTGTGTCCGTCAATATCCTTTAATTGTATCTGATTTATAAATTCACACCTCATTGGTTTTTCGATCAAATTTTTCGCAATCTATTGGATCACTTTTCTTTAGTGGTCTTAGCGAATCGTATACTAAGTCTACATTATTACTTCTAGAATTTTTTTTGTTATCTATAGTACCTTCATTATCCCATAGGATTTTGTATTTACTTACAGATATCAAATCTAATATCAACTTGTCCTTCTTTGAATATTTTTTGGTATTAAGCTCTGTATTTTACTTGTAGTGTATGATGTTTTTTTATGAATAAAGACAGTTTCTTTATGTTTTCCATATTTGCTCGCCGTCTCCGCAGAAACTACATTTATATCTTCTAAACCACTATTTTTATTTTTACGCTTAAACCATCATTAATCGTGTTAGTTAAGGCGTTCTTCTTCGGCAAAGTGCAAGTAAGTACCTTTGTAAAGTTTGTAAATATAAAATACACTTTTTGCAATCTTCTACGTTACTATTTAAGATTATTTCCATATGAGCATCCATAAAGGGGTATCATGTTTATGTGATTGTGATGTGGTTTGTTTTAGTTTTGCAAGAGAACTTACCAACGCCCTCAAAATAGAACCTAATATTATTGGTAAAAATGTTCCTTCTTTTTGTATTATAAGTTAATTTTTCTTAACTTTTACCTTCACGTACGAATTTACGATGTCTACTTTTATATTTCTTAAGATTTTTTCCCCTTCTACCTCAAGTGGGACTTTACTAGGTAGCTATGAACGCATTCACAAATGCAATTTATTTTTTGCTATCACAATATTTTAAAAGCGCTTTTCGATATTTAGAATTAGAGTGTGCAGTGCATTCAATATTTTTTTAATGTCTCCAGGCTACGTTGTCTTATTTGTATATGATAGGAATATATTAGTTCCCAGTATATTTAAATCCTTTTGTTGGAATATACACTAGACAGTATTTCTCTGAGTGGATTTTATTTGTTTTAAAAGGACACATGTTTTATTTTAGATCTACCATTAAATATCCCTGTGTTTATTTAGTTGTATCATTATAAGCATCTTCAATGAATTTTGTATCTTCTGATGATACTTGACGTACAATATCGTATTTTCATTTTATCTCGAGGATTTTTAAAATAAATAAAGTAACTTCAATTCATAGAAGTATCTCTTTGACTTTTAACTTGTTGAAATAAATTCTGTGGAATATACAAAGACACTCAAGTTTCTATGATGAGATTTGCCTTAATTAAATATTATCAACAATACGACTATCAGATTCCGTCATGAAATCATCAATGAAGAATAGAAGTGTGTACTTAGTAAGTAAGTACGTAAGTACATTATTTCCATCAAACGTTACATAAGATCTGGGATACCTTCATTTTTTAAAGTTCGTCTTTCCCTTCTAACAAAAAAAGACCCTCCCGTACTCTTCTGTGATTGGTGAGCTGGAAATGTAAAATCTCCTCTACTTCCGTCTGATTTAAAAATCAGTTAAGATAAGCGAATATATGAAAATTTGTGTTAATTATTTAAAAATAGAAACTTTAAATTAGCGAAATTATTTATAATACATTAATTTCACGGATGTTATTTATTCTGTAGGGTTTTTTTTTCTTTCGGATCTTTGATATTAACACTATACTTGATATCCAAGTTGTGTGATTGATTCGAGTAAAATATGCTGTAATAATAATCGAAATAAAATTATTGTCAAGTAATATGCAATATAAGATTTGCAAGTAATATAACATTTGCATTTCGAGAGTTCTGATGACCTTAGAACGGTTTGTTTACGTTTATTCTTTATCAAATTGGGTTGAGTATAGATGTTTTACTTGCAGAGTTTACCTAAATAAGTGTTTTTTTTAAGATACCTGACGAAGTTTATTTGCCCAGATATTGTAGATATTGGGAGGTCGATCCAATATAAATGTCAGTACAAACTATCGACGTCAATCCACTTAGACGGTTAACTAACCAGAGAGAGGTTTTTGTCAACGTATCTGACAATATAATCAGATGTAAAGCCTTCACCTGAGTGCATCGATTCAGTTGTTTGGCCTCTGACTTGTAAAGAAAAGTAATTATTGTCGAAATTGTCCGATCTCTTTCTTTGGATTTCCTTTGAATTTTGCTTTCTCGTCTGTACTATGTGACAGTATTACTGGAATGCAACTTTGGAATGGATACTTTGTTGAGAGTCGGTTTCAATTGTTTCTATATATTTTTTCATATAGGTTGAAAGTTCTCGTTAAATAATGCTAAAGTTTGAATTTACTATCTGGGCAAAACATCATGATGCATTGTCGATTTTAAATAGTGAGAAATGTCGTATTTTGCGTTTACTATGTCGATTAAGTGGTAGTTTCTTCCACGTCACCTGATTTTACAGTTAATACCCCACAATTATTCAAATAACTATGTATGCTATTTCCATTTCTTTATTTTTTCGATGACAGTTCTAATTTCATAGTTGTAGTGTTGTGACCAAATAAGTAATGATATCGATCGCATATATTTATTATGTTTTGAACAAAGACAAATACAATAAAAACATTCAAATATGTTTTTTCAAACTGGGAACACTCAATGACCTACCTCCATTTTGTGTTTGTTTTAATCTGTCACTCGCAACAAGACAGTCGTGCTATATAGTCACTATATTTCTGTTCGCTGAGTTTACAGTACGTTACGTTGTGTATTTTGTGTTCCTCTGTGTTGATTGCTGCCTAGCTGTCAAATATCAAAATACCTGAAGGATCTATTCTGAAATGGCAGGCGAGAGAACTGGTGATGAAGATTCGTAATTACTTTGAAGCAGAGTATAAAAATGGTGGCCCGCTATTACCACTGTCGCAAATGCGAGAGCGTGTTGCGGCCGTATTAGGAATTAGTGGACCTACTGTTTCAAAAATTACTACCGAAGGTTACGGTACAAGCGGCATGCAGGAAAATAAGCTTCTTACGCCGAAGAAAAAACGCCAACCACGTCGTGTGACATCGGTTGACAACTTCGACGCTGACGCTATTCGCCGTCATATATATGACTATTACTTGCGCAAAGAAATTCCAACACTTAAAAAACTTGTTGTTTCTTTACGTGAATTTGGTTTGTTCCATGGCCAAAAATCCACATTAAGCTTGGTTTTGAAAGAAATTGGATTTTCTTATAAAAATCGGACAAACGTAAAATATTGATGGAGCGTCACGACGTTGCTGTGGCTCGCTGCGAATTTTTGAGCGAAGCCAAAAAGATATCAGATTGATCAAATGTTATTTTCACTGACGAGACTTGGTTAAATGCAAACTACACAGTATCTAAGAACTAGACTGACGACACCGCCGCTTCCACTAGTTCAGTGCCAATGGGAAATGGTGAACGCCTTATCATATGCCATGCAGGGTCTACGAAAGGATTCATGTCAGATGCTTTACTGGCCTTTAAATCCAAGAAAACAGTGGACTACCACGAAGAAATGAATGCGGAGATTTACGAAGGATGGTTTAAAGAAATGGTGCAATCTCTGGAGGAACCGTCGATAATTATTATGGACAACGCTACATATCACTCCAGACAAAACTGATAAAATGCCGACGCAGGCCAATATAAAACAAGATATAATTGACTGGCTCCAACGTCATGGCGAAAATGTAGATAATACTTTATTAAAAGTACAATTAGTGAATATTTTAAATTCGAAAAAAGCCTCCATAAAAGAATTATTACCGAAGAAATAGCTGGCGAATGAGGTCATTGGGTTCTTCGACTTCCGCCGTATCATTTCCAGTACAATGCTATAGAACTAATATGGCCACAAATCAAAGGACACGCCGCTCGAAACAATACCCATCCCCCTTTAACGGCAAAAAAGATGTTAGATTTATTAAAAAATGCATGTGCGGAAGTAACCGCCGAACACTGGGAAAAAATTGTGAGAAGAACCCAAAACATTATAGCGTCGAATTGGGAAATTCATGTGGCATTCGATAGTATAGACGTACAGGAACTTATAATGAATGTTAGGGAGAGCTCATCGAGTGACAGTGACGATTCATCAGATATTGATTAAAATAAATAAATAAAGAATCAACATAATATCATCTTGTAATGAAATGTAATATTAGTTAATAAATTTGTACAAAATTATCCGGCAATAGTTTAGTTTCTTACACTTTGTAAAAAAATATCGGGTCTGTTTTTATGTTACGTTTATCGTTAGCTCCATCCCTATCACTCTCCGACTCTGCTATGACCTGTGTGACCTTACGTGCGTAAGCGTCATATTTTTATTAAATAATGTATACATAATGTAAAAAAGACGCTCGTTCAAGTTTCTACAGAAGCTGTCATCGAGAAAATAAAGAAATGGAAATAGTATAGTGGGGCTTAATTTAACAACATTATTAAGTGTATATAATATTATGTTCAATTGAATTAGAGGTGAAAGTATATGAATAAAGATGTACTAATGCGTAGCGACGATCCGCCGTTTAGCCGTTTTGCTTTGTAGGTCACTGTAGAGTGTGGATTGTTTTTTTTTATAGTAGCTCGGCAAATTGCCGGTAATCCCTCTAATAGGAATGCAATGGGTCGTTATGTGTTTATAAATAACGTAAAGTTATCGTTATGGCTTATGTTTTTCCTTTCGTTCCCTACGTCTTCCCTAACGCAAATTAAGTTTATTATTTATAACTAGATACTGCGTCGTATACATCCAAATTGCCAGATTACTAAATGCATATACGCATGTTCCTCTCTTCCTTCCAGAAGGCAGAAACCTGTATATATGTGTAGTTTGTTAGATCGAATTTTCTACGGATAGGGAATTACACAGTTGGCGACTACTTTGCATGTACGGCAACAGTCCAAGCCGAGGTTCCGCCACTTTGGCACCCTTGAACTTGTTGCCTGCTTTCGCGACTGAGTGTCTTCAGCGCTTGCTCCCAAGTCCGGTGTAGCTGTAAAAGCCTGAGGCTTCAGGACCCTTAAGGGTAACAGTAAAGTCAGATCGAAAAAAAAGAGTAATGTATATGAATATTTGTCTTAAAATTATCAATCATGCAACGATAACTGTCTATATTTTCTCGTACAAATAGGTAATTTCGTAGCCAAAATGATTTTTCCTTCGTAGTTTACAAAAAAATACAAATATGTATCAACTTATATAACTAACTCCAAAGTCTTTCTCGGCTAACATGTGCGAATTACATAAATGCCCCTTTATAACGCCCACGCATAGTCCCTAATGGTCAATACAGTACGATCCAAACACAACGGCAAGCGCCGCGCCGCTGTCATGCCGGCCTGCAAAAATCCACAGTTTCACACTACGGCAAAGATAATAAATTCTTAGTTCGAGTCGTGTATTCGAAACGCAGCGCGTATCTTTTCGAAGGAAGGCACACTTCTCGACTAGGAACCATGTTCTCACTTTGAGTACCTTCTCTTACTCCGAATTCACAGCAACGGCTCTGTAGTACAATAGTAACCGATCGACAATAACAATTAATAACCGCGTTGTATTATTTTTTCGCAGTTGAAGCAATATCGCTCGCGGACCCTACGTTCGGCGCGCGCGTCGCTGCCGTAGAAGACGTCATGGCTCAGCCGCAGGCTCCGTACGTGAGGATTGTGCAGCAGCCAGCGAGTAAAGCACTCAGGTTTGATAAACGCTATTTAAAACCTTAAACCACAATATGTATGGGGTTGAAACTGTAAAACCGTAGTGGTAAGATATTGTGGTGCTTCAAACTTGAGAAGATTCTATCACTTAACAAAAGTGTTGCCAACTTTTTTGAAATAAATGAAGGATCTAATTTTTGAATAGGAAAAAAATAAAGTTTTTGGAAGGAAACAAAAGTATTTTATAAATTTGTCTTTTTATTTCTTAAAAACATTAAATAAGATATTATTTTATATATAAAACTCAGCGTCTCTCTGTCTGTCCGTTTATGTTCTTTTCACGCGAAAACCTCTTAGCCGATTTACATGTTTGTTATTTTAATTCATAGCTATGTTATCGGGTTATATGATATATTTTGGTACATAAAGTAACGTATGAAATAAGCAGTGACAATAATGGTGAATAAATCCGGAAAAAAGAAGCATTTGGGGCGCTTAAATGGATTACGCTGAGTACACCAGATGATATATATAAAATTAATGTTTCAAATAATTGTAGATCTTAAAAAGACAACCAAAACAGTCAGCAATAGCATATATTTATCTTCTAATGATCATCCACAATGTCTATTTTTGCCTTCCGTCCTTTGAGCAGGGGCCGACCGACGGCATTTTGTAGTACGCGCGAGCGAAGCCGCGGGTACAGCTAGTTACTTATAAACAATACATTTTCATTTGTAACAGAACTTATGGCCAAACTAGTAGTTCAGTAATTACTCATATATGAATGTTTTGTTTAACACATTACAAGAAAGTTTGGAAATAATGTAATTGTAATAAATAAATTGGAATACTTTGTTTTCATGCAAAAGTATAAAGTACCTATATTTATCGAAAATAAAGTACGATATTATACTATATTATAAAGTATGGCTGGCAACCTTACCTTAGGTAGACGATGGAGCGGATGTAACAAAATTTTGCGTGATAACACTCATGTATGTGTCTGTGTGTGTGTGCGAAATTATCGCGAACATAGCAGAGTCCAGTACGAGTACGATGAATGTGAATATAGATTTACGCGTTATGTCATCATTGTTGTACTTCACTTTGTCGTGTGGAAATATATTGTTGTTTTAATCGAAATAAATATAGACAGTAGAATAGCAAATCAGAACAGAAACTATGTGCTTCATATTTATAATTAGCGTGTTGTGCTTTTTCTTTTAACGCGTGTCGCTTGGCCACGTGACAGAACGAGACGAGCTGACATTAGTTTTGCATACATCACATTGCTAAATATTTGTATTTATAATATAAATTGTATAAAGTAATTCACAATAGGATTGAGTGATCCAGTGGTTTTCATGAAAATGAATAACATTAAATGTAGTTTTTTTAACCACACCCGAACGGAGACGGTTGATATTCTAAATCCAAAAATCCTGGTGTATAGTTAATTAATATCGTTTTTGTGTGTTAGCATAACTAGGTACCTATCTGTCTATATAGACAATCATCTATCAAAATAACAGGTTACTACTAAATGCATATCACAGTATACGCAGGACATAAAAAAAAAAACATTTTTTAATTTTTTGTCTGGCTGTCTGTCTGTCTGTTCCGGATAATCTCCGAAACGGTTGTACCGATTTTGGCGGGACTTTCACTGGCAGATAGCTGGTGTTATAAGGAATAACTTGACTACTTTTATTTTAGAAAAATAATTAGGGTTCCGCACAAAGATAAACGTTTGGCGACAGTTCAGCCTAATTCCGTCCTCTACTTTCTATAACAGAAACATACGTTCTAGGTTTTCGTGCAACAGTTTTACGATAACACCCATATAGATACGAACTAAAAAGTTCGCGATATCTTTGTCGTATAGTGAGGCTCTGAAACCATCTTTCCCGACCACTAGCCAGTGTGTTCCCTTCTTTTTATGATACCGAGCCTTTAAGTGTAACGTGAAGAGGAATTTAAACAGTCTGACAAAAACAGCGTCGACTCTCAATATTCGGTGTCGTTTCTGGATTTTACTGTGCTTACTATAGGTACGGTATTGTTCATTTTGCTCTGCTGCCATAAAATAAAACTAAATATATTATTCTAGCAGCACGACCCGCCATGGTTTATATTTGTGATGACTTTCATTGCTCAGTGACATCGTATGTCGACATATTTCTATGACGGTAAGCGTTTGCGGCGAAAGTTGCGCTTGCGTCATCTCGCGTCATAATATCGACCTGTGAAAGGCCGATCGTGCGCTGCGCCGTCAGGGTCATCACGCGGAAAATGATACACACTTTCAATCTCTTTACAATTTAGAAGGTATTTTCGTTGGCGTTTCAACGCTTTATTAAGCGTGCCGCGGTCACGGAAAACCTCATAATTTTTATAGATTAATTTTGACTATAATCTCACCTGATGTTAATGACGATGTAGTCGAAGATACGCTAAACTTATAAAAAGTACTGGTTCTTAAGAGACAAATGTCAGATTATATCGATAGATACTCTCGGTGGTAGTTTTTCAACTATCAAAGGTTTATTATGCTAACTGTAAGATTAGAACTCACGTCAACCGACGCCATGTTCGGGCTTGTTACCACTAAGTCACCATCGCTCCAAAATTATTACAAAGTTTACTGTTCACTAAAATATATAACCCAGCGATTAAGTCCAGTCCAGCGTGAGAGCCCTAACAAAACCAACATAAAACGATTTAATTATTCAGCTTAGGTTAAGACAGTGATGAGTAATTGCCCTGAATATGAGACTACAGATTGTGGCCTGTGGGTACATAATTTAATGATTAATAATTATTATTATGAATAAAAACAATGTATTCTTTCTCGGTTCAACGTGCTTGTAATCATGAAGTTCATCGTCAGTAGACATAATCTGTTGATGTGAAAGGCTTAACTATCCTTACATAATTACACCTGTGGGTGATAGAAGCTGTTTGCAGCTTAAGAATCTATTTGTGCACACACAGACAAAGGCAGAACAAACACACTATTACAGGTGTTCTACGTCGCAGTTTAGAGAAAACCTCTCTATAGTAGTACTCTGTGATTGTAGTCCTCTAGTAAATTTATTCCTTCCATTGCTTCTTTTATTCGTTTTGATGTCTAAAATAGAACTGTACTCAGTCGGAATGGTTCTCAGGGGTTTAAATTTGGAAAATGGTTTTCATTGATTCCAATTAGCACGGTAATATTATCTTCTGTGTGTATTACTTACTGGAAATAGTGACGACCGCGTTACAACAATACCTAACTTTGTTTTAACTATGCTGTTAGCCATAAGGGCCATGAAGTCTCAGACGGCTTCTATAGATTTACCGGGCTTGGGGTCGAGCGCTTAAGACACAAGCTCTCAGGGGTGCACAAGGATATAAACAGAGAAACTTTCAGCTATTGAGCTGCTCTCAGCTCTTGCTCTATAATGTGTGTACATAAATAATTAAATTTTAACGCCCAGTAAAGTAGCAATAATAATTTTACTTATTTACTTTGTATGCTGACGGTGAAGGAAAAAATTGTGTGGAAATATCGGCACGTCATTAAAGGGGAAAACTATAGAATGAACGGCACTTGATATTGCCGATTGGATTAACCGTACTCTGTGACCAGATCGGGCACTTTACCCTCGAAAACCTCACCTGTAAAGCCATAGAAGGGGAAAATGGTGATAGTGCAAAATTACTGTCTGGACCATCACGGCCACTATACATATAATGGAAAAATTGTCATCCTCTTCCTCGTGGTATATGCAGCAGCGATCCAAATCAAAGTAGACATGTTACGAGCTGAAGTATATTTATATATAACAGACAATGCATTAACTTCATATAGACACACACACACATGCACACGCGTGCACGCACAAAGACTCCGCGTTATGACGATGTTTACGCCATTGTCAAACGTTTTAATCTATGTTATGGTCGTAGATGCGTAAAGTAAATTTAATTTAATCTTATTCGCCTAACGGGCGGGGGCGTATTTCGTATTCTCTTATAAAATAATATTTATTATAAATAACAGTATGGGGAGATGCTTCTTAGAGTTGCTACCTGTATTTTACGTAATTTCAGGCAATTATACTCTATACCAGGAGTTCCCAAAGCCGGCCCTGGGTCGCTTTGGGTAGAAAAACAGGCGAGGCGACACTCGTACAAACTAAAAAATAATAATATATTTTTGGTGAACCTTATGAACCTTGGTGAAATTTATAAAAAAAAAGTTTTTATTTGTGCGCCTGATTAAGGTTATCACACATTTGTTTCGACTAAGGTGCCCATGACAAAATACTAAACCAGTAAGTGTGCCATGAACTAAAAGTATTTGATAACCACAGCTCTATCATTACATAGTATAAAACAAAGTCGCGTCGCTCTGTCCGTCCCTATGTATGCTTAAATCTTTAAAACTACGCAACGGATTTTGAAGCGGTTTTTTTTAATAGATAGAGTGGTTCAAGAGGAAGGTTTATATGTATAATACATGCATAATATTGTAGAGAAACACTGATAAATTTAGAGGTTTCTAATGTGATGTCGCTTACATTGCAAACGCTGGCTGAACCCTACGATATAATCAAAATAATGTACTACAGTATTGTACACCTTAAAAAATTCAACAAAAAAGTCCGCGACGGTATATGTCTATCTCTTAAGGATTACCCACAATAATCATTTTTTATCCTTTACATTTTACGGGAAAAAATGGCTTATTTACGAAGCGATTTTAAGCAATACACCATTAATCCTTATCCAATTAAGTACCTTAAATACATTGTCCATTTAATATAGATCAATGCAGCCCTTTACAGCATGTAATTTAAATGAATATTTCCGAAGATATTACAGATTTAAAATGTAGGGAAGTGCGACGGTACCGGCCCTATATACCATGGTCAATTATATGTCGCTGTTTCAAGAGTAACCTCTAAACTTCGATCAATAAACAAAACATGTTTGTATTATCTAATGACAAAAAAGCTGTAAAAGTTGTTTATAAGGACATTCTGTAATAGGTAGGTATATTTAGTATCAGCATTGCACCCGTACGAAGCCGGGGCGGGTCGCTAGTACTTTATAAGAACAATAAATAATATTTAATTACACATAGTTACTAGGATTCATTAAATCAAAATAAAAAAAAAACTTATTAATTTTTTGTCCTAAGAGCCTTCTAAGTGCCTATTTATGAACGTAAAACACTACTACCGGTTCGGAAAACATCCCAGTCACCCAGAAGAACCGGCAAGAAACTCGATCGTGTTTATTTTTTTATTATTATTAATTTCAAGTATATAAATAATATTAATAATTAATTATATTTATATATAATATTAAATAAAATAATTTAGGGAATGCACATAGATGGAGTCACTTCCAAACATCACTATCATTCATTCCTTTTAACAGTAGTACCTGTTTGACATGGACCTTAAATTTATTGCCCGGCAACTCAGTAATGTGCTTCGGGATCTTAGTATAGAACCTAACACTATTACTTAAAAAACACTTTTATTGGTCTTCTTAAGTCTAAAACACAGTACGAGTATAACTAATTTATATCTATTTCTAGTATTAAAACTGCTGGGTTTTGACAAAATTTAACTATTACTTATATGTATTTACGTAAATGTAATTGTTTTTCCAACTTAATAAGTAATGTACCTACTTTATTTTCTCAAATAAATAAAAGCCGGCAACCCTAATTCTGTATCTATCTAGCTTACACTCTAGTATGACTATAGTTTACCCTTAGATGTTTTAATTTTATGGGTTTACCTTACATTGACGTCTGCGCCCCCGTTACGACACTACACACCAGATTATGCTCTCATCAACTTGTTGACAGTTTTTGTTTTATACTAGCCACTACTACTCGTAATTTAGTGAAAATATATGTAATAATATGACGTATTTAGCTTATTTACTCAACTATAATATTAATACGGCAAATACAATTTAAAAAAAATCGTTATGATTTGTGAATCACCCGGTTTCATTACTGTTTTTCCTCTTGTTATGTGTCGGAATGTTATGTATGTATGTTATGTGTATAATAAACCTTTGACCTTTCCCAAAGTATTCGATTCATTGTTTGTTAACTTGGCATATTTGCACCTGATGATAACAAATCACACAGAGCGTAGTGATGAGCAATTGTTTCAAAAATAAAAAATCGAATTATTCGAATGATTGAGTAAGCACTGTTCGAATAATCATTCGTCATTTGAATGTTTTTTTTTCATTCGAATGATCATTTGCTATTCGAATAGTTTTTGGAGGAAATAATTCATTCGAATGAAAAGGACGAATGAATCATTCGAATGATATTAGGTTTATTTATCAAGTGCGACACTGCTTTTATGCATAAGTTGCAGTAAAACTATCACGACGTAAAATTTTTGCATTCTTATTGCTCAACGATGATTGGATTTTCATGTATCTTTTGTCAGAATAGATATTACAAAATAATATTGCTATTTGCTACTATGATTAATAATGTTTTCTTTTAACATGAACGTAGTTTTAAGTTGTGATTTGATGAATAGTTTTCTAAAGTTATTGTTTTATTTTATTTTTCATTGTTACTAGGTGTGCTATTAAAGTTATTTTACTTTAATTGGTTATGGTAGCATTGATGCTATAAAATTTTAAGTGATTTATGGTTGTGAGTAAATATGGAAAATTGTTGATTATAATAAATATTGTTAAATCAAGAATTTCCTTAAGTTTTTAACGGGTTCTTAACTGGAATTAAATTAATCGTTTTCAAATGTTATTGTTTTGTATTTATTTTTCTTTGGTAGTAGTTGTGCCAATAATTATTTCACTTTTGTTTGTTAGGGTAGCAGTGGTGCCATATTTTTTTTTTATCTTTTTTGATAACTTTATGACTTGTTGGTTACAATAAAATATTGTCAAACCAAGATGTTCCTAATTTTATTTTAAAAAACTTTAAGTTTATATAAACTTTAATATATAATAATTATTAATTGCAATGAAAATATATTTGACAATTGATTGACAGCATATAAGGGTTTTTAATATTAGGAGATAAGTGTGTCACACACTTAGTGTGATCACACACACAACTTGCACATTTATAATATTAGTAAGACTTTCATTTGAATACTTTTTTTCATTCGAATAGCTGTTTTCTACAATCGAATAATTCGATTGACTGCCCTTTCGAATGATCATTCGAATGAATCATTCGCATTCGCCCATCGCTAACAGAGCGTCGAGTTAGAAAGTATAGACCATCGTTTTTTATTTCGCTACCCATTTTGATGTGTAGATGATTGTATTAAATTGATACGGACCAGTGACCAGTATTCGGCCACCTTCAGAGTATTCAAAGAAGCTACTGATAGGTCATCATAAAGTAATACCTTACTGTGTAGTTTTTTTTTAAACTAATAGTAACAAGGCTAAGTGGTGAAACTGTTCTTGATTGTACTGCACAGTTTAGTTACAAACCAAAAACATCGGCGACCACTAACAGTAATACATCACCGATCGTCGCTATCATGTCGGCGTGCAAGATTCTTGCCAGCTAGATATACACTGGCTGATCCCCAAAACGCGACAAACCAAAAGGAGTCACTGTGACGGGTTTATTACCATGTGCGTGGTGGGTGGTCTCTCTACCACCTATAACCTCGCAATGTTTTTAAGAAGGAATATTTAGAATCGTCGTGGTGAGAGGATTGCTGACCACCAGAGATTTTATGGGCTGTACAGTGTACAGGCTGCGCCGGACGGTTATCGTTTTCATAAGAAGTTTCTATTGCTGAAACTCTCGCTATTCGTGGAGGCTACTTTCTTACACTCTCTCGCGGTCCACTGAATAGCCAACAGTTAAGTAAATAACGTCGCGGCTCCCTTACTGCATAATTAATTTGACGCTTATTGTAAATCGGCCGGTTAACACGGTTAATACATCTGTAGGCGCACTTAAGGCTATAAATAAAATGTTCTTGTTATACAGCCCCGTTATAAACAAGGAGTCGTCTATATGTCTTCTCTATTGAAGTACAATAAAATGGAAGTTTTATTGAACATTGAGTTGTTGACTGAACTCGTTTTTTTTATAATGACGGCTCGGTCACTCTGCCTGATGGTAAAGACAGTACAGTCCAAACGCATCACCGGTCGTGGTTGTCATGCCGGACTGCGAGTCTCTGGCAGCTGAATATACCCTGGTTGATCCAGAAACACGTCAAACCAAAAGGGAGTCACTCAGGAGTCATGAGTTCATCACCACTTGCATTGGAGTCGCCACCCAGTCGGGTATCGATCCTTACTGCCCCCACGGCTGGTCCCAGAACACGGCAATCGGCACGGTTTTAAGTGTGCCACTATAGTGGATGTTACACCTGGAGTTAACTTCATTAATTTTGCATTATTTTTTTTGCTATATTCTTTAATTTTTATGAGAATTTTAGAGGATATATTTTGTTTATAATGCACGTGTAAAGTGAATTTAAAGAGAATATAGCATGAAACGCAAATTTTGAGTTAACTGAAAATCAAACAGGAAAGTTGTAGCAAGACAGCTAGTGTTCAAATTTTTTCGTCTTTGTTACAGATTTCGATATGAGTGTGAAGGAAGATCAGCTGGGTCGATCCCGGGCGCGTCCAGTACGCCCGAGAACCGCACCTACCCCACCATTAAGATTTACGGGTACACGGGTTTAGTAACCATTGTTGTGTCCTGCGTCACCAAAGATGAACCGTTCAGGTGAGTCCAGCAACGCAAATCTTTTTTTATATCCCTCCCATTGTGAGGACGTCAAAAATACCTCATGTGTGCCCATTACGCTGTGTGTTATCTTCCAAAAAAATGATCAATTGGTCATATAGACCTAGCACTATACTAGCGCACCAGGATATAAAACTTTGAAATCTAAATGGGCGCCAAGTGTGCTCCAAGTTAATAAATTTTGAAGCTATTACCATATTCGAGAAAAACATGCTTGTAATTAGATTAGGTTGTGGCCCTTTGCTAAGACATAAAATACTACATTGTTGATATCGTAGGCCTCACCCGCACAACCTGGTGGGTCGAGACCGGTGTGACCGAGGTGTTTGCACCATCCGCACCGAGATCACCGAGGAAAACAACGAGTACCAGTTCAGGAACCTTGGCATCCAATGCGTCAAGCGGCGCGACATCGCCGAGGCGCTGCGAATCAGGGAGGAGCTCCGCGTCGACCCTTTCAGAAGTAAGTCGTTTGCAAAACAAAAATTATTAATTTATCGTTTTACCTAAACTATTTGCCTAAATTATTTATCTAAACTATCTGTCTAAACTACTCAACTGTGTACATTTATCCTCGAAAAAGGTGTATCGTAGCCGACCCAAAAAAAAGTCCTTGCGGTATCTGTGAAAGCTGTATTATGAACAACGACTCGGTAATTCTCTGGGATGTTTTAAGTGAACTGTTATTTTATTTATTTATTTAGGACGGACAGAGGCTAATACATAAATATATATTTTTTTTATATAATAAAGTTACAGCTTCATGTGTATATATGAAGCCTGTCACAGCATACTCCATACGGTAAACAATTTTACTACGAAAAAAACATCGTAAAAAAGTAGATACAGAAAAAATTATACCAATAAAGATAATAATTATAATCCATCTTGATCAAGTCAACAACATATTGTATTATAATATAGATTAATATTATATTATAAATTTGGTAAACATTTGCTAATAAATTATATAATTTTGTTATTAAAATAAAATAATATATCTTTTTTAATTTAAAAATAATCATAAATGCACAGCGGCCTGCAGCACTCAAATATATGAAAACTGTGAAGGAACTTATCTGAATATTCTTATTTTTATATTTTATTGGCTTACAATAATTGTTATTACATCGTCCCAAGCTATGTAGACGTTTTTACTTAAATCTATGATTATAATGTACAATTTCTTAAGATTGTTTATTTCACGTAAAATCATTTCGTTTGAAATCTGGTAAGGATCGCCAAGGATTCTTAAAAATATATTATTTATTATTTTTTAATTAGATAAATAAGGAAGAGAAACAGGTGGGCAATACATAAGAATATAATGTTACGTTGTAAACTGCAGTATGTACACACATTTTCAATATATACAGCCTGAACAGTGATGCTTCGGTATGCATGTACCCGTGTCGTATTGACTGAGAACGCCCTAAATCCCAAGGTTTCAACAATAAATATTGTCGAGACGAGAAACAGGCGGCTTGTTAATTTTATGATCGATAATACACTCGCACGCACGTTACCGAACTGAAATAGAAATAGCCGGCCGATATATGTAAAACGCCGGCCGATCGATTGTACTCGTATGGCGTACCGTACCGCATCCGTGATATTATTTTGTAAGGTTCGAATATCGGCCGAGTCAAGCTTCGACAAGAATAGTTTTCAACAGAAACTCTATGCCACATGGAAGTTGCTTCTCGTGCATTTTGTTTTTAATTATGTTATGGATTTACAGCAATTTTATGATAATACTAGCTTCTGCCAGCGGCTCCGCTCGCGTGAACTAATAATAATATTTATTGCCCACATTGGCAATAAACTTACCCGTAGGGGAGGTACCCTAAACAGTTTTTTCAAGGTTTTATTTTACCAATCTGTCGACGTGATTATTGTGTATGTATACCCATACCAAATTACAGCTTTGTAGTACTAAGAATCACTGAGCTAAGCCGCGGACAGACTGATATGGCGAAACTATAAGGGTTCCATTTGACTTCAGAAGACTAAAAATGAAAAAGTAAAAATAAATAGACTGTTGGTCTTAGACATTGTCCAGAAGGAGCGACGTCGCCGCGAATCAACCATAGTGTCGGAATTTTTCATTTTCATATATAAACATTTCCGTATCAAAATTGTGTTGCTCCATTTCTATAAATACGTGCTCTCGTTGGAGGTTCGCGCGTGAACTGGACGCGGGGATGGTAGATAGCAGCTCAATAATAATTCAGGTACAGATGTCACTAAAAGTTGGTTATTGAGAAAATAAGTTGATACCCTCAAATATACAGCAAATACCAGGGTCTTAGTACTGTCATCGGCCTCCTGGAGGATCTTTTTTTAGGCCTTATTCTATTTTCTGCCCCGTAAGATAATCTTTTTTGTAGCTCCTTAGTGAACAAAACACCAGGGTCCATGATTGATATTGAAAGTTGGTATTATTTCGTACCAGCTTAATGTTTATCTGGTACATGGTACACGATCCTGAAACATGGTACGTCTATCGTCCCTGACTGGACGTAACCAAGGAATCTCTATTATCTCGGACTTATCCCCTTTTGTACACGTTGTATCAATATGTTAGCTTAATGCATTCGCCCAACGTTACGATGCATTATGAACAAAACAATAACTTAGGATAAAGATACAATGATTGAAGTAAGATCTGGGTAAGGGCGTGTTCATCTCCAAAACGTAATTGCCGTGTCCTATCGTCTTGACCGATTTCACGACGTATTTATAAGAGCCCTTAAAATATACATATATACTGGCAAGTGCGTGCGGTTTGTTTTGTGTTAATTACTATGTAAAAATTATTAAGAAGAAAAATAGCCTATAGAACTCATGTTTCTATTAGTGGATTTTCAGATATTAACTCACTAATATACTACTAATATCTATACTTAAAACCGCTTTTTAATAGTAGTGTTATCTATCAAACCTTTCTTAAAATTCACAGAAAAAATCTCACAAATTGTGGTTTTTATAAGAATCAGAATAAGAAAATTAGTTTAAAAAATGAAAAATTAATGAAGTACATAAATTAAAAACATAATTTCTAATTAGCTGGGAACATTTGTAGTTTGTGTAAGTTATCGAATTATTTACATGTACTTCTTCTTTTGTTGTCGCTCTTCTGTGCTCTTTCCGAATTTATATAAAAGTGATTTTGTTCTATACATATATCATAAGCTGTGTCGAACGTCGAGTTTTTCATGCGAGCGTCCGTCTCTGTCGTCTACACCAGTGTGTCGTCTTCGGAATCGGTCAGTTTCACCACACCAGCACCTCCTAATCGTGTGTGCGTAAAGGAAATAAAATGCATTCTGCAAATTCTAAGTAATATTTTTGTTTTTAACATACAATTGTTTCTCAGCAAAAGTAAAAAAGCAGGTGTAGTCGTTTATCAATTCAACTTTGACTTTGAATAACTTTCGTAACAATTGGTTGATAAAAAAATATATATTAGACTTTTGCAGATCGTTTTATTGTCTACAGAAATATGTATTTGTAATGCTTTTATTGTAAAATTTAATATTTTAATATATCTCGTACTATTTGTATGGAAAATGGAAAATTACGATTCGTGACCATTTAATATTAAGACGTGTGTTATAATAATATTTATAAATGTAAACTAAAATATCATTTTTGAACTAAACAATATGATTGTTTGCGTTAGCCGTAAAATCTGGACCGTTGCCAAATATACGATTATACCCATATCGCTTTATAAGCTTCTGGGTGATGAAATATAGGTTTAAAAAAACTATAAAACCTCTGTTGGTAATCATTTGTCATAATTACTATTCATAATAAACAGCTAGTTGTTACCCGTGAAATCCGTTCACGAGAAAATACTTTTCATATCCAACGGGAACTACGTGTGGGCTTGCTTGTCTTTTTTTATTATTATTCCAAGCTTGTATTTAACTCGCTATGTTAGTATGTATGGGTCAATTCTTAAAACTACATTTCTAATTACTTCCACTTAACCGTGTGACATGAAATTTACAATACTTAAAAAAAAACTTGGAAAACTTCGAGGACGATGTAATATAAGAGCTGATCTGATGATGTACCCGGATTCTGGACATAGCAACCCTTTAACAAAACAAGATATCTTTGTCGTATTTAGGTGTTTTGGTTTCATGTCGAGTCCTAGGTTATGATCAGGGTCTATAAAAGCTTGTTATTAAAAACATTTTAATATATCGATTTTTTAAACTGTAATTTTAACATTACTGTTTAGCCCTTATAGAAAAGTTTAGAGGTAGGTTTTTAGGGTAGGTAGATCCTTATAGATCCCTTATTGCGCTCAAACCTATATTAATCTGAAAATTAAATTCATATTTAATCAGTAGTTAAACAATGACGGCTCAGTTGTAACGTGTATGGACATGGCGTCGATCGACGTGAGTTCGAATCTCTGCAATGAACGAGCTCAGGCGAAGGAAAACATTGTGATGAAACTACAGCATGGTGGTAGGGCCTTTTTAATGCCCGCCTGGCTAGCTACCACCCTCAAGTTGAAAACCTGTCGCCAAGCACTTATAGGTGTGTTCCGGCAGCTGCACTCGAGAGCCTGTTTTCCACTAGGTTTAGCGTGCTACTACCATCTTGGACCACATCATCACTTCATATCAGGTGAGATTGTGACCATAACGATAAAAATGTAGTTATTTCAAGTGTATGTATGTTCTTACGAAGAGCACAAGATATTTGCAATTTTATTATAATATGCTAACTTTGCTCTCAACGTACATGTGGTCTGAAGATATATTGTTTATTATTCTCTAATTAAACAAAGTGTTTCAATAATTGCCAGATCGTCGCGGTGTTAAAAAATAGACTAGAATACACTCTAATAACTGTTCTACCTGGTTAAACTCTGTTTATCCGGTGTTAAAAACATAGTCATAATGAGCTCAAGAAAAAGCTTTTATTTTGAAATCATCAATAGATACTTCAATTTTATTCATTTTTGTAGGTATAATACAAGCAAATAAATGCCACACTACTGGGTAAAAGATCTCTTCTCGAATGACCGATACATAGTCAATTACCACGTGGGGATAAGATGTAAACTAAAGTCATTGGAAAGTTAACTACATATTATAATGAATTTAATTCTGTGTGTATGGTCTGGCCACGAAAAAGCTATAGTTGAATTTTTTGCATGACGGTACCTAACTATTTGCAGTCTCTTTGAACGGTTGTGAATACATTTCGATCGTACCGTGGATTATGATATTTATGAATTACTCTATATTTATAGTAAAAATATCAACATGTGAAAAAATTAGAAGAATAAGTGTTTTTCTGCTTGCTCAGTTTTTTCTATGTTGGCGTGAAGATCATCATCATCGAATAAGGCACGTAATGTTTCCACTGCCGCGCGGCGCTCAGGGCTATAACTTCTCGAATAACGTAATTTTAGTATCGGCGGCAGTTATTTCTGGGTTCAAATATATACTCGGACCGCGCCTACTCGCACATTGTAGCGATGTTCTGCGTCGGTCTCATACTCTGTTATATCATCAAGGTTTAGCTTTTATGGACTCGGTTGCTTTGAGTATCTCGGAGTTCATTGATTGATATAAATGACTTTGAGGAATTGATGTATCATTGCAGAATATTTTGGTACAGGCTTTACACACTATTACTTTCAAGTTGAAAATATGTCGTGAAGCAACTGTCCTGTCCGTATGTTCCTTCTTTATGCTTCTATTTCTCCGGACTCAGTAAAACGTTCGCACTTCGTGTAAGTGACGATACAAGGATAACAGCGACCTCTAGGAGTTGAGGATCTTACGATGTCGCTGCTTTCATATCGCTTACTACCACGGCGAAAGCCTCCAGGATATAAAATCGGCTATCAGCATATAAACACGGTTAAGCACAAATTGCGAAGCGCTTAAAGCTAGTTGCTCTTACGGGTTTTTCATTGTATATCGTGATCCCAATCAGCTTGCTCTCGATATCTCATTCGAGAGTGGGGAAGATCCATTGAATAAAAAAACTCTAAAGGAACATACTCGCCATATACATTCAGTGTTCAGACAATAACTAAGTTATTTACAGTTTTAAAAATGAATTCTAAAGTATATGTATGTAAGAATATATATATAATAATTCGAAAATAATGAATTTTAAGATAAGTAGTCCACCAAAAACACAACAAAAATTCCAAAAAAATTATTTATTTTCCAAATAATGTGTACAATAAAGAAAACTACAAAATTAGCTTATGCAATATATGTATAGTGTATTTTGATACAATAATGATACAAAGGGCTTGGTACTATATTAAGAGAAGTAGGGTAACAGAGACTTTATTTTAGAGATTTCTCGCTACTCGGCTTGACTAACTGGTGAAATATCTCCACCCTACAGAAGATTGAAGCCAAATAACCTTGTGTTGTGTTGCTGTCGTCAGTAGGGTTTTCAGAGCCCTTGGGGAAGGGAGATTAAGGTTCGGCTACACGCTAGTAATATCTATGGGCATATAAGCGTTTATAGGCTATGATAGCCAAAAAATAAGTTCACCTTCCGTTAAAAATTATATCTATTCCGTCCTTTATTTAGTCATCGTTTGCGTAAATAAAGGGTAAATATAAAAGAGTTTACAAATTTAATCATTTTTCTTTGCGATTTTACACGCCTGATCATATTTGCCACTGTCAGCTGAACACTACATACCACGGTCAGCGCTGAAGGCACGCGGTCATTGTCAGTCTAGCATAAAATCCAGACTTATAGCCAAGAGGCTTCGGGTTCGAGTATCGCATAGTATCAACTACTGCGTTTGCGTTGAAAAATTTTCATGAAATATAAATACATAGATAACTTGCGATTTATACTTTGCAGCCGGGTTCGGTCACAGGAATCACCCGCAGAGCATAGACCTTAACGCAGTTCGACTTGGTTTCCAAGTGTTCCTCCCGGATGCGACCGGGAAGATGCGACGTTCGCTGGCGCCGGTCGCATCTGAAGTCATCTACGACAAGAAAGCGATGAGCGACCTGCTCATCATGAGAGCCAGCCACTGTTCCGGTCGAGCCAGGGGTGGCACGCAAGTTATACTACTATGTGAAAAGGTACACATACGCTCACTTCAACGATTCTCTGAATTTATTTGTTCTTAAAAGATTACGATGATCTATTAGTGTTCATTAAACATTGAGTATCTGTAAAACCAATATATTATTTATAGATAGTTTTGTAAAGAAACTCGATTATTCGATGAACAATCTATTGTTTCTTAGTACTGTATCTAATAATATCCAGGGGACACCAATGACTAGTTCTTGACAAGAGAAAGAATTTGAATCGTTCAATGACGCTCTACTTTGGGCGAAGGAAAACTTCGAGACGTGACGGTAGCATGGTAGTGCATTTTCTAGTCCTCGCCACGCAAGTTGTGAAGCAGTCGCCAATGAATGTGTTCCAATATCGACAGTTGCATTCGTGGGCCACTCCCCATTCTAGCGTGTTGGTATGTTTCAGCAATTAACTGTACGTGTAAAATATTGTCAGCGTAATTATTCCAGGTGACACGCGAAGACACAGCCGTGGTGTTCTATCAGGAGGAGAACAACCAGGTCGTCTGGGAGGAGACTGCGATCATCCTGTTAGTGCACAAGCAGGTCGCCATCGCCTTCGAGACTCCGGCTTACAGGAATCCTCATATCACGGAACCAGTCAACGTTAGTCCTTTTTTAACCCACGACGTAAAAAGAGGGGTATCTGGTATATGTATGTCTGTCTGTGGCATCGTAGCTCACATACCGCTGACCGATTTTATTCTATAATATATATATCTATTTTGTTTGAAAGTTGACTTGATCGAAAGTTTTCTAAGCTATGATTCAATAAAATCTGTTCAGGCATTGGAAGTTTATCAGCTCTTTTCTAGTTGATAAATGAATATGAACATCTTTCACAGGCCTGCTCGATACCATCTGGAATCTGCAGCATACATAACTCTTTACCAACTTACAGCTGTATCATATGTGTTTGGGCTCATTGGAATGGCCTTAAAAAATAGGTTACTTGTTTCAGGGCTTTCTTAAATTTCCAATTTACTTTGTATATAAGTTCGGTGTAATGGACTTATGCTACTTATGCTACTTATGCTCTGTATAAGTGGACACTCGAGAAGCGAGGATCCAGCGGCAGCCGCTGTCATCATGTCAGACTGCAAACCTATCACGATGAAATTATAGCATACACATGGGCTGATCCCGAAACATGATGCGCTGAATCCAGTCACCGTGTCTGGTTTTTACACAACGTGTGTGGTGATAGTGGTTCTGTAAATAATGCTGTTGATCTAAATGCCATACTAAACATGTCCTCGATTGTTATTCAACCCGGTTTATGTGGATTAGGTGGGTGGGGCTAGCTTGATATTTTTTCCACTCTCAATAGAGACATTACTGAACATTTGCAGAACAAATAAGTATTATATGTATTCCAGGTTCGCTTCCAACTGAAAAGGCTGTCAGACAACATCCGAAGCAACTCACAGCCCTTCGAGTACTACCCCGAGTTCCAAGGTAAAGTCCGCAAACCCCTCCCCGACCTCTCCCTCCTCACGCTCCTGCTCAACGAAAAGCGCACCGACACTAACAACAATCGCTGCGACAAGACCGACGTCCCCGCTGTCGACGACACTACCAGTGACGACAGTGTTTCCACCACCCTCGCGGATGTTAACGGGAACTCGCAGGCGGCCTGCGTGTCCGAGCCCGAGCCCGAGCTCGAACCCGAGCCTGACCACGCTGAGCGCAGTCTCGATGACCTCCTCGACCAGGTCGCTGAGCTAGACGAGATATATTCCGACAACCGGACGCGTCTCGAAAACATGACTCTCCCTGATGACCCTGAACCGGACATCGAAGACTTTAACGATGCCGGCACTTACACTAGTTTGCAGCTCGCGTTCCGCAATCCTGTTCCCATCGCTGACCCTGAACCCGACCCTGATCTCGACCCGGCGTCTTACGAGGACGTGCAAGTGCGCACTCATCGCGGGCCCATCGTCGAGTTCGCCCCACTGAAGCGCGACCCTGATGATGAACGTGCGCCCCCGTTGCCGCCCAAGCGCGTTCGCAAATCTGCCGACTCGCTCCGAACTAGTCAGACCTCTGTGAATACCTTGTCAAAGATTGGTGACCCTGCTTCCCCCGGGTCGGTCCCGGCCCGCCCACCTCCCTCTGAACCCGATCGTATAGTGCACGAGAGTCGGCTCGCCGTCGCCCGCAGCGAGCCCGCTCTCCCGCCCGTCAAGAAGCGCTCGTTCTTCTCGCGACTGTTCCGCCGTCGAGACAAGTCGCCCGCGCCCAGCGTCAAGTCCGAGAACAAGGAGACGCGCTCGAGACCCGTCGGCCGCTCCGTCAGCAGTGTGTCCGGGCAGCGCCCGCCCAAGTACAGGCTCTCCGTCTCGCACGCTTCCCTCAAGGACGACGCGTCGGGCGCCGGCCTCAGCTACGCGGACAGCATCACGCACATCTCTCTGCACGGCGACGGCGACGGCGACGGTGACGACCGCCCCTCGAGTGTGAACCGTGGGGGGCAAGAAGCACCGCTGCCCCCCACCGACGGCAGTACGATCCTCGTCGCGGAGAGCGTGCTCGCACTAGACGCGAACGCCTTCAAGAAGCTCCAGGACGACCTGGAGCTGACGGAGGCGGAGCACTACGCGCTGTACATGGCGGTGGCGCCGCGGGCGACCGCCTCCGAGTTCGACGAGACCAGCTGCTACTACTCGCCCGTGGACGCCGCTAAATATCACAACCACTAGTCTACATCCCGGAATGTCACTGTTTGCAGATAACGTTACGGGGGTCGGGGGTTACTCGATATCGACTATTGATCGAAGGCTATTTCAGGAATGCTCTCTTTTGTTATTGCCATGTCTAATGCAAGATATGAGGTTCAACTTGTTTGACCCGCAGCGAACATGATTTAAACTTTCGCATAAAGTCGAGCACCAAATATATCGATCGATAAATCGATTCTACTTCGCCAAAGGTCTATAACATGCAGTCAATTTACTATTTTTATTAAAATGTTTAGATAAGCATTTAAATGCTTGAATCCATCAACCATCAACGATTTTACGTTCAGTTTCGTACGGGTTCGAATCCTGTATTAATGTCTTGATGATCATTTCGTATATTTTTGTGTTAACGATTGTATGAATATCGATATACTTTAATACGATTTTAATACTTATATATAAAATTATTTTTCTAGATCCGAATTATATAGGGAGTAAACGTCGGAAGACTCTCATACCTTCACTATTGCAATCGGCTTATGAACCAGAAAGTAAGTGTTTCATTTGCAATATCGAATTTATTTTAATAGTGATGGTGGCGAGGTGGCCTGCTATATTATTATATATATTGTCTATCGATAATATGTATTACGGAATTCTATAAAGTGCGTATATCGACTGTGAAACATGGTTTCGTTCTGATACTTTTACTAGTTTGAATACAACAAAGTTGAAAGGTCAAGGTAAATGTTTCATAGCCAATAACATTCGTCTCTATGTTCAAATTAATTGATCTTGAATTCACTGAACTGAGTGAGAGTCGAGTTCTCCAACAGACATTAACTGCTTTACCTTTTGTGTACTTACATTTCTGAAAAGCTGATTTCGGAAGTCTAACACTTTGGGACTCGTTTTGAAACGTTTGCGGTGACCTATTTACGATTTATTTCTAATACTTGTAATAATTGTCGAATTTGAACGTTTTTGCTTTTTGTCTATCGCTAATGTTGTATAGGGGGAAGATCTTCTTATAATGACGGATGAGTAATATTAGTATCAAAAGGGAAACGGACCATTATCTACCATATAATAAAATTGAAATGTCTGTGTGTAATGTCAAAATAGGAGATTTTTACTAAATGCTTTTCAGGCAGATAGCTGATGCTATAAAGAATAACTTTTATTTCAATAAAATAAAAGAAGGATTTTTCAGTAGTCCACGCGAGCAAAGCTGCAGGCACAGCTAGTCTACAATAATTACCTTAAATAGCTTTTAAAAACAACTTTGTTTATATACCTAGTCTAAAATTGAGAAATATTTCAAAAGGGAATACTTGTTAATAGTGATGTAACGATACATCAGAAATTATGTCGATATAAACCTTTTTTATTGATTACTTTGTACATGAAATTATAGTACTGCTAATATTCATTTTAATTGGCATATTTTTAAGTAAAAATAGTGGACGTTATGAAGTTTTATTTAAAATACTATTATTTGATTTTATCTGATGATCAAGTTTAGCAATTATTGGTAACCGAAGTCAGGCGATTTTATATTCTGAAGAATTCTAAGGATAAAAATTACGTTTGTTGGAACTTTCACTCGGTTTTTATTTATTTATAAATAAATAAAAGAAGCAGTGGATATTAATAGGTACTTCGATATCTTTGCCGAAAATGATTTGCATCATATCAATAAATCGTTCATTTGTTGATGGTTTTAATTGTATGTAAACTTGTAGGAAAAAATAATAGCCATATAATTTTTATATTAAGATATTGCATATTTTCAACGTTCAACTTCCCTGATTAATTTTTATATAGATGTAGTTTGTTTTGTACAATTAATTTTAATTTTTTTCAGTATTTTTTTCTTTTCTTTAAAATGAAAATGAGTTATTCTTAGTCTTATTATTTAAAGTAATATATTTTTGAAATGTTATTTAGTTTGGTAGCAATGTCACTTGACATTGTTGGAATACATATCTCGAAGTACCCCTACATGCCAAGCATTATATCGATAAATACGTAGAGTAGTAATCATTCATTATTTACTAATTAAAATTATTTAACATTAATACACGTAAAAACTCTCAACAATTTTAATAGTGTTGATTTTCTGCGCGTGTCGTATATTATTTAGGTAAACTAACAATATTTTAATTTAATAATAAAGTTAGGTCTCTTATTTGTTACGTATTATTTATGGCAATGTTTGGTGTTACTAACATTTTTGTGGGTAGATAGGAAATGCTTTATATTGCTTACTTTTTGATAGACGATCATACAGAGAAGAGTTGAGTTTTAATTATTAATATAATTCTATATGTATGACCTAAATAATTTGGAATTAAATAGAGACATAGTCGTTTATATCTCTTCGCTTATTTTGTGTGAGAAGTAAGAAAGAAGAGATAATGGAAACTCTAATCGAGTTAGCGACATGTAAATCTTTTATAGTTAGGATTTTTTTGTATTATTAGGTACATCTGACATGTATAATATGCTAAATCCGAATTGGTATTATTGTTTTTTAAATAAAAATAGTTTCATAGTATATTGCAATTTTCGATTAATTTTATCGATATTTTCAACACTATTTTTATAAGATAGTAAATAAAATTACAATATGGCAGCTAAATGTGCGAATTATGGCGGTTATTATATATAATTTTATTTCGAAAACGTTTAAACTCGTTTTTAGTTAGAACGCGTTTTCACTAGTTAAAACTAGTTTTTACTGAATGACTTTATTACTACTAGAATCTACTGATATTCTTGTTTTACTTTTACCGGAAAAATAGGTAATTATTCATGTTGTAGAACTTTCCATGATGAAGTCTAATGCACGCACGTTACGGTATGGAGATCGCCTTCCCGTGTTATTCTTTATCACACGTCAAACCTAACTTAACTTATTCTAGTTTTATCAAAATTATTCAGTAAATACTAGTTTTAACTACTGAAAATGTGTTTTAACTAAAAACGTGTTTTAACTGGAACATGTATACCAATAAAAATTAAAAAGTGTATGTATGTTTATATTTATTAATCTTTATGTTTATTAATCTGTGTGTCGTCGTCAAGTGTATTAGAGTAGGGTTTGCGTATTATCAATTATAATTTAATGTCGATGTTTCTATCTCTTTTACTCCTGATTAACTAACGTTTACAAAAGCTGTATTTTGATATTGTTCACGATACATAAAATTAAGTCTATAAAACGTCTACGTGGAAATAATTGTTAGTAAAACGTTTTTTCAGGTTAGTAAATGATAACGGAGTTTTCTTTACAAACAAATTCTTCTAGATAAGTTGTATTATCGGTATATTGAAAAATGTTCGTTATCGCTGAAAGAACAGTATAGTTATAGAACTTTGAAGATATAAAATTATTATTATTCTGAAAATAAATTGTATAAAAAAAGCCAAGCTTTTTACAAGAAACTTGTTACAAATGAAAGAATTTCATTCGATAACGTACTATATGAATTTATAATTAAAGAAAAGTTAAAAATCCTTATAATAATTGTTGCTAGTTGTATTCTTTATTTATTCGTTGATTTATCTTTGTCTTTAGTGTTTGTTGAGTTTAATATTTATTAAATACTAAATGGCCCGGCAGACATTGTTCTGCCTTTTCCATAACTCATAACTCGACCACAGCGTCACCTATTCCGAATATCTTTTTTAAGACCATAACGAACAAAACAAAATAAGAATTACGCACACCCATCGTTTCAATCGTAACTTTCTAAATTTTAAAATTATTACTAACATTAATTTGTCGTGTTGGTTTTAGGGCAATATTCGTTGATTATTTATCGAAATTACCTCATGCAATCCATCAGATTGCAAATATACCTTGCCATATGATTTCCAACTGCCAAAATAGATATTTTAATTTGTAAGTGCTGCAAGTACAAATATTATAATTCTGCGTCAATTTAGTATAGGAGCTAATGTGGATATGTGTGCTGGTATACAATTTTTTTTTAAATTTTATATCGTTTGAACAACGTATGTGTAATATTATAGCTTTTTTAAAATTAATATATATAAGTAATAAATATTTTTTAAACGTCAACGGGATCGCCAATTTTTGTAATGTACTATTTCAGGAATAAAAAAATGTAAACCTATTTGAAAGTTTCCCGTAATTTAGGTAACAAAATAATCATCTTTGCCGATATCGACATACGAAAATGTTTGTCAGTATTTTCGTAGATTATTATAGTAAATGTAATAAGGGGTTTTGCAGGAATTACAATCTATATGTACATATGTTTAAAAAAATCTATTTACGAACTGGTTGTTATTTCCAAATTATTATAATAAAATTAAATACATTTTCGTGTAGTCATCTAAATTTTAAAAGTGAAAACCGAAAAATGTTAATTGAAAATACTGTAACTTGATGTATTAAACGAAGACTTACTTCGGCCTAAATATGGCAAAAGAAAGGCAATTTTTTATGATCGGTATCTCTGTAATTTACTGGCCACAATTATTTGTCTTTTAGAAATTTTACAAGTTTTTGTAGACTTTTTATGACCATTTTTTATATCGAGGCGATAAATATTTCTGCAACTACATTTTTACCTTTACTCGAGTTCTAAAGATAAAAAAAGTATTTATCTTAATGAATTTATTTTGTGTGTAGTTTTTTTTTACATTTTTATTCAAAACCCGTAGCCTTTGAGCCTTGGAAAATTTATAATTAATATGCTAATAAAATCGAAAGGTTGTTTTCTTTCCAATAACCAATCCTTATATACCATGATATCGGAAAAAGGTACGGATCTAAGCGTTTTGGCATGCTTGTGGCCTCATTGCTCATAGTTTTTTTTTATTCACACATATTCATGTTAGCTTTAAACTGTTGTTTTTTTTTTGTTAAGCATAATGTTGCATGTGTTTTGTTGTATTTATAATAATTATACGTTAGATAATTTTTTAAGCGCGTTCAGTTTCACACCATTAACTAGCCTTTTTTAAATTTTAAATAAAACTCCTCATAATCGTATACTATCGCGGCTTGTAAGTTTTTTTTTATCTTATAGTATCGATTCTCATACATTACGTCGATTGTCGATAGTTAAAATTTATGTAATCTCTATTAGAAAATATATAAAACATTTTAGCATCGATGTGATATAGAAGAATTTATTCGAAAGTTAATTATACTTGGTTCATCCTAAGAAGGCTTGCAAGCTACATAACAAATGTTTATTTTAGAGGTGTAGCATAACTTGGAAGTTGATTTTACGATTATTGGTTCTTTTTAGAGCTAAATACAATCGATAATTCGATTATGTTTTAAATCAATTGAGGGGTGTATAAGTGGTGGAAACTGAAATAACAAAATTGAATTATAACAAGGGTTATTGAGATTGCAATCCGGAACACTTGAATGTATGGTCTGACGCCAAACAACAAGATTAGGTCTTCCAGACAATATTCGTCGTTGCGTGTTGCTGCAATAAAAATGTAGGAATTACGTAAATATATATTTTTACTCGAAATTAAAAAAGTAACTAATAAATTAAATGTACAACAGCGTTCGATGAATTCGATTAATTTTCCATTCCTTGGTTTTATTATTTTGGTCTGCTCTCTAGTTTTAAGTAAAATTGAAAGCTGCCCGTAGAACAGAAAAAAGAATTCAATTCACAAAAATCATTGTGTAGAGTAAGTTATTTACGATTTGTAACGTTTATCAATATAATATTTTTAATAATAATTGATAGTCGAAATACATGTTTTAAATTATGTGATAATTTGCACGACGTAACAATTTTCGTTCTGTGGATACATGCAAGTCCTCTTATGGTGAATATACTATACTCCGTATGTTATTTATTTACAAGTGCAATATAATGCAAAATTTGCGATTTTTATTAGATTAGATTTTTTGATTTGCGGTTGGTTATCGTTTTAGAACTTACATCAAGAAAATATTATCAAAAAAAAACATTGATAGATAATATTTTATTATGTACAGCATAGATAAAAAAATATATATGTTGTCTCTATTACAAACGTTCGATTCATACCTTTAAATGTAGCCTTAGCTATATGTACATTTTTATAATAATTATACAATCGGTTCACAATACAAATTTAAATAGAAATTTATGATGTGGTATTTTATATCCTAGGTGTTGCATGAGTGGTTTTATTTTAATGTGTTTGTGTGGTTTTTGTGTATGTATTTTAATGACTGAAAGATTTTAACGCATTTAAAAACGTTTCAGGATTTCAACAAGAGCAGAAACCGATTAAAGTGGAACCGAGAGGTGAGTGGTAGATCTTTTAATTGTTCGATGCAAGCGCAATTTGAACGTCATTAATGCTTTCTGCTTGTATCTAACCGATAATCATTAATAATAAGTATGTATATAAATATAAGATAATACTAGTCTAACGCCCGCCTTAACACAGTACGGTCTACCGCAGACAATGTGAGCAGGTCGACTGCAGTTGATAGCGTGTATACGCATCAACCGTACCGCATCACTAAAAAAATGTATTTTCGATTTAGCACTGGTCACCTGCGCAGGTTCAAAAAACAGATAGACCGTACCATGTGTGGCCGGCATATGAAGTTAAGTTTTTAGTGCTGTTTAAATTTATCGATTTTAATTATAATACTGGAATGTAACTGTTCCACTTCTCAAGGGAAGGCAAGGGCTTAATCATTACGCCAGTCTACGACGTATTTGCAATTTCAAACGCCGAGATACAGTTAGAGAAACAGTTTCCACATACAGTAGTATTATTAGAATATTTCTCAAGCGTTCCGGTTTCTCTACGATTATTTCCTTCACAGTCACTGTGTTACCACTACAAATTAGTAAATGTATGCGAATTCCAAAAACATCGTTGGTACATGCCGGGGTTCGTACTTCAGAACATAGGAAGTGATATTCCGCTGGTGTAAACCACTCTAGCACGACCTGACTTGGCTTCGATTGTAATTTATAAGAAATGCACGTTAGCAATTAGCATAGTAATGTCCTATAGCAATTTTACAATAAATTTTTATCAATGAAAATACATATTTGGTACTATTAAACTTCTACGAATCTTAATTCGATTTTTGCGACATCTTTGATTTTCTTTTTTAGGTTTCATTTAAAACAGATTGTAGTGACATACACAGAAATGCGTATACAAATAGTACGACATCAAAATGTTAACTCAAGCTAACGAATGCGCCTACGGAAAAGGACATGTGCTTATAGAGCTTAATAATACATATGTTAATTTTTATAATTGTTTCAGATAAAACGCCCCCGCATCCGGCGATGAGCATGTCTCCTCCCACGTTGAACGTCTACACTCAGTATGCTCAACAGGTTAATAACGTTTATTATTGTTTCGACTAGGCATGGAATATTTCACGCATCACTGCTGTTTTTATATGATATTATGAATCCGAAATGCCTGCTACATAATATTGTTACACATATATGATATCACTTCACTAAATTATAATTCTCAATAATAATTGTACGCCTGCTATAAAGTTATACAATTGATACTTGGATAACGCGCTTGAGCCTCCCCGCATATGTAACTTTTTTGTATTAGTCTCCGATGGTTTAGTGGTGTTCTTATTTATCATCTGTGAAATAACATGTTTATCGTTTCCATTTCCAATTCTTGAACCAGCAAACAAAAACCAAAAAGCTCTGTACGAACCAAGTGTCCAACTTGTATTATTACCGAAAGCAAAGATTTGATTTTTTATAAAGGTTGTAACATTATTTTTGTATATCATATTAATCAGTATCAATTTAACTAAAAAGGTAATGTGGAAAGTTATATGCGAGTACGGGTAGTGAGAATAAAGCACGGATGAAACACAGCTAACTAGTGTTATAATATTCAGCTTTCGCGCAAAATTCATTTCAGAACTGGGGAATGAATATGGACATGCAGGCCGTCCTCGCCGAACCTGGCCCCAGCCATGTACAGTACCAGGAGATTCCCTGGACGACGGGCGCTTACGGGCAGAGCCTCGCGCCGAACATGCAGCTGGGGAACATGTCGGCCTTGTCCCCAAATATGCAACAAGTTCACTCACCAAATATGCAACAAGTTCACTCGCCAAATATGCAACAAGTTCATTCGCCAAATATTCAACAAGTTCATTCGCCAAATATGCAGCAAGTTCACTCACCAAATATGCAGCAAGTACAGTCACCAAATTTGCAGCAAGTTCACTCTCCGAACATGCAACAAGTCCACTCGCCGCATCAGATAATGTCCCCGAACATGGGTCAATCCCCGTTGCATCAGGGTGGAATGTCTCCCATGTGCATGTCTCCGATGCAAGCCGGTCACATATCTCCCAATGTAGTCCAGCAGGTGGACTACACCCAGGTGAGTGGTCTGATGATGCGGGGTGGAGAAGAAGTGCGATCAAGATTGTAGTATTCTGATATACACTTGTTTGCTTATTCCATCAGGTGGTCCAGCATAATACAATGGACAGTAACCAGCGTAGCATACAGTCCATGTCGGCTCTGTTTCTAGAGAGGGACGGTTCTCTGCACCTCACCTCTGGAGATATCTCCGGGCTCTCCTCGTTACTAAACGCGGATCGCAACACCGACCTGCTCTCCTCCGATCTCAACAAATTATCGACAAGCGATCTTCTGCTTTAACCTATATCGATCAGAGTGCTGTAATAATTACCTACTAAAAACTTTCAATTGGTGCTTGATCCCCGAATATCGATAAAAATGTGCAGCATTACCGTTCAAAGTCGTGATGTGCGGAGTTTTTATCGATAAAAATAGTAATCGGTTATTTGTAATGCGTTCGAAGTGTAGATACGTGTGGTTACTGAATACGTGATTTATAAAGTAAAAATATACTTAGTCATAGTTTTCACTTTGAGTGAATTTAATTGTCGATTGGTGGTCGTGTTGAATGTGATTTTATGAACTTTTTGTTAATGATATTGAGATTGTTATTTTTTTATTAGTTCGAATATAAGGTTAAGTGATATAATGTTTCGCGCTATTAAACCAGGGATTAAGCTGTTATTCTAAGTAGAAAGTAATTCGTTCATAATCCATAATCATGGATACAGTAAATTCTGTTCATCCTAACAATTGTATCAAGAAACTTTTAAAATGTATGTTATGTGTTCTGCTGTCATGTAAAGAAAAAGAAAATTATTTGTAGATATTTTGAATGAATGAATTAACTTTTTTTTTATCACAATATGAGACATTTTATTTTTTTAAAAACAACAACTATCCACATAATTATGTACATTTCGATAGAATAATAATTATAATCGTCAGAGGTTTGTGGTTAAGACAATAAGTTTTTTTTAAACGTTTATAGTTACTTTAATGATTTGTTAAAATAAACTATATTCAAGTTGGTTTAAGTAAAGTTACATTTGTGATAATTTTTCCTAATCGATTATAAATACTTCGAATACTTGGAAACAATCGAGACATCACAACGCACTGCACATCACTACGTCGCGAATCTAATACTATTAAATGAGGAATTCTTGTTTAAATATATAAATATATTTGGTTTGTAGGAAACGGCTCTAAGGATTTAGACGATGTTTTGTTTGTAGATGAGACGAGTTTTACTTTCAAGTCATCGAGCGATACTCAGTTTCCCAGATATTAAATCTAAAATACAAAATTTATGACGAAATCTGTTAATGTTTAAAAATATTTCTCCTATAGTTTTATCGATAACAAGTAATTGTTTGGAAAGTTACCTATGTGATAGATTGTAATATATAAGTTAGAGAGCTAGTTACTACTTGAAATATCTTTTTCAACTCCTAGAAATAAGAAATATATACAATTACATCCGATTATATGAAATAAAATGTATGTATGTACTTACTATATTATATTTCTTAATAATGCACAGTATATATAATAACTATGGATTTACATCGATAACTCGTATTATTTATATAATTGATTCATTCTGTTCCATTTAATCGATTTTTAATAAGTTCGATTATTTTATTGATGCATTCATAACATGTACGCTTCAGTCGGTAGAGTCGAACAGCGAGTCCTACAGCGGGTTCCGTAAGTTCCAAGTTACCAGCGCAGGGTTCCGCGAATCAGTTACATTCAATCGATGAATTATTTTAGTTGCCAATGAATAATACCATTGTTAAAACGACTATTCGAAATAGTGCAATAATTACAATCACTGTTTTTTATCTATTTAACAATCATTGCTATAATTTTATGAAGTACATATTCCATAAAATAAAATATTTGTTTGGTGTTATATAGTTTTATAAGTTTAAAATCCATTCGTCTCGAATTCATTTTCCGACATTCAATAATTGTTATTCCCGCTATAATCTAAGGTTGTGAACTTGTTCATAGTTAATGGGAAACGATATTGATCATCTTAAATGCTAATTTTATGCGATTATGGTAAACTCCAAAAGATGTAGTTGTGAATTTTATATGAAGTCCGAGCTTCCAGTGAAAATAACCATCTGAATGTTTAGTGCTCGTCTGTCTGTCACCGAAGGCCTATCAAAATGCCATGGCACGTACGGAATCCTCATTCTCGTTCCAACTTCTCTCGTTCAACAACTCGTTACAAAAATAGGTACATGTGACGTCAGTTCGCTTTACCGCTACGGTGTATCACAATATGAGTTAGCGGCGCGGCTCGATGCATCGGCTTCACTTCCTATTCAAAGAAATATGGAGCGCAAGCGCACGCATCCGAGCGATTTCCCACTCTTGGGTCGATCACGATCGTCACAAGGTCGCGGTACAAAGCCGAGCGCCGTTTGTCGTTGCCTTTTATTTAATTGAATGCCGGTTAAATTTAGGGTCAAATCTAGGATTACATGTTCCCAATCTCAAAATGTTACGCATTCATTTATTTAGTTTTTATTGTATTCGTGCTTTTTTTTTCAGAAACAAAAATACATCTTTTGTTCCGATCTCTATGGTTGTTTTTTTATTCACCTTCATGCATGTTGACTTCGATATAAAAAAATTGTAGATTGGCGATGCTTAATCGTACATTGAGATGCAACAACAGTGCATATTAAGACAATATCTGGGATAGTAATCAACAGTTTTTTAATCAATTTTATTAACAAAAACATTAATTTTGAACGATTTCCTATGTTTTGGCAATAGCGGGGATGTTTAAATAATTAATTTTGATGAAGAATTAAGGGAGACATGGCGTTGTCAAAAAATGGAACACTTGTGAGAAATAATATATATATAAATGCTATATGAAATCGTATGAAAATCTATTTGGTAGTTTTTGAGTTTATTGCGTTCGGACAAACAGGCAGATAGACAGGTGGGGGCAGTGTGACTTTTTTTTATAATATGTTATGATAACCCAAAAAACTATGATCGAGGAGTCCTCTTCTTGAACAAAAGTTAAAAGGGATTTCTTCGTGCTAATTTTGTCTCAATAGATCAATTTTCGGCTAGATAAAAAATAGATTGTTATCCATAAACTATATTGTTAGTAATACTCCGCGTACATGAATGAGATGAAATTACAATAAATCTACCGTAGTTTCAGTGGATCTGGTAACACTGCTGATTCCCAACATCCGAATTCTTATTAATCAATGATTATTTATTAAATAGTAAGCCACGTGATCGCCGCGTGTCAGGTGAGCGGTTGACAATTTGACCTTGGACGGAACCTATACTCCCGATAATCCCGATTGCCTATTATACTAGACTTGATATTTTCAAAAATCGCGGTACATCGCCGAATATAATAAAACTAAAGTACTATCCGTAAACACGGAACACTCGGTAGTGTTCTAACTTCTAATACTACAACAGAGTTTTACGTGATTCATAATATGAATCGTTTATCATTGTGTATTTTAACGTTTTAGAGTAACATCGATATTAGATATAAAAATCTTCTAAATCAGTAGTTGCCAAAGTGGTCCAAGTGGACCCCCAGGGTTCCACCGGCAGACTCAACGGTGATTACGATGGCGTGATAAAAAAATGGGGGTTCACAATTCGTAAGTGGAATAATGAGGGTCAATGTAATATGATAACAATAATAATTAATAATGTAATAATTACATATTTGAAGAAATACAACACAACAAAATATACTATTTTTCTTTTTCTTTATACCACTCTGAATAGGGAGTTTTCTAAATGAAATAAGTGAGAATTGATTAGTTCCTTGTGCTGTGAAGAGATATGAAAAAAGTTAAGTTGGATGGAATCATTTTTGATTGGCCATCTTTACTTTTTTGATATCCACTCGCAGCGCAAACAATTAATTAATTAACCAATCAAAATCACTTTTTTTTTTCGAAAACTATTAATTCGTGGTTGGTGTGCAACGCAAATTTCCATAGTTAGTCCATTAAATTTTTCACATTTTTTGTCGAATTTTGGGAATATGGTAGAAATGTGCACGGGAACAAGCTAAATTTTGAAATTGGTATATGAGAAAAAAATCTGGGAACCTCTGGTTTAGATTAATTGTAGATTTCAGATCTAGATCGACACCAGACGCAGTGTCCGAACACGCTACCATCGCTTCGAGAATTTGTCGCACCTTTAGAATTATAGAGACCTATTTCAAAATTTTAAGATATCCACTTAAAACATAAAAATACTTTGGATGACCATCTTCATCGACTCTTATTAAAACAAAGGCCTATTGTGACGAATATGAATAGTACAACCGAATACTTGCCTTTTTTACAAAATTGATAAACATACGAACCTTTATTCAACGTTTTCCAAAAACTTATTTTTTTTGGATTGGTCTCTAATTCTAAAGCAGGCTTTTGCTAGTGGCTAGTGCAGGCTTCACTCTCACTTTTTTTTTTAAAGACTCGACAACATTTTTTATTTATTATGAAAAAAATAACAAGTAGATAATTGAATTCTCTAAAAGACAAGTTCGTACGAAATATGCTTATCAGTTGCAAGTATAATATTTGGAATTCCCTATTCTGTTTATCGAAATTATTACGTTTACAGAGAACGTTTTACGTAATTTAAGCCAGTACAACTTAAACGAACAAAGTTCAATGTTTACAATCAATTATCTCTAAAATACTATAAACTAGTTGATGCCTGCCACTTCTTTTATATGAATACTAGTTGTGCCCAGGGCTCCGCTAGCATGGACTACAGAATGCTGTCAATGTACGCACGGGCGAATTGTGCTGCCTCATAAATGCTTATTCTAGGAGATCCTTAGAAGATAGACATAAAATGTGCTATCGCTAACTTATAGGTCTTTTTAAGATCTACAATTATGTAGTACAATAATTTGATATATCTCTTATGGTTTACTCAGCGTAAGTCATTTAATTGCCCCAAAAGCGTCTTTTTCCGAATTGATTTCACCATTATCGTTACTAATTATTTCGTATGTTACTTTATGTAACAAAATATACCCTATACCAGGCCAGATAATATATTATTTAAGTATTAAAGGAAAAACCATGTAAATGGTTTTCGCTTGAAAAGAACATAAACGGACAGACAGACAGCGAGACGTTGACTTTTATAATGTTTATACATTTAGATATAGAAGACAATTGTGTCCTGCGGTTTTACCCACGTATACCTATTTCAGTATGGACAATATTTTTATCTGGCGGCCAATGATATGCGTCTCAACTCATACGACTCGTTCACGTCACTACACTTGAAAGTCAAAGACCCGAGCCGAGTGTTGAATTATTTTAATTTTACAATATCTCAGAAATTTTCCGTCCAAATAACATGCTATACAGGACAAAGTTTATCTAGATAAAATTGTGTTGACGATGAAATAACTTTCGTTTGTAAGGGTTAATACCTTGCCTAATAATAATGCTTATAAATCAATTTTCAATAAAACTGTTACAAAATATCTTATTGTGGCTTATTTGTAAGAGATAGGCATATGGTATCACGGCCTTTTTTTAAGTACTTAGAATCAATATTTTTGTAGAATATTGTATTTACGTATCACTGACCATTACGCCAGCGCACGCTGATAAAGCAGTTAGAGTAACGTGCGCTACTAATTCCGACTTAACAAAAATTACTATTTAAGGCTAGCTGAGAGGTTTAGTCTAATGCTAGATAGCCTATACTATTCCATACTATTCCTTGTTAATTTGCTATCATATACAAAAAGAATTTTTCGAATCCGACTTATAGTTTCAGAGATTAGCGTGTTTAAACAAACGAACAAAAAATCTTTTCTGCTTTTTTATATTATATAGTATTTATCCTTACTAATATTATAAGTGAGTTCATTTGTTTGTTACTTAATCAGTAAAAACACACAGGGCACAGCTAGTCGTATATACCTATAGTGTTACGTTCGTGGGTAATAAGATGCCGTAGTGTCACTGAAAAGTAATTTATTCGTACTCAGCTAGTACAAATTAAAATAAAAAAACAATAACAAAACAAAACACATAAATCGTTCACCGAGTATTGTCTCAGAATAACCCTGTGTAGATACTTGCAGAATAACACTGTTTGTTTCCCTCTTATTTCGCTTCTTGTTGTCGCTTCGCTTTCGAATTATTAACTGCCGCGTCTCGCAACTCAGCTCCCTTATATATCTAAATGACTCGATCCCGAAATCTCTGGAAGGTCCAGGAACTCAACATCTTGTAAACAACTTACGTCATCGCTTTTTAAAACGAGGGGAACGTTTAATTTATGGCCCATTGTTTGCTGACAGTTTTAGCGATAAGACTTTCTATGTGTGTGTCGTTGAACCTAAGATTATACGTCACACGACTGCACTATGATAAATTCACGATTTTTACGGATGCTCCTAGAAATTTCGAGAAAGATGATTTTTTTTTTCTATTTTCTTTTTGTTCTAGTCGTAACAATAGTATAGATTACGTTCCATGGGAACTACGTGACCTAACTGGATTAAAAGTGGACTGTTTTTTTTTTATATTTAAATAATAAATAAATTACTCCTTGAAAAGTCCTCTACCTGTCAGTGAAAATCCCCTTAAAATCGATTCAGCCGTTTCCGTGATTAGCCCGGACAAATCAAACGGACAAACAAAAGTTTTAATAACATATCGTACAAATAACCATATGAGCTTAATAAAAGGTCTTTATTTCGAAATTATATGCTGATGTTCCATTTTATTTATTTGCAATTTTACTTAAGTATACAGATGTGAATGTTACTTATTTATTTTAATTGTAGCTCGGCAAACTGACTGATGGTAAGCACAGTACAGTCCAAATACAGCGGCGACCACCAAGAGATCGAAATCCATCGGTTGTCGCCGCTGTCATGCCGGCCTGCGTAAACATCTCTTCACGTTACGCTTGAAGGACCCGATTTCGTCACAAAAATGACAAATGACACAAAAATCAACAACATCACCATTGCGCGCCACAACGACCAATTGTCCGCCACGATACACCATTGCCCCTTGTACACAATGGCGATGGCCTGTAGTGAGCCATCATCGACCATTGTGTACAGGGGGCCTAAGAAAGATGGAACATATTTGTCATTTGTTGTCAGTCTCTTGATAGGACACTACTGAATTGGACATATGATGCTTTATCTCCCTCTGACGTACAAACTTTGCACAAGTTTTCTCAGATGTTTTGTGACAACCAGAACAGTTAATACAAGAGTAGTTATTCTCTATAGTGCAAGATGATCTATCGTGATTATCACTGCATTTGTAGCAGCGAGGTTTGCTTCTACATTGTGTGAGAATATGAACGAATCGGCAACAATTAAAACATTATACTGTTGGATACATGTACTGTTCTACAGGCAAGGATGTGTAAAAAGCATATACTCATGGACGCAGAGCTAGACCATGAAATATCAATACGACCGTCTGTGTGGGAATCCATAAAGAGCCATCCGGATACAAGTTTTTGACTCAACCTGCGGCTACTTATAATAGGGCCGAAAACAAGTCAGTCAGTGGAGTTAATGTTATGAGTAGGCGAGTTCAGAATATAAGTTGTGGATTCTGTTAATACCTGTTTATTGGTACGAAAAGGTGGTCTGTCCTTCACCGGTTTAAATGACTGAGTTAACTTTTGTTTCTCCATTCGACCTAACAGTTTCGAAAGCTCCGACTGGTGGTTACATTTGCATTTTTAGCGAGAAACCCATCTGCTTCCAATAAGGTCAATACAGGATGGTTGACCGGAGGAGGATCAGGATCCGGGGCAGCTCTATATTCATGGTATATCCATAAACTCCAAAAAAAAAATACTTACCACTGTATGCTGCTACGATTTTACACAAATAAAAACTTATATATTTAAAAATATAAATACAAACACTTTTATACACAGAAAAATATCAATAAATTAAATTTATTAGAAAAGCTTTTTTATTAGGTTTTATTAGGGCTTTTCAAAAGCCCGCCAGAAAGTCTATCAGAATCAGACATATTACTTACCACAATATATTAAAAAAATAAGAGCAAAAAAAAGGTCGATGGATTTGATGCCTCTGTTGCTGTAGCTACCATACACCAACTATCAAATAAAATGTCTCAAAGAAATCCTGGTTGCCTTTTTTTAGAAGACGTTGAAAGAAAATTGTATTTTTCTTCTTGTTTTGGCCCTGCAGAAGCATTTGCCAATGTCAATATTTTGTTTCATTAGAGAACTTTCCATATAATGTTGCCGTTGTACTTAGGTTTATTAAAAACGTAGGATGTTAGTTTAATAAAAAAATCATTAGAAACTTGGGATTTTAAACAGGGTAAGTACTTTAAATATATACCTACTTATATAATACACACGCATTTCATAATAATTGTACTAGTCCATTGAAATGTTACAATTTAAGGACCGAATATTGCATTTTTAGAGGGAATATTTAATTTTGGGACATGTGTGGGGGCAAAACCATTTGCTACAAATTGTCTTTTCGAATTTTTTGTAAGACGCATAGTTTCCGAGATATCGCGAAAAAAGTGTTTTCACCCCTTTTTCCAAGATGACGGCCTGGTGACAAGGGTGGCGACCCCACAAAACTTGACGTTAAGCTTCTATTGACACACCACACATGTCCCAAAAATAAAATTGTGTCCTCTAAAAAATGCAAAGCTCATGTAACATTTCAATGGACTATAAGTACATATTGTATAACATTACTTACAAAACTTGTTATTAAATTATAATATTATTTTCTAAAATAAAATAAGCAAGTGTTTTATTTATATATATTAACACCATTACAATCAAGACGTGATAGAATAAATACATGAAAAGGAACTTTAGTGATTATAATGAATTAAAGAGATTAGAGGAATCGTTTAATGGACAGGAAAAGAAAATATAGTTATTATCGTCCTCATCAAATACACAGGCACACGAAGGCCTGGTAATGGGTATAAGCATAATCACAATCACATTTAGTTCGTCGAGTTATCAATTATTATTATTTCTATTATCTTTCAAACAGGCACCTCTTGACCTTAAACGGCAACTGGTCAGTTTGTATCTGTATACTATTTGGTGAACAGTGTTTAATTAATTTAATATTTTCGATGAATAAATTCGATGTTTATTTTTAAAAGCTTTTATCGTGTCGTTGTTTAATGTTTGAACTCGTCAATACATCATGAGTTCATCGTGGTATTTGAACCTGTGCGTTCCACCGGGAGCAGATGTATACCCAGCAATACCACCTGCATTACCTACAGGCTAGTATTATTGTGTTACTATTGATTCGGTATTATTTGGTGTGTTCAATGAAATCAATCATCAATAAGGGCCAGAACGTTTACTTGGCAAAAATTAGTACAATTTTTGAATTTTTTAGGTGTTGAAACGATAAGTGATATTTTGATGTGTGTCATCTCTTTAGTTTTTTAACGCACCAAAGAGGCGTTCCACAGTGGATCGCAACACCTACATCTGTTGCAATTTTATTAAAGGCGTATTATACAGTACGGCGAGTCTTTGCATGTGGGATACTTAATTAAAGCACGTACATTAATTACTTGATAAAAATGTTGTAATAATATTAAAATATTGAATGTTAAATTGAAACAAATGTCATATAACACATTCTATATGTATTACTTTAAATAGGTACCTATATTGTTATTCCGTGTATTTTCCTTTTCAACTTCATTGAAAATAGGTTTTTGTCGTTTGTCATTTCAGTTTTTCGTTGCCGATTTTTACGTATATTACGCAGTAAAAGGGTATACACATTCAAGATATTGCATTGCAGGGCGATTCTATTATGGACATCGTCACACAAGGTGATGCCATATTTATTATCCTTGGCTGGTTTCTGTAGCGATGTGAACGGTTCGACGATCCAAGCAAGAATGCTGCTAGTTTTTTCTTTCGAACTGAATAAGATGCTGGCCGGATGGGCCTTGATAGCTTCACCGGGTTTATACTGGTGGTAGGCGAGCGCAGAAGGTCCGAGAAAAAAGTGCCAACTAGTGCAATGGCTGCCAAAGTGGGCGAATCTCGGCTTTAGCTGGCAATTTCGCGATCTATCTACAGTTCGAACTAACTAACTATATATAGGTACATACTTTTATGTATATATGAGTAATATACACATATAATATGATTATGGTGGTAGGTTTAACCACCCTCAAGTTGAAAATCTGTTGCGAAACACCTATAGGTGTGTTCCGGCAGCTGCACTTGAAAGCTAGTTTTCCCACACTAGGCTTAGCGTGTCAGTATCTTAGGTTACATCGTTACTTAATATCAGGTTAGATTGTACCCATAACACTTTAAGACTAAACATATAAACTATTAAAAAAAACATTACTTTTTGAATGTAGAAAATTAAAGAAGTTTGGGCCACGTAAATCCTTGACAGGATTATTCTAGACAAAAACACTACGTTCAGTTAAATTTTCTTGATATTTAGTGTTGATAGAAATGCGTACTGGAAGGTAAAAATTACAGATTTTGCAGTAATTACCAATTTTGAAACGGGATATTGGCGATCATTTTATGCAAATGGGTCATATAGAGAAGACATATCAGTTGAAAATTGAATTGTTTGATGGCTATTTGATAATTGACATTTAAACGTTTTTTTTTAACTCCCTCATAAAAGGTGAAACGGTCTAGAAGTTTAAAATATAAAAGAAACATACACATGTAGATAATGTAATAAAGTAAGCCTGATATTAAACATTCGATTTGCGCTTGAAGTTTTGTGAATTGTCTTTTTGATTAGAGGCTCAAAATGGTGAGTTTTAGACCTTGGACAGGCTCGTTCTCATGGCACTTAGAGGGCTGAAATTTGGTATGTGGGAATACTTCATAAGGTGCTTCGAGATTCTCAAATTAAATCAAAATTAAATCGCCCCTTTTGAAAAATCATTCCGAAACCAATGGAATTACTAATATCCTTTTCTTAAAAGGAAACCTGAATTTAGTTTATCTGTCAGTTTTGTCTAACTAGCCAAAAAAAGGTCCTTTGCAGAACCTATGTACTAACAGTGTGGTGTGCAGGTGTGAAATGCCTGTGTGACTTGCTTGAAAAACCGTTGATAAATTTCTCTGCAATATGAACGACTTCGGATGTCTAAATATTTATCACTAGCTTTACTAGCTAGCATCAGGCGTATCGTCGTCGCGATCCAATCGGACATAATTGTCGATATTTCTATACCAAATATGATTATGGTCGGTTGAGAAGTTTAGTTGTAGCCAGAGTTACTGCTTGAAAATGGATTTTCGTATATGTTTAGCCTGTAGTATGTAAATTAGATGGGGAACAACACGCGAAGGTGAAGTCTGGTTATTAATTTTATTAGTATACAGTGTTCTTCTTCTTATTATTAATTATGGCTCGGCACTATTCGTGCATTAGGCCAGTGTCAAGTATTTTACATTTTGTCAACAAATCGAGGGAAATATTCAGTAATTTTTAAACATCGCTCCAACAAGATGGCGGCACCCTTGTTAAAACTTTCCAGGGAGTCTTTGTAGCAACTTAAAATGTATGTTCCTAGTTATTTATTGTAATCCACTTCACTTGTGCACAACAACCACACTACATCACGAAAAATGCCGCCAAAATTACATAATATAGGGTCAAATGACATAAGTTTATGAATTAAAACAAAAACCACCACATAACACTTTAAGTTACCGCCAAAAAACTCCCAAGACAATCGTTACAATTTTTTTTTAAGTAAAACTTCTTATGCTACTTCCAACACGTTTAACGCACATTATCGGTCTCTCCTCCTTGTGTGAGCCAGAGCGAGAGAGCAAATGTCGGTGTGTATGTATATTGAACACTGTTTATATAAAATATATTTTAAAATGAAGTTTCATTTCTATCGTGTGTGAATCGCACACACACCTATTTTTTACTTGTCTGCTGTTGTGGTGCTAGGCAGTAGGACATGTAAGCGAGTTTAGTCTTCAGCCTGAATTTTATTTCTGTAAACTACTATTGTATTTTTTATTATTATTTATGTATATAGGAGCCTACCATATGATCAATTCGGAATAATTTATGGGTAAAGTAATATTTTTTATCGAATTGAATCATACATTGCACATTACTTTTGTTACTTAGTTTTTACCTCTATTAATTTTTTAATAGATATCTAACATATTATTCATTGTGTGGGGTATCTTCTAACTAAACACGGTGGTTGAATCATTGTTGCTTGATCCATTACTTTGATGATAAATTTAGTTTATTATTACTACTGATAATATTTGCGATACATTGAACTGCAACATTGACATCTTACGATAAACCGTTGGTGTGTATAATTCACGTTAAAATCTTTACAGACGCCGTCATCATAGGTAATGCAGAGCAAAACGATAATGAGCAACCTCCGAACTTGAACATAAGTGATGTTTGTAAGTATATATATATATATATATATATATATTGCTAATAATGATAAATCTAATACTATTTTAAGGGAGGAAACTTTTATCAGCATAGATTAGAGGCTCCGCGTTGCAGTAGTTACGCATTGATTATTTTCGTTTCGTAGTTTTATTTTTACTTAACATTAAACCAGGGAGTAGACAGTTTTTACAAAATTCTTTTGCACACTTTATATGTTGAAAATAATACACGTGAATTTATTACGCTTTTAAAAGAAATATAAACATATATTTTTAATGTATACTAATATAATGAAGCGGAAGAGTTTTTTTTTATTTGATTGTTTGTTTATTTAAACACGCTAATGTCTGAAACTATTAGTCAGATCCGAAAAAATATTTTTGTATATGTCAGCCAGATTCACGAGGAATAGTATAGCATTAGGCTACCTCTCAGCTAGCCTTCAATATTGACTTTTGTTAAGCAAGTCGGAAGAAATAGCGCACACTAACTGCTTTATCCACATGAGCTGGCGTAATAGTTCGTGATACATAAATACAATGTTCTACAAAAATATTACTCCTTATGCCTATCTCTTATACATAAGGTATAATAAAATAATTGGTTACAAAGTTGATTGAATTAATGAATGAATGATTGAATTGAAATTGAAAGTGCGATGTTCTTCGCCCAGATATTGTAGTTATTGGGAAGCCGGCGAGAGGTTTTCGTTATTGTATCTGGCAATATAATCAGATGTAAAGCCGCCACCTGAGTGCATTGATTCAGTTGTTGGCCTTTTAGTCCGGTCAAATTAGACATAAAAATAGTGATCAAATAACAAAAACTCCCACAAAGCTGAATTTTGGTAGAGACCCTCTCAGTCGCCTCCGCGGACCAAGCCTTCAGGGTGGAGAGGGCGTCCAGAGTTGAACGCCCCTCCGGAAGTTGAACTGCCCTTTCGCGTCCCCCCTAACGCAAATCAAGTTTATTATTTATAACTAACTAATGCGTCCGATACATAGCTAATTTGATTACCCAGCTATCGCAGTGTTATTTTCTCTGTCATTCAACTTGCTATTTCTGTATTTACTTTACATACTCAATCGTCCTTACGTTTTATTTCTCACTAATAATTTACATATTTATTCCTTATATTTCTATCTTAATTCTTAGCTTGTTCTATGTTAAAGTTGGTTATGATATATGTCACAATCATAATTATATTTAGTACTAGATGTGCCCGCGGCTTCGCTCGATGCTCGTACATGCAAAATTGTGCTGCCCCAAAAATGCTTATTGTGGTTGATCCTTAGAAGATAGACATATCTTATGACTAACTTTTTTGTAGGTCGTTTTAAGATCCTGCAATTATGTAAAACATTAATTTGATATAATTCTTATAATTTACTCAGAGAGTAGGTAAGCCATTTAAGCGCCCCCAAAAGTGTATTTTTTCCAGAATTGATACACCATTATCGTCACTGCTTATTTCGTACGTTATTTTATGTAACAAATTTTCATAACCATAATCATTACCATGTAAAATGGATAAGCGGTTCTCGCGAAAAAAGAACATAAACGGACAGACAGACGGAGAAATGTTCAGTTTTATAATATGTATAGAATTCCTAGTATTTAAGGATACCTTTTTGTTTTGTTGTTTGTTATAAATAAATATTTAAGTCTTAAAAAAGCTATTATATTCCATAACTACTTATCATGCAACGCTAACTGAACATTTTAGTAACACCCCAACTGTCTATATTTTGTTGTACAAAGACAATTATGCATCAACTTACATAACTAACTCCAAAGTCTTTCTCGGCAAACATGTGCGAATTACATAAATGCCCCTTTATAACGCCCACGCATAGTCCCTAATGGTCAATACAGTACGATCCAAACACAACGGCAGGCGCCGCGCCGCTGTCATGCCGGCCTGCAAAAATATCCACAGTTTCACGGTACGACAAAGATAATAAATTCTTAGTTCGAGCCGAGGTAGAGGTTATCGTAACACTGTGTATTCGAAACGCAGCGCGTATCTTTTCGATGGAAGGCACGCTTCTCAGCTAGGAACCGTGTTCTAACTTTGAGTACCTTCTCTGACTCCGAACTCACAGCAACGGCTCTGTAGTACAATAGTAACCGATCGACAATAACAATTAATAACCTCATTCTATTCTTTTTCTCACAGATGAAGCAGTATCGCTCGCTACGTTCAGTGCGCGCGTCGCTGCCGTAGAAGACGTTATGGCTCAGACGCAGGCTCCGTACGTGAGGATTGTGCAGCAGCCGTCGAGTAAAGCCCTCAGGTTTGATAAACGCTTAATATACAATATGTAGGGGTTGAAACTTTAAAGCCCTAGTAGTGAGACATGCATCAAGGTGCATCAAGAAGGAGCATCAAACCTGAAAAAAATCTATCACTTAAAAAATACTTAAATTCCATCTATGGCTTATTTGACCTTAGGTAGACTATAGCGCGGATGTAATAAAATTTTCCTTATAACACGTAGGTATGTCTGTGTGTGTGCGAAATTATCGCGAGCCTAGCAGAGTCCAGTACGATGAATGTGAATATAGATTTATGCGTTTGGTCATCATTGTTGTACTTCACTTTGTCGTGTTGAAATATGTTGTTGTTTTAATCGAAGTAAATATAGAAGGTACAATAACAAATCAGAACAGAAACTATGTGTTTCATATTTATAATTAGCGTGTTGTGCTTTTTCTTTTAACGCGTGTCGCTTGGCCACGTGACAGAACGAGACGAGCTGACATTAGTTTTACATACATCACATTGCTAATATTTGTATTTTAAATATAAATTGTATAAAATAATTCACAATAGGGTAGTGTAATCCAGTGGTTTTCATTAAAATGAATAACTTAGGTAAAGTTTTTTAACCACACCCAAGGGTGATATTCCAAATCCAAAAATGCTGGTATATAGTTAATCAATGTCTTTTTTGTATGTTAACATAACTATGTATTTCAAATACATATAAGTTATTATAGGTACAAACAGTGCCTCCCTGAGAACAGGCGCAGGTGCTGATTGCAGGATAAACTGTTAAACAGAATAGTCTGTAATTTCCGACTAATACCTAATTGGACTATTTACCGACTAAAAGAATGGCAGAGAAGATGATACATCTCTATTGAAGAACAATAAAATGGAAGTTTTATTGAACATAGAGTTATTGACTAAACTGTTTTTTTTATAGTGACGGCCACGTCATTCTGCCTGATGGTAAAGACAGTACAGTCCAAACACATCACCGGTCGTGGCTGTCATGCCGGACTGCGAGTCTCTGGCAGCTGAATATACCCTGGTTGATCCCGAAACGCGTCAATCCAAAAGGGAGTCACTGTCATCAGTTCATCACCACTTGCATGGTAGTCGCGACCCAGTCGGGTACCGATCCTTACTGCCCCCTCGCTTGATTCCTGAATATACACCGGCTGGTCCCAGAACACGACAGTCGAAACGTCTTAAGCGTTCCACTATAGTAGGTGTTACACCTGGTGGGTTTCTGGACTAATCATTTCTGGAGTTAACTTCATAAATTTGTGTTATTTTATGCTATATTTTGTAGTTTTTATGGGAATTTGACATGATATAGTTTGTTTATAATGCACAAGTAAAGTGACATTGAAATGAATTGCATGGAATGCAGACATCGAATTACCTGGAAATCTCCCAAGAAAGTTTTAATAAGACAGCTAGTATTCAAATTTTCTTGTCGTTTTTACAGATTTCGATATAAATGTGAAAAATCGGTCGGGTCGATCCCGGGCGCGTCTAGTATGCCTGGAAACCGCACCTACCCCACCATTAAGATTTACGGGTACACGGGTTTAGTAACCATCGTTGTGTCCTGCGTCACCAAAGATGAACCTTTCAGGTGAGTCCAATAACGCTAATGTTATTTTAATTTTCAGTTATATCTATCTCATTGTGAGGTAGTCGAAAATGCCTCGTGTGTTCCTATTACGCTGTGTTATTTTCAAAAATTTCAGTATTTCTTGACGATACGAAAAGCGTAAACTCTGATCAAGTTCTCTTCGAGTAAAAAAATCATAATGATAATTCAGTTTCAAAAGTGGTCAAGTGGTCACATCGATCTAGCAACACACTGAAGTTAATATAGACACGATATCCATTTGATCTCCTGACGCACCAGAATACAAAACTCGTGAATCTGCGCTACAGTGATAACTCCGTTCCAGAATGAGTCTCTCGTGTGAGAGTGTGCAGACGTGAAAATATTATTATAGCAATTCACATTGATTTTAATTCCTACTAAGAGTACACTTCAAGTTAGGCGCTGATGAATTTTTACACTTATGACTTAATATCTACTTTTACTAATTTTGAAGCTATTACCATATTCGGAAAAATCGTCACTTGTAATTAGATTAGATTGTGAACCATCAAGAAATACATTGTTAATGACTTAGACCTCATCCGCACAATCTTGTGGGTCGAGACCGGTGTGAGCGAGGCGTCTGCACCATCCGCTGGGAGATCACCGAAGAAAACAACGAGTACCAGTTCAGGAACCTTGGCATCCAATGCGTCAAGCGGCGCGACATCGCCGAGGCGCTGCGAATCAGGGAAGAGCTCCGCGTCGACCCTTTCAGTAGTAAGTCCCTTGTTAAATATAAACTGTTAATTTATCGTTTTACCTAAACTATTTGTCTAAATTATTTATCTAAACTACTTCTACTTGTTTAGATTATTTATCTAAACTACTTAACTAAACTAATTATCTTAACTTTCAATTCGTGTTTCAGTGGTTCAGGATTTGAAAAATAGGGACATAGGCAAGTCGTATTTCGTTCTGATTTTTGTTATATAGGGTAAGGTGATGTCCGATCCATCGGCATGGAGCCCTTGAGTCAAGCAGCCGTTCGCGCGATACAGTGACTCTACATTCACTAGCTTTCACAGCCATACATGACACTGCATTATACACACATGCACAACACACAGGTACATAGGTTCTGTAAGGGACCTTTTTTTTTCTTTTTTTTGCCTAGTTAGATTAGACAAAAATTTGCAGACAACTAAATACACATACACATGTTCCTTCCCTCCTCCCAGGGGGCAGAAACATGTATATATGTATAGTTAGTTTAGATCGAATGATAGGGATTTAGTCAGATCGCGACTTAATTGCATACGCGCAACAGTCCGAGCCGAGGTTCGGCCACTTTGGCACCCTCGGATGTTGTTGCTTATCTTTCGTGGCTGAGTGCCCTAAGCGCTCGCCCCCAAGCCCGGTAAAGCTGTAAAAGCCGTAAAGGCTCCAGGGCCCCTAAGGCTAACAGTATAGTCAGTTCGAAAAAAAAAAAAAAAAAAAAAAAAAAAAAAAAAAAAAAAAAAAAAAAAAAAAAGGTAAGGTGATAATTCTAGCCACTTTTATTCTTATACAAATTTCGAAAAAAACATTAGTTTAAGAGAATTTTTATCAGATTTATTTTTATTTGAAATGTTAATCGATAACCTAACAACTTTTCTTCTTAGGTAAATTTCGATAAAGTTAATCGTTTTTCTTGTTATCCAGTTAGGCAAAGTACCATTTTAATTTTTCTCTCTAAACGGTTTCACTTGAGCCGCCTAAGATGTAGGCTTTACAAGTTAACGAGTTATAGTCAACCAACTTATAAAATAAGTGGGCCCAAGTGCTAATCATGCAATCATCTATCCATATATAAAATTTAAGTGTCTGTTTGCAATGTCATAATATCAGGTTTTTATTAAATGCATATGAAAGTATACACGGTACCTATAACACAACGCTCCATTTTTTTTAATTTTTGTCTGTCTGTTTGTTCCGGGTAAACTCCGAAACAGTTAGACCGATTTTGACGGGACTTTCATTGGCAGATAACTGATTTTATAAGGAATAAATAAGGCTAGAATAATAATTAGGGTTCCGCATAAAAAAAAAGGTTTTTTAGTAGTCCATGCGAGCGAAGCCGCGGGCATAACTAGTGTAAAATATTGCAGGCTGACAATGACCGCTGTGTGGTTATGCTACGCCACATAGTATCAGCTGAGTTTGTTCTATTAGCAAATGTGTATTTTGTAAATGATTTCTTAGGCAATAAATTAAACATAATATACTATTAAATTTAATCCGAAGGACTACCGAAGGGAGAGTTGATGTTGATCCAGCGCAGTTGAATCAATGAAAATATACTAACTACTGCAGTGCAGCGCTGATGAATAGCTACGCATAAAGTCGCTAGAGCTGAATAAAAATTTTAATCCGAAAATGCTAAAAATAATACTTTGTGTTCTCGCACAGTATACAAAACAATTCTTGAATTAGGCGGTCCACAATAACTGGCTCAACGTTATATTTTCTCCGTCCTTTATTTGGTAATTGTTTGCGTAAATAAATAAATATGAAATAGTTTACAAATTCATTCATTTTTCTTCACAATTTTACACGCCTGATGCAATGCTATGCGGCTGATATTTGCCACTGTCAGCTGAACACTTCACACCACGGTAAACGCTTACAATAGGCGCTGAAGGTACGCGCTAATCACCGGTCTACCATAAAATCCAGCCTTAGAGCCGAGAGGCGTCGGGTTCGAGTCTCGCATAGTATCGACTACTGCGTGTGCGTTAAAGAATTTTCATGATATATAACTATTTAGCCAACTAACTGTAGATAAATTTCGATTTTATTTTGCAGCCGGGTTCGGTCACAGGAATCACCCGCATAGCATAGACCTTAACGCAGTCCGGCTTGGTTTCCAAGTGTTCCTCCCGGATGCGACCGGGAAGATGCGACGTTCGCTGGCGCCGGTCGCATCTGAAGTCATCTACGACAAGAAAGCGATAAATGACTTGTTCATCAAGACAGCTAGCCACTGTTCCGGCCGAGCCAGTGGTGGCACACAAGTTATACTCCTATGCGAAAAGGTACACAAACGCTGTCTCTTTAACGACATTCTGAATTGTTCTTAAAGAAATTACGGTGCTTTATAGTGTTTATTAAACATTGATTTTCTGATTAATACCTATAGATTGTTTTGTAAACGTTAATCCCTACGTTCGACGAATTCGGTTTTGATTGTTTAACGATGTGCTCATTTTCGACCCCCTAATAGTAATTTTTAACGAGGTTGTCTTCCTCGTTAATATTTTTAGGCGGTTGTCTCCACCCTCCATGATTTTTAAAGGGTGGTTTTCTCCACCGCCTATTATATCCGTCCGAGATTTTTTAAGTTGGTTTACTCCATCGCCGACAGCGATTTTTTTATAAAGTTTATATAGTTTCAGAGGATATCCTCTAAATTTTTTAAGGAGGTTTTTTTTCTCCGCTGTCATAGACGAGTCCCGTCAGAAGTGGGCGAGCCCGCTCTTGCCCCATCCCTTGTCTCCTCTGATAAGCAGTGGGGTACAGGGGAGGGACGCCATCGGTCAAATATTAGCCGCCAGTCATAATGACTGACGTTGTCCGGGGCACACCACGAGGAGGTTCCAGACATAGTGCCCCATGAGTGTCTACTGCATCGAACCGTAACCGGTCCAAACTAAATAATGACGGTATCGTTTAATTAAGAATATAACCTGAGAATGAATTTGAATCATTTATTGACGCTCTACTTTGAGCGAAGGAAAACTTCGAGACGTGGCTGTAGCATGGTAGTACATTTTTTAGTTGTGGCCTCACTAGTTATGAATCAGCCACCAATGAATATGTTCCAATAATGACAGTTGCACTCGTGGGTCACTCCTCATTCTAGTGTTTTTAGTGTGTTATTGTCAGTATAATTATTTCAGGTGACCCGCGAAGACATAGCTGTGGTGTTCTATCAGAAGGAGAACAACCAGGTCGTTTGGGAAGAGACTGCCATCATCCAGTTTGTGCATAGGCAGTACGCCATCGTCTTCAAGACTCCTGCTTACAAGAATCCACACATCACGAAACAAGTTAAAGTTAGTTCTTTTTCTTCTTTGGAATTTTCTTTCTTTTGTTCTTTGGAATGGTATCAATTAGTTCAATCGGGAATTAGTTAGTTCACGACTTAATTGCAACTAAGTCCCAAGCCGAGGTTCGGTCACTTTGGCATCCTTGAGCTACAGTGAAGCTGTAAAAGCCTTCTGTGGCTTCAGAGCCCTTAAGGCTAACAAATAAAATCTTCTTCTTTTCCTAACTTCCTTTGGCAACCGGTCCTCTTTATTGAAGACCATTAGTGCCATTATCGAGTGTATATATCTTCCAATATGTATATGTCATGAAGATTTCAGGATCCTAAGAAGATGGTGGCTCTAGGGAGTTTTTGTCGCATCCCAGAATTCATGATCCAAGTTATTATTTTCAATTCACTTTATTATACAAAACGCCACCTGTAATACACAATATAGGGTCAAATTACACAAATTTATGAATAAAAAATTAAAAACCACAACATTACAGTCTAAAATCTAATATCAGTCTAAACAGGTTACTTGTGTCGAGAGTTTCTGAAATTTTTAATTTACCTTGTATATAAGTTCTGCTCAAGTGGATACTTGAGAGGCGAGGATCCAGCGGCAGTCACCGTCGTCATGTGAGACTGCAAACCTACCACGATGAAACTATAGTATACACAAGGGCTCTACCACGATGAAACTATAGTATACACAAGGGCTGACCCCGAAATGCGATGCGCTGAACCTAGTCACAGTGTATGGTATTTACGCAATGTGTGTGGTGATAGCGGCCCTTTGAGGATGATCCAAATACCATTCTAAAATTTTCATCGTTTGTTATTCAACCCGGTGTATCAGGTGAGGTGGGGCTATCTTGGGTGTCTCGATATATTTCCACCCTCAATAGAGACATAATTACTAAAAATCTGCAGAACGAATTAGTAATATACGTATTCTAGGTTCGCTTCCGACTGAATAGGCTGTCAGACAACGCCCGGAGCAACTCGCAGCCCTTCGAGTACTACCCCGAGTTCCAAGGTAAAGTCCGCAAACCCCTCCCCGACCTCTCCCTCCTCACGCTCCTGCTCAACGAAAAGCGCACCGACACTAACAACAATCGCTGCGACAAAACCGACTTCCCCGCTGTCGACGACACCACCAGTGACGACAGTGTTTCCACCACCCTTGCGGATGTTAACGGGAACTCGCAGGCGGCCTGCGTGTCCGAGCCCGAGCCCGAGCCCGAGTCCGAACCCGAGCCCGAGCCCGAGCCCGAGCCCGTGCCCGAGCTCGAACCCGAGCCCGACCCGGATCGCGCTGAGCGCAGTCTCGATGATCTCCTCGACCAGGTCGCTGAGCTAGACGAGATATATTCCGAGACTCTGAACCGGACACCGAAGACTTTAATGACGCCGGCACTTACACTAGTCTGCAGCTCGCGTTCCGTAACCCTGTTCCTTTTCCCTGAGACCGAATTGTTTGTTGTTGTAAATTGTTGTTTTTGGATATGTGAAAAAATTCACAGCAGTAGTATACATATATAACGAAGTTAAAAGGAAAACTATCACAGCTAAGTAGGCTTTACAAGTCAACGAGTAATAGTCAATTAACTTTTATAATGTACTTGGTGAAGTAATTTCCTACAAATTTAATTTAAAATTATTTAAAGTCTGCATATTGTGACGGGCAACTACGGAACCCTACACTGCGACACGCAATTTTTATTGTTATTGTCATGCTAAAGTTAAGATATGACTTAAAACTTCTATGACCTGCACAGAAACATTATTGAAATTTTCGCCTAAAGTCAAGCACAATTTTCGCCTAAAGTCAGCGAGAAGTCAATTCTATCTCGTCAAAATTTGATAACATGCAATCAATTTATTATGTTTATTAACGTCTTTAGATAAGCTTTTAAAGGCCTCTTTCCATAAATCTTTAACGAATTTACGTTATTTTACAAATTCGACTCTTGTAATAATTTCTTGCATGCTCAAATTGTATAGGAATTTTATGTTATCAATTGTATAAACATCGACATTCGTTCGATTTTTATATTTGGTAGATATTCTATTTCGAACTGACTATTCTGTTAGCGTTAGGGGTCCTGGAGCCTTTACGGCTTTTACAGCTTTACCGAGCTTGCACTATTCCCTACTCCGCCTCCTTTACATATATGCTTCATACCGCTACACCGCACCAGTCACATCAAAGCAGTCCAGAGAAATCGTGTTTTTTTTTCTCGATCTAACTATTCTGTTAGTCTTAAGGACCCTGAAGCTTCAGAGGGCTTTTACAGCTTCACCAGGCAACAAGTTTAAGGGTGTCAAAGTGGCCGAACCTTGGCTTGGGCTGTTACCGTACATGCAAAGAAGTCGCGATCTGACTAATTCCCTAACCGTAGAAAATTCGTTCCAACTAACTATACATATAATATATACATGTTTCTGCCATCAGGGACGAAGAGAGTAACATACGTATATGCATTTAGTAATCTGGCAATTTGGTTTAAAAACTAGCCAAAAAAGAAAAGATCCCTTACAGAACCTATGTACCAGAGTGGTGTGCGTGTGTGTAGAGATGCAGTGTAATGAGTGTATGTTGGTAGCTAGTGAATGCAGTGTCACTGTATCGCGCGAGCGGCTGCTTGACTCAAGAGCTCCATGCCGGAGGAACGAACCTAGGCTTGATTTGCCGCTGGTGAGGGTGGTCGTGGAGGGTAAGGAGTCGCAAACAGTCCAAAATCGGTCCAAAATCGGTTTCTCCGTCGCCTGCTTGACCCTCCAGCCTTCGTTCGGAACATGGACCTCCACAGGGACATGAGGCTTCCCTCGATAGAAGCCTATGTGAAATATCTCACCAGGAGATACTTCGATAGCGCTTCGAATAACCCCAACCCGCTCGTAAAATCCACCGTGAACTACGTCCCAGACAACTCGATCCCCGTTGCCAAACGTTATAAACGCCGTCCGCGAAATCTCTTTGTCGATCCCGACGACGACATCGAGAAAGCTAATAATTACTACGCGTCCGCTCCCGCAACATATGCGTGCTCGCGCCCACGCCCGCGAAACCACCGTTCTCTCCGCAAGGGACGTACGGTTAACTTCGCTCCCGCACACCCGCCCTCCTCTGCGGCAACTCAAGCCTAGGTCCGATCCATCGGCATGGAGCCCTTGAGACAAGCAGCCGCTCGCGCGATACAAGTGACTCTACAATCACTAGCTTTCACAGCCATACATGACACTGCATTATACACACATGCACAACACACATAGGTACATAGGTTCTGTAAGGGTCCTTTTTTTTCTCTTTTTTTGCCTAGTTAGAGTAGACAAAAATTTCAGACCACTAAATACACATACACATGTTCCTTCCCTCCTCCCAGGGGGCAGAAACATGTATATATGTATAGTTAGTTTAGATCGAATTACGGATAGGGAATTAGTCAGATCGCGACTTAATTGCATACGCGCAACAGTCGGAGCAGAGGTTCGGCCACTTTGGCACCCTCGGATGTTGTTGCTTAGCTTTCGTGGCTGAGTGCCCTAAGTGCTCGCCCCCAAGCCCGGTAAAGCTGTAAAAGCCGTAAAGGCTCCAGGGCCCCTGAGGCTAACAGTGTAGTCAGTTCGAAAAAAAAAAAAAAAAAAAAAAGGGTAAGGAGTCGTATTTACGACTCGCTAATTACCGGCCGCCGTGTGTGCACAACCATATTATTAATTGGTTAGTCGCGCTTCTTGCATGCGTGTGTATGACGATGCTGTGACTGTGCTTGAAGAATAGCCATACTCATCTGCAGTCTGCGTGACCTTACAATCAAGCAAGGGCTGTATGTCTTCTCTCCTAAAGCTCAACTGATTCCGCGACTTTCTTTCCTTGTGGTTGAGCACTTCCATCTTATTTGCATTCTGTCGATGCAGATAACATTAACAACAAACAATACAGTCGACACCTCTCTTCTACAAACCGCAAAAGTAATATGGTGAACTACCCAATATAACTAATTCAACATTTTTAATTGGCCGAGGAGCCGAATATTCACTTATATTTATATAAAATTATTTTTCTAGATTCGGATTATATAGAGAGCAAACGTCGGAAGACTCTTATACCTTCCCTATTGCAATCGTCTGATGAACCAGAAAGTAAGTGTTTCATTTAAATTCAATTTATTGTGTATCAATAATATTGTTTTACTAATCTCTGGCACTACGGAATTTTAGAAACACAGTTTCTTTCTGATACTTTTAGTAGTTTAAATACAAAAATGTTCAAAGGTCAAAATAAACATTTCATAGGCAATCTCTAAAAAATAATTTATCTTGAATTTATTGAATTGAGAGTCGAGTTATCCAACAGACATTAATTTGTTTATAGATCCTGGTTTCAAAGACTTAAGTTACCTTTACTTAAATTTCTCAAAAGTGTGGAAAATTTTGTTTTAAAAAAGCTTGTTTCTAATGATCTTTGTACAATTTTTTTGGGGATTTGGTCTTCTATACTTGGCTGCTTGTAATGTCAATATAACAGCTTTTAACTAAACGTAAACATACAAAAAAAAAACTAAAACAATTTTTAAAATTTTTGTTCGTCTATCTCTCCGAGAAACTAAACTAAACTCCGAAACGGTTGAACTAACTTTGACGGGACTATCATTAGCAGATAGTTGATAATAATAGGTCTTTACTTATGAAATTGCCGTTCTGCAGTACTGGCCATTTCAAATCAAAATAATTTTTGTTTGGCTAAGAATTCTAATTTCAAATTAATTTTATTTTAAAAACATGGAATTCTTTTCCAAAAGTAGACATTTGTTTATTGATTAGTGTTACATTTTCATCGAATATTTTTTGTCATCATGGATACGTTAAAAATTCGAGTAATTATAGAATATGAGTACCGTTGTGGCAGTAACGCGGCACAAGCGGCACACAACATCAACGACGTTTACGGAGCTAACACTACAAACCAACGCACCACCTGTTATTGGTTTGCTCGCTTCCGTTCTGGGAATTTCGACCTGAAAAATGAACCTCGCGGTCGCCCGAAAACTTTGGTCGACAATGACGAATTAAAGGCGATTGTGGAAGCTGATGATAAACAATCTACGGCTGAATTAGCAGCAGCTTTCGACGTTAGCGTCAAAACAATATTGGTCCATTTGCGTCAAATTGGCAAGGTAAAAAAGCTTGACAAATGGGTGCCCCACGAACTCAATGATCGCCAGCGCGAAGTACGCGTCGAGACGTGCCTTGCACTGCTCAACAGACACAGTCGCCTGCCGGTTATTTTAATTATTTTAAGATAAAAAGGCTTATTATTTTAAATGCGCGGAACTCTAATTATTTCACTAAAACAGAAGTAGCCTAATTTACTCCTTAAAACATCAGCTATCTGACAGTGAAAGTCTGTTCAAAATCGGTCCGACCGCTTTGGAAATTTGCCGGAAGAAACATACAGAGAAAAAAAAATGATTTTTTATTGTTATAAGCACCGTGTATACTTTCATATGTACTTAGTAAACATTTTGACATTACAAACAGACACTTCAATTTTATTTATTTCTATAGATGCACGTTAGTAATTAGCATAATTATTATTTCCTTGACAGCAAATATATCGACCACCACTTACAAAAAATTATGACCAATGAAAATAAATATTTAGTAGATTTAAATCTTCTAGGAATCTTAATTAGATTTTAGTCGACGTCTTCGACTTGCTTGCTTTTTTTTTCAATAAAAACAGATTACCGAGTGTAATGACTTACAAAGAAATACGTATACAATTAGTACGACATTAAAATGTTAACTCAAGCTATCAGTGCGCCTACGGAAAAGGACATAATATGTTTATAGAGCTTAGAGTAGTTAGTAGAGTAGAGCATACATATGTTCATTTTTATAATTGTTTCAGATAAAACTCCCCCGCATCCGGCGATGAGCATGTCTCCTCCCACGTTGAACGTTTACACTCAGTATGCTCAACAGGTTAATAACGTTTATTATTGTCTCGACTAGGCATGGAATATTTCATGCATCACTGCTGTTTTTGTGTGATATTATTGTTACGACTAGAACAAAAAGAAAATAGAAAAAAAAATCATCTTTCTCGAAATTTCTAGGAGCATCCGTAAAAATCGTGAATTTATCATAGTGCAGTCGTGTGACGTATAATCTTAGGTTCAACGACACACACATAGAAAGTCTTATCGCTAAAATTGTCAGCAAACAATGGGCCATAAATTAAACGTTCCCCTCGTTTTAAAAAGCGATGACGTAAGTTGTTTACAAGATGTTAGGAGTTCCTGGACCTTCCAGAGATTTCGGGATCGAGTCATTTAGATATATAAGGGAGCTGAGTTGCGAGACGCAGGAGTTAATAATTCGAAAGCGAATCGACAACAAGAAGCGAAATAAGAGAGAAACAAACAGTGTTATTCTGCAAGTATCTACACAGGGTTATTCTGAGAGAATATTCGGTGAACGATTTATGTGTTTTGTTTTGTTATTGTTTTTTTTTATTTTAATTTCTACTAGCTGAGTACGAATAAATTACTTTTGAGTGACACTACGGCATCTTATTACCCACGAACGTAACATTATGAATCCGAAATGCCTGCTACATAATATTGTTACACTCGTAAGTAGTAAAATGCCGTAGTGTTTCACGAAAACAATTTATTCGTACTCAAACAAATACAAATTAAAACAAAACAAAGCAAACTCACAAATCGCTCACCGAACATACTTGCAGAATCAACCTGTATGTACTCACAGAATAAGTCTGCATGTTCTTCTTGTAGTTCTTCTTTTATTTCGCTTATTGTTTCCACTCCACTTTCGAAATTAGAACTGCCATGACGCACAATACGGCCCGCTTTTATTCCTTAATGAGAGGATCACGAAATCTCTAGAAGGTTCTTAAACTCTTAACATGTTGTAAACATCGCTTTTATCAGCTTTTTAAAGTTTTCGTTTTAAAAGCTTTTAAAAGTTATCGCTTTTAAAAGGAATGGAAAGGTTTATTAATAGTCCATTGTTTGCTGAGAGTTGTAGTGATAAGGCTTTCTATGTGTGCGACACGAACCGATGACTACGTGATACATTACACTATGATATTTTGAACACATTCCGGATGATTCTTGAGATTTCATGAATGGTGTTTGTTTTTATTGTTTCTTTTTATTCAGACCGTAACAATATGATACACATAATATGTGATTTCACTTCACTAAATTATAATTTCGGATTGCTATAGCCACACATAAAAATGGTGGTTCGCGCTGGAGCCTCCCCGCATATGTAACATTTTTGTATTAGTCTCCGATGGTTTAGTGGTGTTCTCATTTATCATCTGTGAAATAGCTTGTTTATTGTTTCCGATTCCAAAACAAGAACCAAAAAGCTGTGTGCGAACTTAGTTTCTAACTCGCATTGATATTGAAAGCTTCGATGTGCTATTTTTTAAGGGTCGTAAATTTGCATTTTGTATATTATATTAATCAGTACCAATTCAACTAAAAAAGTATTGTGGAAAGTTATAGGCGAGTACGAGAAGTGAGAACAACTATAGGCTACACGGATGTAACACAGCTAGTTCTATAATAATACACAAAAATGTTATCCTTTTTTACAAAGTTCTGATAAAATTCGCGCAAAATTGGTTTTAGGACTCGGAAATGAATATGGGCATGCAAGCCATCCTCGCCGAACCTGGCCCCAGCCATGTACAGTATCAGGAGATTCCTTGGACGACGGGCGCTCACGAGCAGAGGCTCGCACCGAACATACAGCAGAGGAACATGTTGGCCTTGTCTCCAAATATGCAGCAAGTTCACCCGCCAAACATGCAACAAGGTCATTTGCAAAATATGCAGCAAGTTCACTCGCTAAATATGCAGCAAGTTCACTCGCTAAATATGCAGCAAGTTCACTCGCCAAATATGCAGCAAGTTCACTCTCCGAACATACAAGAGGTCCACTCACTGCATCAGATAATGTCCCCGAACATGGGTCAATCCCCGTTGCATCAGAGTGGAATGTCTCCTATGTGCATGTTTTCGATGCAAGCCGGCGACATATCTCCCAATATAGTTCAGCAGGTGGACTACACTCAGGTGAGTAGTTTAAAGATGTGAGACGGAGAAAAAGAACGACCAATATGAGTAAGGATTTAAATGTTCTGATATTCATTTGTTTGCTTATGTCAACAGATGGTCCAGCATAATACAATGGAGAGTAACCAGCGCAGCATACATTCCATGTCGGCTGTCTCTCTAGAGAGAGACGGTCCTCTGCTCCTCGCCTCTGGAGATATCTCCAGCCTCTCCTCCTTACGAAATGCGGATTACAACACTGACCAGCTCTCGTCCGATCTCAACAAACTATCGACAAGCGATCTTCTGCTCTAACCTATATCTATCAGAGTGCTGTAATAGTTGCGAATTGAAAACGTTCATTAGCTTATTTGACTGGTTTCTGGTTTTTTTTTTTTTCGAACTGACTATACTGTTAGCCTTAGGGGCCCTGGAGCCTTTACGGCTTTTACAGCTTTACCGGGCTTGGGGGCGAGCGCTTAGGGCACTCAGCCACGAAAGCTAAGCAACAACATCCGAGGGTGCCAAAGTGGCTGAACCTCGGCTCGGACTGTTGCGCGTATGCAATTAAGTCGCGATCTGACTAAATCCCTATCATTCTATCTAAACTAACTATACTTATATACATGTTTCTGCCCCCTGGGAGGAGGGTCTGAAAATTTTTGTCTAATCTAACTAGGCAAAAAAAGAAAAAAAAAGGTCCCTTACAGAACCGATGTACCTGTGTGTTGTGCATGTGTGTATAATGCAGTGTCATGTATGGCTGTGAAAGCTAGTGAATGTAGAGTCACTGTATCGCGCGAACGGCTGCTTGACTCAAGGGCTCCATGCCGATGGATCGGACCTAGGCTTGAGTTGCCGCAGAGGAGGGCGGTCGTGGCGGGTGTGCGGGAGCGAAGTTAACCGTACGTCCCCTGTGGAGGGAACGGTGGTTTCGCGGGCGTGGGCGCAAGCACGCATATGTTGCGGGAGCGGACGCGTAGAAATTGTTAGCGTTCTCGATGTCGTCATCGGGATCGACAAAGAGATTTCGCGGACGGCGTTTAAAACGTTTGGCAACGGGGATCGAGTTGTCTGGGACGTAGTTCACGGTGGATTTTACGAGCGGGTTGGGATGATTCGAAGCGCTATCGAAGTATCTCCTGGCGTGAAATTTCACATAGGCTTCTATCGAGGGAAGCCTCATGTCCCTGTGCAGGTCCATGTTCCTAACGAAGGCTGGAGGGTCAAGCAGGCGACGGAGAAACCGATTTTGGACTCTTTGCATGCGGGCAAAGTTATGTTTGGACATATGTGCGAACGCGGCGCAGCTATATGTCAAGATCGGACGGACGCACATCTTGTACAGTGTGAGCTTATGTCTTAAGGACATTTTGCTTACCGAACTGAGCAAGGGTCGCAAGCGGGAAAGGATCCAGATGGCCCTATTCCTGACTATAGTAACGTGTGCGTTGAAGTTAAGCTTCGAGTCGAGGGTGACACCCAGATATTTAGTCTTGGTGGCCCAAGGGATATTCGTACCGAATAATAAGAGGGGTCCTACCGTGCGTGGTAGTTTGCATGTATGCGGTTCGAACATTATCGCGGCACTCTTTACCGGATTAATAGCTATTCGCCACGTTCGAAACCACTCCCCGAGAGTGGTTACGGCACGTTGGACTGCGCAGACGAGATTTTTTCTGTGTCTGTTTGACGCATATATGACTGTGTCGTCAGCGTAGAGCCCTACCTCGACCCCGGGGGGCTTCGGGAGGTCGCTGACGTACAGATTGAAAAGGCAAGGCGCCAGAATGGAACCTTGCGGGACGCCTGAGCGTATAGGGTGGGCGGTAGTTAGTACTCCTTCCACTCGGTAGTGGAAGGTGCGGTCGCGTAGAAAATCGTGAACTAGATGAACTAACCTATCCGGGACTTCTAATTGATGTAGCTTGTGGACTAGTCCGGCATGCCAGACCTTATCGAAGGCCTTAGCTACGTCGAAAAAGACCGCAAGCGTACGGGCGGGGGCGATACTACTTTTGGCAAAGTTGCTCGTGATGTGCTACGTGAGGCGGTGCACTTGATTTGTACAGTGTCGGGCGCGAAAACCGAACTGTTCGGGAGGGTATAGATTTTTAATATCTATAACGGTTTTGAGACGGTTCAGAACGAGCCGCTCGTAAAGTTTCCCTAGTGTGTTTAAAAGGCTGATCGGGCGATAGCTATCGGGAAGCGAAGCTTTTTTGCCGGGCTTGTGTTTCTGGAAACTATTTCAGATTATATAGTAGGGTTTGTCGAACCGAAATAAAGCACTTATTTTAATTTATACTGTTTATTTCTTCAAATAATAGCAAATAAATCTTCACTATTTGAATAAGCCGCCGAAACGCTATTTTAGCAAAGTGACGTCACGTGTTTGTTAATCTCTCAGTTGCTGTATACCTAAGACAAAAAGAATTATATAAAAAAGGCATTATAATATTAAGTTACGTATAACACTGCATTTATCTATACATAAATTCAATTATGGTTGTTTATCTCTTTGCGTCCCGACGAGAGCTTAGCCATAAATGGCAACCTATGCATGCTACATCTTCCCCACTATGTTGCCGTATTTAGCATACAACAAGGAGACGCATACCACACTTTGTAGTAAGTTGCAATGCCGCATGATGTTGCTTTGGCTTAAATGAGGCTTTAAGGATATTTCTTACTTTTTCACTACAAACTAAAACAGCAACATACAAAAAATATGAAGAGCCAAAGAGAAAGGGCTATGGATTTTCTGTCTTTGTCACTGTAACCACTTTTTTGAAGCTAAAAGCGTCACAGTTATCAAAATAGCCGAGTTCAGTTGAGTGTTTTATCATGATTTAGGTACTAAACGTGAACGTGAATTAACCTTTTATTGTACATCTGACACTAAACAGTGTTTTGGTCGTCCTTACAATGGTAAATTTTAAGTAAAATGATAACACCTATCTAAAATATCCCTATCTCACACCCGGTTACTCGATCTGTCTAATGTCTATATTTCCTTCTCTGTCTACGCCGTGGCATCAGTTCTTCTTCTTTATTTTTCTTACTAACTTATCAACTGATCCTCTTCATTGAAACCCATTACTACCATTATCGAGTGAAAATAGTTTCCAGTGTTATGACGATTTCACGATCTTAACAAGATGATGGCTCCTGTGTTACAACTTTCTAGAGAGTTTTTGTGGCATCTCAGAATTCAAGATTCATGTTATTATTTCCTGTCTACTTCACTTGTACACTATAACCAAGCTTTATAATGCAAAATGCACTGTATTACACAATTCAAATAACACAAATTTCTTCTTCTTCTTCTCAATTATGGCTTCGCACTATTCGTGCATTGGGCCAGTGACAAGTATTTTATATTTGTAACCAAAGCGAGGGAAATTTTTCAGTCTTATGTCGAATTCAGGGCCCTAACAAGATGGCGGCTCCCTTGTTAGAACCTTCCAGGGAGTTTTTGTGGCATATCAGAATTCATGTTCTATGTTATTATTTTCAATTCACTTCACTTGTGCACAATAACCAAGCTTTATTATGCAAAATGCCTACTGTTTTACCCAATATAGGGTCTAAAAACACAAATTTATGAATTAAAAACAAAAACCACTACATGACAGTATGAGATCCCGCCAAAAACTCTTAACACAATTTGTTAATAAAAAAACACCACTATGACACAAAAATACCACTACATGACAGTTTGAGATCCCGCAAAAAACTCCTAGCAGTTTTTTCTATAATATATTTGTTTTTTTTTCATTATGGCTACTGGATAAAAGTTCTTTAAGCCAAGCCTTCTTAGTTTTTTCTAAGCTTCAAAATGAGTTCAAACAAGATGGTGGCTCCTTTGTTAAAACTATCTATAAGGGAGTTTTTGTTGCAACTCAAAATGCATGTTTCCAGTTTATATTTGTAATCCACTTATGCACAATAACCAAACTGTATCACGGAAAATGCCACTAATATTACACAATATAGGGTCAATAAACCTAAGTTAAAAAATGAAAATAAAAACCACAACATGGCAATTCAACATCCCGCCATAAACTTCTAATATATTTGGGTAGTTGTAGCGCAATGCTGACATATCTGGCGGATTAGTGTTTGAAGTGTTCAATGAAAATAAACATCAGTAGGGATAGAACGTTTACTAGGCCCAAAGTACAGTTTAGGTACGTGGCGAAGCAATAAGTGACATATTCATTTATGTTCATGCCACTCATTTAGTTTGTAAGCGCACTAAAGAGGAACGCTACATCTAACGGTTGACAGGGTTTTTCACGGATTTTAAATACATTATTGAAGAATTTTGTGTGACGTTATCATCAATGCAACTTCATAGACGTGCATTGTCTATTCTTTTACAGCTTTATACAACGACTATGTACACATAGTAATACGGAAAGTGTCGACAGTTTAGATTTAGGTTATTGTATTAAAGGTTAATTACTAAACAAATAGGTTTACATTTACTAAATAAATAAGGTTAATAAATAATCTGTATTGTTTATTTTGATTATGTATGCAGATATATATTTTTAGAAATATAACTATTTTTATTCATAGAAAAATAATTATTACGAATTATAACGTATTTTTGACGAAAAGACAACGAACTCGACAGTATTAAAAAAAAAAATTTGTTGCAACACTGGGTTATAGGAGTGGGTCGTTATTAGTTTTCCAATAACGTTGCGTTAACTATCATAACTATCTATTTTCCATGCAACGATAACTGAACAACGATCTAGTAAATCATAATAAAATAACCGGCCATCGCGATCATTCATGTAAGGATCCAGCCTATAATATCCAACACTTAATATTGCGCTCCATCTAATTAACGTACTACTACCATTTAATTTTTAGGCAGTAAGCTTCAAAAATATGTTATTAAAGTATAGTACTTAATTTTATAATACAAAAATGTATGTCAGCTCCGACGCGCAACTGGAGTTTACTCCTCATAAAGGCATTTCGTATGATATAAAATGAACATATAACGATATATATAAACATTATAAACCTACATACATTATATATATATATTATATAATATTACCCGACGGTCACTACCATCCCGACGGTTACCACCCTACCAACGGTCACTACCATTTCGACAGTCATAATATTTTGACACTACACACACGCCTTTATATAAGTGAATTTATGTACGATGTTCCGTGATATTGCATTTTCAATTCCACTTCTCATATTTTTTCATACTGAAATCACCGAACGTTATTTCGTTACACGGTAACTAGGCGACACGACGTTGTGGCGTTTCCCGTTATGGAAATAAATACATAGTTATATTATTCTCGTATAACCAGTTATACGTTACGTAACGTATAATCGTTTTCGTAACTATCTATACGTTATATCGCCCACTCCTAGTTACCAAGGAGACAATTCAAAACGTCAAAAATTGTATAACATTGTAAAATAAAAAATAAACTACATTTTATAATAACGTGAAAAATGAACGAAACGTCAACTAATATACCATTACCGAAAAAAGTCGGAGTATGGGCTGAAGGTACTCATATTGAAACTAAGTAAGCACTTTAAAAATTAAATTTTATGTTTCATGAGTCCTATCGGTATATTATGTACTACGGACGTACTAGATTTCGTGATCCAAATATTCACTCTGTTCGAGTGAACTGCACGTCAAACCGTGCAGCTTACTTTAGATTGGATTAGATGTTTATGAAGTGTGGGCGCGTACGGAGCGACGCTTATAATACGATAATTCAAATAATTTGAATCAAAGCATGAACCTGGACATAAATATCAATTAAGTAAAATTGCAATAGAAATCCATATGCAATTAGAAACTAAAACATGCAGATGTTCCATTACCAAACTGCTTTTAGGTAAAAATATGTGGACTTGACGTAATGTTTTTAGAAAGTGTTTTAATTTCTTTAATTGTTTTATAATCAGTCTGATATTGTTGAATATTTATTTTATTCTTTATTTTTAGTATATAAATTAACTAATATCTGTCAAATTTCATGAAATATGATAACTAAATAAACACATAACAATTTTTTTTCTACCTTTTTTATTTAACTATTAATAAATTATCAATTCTAATGAAGTATTGTAGGTAAAAAAGCTAGGTCTCCTCGTAAACAAAATGTTCCCATGAACATTCTTGTCTATCGTTATGTCAATGTTGTGTCTGTAATCTATTGTAGTTATTCGCAAATATTTGATTTTAGAGAATATATCATACCGAAAAAGTCACCAGAATCGAGTGATGATATACCAACAATACCTGATTTAGATGACTTGCAGGATATACTGGAGAAGGAGATATCCGTACCTCCATCGTAAGTAGACAATATGATCAAACTAGAATGGAAAAAAAATCACTGAATGTATCGCAGACACTAAATTAATTTTACGCATCTACAAAAACTTACCTACTAATTTTATCAGTTGCATACAATATTTTTCTTTACCAAAAGCCCAGGCTCATTGTGGGATTGAGACATGCTTGTTTGAATAAAGTATTTAAGTTTACCCCCATTGAGCCATCAACATTTCATTTTCAATCATTGATGCAAGAAAGTGTATTATATATTAACAATTTGAGATATATCTGTCCAAATACTTTTCTGAAGCTATTTACATTTTTTTAGAGCTGACCAAAAAGATATAGAAACAGTAAATACCCTGGCAGAAGTAGGTGGAGCTATCACTGGCTCTATGGACAGTATTGAAGCAGTATTGGATATTCTGCACAGGTATATACTTGATGAAGAGTCAGACATGGCAGACAGTGTGTGGACGGTAGACTCTTTGATAGCACAGCTTGTTGAAGAGTATCAAGATGTGTAATAACAAGAAAACTAATCATTATTGATCTTTATGCCTATAAAAACAGCTGAAACAGTGTCATGGACATCACAACATTACTATATAAGTAAATTTGAGATTTACAACCTTTCACATTTGCATAGCAAATTACTTTTAAGTGTGTCGACTGGTCTGTATTTGTTTGCAACTAATTTAGCATCATCATAAAAAAACAATACAATTCAGGAAAAAAGAAGAGCTTTGCTTTGCTTTTACATAAATTTGCTATAAAACCAAACTCATCACTATCATTTGAAACAATCTTTTGCTTAAATTTTAATATTATATTTTTGTTAGTCAGTAAAAAAAAGTAAACTTGGTAGGCTTTCAGTTGACTTAACTTATTAAGTTGCTGGAATTTTAAAATTTATTTTATGCAGATCATCCTGCGGAACTTAAATTTTTATCAGTTGGGGAAACAAAAGTAAAATTATAATTCAGTAATTTTATAAATTAAAAAAGAAACTTTTTCAACCAATTGCAAATCCTCAGTCAATTTGAATAATTAATATTAAATCTTGAAAGTTATTTTATATTCAAAATATAACTGAATTATTACATCTTTAGAGATTTTTTTAAATTATACAAAGTAACAGGTAGATTTGAAGTCCACAGACCTTTAGCTATGTATAACCAATCTCAAATGGACCACAATTGTTGCCAGTCATATTTGGTTTCTAATCTGGGGGACTAAGAAAGCCTTGTTTGCTAGAACATGTTGCCAACCACATCCTTCAGACTGAAACATAGCAGCACAAGCACTGAGCAGAAATATGAGGCAGTGGTGTACTGCAGTCAAATATTGCACAGGTTCTAACACTAGATTGTGAGAAATATATGTAGCTAATAAATCATTATTGATTTATATCTATCAGTATTGTGCTGGGTTATTAAAAGAATATATCCGCGGTTACGAACACGGATTGTTGCTGGATATCGATCTCAACTTTCGTACTTTATTTGTTTGCGGTAAAAGCGTGTGAACCCTTGCGCCAGTAAATTATAAGACATGTTTAAATTCTGCACTATGTGCGCAATTTGTTTATAGTATGGTAAGTTTTTTCGGTGAAATTAATTTTATTTATAAGTAAGATTTTAAATTTGTTTCTTTATTATAGAAGTTTTAGTAGAATTTCGTAGTTTTTCTAGTATTTTTAGGCTGTAATAGGTACCTAAAAGAATTTTAAGAACTTAGTTAATTAATTGATTAGTTAGTATTAATTTTAATACTTTTTGAATTTTATATAAGGAATGAGTATAGATTATCCGTTTAAGTTTCACTAAAAAAGAACTGATACGAATGGAGATCTTTTGTCCTCCTCGAATATTCGCAGATACGGATACAGAAACGGATATTCTGCACGTCTCTAATACTCTAAACGTAGGTATTAAGTTTATCATGTCATTTAGGTGGTAACAGACAAATTATGAATATTATTCTATGTGAATGTCTTTTAATGTTTGTATTACAAAAAATAAGTTAAAAATTAAAGCATGTATTTTTAATGTACTAAAAATATAAAAAAACGTAAATTTTATTCCACTATTACAACTCTACTGGAATTTTAAAAAATAAACACATTTTTGATTAATTATTGTCTTCAGAAGATTATATAACTCTAAATGCAAACTATTCAGTAAAAAAATTTATGAACCGATTACAGAAAAATGCGTGTAGGTTTATTCTATAATTAAAAAATGATAATCTAATATATTTTATATCCGTGCACATCTGTTTCATGCTGATAAATCTAAAGACATTATCCCAAACATACTCAATAAATGTAGTCATGTTTTTGTTTTACCCTTAATTAAATTTAAGCATATTGACTAAAGAAATTAGTACATGAATATTGCTTTGTAGGCGCAAAACACACAGAGAGCGGGTGAGGGTCGTGCACGGGTCGGGTCGGCAGTACAGCGGGTCTATTAAACAGTATTTATGTGGACGACAACACACGAAACGCGTGAACGGGTCGGGAGCGGGTGCGTGTATTAACATTTTCCGTAATTACGTGTTCAGCGACGGGCGTTATACAGAGAGCGGGTGCGGGTCCTGAGCACCGCGTCTCGTCAATTTGTTGTAAATATTTACAAAATTTTGTTCGATTTTCCTATGGATCTCAATGAAGGCATTATAGAATGTGTACGTAAACACATTTGTTTGTACAGCCAAGTCAAAAATAACAACAGAACAATGCAAATTCTAGTATTTTTTTATAATGTCCTTTTCCGTGCTTTATTTTTTAAAATAGGCAGAAGTACTAACTTCTCGTCCTTGTCCGAATCCCTCACATTTTTAGTGACAGTGTGCCTCCGCCGCAACCGCCGCGGAGCCGTCCGAAGCACCCACACTGAAGACGCCCGCGCTGCGCCGCTACCGACGCGCGTTTTGTGTGAACACAACAAAAGCTGCGGCTCTCGTTCTCTGTGCTTGTTTGAGCTTAGTGCAGTAATATACATACAGCATTTAGTAGCACTAAGGGTACACACATACAGCGCCTTTTAAACGAGATGACGATGCGCGTCTACCGCAAATAGACGTGCAGTAAACGCAGACACAGTTTTGTACCTTTACACAAATATTGAGTCTCGCATTTATATCTCTACAAAAGTACAAACGTATTCCAATGCGGACGCGTTGTAAGCGTCCTTTTGTGTAATGTGTGGTGCTCACGAGTAAAATACGCACTGCAATATCGCGTTTTATCTACGTTTGTATCGATACATACGAAATCAATCAGTTACTTAAGCAGACAACGCGTCGCGTAAACGTGAATTGTGCGCTTATAAAAAACGCCCGTTGTCAACTCGTATAAAACACGTCGTGTGTATAGCCCTAACTGATGACTAATTTCCGTGTAAACAATTATCATTAGTCCTAAAAGTTAATTTTAACAAATCTGTCATTTTGTTGTTATCTTTTATCTATATAAATAAAACGGTCCAGGTTTGCCGTTGTGCTCGCATCACGCAATAACTACTGGATAGATTTTGATCATTTTTTTTTTTGTTTTACTCCTTAGATACTTTGTCATTATCTAAAAAAAACAAACACGATATCTAAATAAACATTAATATTCTAGGTAACGGGGGCATAGCTAGTTACTTAATAAATTAAACATGAGCAAAGGTGTGAGACAAATTGTTTGTACTAAGGGTGTTGAATAAATAGTGTAAATCTTCTACATTTATTTTTCACTGTGAATTTATAATTATTTTCCATTTTCTCTAAATGAAACAACCAAATAAAAAGTCATGATTTTTTCCAATCGGGCAATCCAAGGCAAACATATTACAGATTAATAATATTATATACCTAAAATTATACAAATTAATAATTTCACCATTTTTAGTTATCCATTGCAATATTATCACAGACTAAATGTCCATAAAACAGTACTAAAATGGAGTGAAACCACTCTTATAATTCAAATTCCTTTAGTGAGGGTCAACAATTAATTATAAAACCTATGACCTACTAGGAAAACTTTGAGTCATACTTCGATTCGTTCCGCCAGCACACCTGTATGCCAAATAAGCTGTTATCAAAAGTATGATATATGACGGAAAAATCGTTGCTGCATACAATTCTTTTTGATTCAATAAACTGAGAGTGGAAACTAGGAAATGAGAGACTATGACCCATCCTACTTTATAATAGTTTTTATCATCTAAACCGCTGAAGAATATGATATTCCAGAATGTGTTAAGGAGTATCATGCAGAGAGTCATTGCTGCACTTGTTACGAAGAAATACTCTGTCCCGTTATGTAATCCCAGAGTGCCTGGACCAATCTGTAAAAGAGTTGTATTATTTATTCAGATTTAAATCTGATTATTGCAAAAATGTTGTTCATTTCTAAAGGAAATGGGGAAAGTTTTTTTCTTTTTAGATCAGTTGGTCAGTTAAAGAAAGAACAATCTCTCTTAGATGTACGTAACAACAATGAAGTTGAAGATGGTAAAATATGATTGGCTTTAAACTGAAAGAAGATACTAGAAGGATTTTGACAACAGATTTTGAATTGGAGGGTGATAGCAAGTAGAGCATTAGCAAAACTACACCATGCAAACTAATAAATTTCAATTGTATTCATGGTGAATATTTTTCTATTAGCTTCACCCAAAGTTAATAGTTAAATGTCTGGATACAATTTAAATTTATTAGTTTTATTTGAATAACCAAATTATCAGTCAGACCTACTTTGCCGCCTTTGATATTAAACAATCCATATAGTTGTCCAACATAAATCTCTTCATATTTGCCAATTTATGTCAACTAATACAGGTTATAAAAAAGGATCTATAACATAAGTTTTATAGTTCCTAACCCTCTCATTTAATTAATAATTATCTATATACCACTACTGGGCAAAGTTCTTATATACAATGTATTCATAACTTTAAATATCATGGAAGCTTTTAACTCATTTTATGATTATATGTATAAGTTATAAGCAATATAATGCTATTTTATAATATTATTTATGCATTCTATAAAACGCCTTATTTCATACATTGCCTAGGCATTCTATAGAATGCCAAATGAGCAACTGGCGAAGTATGAAATAGTTAGTTATAAATAATTATAAGATGTAATGAACACTTATAATCATAAAGACTACTTGCCTATAAAATTCGACAAGTGTACATCACTTTGTGTTATCAGAATACAGTTCTAAATGTAAATCACTTACTGAATCTGCCAGTACATTAATCAAAGCAAATGCTCCACTCATAGTCCCAAATCCTAGGCCTGAAACATATGCCATCTCCATCTTATTGCTTCCAATATTGTGATTTTCTGAAATCTCCTTTAGACCTGCTTCCGTCTTTCTCAGTAGTACATAGATTCCATATCGGAAAGCTTCCTGCAAATTTTGCAACATAAAGTTATAAACATCATAGTAAATATGTTCCTTCTTATCCAACTTTATTATAATATATCAAATATGATATTATTATAAATTGTAATATAGAACGAGTTAAGATAGAAGTCCTGGACCAAAACAGGCTAAGTTTAGTTTTGTATGTAACTCAATGCTCACCTGAAATATGATCGCAAAAGTCATTCCAAAGGCTAAATACGTTCGGAGAGGCACCACCGCGAACCAAACCAAAGAAGATAGTAAAAACGAAAGTAGCCATCCAAATGCTGCTGCAATCATTATTATAATGCGCACTGGATCGTTTGCTATAGTTATAGCGAACATTACGAGAGGAGCCCCAAAAGCTAATAGAGCACAACTAAAAAACTCTGCTAAAGTCATCTTACAATTACAATATTTACACTTTTCAACTAAGAACTTTGCGCGACGGTTACTTTTTCAAAGTTTTTTGATTATCCTCAAACATAAAGTTATATCCAAACATTTATTTACTTATAGTACCTACTTTTAAAAATATGTGATTCACAATAATTTAGGAAAATTATGACAGCTTAGAAGTTGTCAAAAATGTCAATAAACCACAGAGTACATTTGTATATATGTGCCATAACAAATAAGAAGAGAAAAATTCGGAAGAAGAAATTAAAAATAATGTCTGATCTTATAAGTAAAATTTAATACGTTAACTAAATCTTGCATAATGTGATTATCTTTCCAACAGCAAAGAAATTTCGTGCAAAATGATAATATTAATTTGACATTTGTGAATTGCTGCTGTTCTCCTTCTAATGGCCTGTTTACACGTATTAAGTGAAGAATTGATTAAATTAGTGAGTGAGTGAGTAAATTTTAAATAAATCTTATTATTATACAATCACTTAAAAGTCAACGATTTAGTGGTTAAGTGAACAAGCAGAATAGGATAGTCTATTTTTTTTTTGTGACCTCTCTTCCTTCACCGCGCGCATCCCCCGATAGGCGCGACGTGATAATTATTTAGTTCGTGAATATTGTAACAATTTGCATAAGATACTTTATAATAATCGAGCGGTGCCCCCGCGGCTCCGCACGCGATTATTACGCAGTAATTATTTTAATCCCATAATTACATTTTTACTCATATTATTGACAATAGGGCACAGACAAATTACTTTGGAGATTTTTTTCTACTTGGTGCAGCCAGACTGGTGGAGTACCCCTACAGAAGATTGCAGCCAAATAATCTAGCGTTGTATGCGTTCCTGCATTGAGTAAGGTTTCCAGAGCATTTTGGGGTAGGGGATCGGCAAGGTCGGCAACGCGCTAGTGTTACCTATACCAAGCGTCCGTAGTCTATGGTAGTCGTTTACCATCAGGCGGGCCGTATACTTGTTTGCCAACTTTGTAATATAAAAATACTTCCCGGGTACAAAACTTAATCAAAATCAGCTGAGAATCAATATTTTTGACGATTCCTAAATTCTTATTGCCTTTCAATTATTGAATGACATACCTACTCTTTGCGTCTACAAAATTTAACAGATTCAGTTCAGAGTGGAGGAAATTCTAAATTGTGACTTTTTTTAGGCAATTTATAAATGTATTACTGACAATTGTTATGGTCTATCAGTTATGGAATGACCTACACTTCCTGTGTACAAAATCTCATCTAAATAGGTTAAGATATGTTTTTTAGGATTTCTAAAATAATTATGAAAAAACCTTATAGTAACAATTGATCACAGAATACATTTGCATACAATTGACCAATGCCATAAGGTTCCTCTTGTACAAAATTTCATAAGAATCCGTCAAGCCGTTTTTGAGAATCTGGTCATACAAACAGGCAGAAAAAATAGTCATATTCATGATCAGTGTCCTTCATATAGTATGTCTACCAGGAAGTTAAGAAAAAAATACATGTAAAGACAGACCTACAGATTTATTAATATATATATCAAAGTGGACGGAAAATAAGACGTTTGTACAGGAATATATTCGCCATGAATTGTTGTGGAAGTGTTTGTTGTGGAACTACTTAGAATATAAGTTAAAATTTACCTAAACACGTATCAACGCTCAACGACTTCAAATTGACACAAGTTTTAGTTTACCACTTCGCCACTTAATACGTGTAAACAGGCCTTAAGATAACCTATAAACCATGTAGGTATCTATTCCTACTAAAATCCGAGTAAATCTATAAATAGGTTCTTTAGCAATTAAAGTTGTAATTAGTTAGTCTATATATTAATTAAATAAGTAAATATGCCACCTAAACAAGCTAAGAAAACTCTGTGGGTGGACTGTGAGAGATGTGGATGCAGCATAACATCGAACGACAAAAACATTCATACCGAATTAAATTGCGGAAAAGATCAAGTGAAGTGCCCTTACATTGAGAATGAGAGACTATATACTTGGCTAGAGAGGGCTGGCGCACCACCAGAAGGTGCGCCATCAAATGCAGTGATGATCCACCCTTCAGCAGGTAGTCTTATTGGTGCTATTATTGGAGAACCTTTGGAGTTAACTCGAGAAGACGCTCCACCAATAGTCAAGCGAATGTGGCCCTCTAAGACTTCTTCTCCATCTGCTGTAATTTTACCTGCCGCTGGTAATTACAAAGCTTCACCCCCTTACTTCTAATCCATTCACTGTAGATAAACAATGTATAATTGTTATAAATGCTGTTATATATTTAAAGAAAATGTTTTTAATACTTCTTTTCTTATTAGTTTGGACGATTTTTATTGTATTTGAAAGTGAACAATTGTTTTCTCATTTTGTGATTTTCTCTATATTTATATCAGCCTGTTTTAGTCAAACATTGGCAATCACTATACTATTTTTTTTTCTTTACAGCAATAACCAATGGAATTGAGATATTTTGTATAATGAGATGATTCATGAAATGATTTCAGATTTACCAGGAGCTTGGAGCAATGATAACAAAAAAATAACAGTGGCAGTAATAAAGCAAGAAAGAATAAACGCATCACATGTAACAATAAGAATCACGAACTACCAACAAAAAAAAGACATTTGTGACATATTAAAATATCACTTCCATAATAACTTTGTATGTATTGGTATGAAGTTAGTTTTCTATTACTTTGGTAAGAAATTGGATATAGAAGTAACTAATGTTAAATCAGAAACACAGGAAAATTGTAATGCTAAGTGGTATGTTTTAAATCAGAAAACTGTTTGGAGTATTGAGAAGGAAGACACAAAAAAAGTTAAGAAAAAGTTATTGATATTAGGTGGAGTTACTGATATATTAGAAGAAATACAGACCTATGTTAAAATCTCTTTTAACGAAGGTAGGTTGACTGAAAATTTTCAACCAACAAGGGGTTTATTAATTTACGGTCACTCTGGTATTGGTAAAACAGCTATATGTAAATATTTAATTGAAAGTCTTAATTGCTTTCACCTGGAAATAAAGGGTCCTGCAATATTTAGTAAATATTTTGGTGAAACTGAAAGTACTATGAAAAGTTTATTTGAAAAGGCTGTCAAAAATGAACCGAGTATTATTTTAGTTGATGAAATAGAAACAATATGTCCACGACGTTCTTCTGGCAGCACAGAACAAGAGAGGAGAGTTACATCAGCTTTTGTATCATTTTTAGATAATTTACATGAGGAGAATTCTAGAGTTTTTGTTTTGGCTACAACAAGGAAACCTGAATCAATTGATCCAATGTTAAGACGGTTTGGAAGGTTGGATAAGGAAATTGAAATACCAGTACCAGATAGGGTAAGAAGGAAAGATATTCTGTATAGTTTGCTTAAAAACCTTTCAAACCGAGTCTCCTCACAGGACATTGAAACAATATCAGATCTGGCACATGGTTATGTAGCAGCTGATTTAGTGAATCTTTGCACTCAAGCATCAATGAAATGTATGAAAAGAGTATGTGATGCTGTTGAAAAGGAGGACTTGGTTGCAGCATTAACTATAGTGAGACCTAGTGCCATGAGAGAGTTATTGATAGAAATACCCAATGTCAGATGGTCTGATATTGGTGGACTAGACAACTTGAAGCTAAAGTTACGACAAGCTGTTGAATGGCCATTGAAGCATGGTGAAAGCTTTAGACGTTTAGGCATACGACCCCCAGGTGGTGTTCTGCTCTATGGTCCACCTGGTTGTTCGAAAACAATGATAGCCAAAGCGTTGGCAACGGAAAGTGGACTTAACTTTCTCTCTATAAAAGGTCCTGAGCTATTTTCTAAATGGGTCGGCGAATCGGAACGCGCAGTGCGTGATCTGTTCACGAAAGCGCGCCAAGTAGCTCCGTCGATCATCTTCTTCGACGAAATGGATGCTATAGGTGGAGAACGGGGTGCCGGCGAAGCTGGTGTTCACGAGAGGGTTCTAGCACAGTTATTGACAGAGTTGGATGGTGTTGTTCCTTTAAATTCGGTCACCATCGTAGCAGCCACCAATCGTCCTGATAGAATGGACAGGGCATTATTACGGCCCGGTAGGTTAGACCGATTGATATATGTTCCCCTGCCGGATTTTGAAACAAGATTGCAGATTTTAGAATTGAAGCTTGGTAAAATGAGTACATGTGATGATGTTAATCCTCACAGCATTAGTGTGAGAACTGAAGGGTTTTCCGGGGCAGAATTACACGCATTATGTCACGAGGCAGCTTTAAGAGCTCTCGAGAGAGACCTTGATTGCCCTGCTGTTACAATGGAGCACTTTGAACATGTACTTAAAAATTTTAAACCAAGGACACCTGATTCTTTGCTGAAAATTTATGAAGAGTTCCTTTTGGCTAAAGATCGACATTGAATTAAAGTTGGGCTATTTCTCAGACGTTTTTTCGAGTTCGTAGCAGTGTATCACGCGCCCAATTTAGGCTTACTTCAGAAGCATACGAGTAGGTAGTTTCCTCGCGGTTCAAATTTTTCGATTGTTATAATATTTCAGAAGCGTCTACCGCTAATATATCTATAGTTCAAATAGGGGAATTGCACCCAATCGTCCTCGTCATTACCATTCCGTACTTGGCAAGTAGCAAAGATATTTCCGTGTTGTATCTGACTAACAAGACCATTATCAACGATAATCATAGATAGTAAGTTGAATTTCAAACTCGCTGTCAAAAATTCAAATTACGTATTATATGCTCACCAAAATTTTTGATTTTCTGAAGGGCTTGAATTGATTTCTTCGTCTTTTCTCTAACTTAGCAACCGGTCGATTATCGATAGGTTCCAGTCTTATGACGATTTTAGGATCCTAACAAGATGGTGGCTGCCTTGTTAGAATTTTTTAGCGAGTTTTCGTGAATTCATGATTCATTGCTATTATTTTCACTTCACTTGTGCACAATATAGTGTCAAATAATACAAATTTATGAACAAAAAATAAAAACCATACATGACAGTTTGAGATTCTCGCCAAAAACTCAAGGGCGTTATTTGAGTCCTGAGCGAGAGGAATAGTGCAGTGTCAAAACCGTTTTGTTCAGTGTCCATTCATCCCTCTATAATCAGTTTCAGATAATGACCTATAACGTTTTTATTGACTAATTTGCTAACAACATTTCGTGTTATTAGACAAAGGTTTACGTTTTTTAATATATATTAAATATAATAAAACATATTTATTATTGAATCATTTAATGCTTATAACTATACGTACATATATGTATAAATTAATTAATATTATATTATAGCTTATTTTTTTAATAAACAATACATTTTAATGGAACTAGAAGAATAGGAAACACAATTTCAACACTACTCTACACTTAATACAGATTTATTTGAAGCCATGGTAGTTCAGCGATAGCGCTTTCGGACACTCCCCCAGCGACGAAAGTTCGAATCTAAAAAAATATATCGTCCAATCACATTTTTATTGTTCCAATAAAACAATAAAATACTTCAAATTAGGGATGAGCTATAATAGGGTCATAGTTTAAACGCCCATACTTTATAAAAAAATGTCAATTGGCAATGACGTTTTATGTTAAGGGAAGAATGTGATCAACGTCCGTTAATTGCGTGAGCTCAAAATGTGGGAGAGGTTCAACAAAATCTCATTTAGGGGGAGGGGAGGCAGATTAATATAAATCTCAAGGCAACTTTTAAATCTATATAATATCCAATGTCTATTAAGAATACATAATTTCTCATGTAAAATATCAGTATTAACGTTAGGTATTTAGTGGCATGAAGGTGATAGCAACATGAGGGTGATAGCTAAATAGGGTAAGTTATAGTTTCATCACAGTTTTTCTTCACTGAAAGGTCAAAGTCGTTTCGAAGGGAGTACGAACACGCTACCGCTGAGCTTTTTTTAGAATGAATGTTTTTACACTGTTTTTCAACACAACGCAATTGAGAAAATACCTTTAAATCTACAAGGATCACAACGCTACTACAAACTGGGAAATACAGTGACATATCTTGTCTTGATACAAACGAAAACTGCCTTTATATTAAGACAATACTACTGATTTATTTAATCTATTTTTTATACTTATTTTGTAATTTATATAATGTGACAAACGTTTGGAAAAAAAATGCAATGCGCGTAGTTCATAGAAAACCTGTCTCAAGGTTCCGCTTACACATAGCGTTCTAGAAGATTACAAAATATTTTATTCTATTCCTTACATAATAAAGCGTTTTTCTGGTGTTCGAATTTTTAATAATAACGGCTCGTGTCGTGCAAGCGATGATCACAAAAAACATCTTGTCACGCAAGTAGAAGAATAAAACTGTTTGTAGTTTCCTTAATTCTAGTAAAACCTATAATTTTTATTTAGATCACGGATACACGTCCTTTAAGCCAAAATTTCGTACTTTATTCAAATCTTCAAACATAATTTTAAAAAGAACATGGCTTTCAGGGAGTTTCTGTGGCAACTTAAAATGCATGTTTCTAGTTATTATTTATTATCCACTCTACTTGTGCATAATAACTATGCTAGATCATACAAATATTGTATAATATATGGTCAAATATAAGTAATGAACAAAAATCATAACATAACAGGTCAAACTTTTGCCAAAAATTCGCTAAGTATGAATTTTTCATAGATTGACTAAAACTGACATATCCCTTTGCTAGTGCCCGGTGACAATGTCGCGCACACGCACGTTTATTACCCTTATTTAACCCCATATTAGGATATGGTTTCTCAGTCTAAATAAATCACTGACTTGTTTATCAATGAAAACAAATTTAAGTGACTTTAATAATGTAATTTCATAAATGCTGATTTTCCTGATCGTAGATATATACGGATCTACTATAGAAAATACATTGGGCATAATCAAACATTTTTTTTTAATTATAATAGCCTTTTCTTACAATATGTGACAATTATAAATATGGATCACCAATGGCTATATTTTTTACATTTATATTTTATTTTCAAAATGAATTGTTTAATAATAAACATTTTGTCTTTTATATTTTAATAACAATTTAGGCATGGTGGTAGGCGGTAATCATGTAGAACTAAAGTCACATGGTTTTAAAGCAACCAATCACAGCTCGGCGAGCCAGGGCCCAGCAGCTGCTAGTGTCTGCCGATATACTGTCTCTTTCATACGTAAACCACTTCTTTATCAAACTCGTTTAAAATATTTATAAACCACCATATTTGTCCGGATTTTTAGTAAACATTTAAAATATTGTTTAATAAAAATGTTTAAAAGTTTTAGAGCGCCTAAAGAATATTTTTTGTGTATAATTTATAAAACAACTATGGGGCAGTCGGGTTATACTTCAAAACTGTCAAAATAGACTGGGATTATTATTTCTAGTTTTTATAAATACTAAAATTGATTGAAAATATTCAAATGATTTCATGTTACCTGAAGGATATATTTTTTTTAATGTCATTAGCTGCAAAGTAGCGGAATACCCGCTAACCCTCTTACTCTAAAACTTCAACTTCCAGATTCACCAACATAGATATTATGCTGTTTTTTATAATTACGAATTGCTTTAAAATACGTCCCCCAAATTCGTCACTAGCTCTTAGGTTATAAATTTTGATTTTTTGTTCAGTCGGTGTCAACCCAAATGGGTGGTCTCGCGGGCACTTCCCCTCGCTTCCCCTAGCCAAGCCCTTGTTCACATATAATACAAAAATAATAAAATATGTGATCAGGTAAACCAAAGTATTTTAGGGTGTTCGGTTTAATCTGTTTCAAAACGTGGGCCATGAAATGCAAAGACCGACGGAGCCGAAACCCATCAAGGGCAGTAAAACTAATTCGTCCGAGGTGCTAGGATAGCTAGAACTGGCGGTGATTGCGAAACACGATTAAAGACATTTAAACGCGTAGTATCTCTGTATGTCGGTTGTAACATATGGCGATCCAGTCCGGCTGAGTGGCTCCCCATTGGATCTGGTTGACTTCGCCCTCGGCCGCCGTGTACGCCAGGATCGGGTCCTCGATAGCGCGCGGCATCTGCTGGATGTCCCAAATGAGAGCCTGGTGATCGTCTCCCGCTGTGCAGATGTGGCACGAGCTGGAGACAAAAACGTTCTGTATCTTATTCACGTTTTAATTTAAAGCACTGCATGTCTCGTCTGCTGTATAAGTTCAGTTGGAGACACATTTATCACAACCCTGTGACCAGAGGCGACTCGTCCTAAGGAGCACTGCCACAAAAAATCTATACTAAAATAAAGCTGAAGAATTTTTGTGTTTGTTTAAACGCGTTAATCTCTGGAACTACAAGTCGAAATCGAAAAATTCTTTTTGTATATGATAGCCAAATTCACGAGAAGTAGTATAGGCGATATAACATTACGCTACAACCTTAAGTAGCGGAGCAGTAACTATGAATGTCACGGTGTAGGCAAGAATGGGAAATGGAACACAGGCAGGGAGACAAATTCACGAGAAGTAGTATAACATTACGCTACAACCTTAAGTAGCGGAGCAGTAACTATGAATGTCACGGTGTAGGCAATACTGGAAATGGAACACCGACACGGAGGGCTATACGGGCTTGTTGGCGGTGGCGCCATGAAGAGTCTGTTTAATAAATTTAAAACGAGTGAAACCGTGGGGCCTAGCTAGTAACTGAATAAACAGCATTTCACTAAAAACAATTAGATATAATAAAAGATTTCGCATTAAGTTATACTGAGTGCAGAGTCAGCGATTGCGTTCCTATGTATCGAAGTTCAGTACATCGACAAGCACGGAATTCAATGAGTGCGAAAGAGAGCACTGTACACGAGCCGGCACGCGAAACAAAATATCTTGTATGAGAAATTAATCAAATCTGAAGCGGCGCTCCTGTGCTACTGTGAACCAGTCGTAATTAACTATAGTTCTGATTGGATTTAAATATGTTTGTTATTTGTGTGTATAGTTTGTGTTTAGTTAATTACTTATCTAGTAAACAATCAGCTATTAGCCATTTCTAATAGAAAATTATTATAACATTCACACATATTTTATGAACGATGCTTTAGAAACTGTTGCATGAAAATTGTAATTGTATCTATTATTCCTATAATTTCAGTAGAAAGTGAGCGCTGTTTTTTAGTGAAAACCCATTAAAAGATGTTTCTAATAATATGTTGAGTTTATAAATCATTATCATGTTTAAAGTTTTTTCATACTTTCAAAATCATTTATCAACTTTTGTACAATACCTACAGATTACTATATATTCTATAGTATGGACGGTAAAATTATGATCTACATTGATGCTTTGTAAATTTTTTAACAGACTTTATTTTGAGATTTTACACACATCTTAAGGGCTGATGACAATAAAATAATTTCATGACTATGATCTGTTATTTTACCAAGATTCTCATGATAAAAATAATGCTCAATATAACAGATATATAATTATGTCAACAGATAATTGTACAACCATTAATTTTAAACAAATCTAGTGAGATTGTAACCTGTCGGTAGATTGTGAACGGACAATAAAATTTCCAATCCAATGGTTATATCTACGTAGGAAACAAATTATTATTATTATTAATTATTGAAACTTAACTTGTTACGTGCCCTAATGTAATGATTTTGTATATTTACATCACAACAAAAATTCAATATTATTAGTATGCGTTCACATCTGCCAACAGTTTACAATGTTACAGACTATAAACTAACGGTTTGTACAATTATCCAGAGACGCACACACAAGATCGACACACACATTTTAATCATGTTTTTTGGGTTTTAAAACGATGTTACTTGTTAGGCGATTGTCCTACGGCTAACTTGTATAAACAGAAAGTGACGTGGTTTCGATAGGACATGAAAAGTGAAGAATTGGCAAGAAGGTATTGTTAAAGATGTATCGGGTACCTGTGCGGCGCCCAGGCGATTCCGTTGACGCAGGCGCGGTGGTTGTTGAGCCTCGCGACCGGCGTGCAGGGGACCCGCACGTCCAGGATGATCACCTCGCACGCGTCCATCGCGATCGTCGCCAGGTAGTTCGGGTCCTGCTTGTTCCACGCCAGCCGGAGCAGCGGCGTGTGTTGAGGATCCTGTATATTCAAATACTAATCTAAGTATATACACTCAAAGATAACCTGCGTAACCAATATATCGCCGTCGTGTGCAAAAACAAATTATCTTGAATGGACAAAAAAAGAATTAAACATACAGATCGTCTCATTCGTCTCATCATCTCATTTTTCAAATGAAACTTCTATAGGCACGTTGAGCGATTTCTAGACGGGTAAAATCTTATGCATTCGCGTTACCGACATGCTAATGTACTTGTAGTTATTCAGCCGCGTTTCCCGCGCGTGTTTTGCTCTACACACTACACAAAACACTGTTTCGTTAAACATTTTTCTTCATCAAGTTTTAATTTATTTTGATGTCATCAGAAAAGTAAAAGTTTCATTGTAGACCAAAACACGCGCGGGGGACGCGGATTAAGTATCAAGTTAAAGATTTCAATTTACAACTTCCCGAACCTATGTCGATCGACGGGGTACCCGAATACGCTGCCACTGAGCAATAATTGCTTGAAAACCTTGTATAGGTTCCATCACTTGATGATAATCCGAAATAAATAAGCGATTAAAAATGCAGTCACCTCATAGATGATGGTAGAATGTTCGAGATGCCGCAAGTCGAACATGCGCACGGACCCGTCCGCGCCGACCGACGCGAACATGTCCCGCCCACCGCCCGCCCTACTAAACGCTATGTCATACACCTCCTGTAATAGTATCATACCTTTTCAATTTATTCAATGTTTACCACTTACAATCGGACAGTCTGCCACTATCTTGGTTTAAAAAACCTTATTTTATAGAGGTTTGTAAGGATATATAAGGGGGCGACGGGAAATAGTTCAGGTAACCAAGTTGCTAGTTATAATGTTTGTTTACTTATGTGTTACTATGTGTTCCTAAACCACGAAACTTTGGTAAGTTGTTATACGCACATTCGCGTAGGTTCTGTATTACAACCAGTTTTCAATAGATGGCACGTTGGTCGTTTTATTTCGAAGACTACGGCAACGAAGTTCTGGGCAAAAGCTAATAGGTAATATATGTTATATATTGCTGCTTTAATCCATATATGTATTTAACGTTATTGGGCGGTAACAATACCGAAGAATCATGATCGACTGGAACGCGACCATAATACATATGATAAATTATATACTGAAATTATATGCTACTTGATGGCATTTCTCATTCGCAACATCAGGAATCTCAGGAATTATTCTACCATTATTTGAAGAAAAGAACACAAGTCGGAAAGATTTTTTTAAATATAATAAACTACTAATAGTTCCAGAAAATGAACATTATCAACAAATTAAAAAAACACCAAATCGAAGTCACAACAAAATGACTTTATCTGAATCTCCAGATGCTACAGAAGGAAACACTAATTCTGTCAAATGTAGTATATTAAACATAAAATAAAAAGACAAAATATGTTGCAAGCAGATTTGTTTAGTTATAAGGCAAATTAACAAAAGTATTAGATGCTATAACACTAAAAGCTCGACTAGTGGAATAGTTCAATCCTACAGAAGATCGTAGCTAAATAACCTGTGTTGTTTTCCTCCGGTGAGTAGGATTTCCAGAGCTCCTTGTGGGAGGGGGTTTATGGGCTAGTTGATACCTATGATATTACAGGAATCTACAGTAGCCGCTTACCATCAGGCGGGCCGTAAGCTTGTAAGGATCATCCACAATAAGCATTTTTGTATTTAAAGTAAACGGCGGATGATGTGGATGGCGGGTGAGAGCAGGGACAGCTGTAGACAACGAGAGCGGAGCCCCCGCTTGTTTACATTATACAGAACAAAATTTCATTTTTTAGATCCACTAGTTTAAGAGCTCTATGTTGTCCGTTAGTAAGCCTTAGAAAATCAATTAAATAGATAGATGGGAACCTTCTTCAAAATAACAAATCAATTTTCTTGTAAGTAGTATGCATTGGACATTATTATGATAGTAAAAATGATGAATACTAAGCATCAAACTCCTGCAAATACTTACAGGTGAGATCTTTAAGCTGAAAGCACAGATACTATGAACGGTTCTAATAATATCAGAAGTGGGATACAAACCTTATCATGAGCGATAAGTTGAGTCTTCACATGTCCTGAAACCTCAGTCGTCCTGCCCAAGACCTGGCCAGTTTCCAGACCCCAAATTGTGCATGTTGTATCAATACTACTGGTACCAATTAAATTCGGATCAACTTCATTCCAGTCAAAGGAAGTCAAGGGGGCACAAAAGTCAGAGTTCTTATTATTATTTAGCACACATTCAAAGAGTGTGTAGGGCTCACCGGCCCTCCAGATACGCAAGTAATCACCTGGAATAAAAAGAATGAGGAGTTGCAACTTATTCTTTAATCTAATAGGACTTCAGTTCTACTTGCTGATTGTTTTGCCATGAAATGCTTTGTGATTGAAGTACAGTAAGAAAAAATTACAAGATTTCAAAATCTATACTTATTATGGTAGTACTACGATATCATTGAACTGATCATTGCTCAATGACATCACTCTTGGATATTGTATTGATTGATATGAGCTCTTATTGAATAATGAATGTGAGCTTCCATTGAAGTAAAACACAAAAATTAGACATAAAATATTAAGGTGGCACATCATTTTATAATATTTACTTGCTAGCTATTACCTTCCTTCACTTACCACTAGTTGCAAGAAGGTCAGGGTACACCCCCTTGCTGTCAGGTATCCACATGATCTTTGTAGTAGGGTATGGATGATCAAATGTACTTTTTGCACTGAATTCACTTGTCTCCTCATCCAGGGATATTATTTGTACCTGTACGTGAAATTAATTTGTTTAAATATTAGATCTGAAAAATATGGGTCCTAAATCAGAAACAAAATAATTATTTTTTGTACTTTATTGTTGTATTCCTCAACAAAACTTCCAAGGGCCAGTCTGAATCTCTTGTCTGGCCGGACAGACCAGTTCATCGAATAGAGAGGCCATGGTGCTTGATACCTGGAAAATGTATAAATTTTGTATTTATAATGAATCAATATTAAAATGCACTTATTCAATGTGACAACTATATTGGAGATGGATCTCTGTTCAGCTCTTTTTAGATAAAATATATCAATAGTGTTGTGTTTTTTAGTAAATATCTTGTGATATTAGAACAATAACAAGGAACTACAAAAATAATCTTTGTTTTGAACAGTCCCGTAAAGTTATCTAATAATTCTTTGATTTCTTTTTTTTATACTAGAAAAGTGGCAAACAAGCATACAGCCTGCTGATGGTAAGCAGCTAACGTAGCCTATGGACGCTTGTAATATCATAGGTACTAGCACATTGCCGACCTTGAACCCCTCTAGCCCAAGGATCTCTGGATACCATACTCACCGCAAGAATACAACACAAGATTATTTGGCTGCAATCTTCTGTAGGTGGAAGTACTAATATAAAAGCTGCCCCAAGTAGAGAGAAATCTCCAAAAAAAATTCTCAGTGCCCTACGTCTCTTAAAACTATCTACTTCTACCTATCTTATAATTATCCAAAAACATTCTAATACATTATAGTCCATAGAAATATTTTAAAGAGATTACTTTAAGGGCTGAACATAAAACATCTACTCTGTATTACCATATTTCATGAATAAAATGGAAATTTCTTTATCCAGATTTGGTCTTAATATATAAAATATAAATAATGCTTCTCCCATTAGCTTCTTGGACTATAAATTGAGCACAGTAGGAATTGAATCAGTGACATTCATGTTTTAATAAACTTGCAGACCATGAAGGTGTACAAAACTGTAAAAATGCTATGGTTATGTTCTTAGAGCAAAAAAAAATTGGGTAATGGAAATATAGTTTCATAATGAACAGACAGTAATTTATATGGCTTTGTATGTAAGATTTAACTCAATTATAATCAAACGAAAATAAAGCAGCTAAGTGTTTTAATACTACAACAAAAATAATTTGCACACTGGTTGAAAATTTTGATATTTATGAGATACAAATTGATAGAGCTCACTTGTAAATTTCCTTGCGCTTTGTACTGGAACTGGTAGTGCTGGAACTGCTATGTGGCATGGACATTTTGATACTTGGTTTTAACACCTGCGAATAATTTAAATAAATATTGAATTTTCTAAATATTAAATAGAATTGAAAGCACTTTTGTTTCACTGTAGCCTAAGTAAAAACAATTTAGAATAGTTAAAAATAAAAACGAAAGACTTAATCACGTTTATTTTAATTTAATCCAATAAATAACAAGTTAATTGGTTTACCTGATATTACAATGAAAAATGCTAGTGATGAATTTTGTTATTTATTAAAGCAACATTTATAATTATTAAATAAAAGTGTTTATTAGCGACTTTTATTTAATTGATCTGTACAATTAATCACACTGAAACCGAATCTGATAAAACAAGCATTATTTTTTATAAAATTACAAATATGAGATTTGACTACTTTGACAGCAACGGATAAAAAAATATATTATGGCCTTTGGACACAAGTCTTTTAAGCCAAGCCTTTGTAGTCTTTTCTAATCTTCAAAATGAGTTGATGATTCAGAATGAGTTCAACTATGTACAAGGGAGTTTTTGTGGCAGCTTAAAATGTAAGTATCCACTTTATATCTATAACCCACTTTACGTATGCACAATAACCACGATATACGATATCACGCAAAATGCCAGCAATATAAGTAACATACAGGGTCAAAAAACCTAAGGTAATGAATTAAAATAAAAACCAGAATATGGCAGTTCAAGATCCCGCCAAAAACTCTCACGGGTTATAAACATTGCTGCCAACAGTTCAACCAAGTCAATCCACCAGATTCAATTTCTGAAACTACCAGAAAATCACCAACAACAAGCGGCGTTACTTTCACAATAACTAAATTTTGCACAAAACAAAATTTTTGACTATTATGAAAAAGAGTCATGATTATATCGGTAAAACGGTTACCTTTATTCAATATAATATTTTTCAATAAAATATTAAATTTCTTTATAAATAAACAGTAAATAAATAATTAAGTACTAAATCGGTAAGTCGACAATAATTATATTATTTAAATAATTGCTATTCTATATTAAATCATCTTCTTCAGATGATGATGTCGGCATGATTCGTTAGCCTTAGGGGCTCTGGAGCCTTTGCGGCTTTTACAGCTTCACCGGACTTGGGGGCGAACGCGGAAGGCACTCAGCCGCGAAAGCTAGGCAACAAGCTCCAAGGGTGCCAAAGTGGCCGAACCTCGGCTTGGGCTGTTGCCGATCATGCGAAAAAGTCGCGATCTGACTGAATCCCTATCCATAGAAATTCGAGCTAACTAACTGTACAAATATACATGTTCCTGCCTTCTGGGAGGAAGGAAGGAACATGTGTATATGTATTTAGTGATTTGGTAATTTTTGTCTAAACTAACTAGCCAAAAAAAAAAAAAATGGTCCCTTACAGAACCTATGTACCTGAGTGGGGTACATGTATGAAGTGCAGTGTTATGTGTGTGTGTCGATAGCTAGTGAATGCAGTGTCACTGTATCGCGCGAGCGGCTGCTGGCTCAAGGGCTCCATGCCGGAGGAACGGACCTAGGCTTGAGTTGCCGCTGGAGAGGGTGGTCGTGGCGGGTAGGGCAGATGATCTATACGATCCATCACGCTCGCTAACTATTCGCGAGGATTCCTCTTGAAATATTTTATAGTAGTAATTTTTATGGTTTAAATAAAAATGAGGAATGCTACTTTACATTGCTTTGCATGCTAATGAAGTAAAAATGTATTTGGAAACGTTTAACTAGCTTATCGGTCAAGCGATCGTCTTCTCACTAATTGAAACTGAATTGTACTGAACTACTAGAAAAAACCACTAGCCACTAAAAGCAATATTTGTCCGCTAAAAGAGTGATGAAACCACCAGTTTTAGTGGACAATCCACTAAGTTGGCAACACTGATCATTTTAATTGAGATTGACATATGTAGTGTTCTTCATGCCTTTACAGAAGTATCTGTCAATGTCAATGTTATATTTTTATATGAAAGTTAAAGTTTTGAATTCAATATTTAATATATACTGTTTAATATTATATTCTAAAATTTTGTTTTCTGAGTCACTTTGCAAATATATCCAACGTATTCAAATTATATTCTATTATAGTATTTCCTACTCATAAATAAAGGCCTTACTCTATGGGTCTAACTAAATCTTTATTGGTAGTTTTTGAACTGCAAGTTCTTTTTTATTTGGCCTCTCGCCAATACAGTTTCAAGTCAGACAATAAAGCTTGGTTTTGAAGTTACTTATATATTATGACGTTACATACAGAACAAAAAGCATAACGTGTAAAGTTCCATCAAAATTACAGTTTGTAGGGCCAAATAAAGTACTAAGTTTACGAATTAAAACAAATTATTACCAACCATAGAAAATTACATTCTCCAGTGTGTCGCTATATACAGAAAAGAACGTGTACGACTTGGCAAAAATATGTTAAAAAAAAAATAATTAAATGAAATGCAATATATTTACTTCTAAAATAACACCTACCTAAAAGTTTGTTATGCGTTCATGCATACTATTGCTATAAAAATATTGATAGGAGGTCAATTTTAATGTTAACGTAATTTTATTAATGGTTGATAGACATCATACTTTGAAATACTGTAGAATGACTAGACAAAATAAAGTCTGGCCAACATTTTATATTCATTCATGAAAGTGGTAAAAGCAAGGTACGCAAGATTTGATTTTCTTTCACCAAAAGCTCTGGCTGATTGCAGGAATTGTCGCGATGTCCGTACACGCTACCACTGCGCCATCATTGCTTTACACCTTCACCTTCACACCAATAGTTACTTAGCGACAGATCTTCATCTTGAGGGTGGTAGTTAGCCAGAAAATGCCCTACCGCCATTCAAAATCCTACAAACCCCTTTTCTTATCTTACTAACCCCTTTCTCTTTACTAAGACCTTAAAATGTGCCAATTCCCACTTCCTAATCTGCGAACGTTTCATAATACCGGATTATTATATCAGAGAGTTCCTAAACGGGCGTAGACGTAACAAAGAAAGTGATGTCCTTAACCGGAGCTTGGCGCGTGCGTCGAATGATAAGGCCGAGCGTTCGCGGCTTGCGGAATGCGATTGTATGTAGGTCAAGATATAATTCGACTATAACGACCACTTATCTATTTAGACTGCTAAAACAAACAATAGGTTTCTGGGAAAAATTCTGACTAATATAGTAAGCTAGTTGGCCCGGCAGACGTTGTTCTACCCATACAATTTATAAGACAAAATTTTGTTTAATAACATGCCTACAGCGTCATCTATCGAGCTTAGCTTTTGTGATTTTCTTTTCTGGCACTAAGCTAAGATACATTGTGAATACAAGTAATCGGGAATTATGCATGTAGTTTAAATATAGGTCAAATATTTAAATTGTAATATATTTATGAGTGTTTTATTTTTTACGCCTATGTATCAACGTAAATAACTAATTAAAAATATAAAAATAATTCAAGCAGATTCCCTATTTCAGTTCATAAATATAGAATGCGTTATTAGCGACAACAACGCCACTTATCGGATCATAGGTTAGGAATGAATCATTGTCTATAAAAACAATTATATTATGTACTACTATATAATAGGCACACAAATGATTATGTACCTATAGAAAGATGTAAACACAACGTCATTGTCGGCTTGTGGTTTTTAAGGTAAGCTATGAATCCATAATTTTCAAGCGCTCGATTGTGCTATATCATTTCTTCGCTCCAAGCCCGGTGAAGCTGTAAAAGCTTTCTGAGGCTTTAGGGTCCTAAAGGCTAACAGTATAACCAAATCGAAAAAAATATACATCTTTAAGCCACCTCGCTACTTCATAACTCGATTACTTGACGGAATTATTTCAGTGCAACAAATAATACATACGGCATCTTTTTGTATTAGTAGCCGATGTTCAGATATGAGTAATACCTTTGTAATGGAATTTATCTAACTTCAGTTAGAGGGTAAACTTACGTTGTAGCCATTTATTTAATTAATATTTTTACCCTTTGATTAGATGCCAACATTTATTGTTAAAGGCAAATATCAGATGTTAATAAACTCGATTGTACTTCTTGCCGGTTCTTTTCGATGACTGAGATGTTTTCCGAACCCGTAGTTGTGTATTGACTTTCATAAGTGCCTTCTAATAACCGAAATTGAATAAAGTATTTTTGATTTTGAACTATGTTACGTATAACTTCTACATAAATAAGGCATTTTGTGACATTGACTGTCAAGAAGATTTTTCCTTCGGCGGTTACTTATTCTATGAAATAACATATTATGTATATTAATATTTAGCAGTGCCCGCGGCTCCGCTCGCGTGGATTAGAGAGTGCCGTCGATCGAACGCACGCGCGAATCAAAATTACAAATTCAACGCTCAAAAGACGGAAGACTAAAATGCTTATTGTGGGTAACCCTTAAAAACAGATTTATGCTATCGCAATTTTTTATACGTCTATTTAGAAACTACAATTATGTACAACATTAATTTGACATATCTTGTATGGTTTACTCAGCGTAAGCCAATTAAGCGCCCCAAATACGTTTTATTTTTCCGAATTGATTCACCATTATCGTCATTGCTTTTTTGTATGTTACTTTATCTTACAAATAAAAATATATCCTATAACCTGACCAGATAACATAGCTATGCATTAAAATAAAAATAAACATGTACATCGGATTATCGGTTTTTGCATGAAAAGAACATAAACGGACAGACAGACATACAGAGGGACGTTGAGTTTAATAATATTTATAGAAGTAATATAATTAATATGTTACTAGTTTCATAGGTTTTCTGTATTTGTGTTTTGTTTTAGTATAAGGAAAAATTCCATTAAGACTTACATAAAGGTACCAGGCGTAACAACCCCAAAAATATAAAATAGAAAAATTACATATTACACATCGAGTTTTATTTTCTTAATTCATCATTATTTTTGAGTCATGAACCAAACCGGGCTTAAATACTGGCCGCAAAACTCAAATGTACTGAGCAAAAAAAAAAAACAACTATTGCGACTTGCTAATGGATAGCTATTGTACATTTGGGTACAAAATTACCCGTTACACGGAAACAACCTCAGTTTTATCAGATCGCTTGGTTTTACAATACTTGAAGATTAGGGTTACCACATGTAATAAATATTTTACCATAATGAACACTAGTAAAAAGTTCTTGGAACCAATGTGGTTGTATGAAGGATGCTTTAGGAATTGCTTAATAAATCCGAAGGGAGTGAAAGAATTTTGTTAGGTTAAAGAGATGTACACCACCCATCTATCCATCATCCACGTGCTGGTAAATTGCAAAAACCTTTTCTATTAAGAAAACTTAGGAACTTAGTTTATGGTAATATGGAAAATAAAAAGTAATAAGTGCGATATACAGAATTTTATTGAATTACAAACGTCTTGCGCATGACGTCATATCGTGTTTACACCGTAGTCTGTCCTTGTCTTTAGTTATAATATTATATAAGTTAGAACAGTTTAGCTATAGAATTCACAATGAAATTTGAGTAAAAGTACGACATCGTGGTAGGAGTCAATATTAAGAAGCTCTTTTCAGATGCGACCCTTTTGTTTGGAACTATCTGTTGGTTTTTCTCCAGGTGAAGGGTTATTACAAACATCGGGTGACATTGAAGGAAAATTTAGCAAGAAAACCCGAAAGCAATGTGAAATATACAAATATAGGTGTATCGCCTCAACTATGGTCCCCACATCCCTATGACGTTACATATGGCAGTTCAGACTTTCGAAATTTTAAATCAATGATTCCCAACATTGTCTTTATAGACGGTCTCCTAAGATCTTAATTTTGGAGCGCATTTTTTATAAAACGAGTTCTCGAAAAATAACGCAAAGATATTTTATAAAAATAAATTTATGTATTTCTTTAAACTGTGTAACCCTAGTGAGAACCACGCCACCGCCTGCCTTGACCCGGCCTTCGCTTGCCAATAACTCACCTATCGAATTTTTAACGCTGTTTTTTTTAAGTATATTTATCGATAAACCGACACTTATATTATATCCGGTATAATGGCCCTCACATATTGTAGAAACGAAACAGTATGTCTGTCCGTTGTGTGCCTATAACAATGAAGTATCATCTATACCTACATATTATAAAATGCAACGTCTCTCTGACTGTGTCCGTTTATGTTCTTTTTACGCGAAAGCCACTTAACCGAATACATGGTTCTTTTTTCATTTAATAGCTATATTATCTGGCCAGGTTATAGGATATATTTCATAAAGTAATATACGAAATAAACAGTAACAATAATGGTGAATCAATTTGGAGAAAATACGCTTTTGGGGTGCTAAAATAGCTTACGCTGAGTATACCATAAGAGATATATCAAATTAATGTACTACATAATTGTAGTTATTAAAAATACCTACAAAAAAGTTAGCGATAGCATATGTCTATCTTCTAAGGATCACCCACAGTTAGCATTTTTGTCTTTCAAATAATCGGCGGGCGAGCAAGGGCAGCACGCTTGGCACGACGTGTACTCGAATCTGAAGCCCACTCGAGCGGAGCCGCGGGCACAGCTAGTTGCTTATAACTCAGGAATCGATTATACTATTTAAGGAATTATTTTTTTACTTGCAATGTGCTACCTAAATCGTACCGAAACCTTAAATAGACGGAATTTATAAACCAGATTGTAGTAGCCGGGTGGTAGGTCAGGACCATTGTGTCCGACTTGATCGCGATCACCATATTATGGTGTATACAAGGTGTAGCACTCGCCCGCGCCATAGTGACATGCTTAGGCGTGTCGAGTTCCGGGATCAGCCGATGTATATTCAGTAATCAAGCGGGTTAGTAGGGTATCTGTACCCGACTACCATACACATGGTGATAAAATGATAGTGACTCTGATTGTTGATCTCTTGTTGAATGGCACAGTTGAAGAGGCAAAGATAAAACAATATACATCTAATAACAAGTTATTCTCATTATGTGAAAAATGATTGGGTGGTTTTCTAGGTAGCTGAATTTATAAAATTTCAAGTCTATATTGATTAAAGAATTATTTAAAATAATAATATTAAACGTTTCGCTTTTTCTAATACTATTTTAGTTGATCTGCGGTTCCGCTGAGGGCGCTGGTAGTAAATTGATGATAGGTTTAAAAAACTCTTGATCGCATTAAATTTTGGGGGCTCTGTTAATACAGTATATTCAAAAATGGTCGTGTCTACCAATTACATCTTATAAAATATCATTGGTGGCTACCGATAAGTGTGGATCATGCGATGTTCGGCGCCATCTTATCGGCCCTACTTCAATACAAGTTGAACATAATAATGACGTACCTATCATGCCATTAATACAAGCGTAACATGAAACAAGCATAGATAAAATTTTATTGATGATATAAAACGAAGGAATGTTTTATAATTACTACTAAATTGTTCCTCTTTACCGCGGAACTTCGAAATATCATGGTCAATGATGATATTTAAAAAATAAAAGCCGTTCACAAAAAAAAAAAAAATTTAAGTAGCTAGTTGATATTTAAAAACCTCTTTTAGGTTCTCATGGAAGTGACTGACTCAGATAGTGTTTCCCGGGAATAATATTATAATAGATATATTTTGCATAAATTAAATAACTAGTTAGAATTAATTTATTCCATTTTTATATTTTAAAATAGATTAATGAACATAGCTATGATAATTTCTTTTGTCATAGAAATACTAATTTTATTTCCAACCAAAAGATGGCGTTATTGCATATTTAAATCGACGGTTGCATTTTATATTGTGTTGTATTTTATCACTATAGCTATTTGTGTCCGTGTGAACTTTCTCGGCTGAGTGCCTTAAGCGCTCGCCAATAAGTCCGGTGAAATTGTTAAGGACTCACGGCTAACAGTATAGTAAGTTCGAAAAAAAAAAACCGTGTGAACTGAAACTTATATTATTGTGTAAAGGAGTGTTTTGTCCCTGAAATATAGTGTTTAAATGATAGTTTTGTAACATATTATTTGCGATAATACTTTTTAAATATCTATAAAAATAAATAAATTTTATGTATCTGTTTGTAATGTCAAAATAAAAGCTTTTTACTAAATGCATATGAAAGTATATACGATACTTATTATAACAACAAAACAATTTTTAAAATGTTTGTCTTTCTGTTTGTTTGTTCCGGCTGATCTCGGAAAAGGTTGGACCGATTTTGATAGGACTTTCACTGGCAGATAGCTGATTTTATAAGGAGTAACTTAGCCTACTTTTATTTTAGAAAAATAATTAGGGTTTCGCTCAAATACAATAATAAGTATTTTTAAAGGACGGGCGACGGTTGCCACTATACCGACTGCATTCTGTAGTCCACGCGGGCGAAGCCGTAGTACATAATAAATATATTCGTATATAATAAATGCAGGTCTAGAACGCCCTCTATTTTTTAATTATCAAGCCAACGATAAACGTTTCAACGCGTCAAAGACCCATCGCTCTTCCTCATCTTATCCTACAGAGTAGGAATGGCGATCTGAGAATGATTAATTGGAGAACCAATAATTTGGAGAAAATCGTTTTTAATCGATACACAGTACCGAATCGATATTTCAACCTAGAAGAACGAGTTCTGATTTTTTCAGATTATTATTATTTCATATCGTGTCATTCACAAATGAAAAATACGATTCATAACAGCAAATTGTGAAATAAATTATCTTTCTCTATACCTAATACTTTAGTATGGTTGTAATAACAACATTTTTTAGTTGGAAATTATAAAAGATAGATTATTATGGTCTTTATTTGTTTTATATAATAGGAAATCATATTTATATTGTAAATACAAACTCAAAAAGCAAATGTGAAAGAAACCGATTTGCGAGAATACAATTTTTGAGAAATTGGTCTTTTAGACCTCGATTGTTGAGAAATCAATCTTCTAAACCTTGATTTTTGAGAAATTGATCTTTTATAGGCCCGTACACGCACCGGGTGCGGATCGAAATACTCGATACATACCTTAAAGGTATTACGTCATCCGTACGGGCCGGCCGCGTACGCACCTTGCTTGCTATCCAGTAGGCAAACTGGGTATTGTTTGAAATACCTGCGATACCCGCATCTTGGAGACTGGGTATAAATATTTGCAGTGATGTGTTATGCCTAATTTTTTTAGACCTCGATTTGTTGGTAAATCGATTCATCAGAAAGCTCTATTCGTAATTTGAATGGATTCCTAAAATCGACTATCTTCAGAAAGATTCGCCTCCCCCATTCCTATCTACAAAGTTCTATTAATTACAGAGAGTGCGCATCTACATATATTTATGTAGGACGACTCTTCCAAAAACTATGATTTTCAACATTAAGGTGAGTTTCAGCTATAAACTCGGCCTTAAATAGTAACAAGTTGGGGCACCACACATTTGTGCTACATACTACTATAGCTAGTTTATTTCCAGCACAACGCCATCTATTGACAATAATAAATGTCAATTTATTGAGCCATCCTATACTGTAGTATTTATAACAGCTACTCTTCAATCATTGAAGGGATAGAATAGAGATCCTGTAATTAATTGAAAAAAGCAGTTTTTTTTTCTGTACAAAATAATATCTTATTGAATACTGATTGAAATAATTTGTTATACACAATTTAATAATATGTGCAATCAATGAATGATATAATCCTTTTTTCACAAACTATTTTATTACTAAGCTATTTTCTTGTTAATTAAGTAGTATTTATCGGGTTCCTAGATCCTGTGGATTTTTAATTCAGTGCCAGCTACCAAGTTCCAGCAAAAAAAAAATAGTCTAGTAATAATTTAAATTTAAAAATTGAAGTCTCGTTTTTGCGACAATTATTCTTGTTTAGTGATAAGTAAAATTGTTCAGAAACGTCAATAACGAGCATGAATTTTTTTTTTTCGAACTGACTATACTTAACTTAACCTTAACCTTAACCTTAGGTGCCCTGGAGCCTTGTGTCTTTTACAGCTTCATCGGGCTAGGTTTTTTTTTTTTTCGATATGACTATATTGTTAGCCATAATGGCCCTGAGGCCTCAAACGGCGCCTACAGCGTCACCCGGGCTTGGCACCGGGCCTTGGAAATTATAAATAATATTTCGATGCGAGTGTTTGTAACGGTAGCGACAGCAACATTATTTGATTTCCATCACAGCGCCATCTATTATCAACGAAAAACATTGTTAACAAACGAATCGGCTATTTTTAATTATGTGGTTTAATAAAAAGTTTTAAACTACGCAATTCAAAGGTGAGTTTAAACTTTATTTTTTCCCTCATTACTAATTATTTCGTTTAATGTAATAAGGGCATTACGATATTTTAAGTTTTTATAATAAACATTTCTCCCATTCATAACATTATGAATATTAGACATGTACAATATTAGACATATACACCTGAACACATGAACTTATACATGTAAGTAAGACAAATGGTAATATTCATTCTGTCACGTGGCCACACTTTTGAGGGGCGGGGGGAATAGGAAGACGCTATTTTTGTTAGTACCTTATTTGTTTAGCATTATATTTGTTTTATATGCTTTAATAGTAAGTAGACATTTGGACGAGTCAGGGACACAAGCTAGTGGCATAATATGAGAATTATCGTAGGAAACATTAAAACGTTACTTTTATTACAAATGCTAACATAATGGACAGTTAATTTATATTGATTAAAACAAAATCGATGTTCATTTCAGGATGTATGAACTTTAAATGTCAAGGATTTGGTTCGATTAATATCACATATCATAAAAGATAGATTATAGTGATTGATACGTGCTCATATGATTCATACGTAGGAAGGAGTAATGCTGGGTTCATGGCACCAGGTTTTGATTTAAAAGCGTTGATGGGTCTGTTTAAACTTGCTGGGTGACCATGCCATTCGAGATAGTTTTAAACCCTACAATGAGCATTAACTTTCGATGAAAGAGTACATCGTGTTTAAACCATATAATAGTGGTAGGACATTTTCTAAAGCCCGCCTATTTCTATTTATGACAAAAATTAATAACAGACAGCAAGATTTATATTTGCATCAGTGTGTATCCTAAATATTTCAACAACTAATATTTTCAACCCAGCGACATCTATCGACTACAGTAAAGACTATCCCAACAAAAACATAAAATATGTGAAAAAGGGGTCAAGTTCGGTGGAAACAACGTTCGGTATAGTTGTTATCACCGATAAAAGAACTAAGTAATAACGGGTGCCAAGTTTCATAGCTGTTCCTTAATTATACCTGTATCAATGTACGTTCTTTAAGTAATTTTTATTTTGGCTTTCTATTTTGGCAAGCCGTAATGATCAATTAATTACAATCAAAACATTTGATTTCTTTAATAAGAAATTAACTTAAATATTTATGGACGTACTAAATATAATAACTTAATAAATTAACGTTTACGTAAATATTTATTAACAATTAAATTTTGCATAGAAAATACACCTAGTAATTTTACAGGTATGTACGATTTTTCAACATAAAAGGTGCACCAATATATGTAAGGTAAGGATAGAAATACCAAAATTACAAGATTACAAAAATACTCTCAGTACTAGGTGGAACAGGTTTTTGGGCCTAGTATTTTTATATACTAGAAAAAAGTACTCCTGGTATTAAATTCACCTAGTACGACTAACCTCTAGTATGGATATCATTACTTTTTAAAAACCGTACAACGCCATCTATTGGTAAGCGGATAAAAACGTTGCTGTAGTTGATGCTAATTATGAGTACTATTTCACTTAAAATCAATGAACAATTTGAAGTTATATCATTTATTTATTATTAAAGCGTCGATATTCCAATGCCAATATAAATCTGGAAACACAATGGTAGCACGTCTATCTTAGCACAATGTCATCTATTGGTGAGTGGATAGAAACGACGTTAGTAAATAAGTATTATTTCGTTTAATATAAAAATTAAAAGTCAAAATGTCGAACAAGTTTAATGATAACAGTTCTTGTATTTATTAACGTAATCTGCACAAGAATAAGGTTGTTCGGTTTCTTTAACATATTTATTGTATAAAACCCGGAGCCCGATCATGACGACGAAAAGTAAGCCCATCCAAATAAGTACATACTTCAAATGTAATTCGTAGGGATCCATACTTTTGTACCGTGTCGTTTTTAAATATATGGACCTCTTCAGACGGTATAATCTCGTTCGCTTTGGCTTGAAATTTAACATTTAGATAGATTTATCTACCCCTTGTATAATTATTTTTTATAAATTAGCATCCATATGTGTTGATATGATTGTATCATTCCTGAAAAAAAAAAATTGGTTACAAAAACGGATACAATCATGGAATTAATAAAAGGCTAGCAAATATCAAACTTTATTTAATACTATTAAGTGTGCAAATCCTGTTATATTCATCATAATTTCAGCCGAAAGACGATCACTGCTGGACATAGGCTTCCCCCAAAGATCACCACAACGACCGGACCTGTGCTGCCCGTATCCAGCGGCTTCCCGCAACCTTTACCAGGTCGTCGATCCACCTTGTGGCGGGTCTGCCCACGCTGCGTCTTCCGGTACGTGACCGCCACTCGAGAATTCTTTGGCCCCATCGGCCGGATGGCCGAGGTAGTAGAACGGATGTTCTACTAGCTACGTGGCCCGCCCACTGCCACTTAAGTCTAGCTATTCTTCGGGCTATGCCGGTGGCTTTGGTTCTCCTACGGATCTCCTCATTTCTGATACGATCACGCAGAGAAACTCCAAGCATAGCCCTCTCCATTGCCCTTTGAGTGACTTTGAGCTTTTTTATGAGGCCCATAGTAAGCGACCACGTCTCAGCACCATATGCAATTACTGGCAACACATACTGGCTGGCTTTCGTCTTGAGACACTGCAGTATCGTATCAGTATCCGTATCGGTGCCGTGAGTGTGCTGGCTTAGAATAGCACTACCCCATATCATTCCGTGGGTGTCGTAAAAGGCGACAAGGGATTAGCCGAAGAACGAGTAGCAGCGTCCTTCGAGTATTTATTTACGTCCATACTGCGATCACCAACCCGCCTGCCAAGCGTGACGATTATGGCAAATTCTAATATATATATATATTATATACATATGTATGTATGTATGTAATTAGTATCTCTAAAACGGCTCTATTGATTTGGATGAAATTTTGTAGTCATATAATATTCTTACCAAGTTTATCTATATAGGTTTTTTTTTTCTGTAAGATATTGAGCGAAGTTTGATCACCCAGATATTTCAACTTAGTATATTAGAGGTATAAATAAATAAATAATCCTAATAATTAATAATAATTATCCTGATACCAGTATACAGACAGACTACGTAATGCTTAAACCGCTAGATCTAAAAGTAAGGAATTTTACACACTAAGTAGTTCTTTAGTTATTAGTATAAAAAAGATATTATATTAATTATTTTACATAAATTTTGATATGTGGTGTATGTAATGCGTTCGTCCAATTTGTTCGTCTGTCTTTAAATTAAATAGAACTGAGATAATGTTTACGACAAAAAGTTAATTTTCATTTATTTTCGTACCTTAAAAGTCATGTTCTTTCCGACTTCATGAATAGTAAATATAAAGAACTTAAAATGACTAAAGTAACAACTAGGGCTCCGGTCCACGCTACAATAATGCAGAGGTCTACTTCGATGGGAGACCATTCGTCATCCTTGCAAGCGGTTCTCAAGTGTAGAAATTTCCTAAGCTTGGATGTAATTAATTTTAATCTCCTATTTTTTATATTCAAACCTGTGCATCTGGGGCACGCTTTCTTTTTTCCTATATCCGGTAAATAATCGGACATATTCCTTCATTATTTCACATATATTCTACTTTTCAATTTCAGTTTTTGAATTTTATTTTCCATGGTGACATTTCGCCTTCTTTGGTAGTAGCGGTTGTGATTTTTATCCTTGCCCGACATCTGTATAGATTGATGTATTTTTGGTATGACATAGTATCTCTAAAGAGGTTTTAATTTATAAGAACCATGGAGGGTGAATTTAAAATGTACCGACTCGGCATATTAAAATTGTCCGAGATATGAAGAGAAATTATGATTACTATTGCATAAGTGTCATTTTGGTCATACATTGTTGGCTTTTTGATACATTATCGCCATTTTCCCGAGTAATTCAATCTATCACTTAGCTCATAATCTTACATAAACATTACCCTCATACTCACGCTGACTCTCACACTTGTGTCCAAGGAATCACTACACACACACACCCACACACACACACTTTTCCTTTTACATGTTTTACTATGTAATTGTTTTATATATTTGATAATATGATTTTTATATGTATCCAGATGAAGGACACTGGAATCCAGGTCACAAAATTATTTTTATCCGGATCCAATGAACCCTCATAGCTGTACTGTAATTATTTAATAAACTTTATTATTATTATATTATTTTGGTAATTTTTGGAAACCTTATTTTGTACATATTTAGGGACTTTATCCTATAAAAGTTAAAAGCACTTATCGAGGTCGCACTCTATTATTCTTTAAACTCTAAATTATAAATCTATCAGGTTCGGTGAAGCTGTCAAAGCCTCTAATGGCTCCAGAGCCGTTAAGGCTAATCGTGCAGTCAGTTCGAAAAAACAAAGATCAGCCACAGATTCAAAATAAAATGGATAATTGAGAACGCTAAAAATGCTCATGCAAAGTATCCTTTGACGACAGTGAAATGTAATTTGTATGTGGCATTGACATTAGTAAATAAATTTTTGTTTCTCTTATATTTATTAGTTATCATCATAACAATAGTTTCAACATCATCATCCGGTGTAGACAGAGTAGATTAAGAAGAGATGATGATGTTTTATATTGGTGTAATTGTTTTATTAAATTAATAAATGGTTATAATGGTCAGCCACTCATGGTAGATAGCGAGCAGTGGTATCGAGTCGCTTAAGGTTGAAAACAAACTGACTCACATAAATTGGGTTCATAATATACATATAAAATAGAATTAAAGTGTATGTTTTAATGTCAAAGTAACAGCTTTTTACTAAATGCATATGAAAGTATATACGGTAATTATAAGAAAAAAAATATATTTTTATTGTTGTCCGTATATCTCCGAAACGGTTTGAATGATTTTGACGGGACTTTCACTGGCAGATAGCTGATATTATAAGGAGTAACTTAGGCTACTTGTATTTGAGAAAAATAATTAGGGTACCGCGCCAATTTCCTTTTAAGTAGTCCACGCGAGTGAAGCAGCGGGCACAGCTAGTAAAATAAAATATATTATATATGTTCTGCATGAAGTGCACAAATAATATATTATATCTAAAGAGCGGTTGGATTGTGTAACTCCGAACATCAGGCTAAGAGCACTTCATTGCTTAGACAGCCCATTGCTAGATATAGGCCTTTCCTAAGGTTACCCATCGAATCCGACCTCCGGCTTTCCGCATGAAGTCACAAAATTCTTATTAAATAATTTAGTATTACAGTATAATATAATATGTTGGTAAGTGTAGACTATATAATATTGCACCTTCGTTTACAAAACAAGTAAAGAATTTTGTATTGAAGGAAAGTATTTTTACAAAACACCGGTCCTTGACATATCTGGAACAGTCCAACATTGTAGCAACACACCACATGTGCGGGGACTGTTGACAACTTTAATTTGCACACAGAGAAAGGCAAAGGACTACATTCTAACTGCACTGCCAGTATAATGTCGACGGTAAATTTAAATATGTATTGTTTCACTTATGATGCGGCCCGCGGCGAAATTATTCGTTTCGGTTTCGGAACGCAGAACTTATCGCAAGAATTTACTGGCTGAATAATCAATGTCCCTTGGCTTGATGTTTAGTTCGACGTCTGTCATGTATGTCGTCGACAAATTTGGCGGGTATTTATCTGGTTAATTTGTAGTTTGTTTTTGTAATTGACCTATTTCCTCGCGTATACTAATGTATGTTTATTTCTTTTTTGATTTTTTCACCAGTATGCGTTACTAATAATTTGTATTGGTTTTGGGTGCTCAACAGATCTACTTTAGCTGAATTTTTTATAATTTGACATTGGCAAAAGTGTTTACAAAAGCGAAAAAAGTTAAAAAAATAACTTATTTATTAATCATTTCTGTTTTTATCACGTAATGTAAATGTATCTTCAAACCGGTAAAGAATTCAATAATAATAAACTTTGCAACAAATTCTCAATGAGTTTAAAAGCTTTTAACTATGGCATAGTTTTATTGATTTTTTAAACATTAATTTAAGCTGATCACTATTTCTTATCAATTCGCACGATATTAAAAAACTAAAATGTTATACCCAATTTCAATAAAATGTATTTTTAAAAATAAACCTTGTTATGCATGATTGAATTAAATGTGTTTTAAATTGATAAAACGAAAACGCTAATAAAAAAGTTTTAGCCACGAATTTAGTTCACTAAATCACGAAGTTATAGTTATCAACAAAAAGCAAGGTGACGGGGCGTGGGAAGCAAACTATTGTACCGACTGTAATATTTCGCAGACACGATTACTCACAAACCACAAATATCACAGGCTTGTGTTGTTAAATAAACAGATAACTATATGTATATAACCCACGGATATGGCCGACATGGGTATAGTGATGTTAGATATTATAGTTTATATCAATATAAAAAAGTTCTTAATCACGTTAGCTAACCTAGTATAAGGAAATAATATTATTAGGTTATTTTATATGAAATTGGCATTTTTTGAACTGTACACCTTGATCTCAAATATCTGGCGTTTGGTTATAAAATACATATTCAAGTTTATTTCAAATTTAGGCTTGTATATTTGTGTTTCGAATTTTGTGACTCTTTTGTATTCGCACCATTTGATTTTTCATTGACATCGTTTTTCACAAAATGAAAATTTTAAATATCGCGTTATTTACGAATATGAGTTCCACAGTGGTATCAGCGCTGCAGAAACAGCTCCAAAGATTAATTTTGTGTATGAGGAAGTTACTGTAAAGGATGGCACGGTACGTTTTTGTTCTGGAAATTTCGACCTACGAAATAAACCACGTGGACGACCGGAGACCCTAGTTGATAATGAAGATTTAAAGGTGATCGTGGAAGCGGATCCATCGCAAACCACGTCAAAGTTAGCGGCAGGCTTTGGTGTGATAAAATATTTTTTATTAAGTTGAAACAAATTGGAAAAGTGAAAAAGGTCGAGAAATGGGTACCGCATGAGTTGACTGAAGCACAACAACAAACACACATTGAGTGCTACGTTACATTACTCGACCGTCACAATAACGAGGGAATTTTGAATCGTATTGTTACTTGTGACGAAAAATGGATCTTTTACGATAATCCGAAACGTTCATCACAGTGGTTGAACCCAGGAGAACCGGTCAAATCCTGTCTGTTGACTCAGAAAAAGGTACTAGTGAGTGTTTGGTGAGCCAGTGCTGGTGTCATATACTACAGCTTCCTAAGATCTGGCCAGACGATAACGGCAGATCTGTATTGTCAATAATTGCAAACCATGATGGAAAAGCTAGCCGTTAAACAATCGAGACTGGTCAATCTCTCTAGCCCACTGCTGCTTCAGGACAACGCTACACCCCATACTTCACGACAGACGATCGCTAAACTAGAAGAAATGCGGTTGGAATGTCTCCGAAGAACAAACAAAACCAACCAAGAACGACCATCCCATCAGAAGAACCATCCCACCAAGGCTCCAACAGATTACCACTTTTTTCGGAATATGGACAATTTCTTGCAAGGAAAAAAATTCGATTCCGATGAAGCTGTCCAAACCGCCTTCAAAGATTTTATTGATTCTCGCGTCCACAATTTTTTCAACAATGGAATCAAAGAAGTACTTATAATATGGCGAAAGTGCATAGATAATAACGGTACATACTTCGATTGATTAAATGTATAATTTCATACTATTTCTTTCGTTTTACTTATTCCATATAAAAACTAATTTCATATGTAAGGACTTATTATTTTTTATATATACAATTTGTGGCCAAATTGTATGCGTGTAGGTGTACATTTATAATAATATTATAAAACACGAAATATTGTTTGTTTGTTCGAACGCGCTAATCTCTGGAACTATCGGACAGATTTAAAAAGTTATTTTTGATTTTTATAGCTTTCTTATTGAGGAAGATTATATTATAGGTGATATGTATAACTTCAAACTACGACTTTAAGGGTCGGAGCAGTAACCATGATCGTCAAATAATCTGGAAAGCTGTAGGCAGGTACGGTTTTTTTTTTTAATCGAAGCACGGCATAGTTACTACTTTGTTTGTACCTGATGGTGAGCACAATGCAATCCAATATCATCGGCGACTACCAAGGTATTTACAATCCATCGTTCCAAAATGAGAAAAACCATAGGCTACACGGATGCGGTCGAATAAATTTAACACGATGAAATTGTCATATTATTTACTATAATGAGTCTTTGTCGTTTCCGGCCGCGACATACAAATTATCTATTTATTAATGTCAATTAAGTGACGCATGCTATACGGATCAATTTAGCCGGACTTCGGCGACCTTCTCGTACCGATACGATACGTGGCTGACACGACATTATATAGAAACCATTGTATGTATAATTTAAGCATTGTTAAGAATGCTTAAATGCGGAGTCAATCTGGCGCCGCGTTCGGGAGCAAGATATAATTTTCCGCCTGGCCCTTACAGCCTTAACTAACATATAAAACTTAGTAAGTGATAAGTAAATTTTGCTGAAATATATCGCAAAAGTTGGGATTATTCATCTCCGAGACTAATATCGGTTATACATGGCTTCCATCCGATATTATAAACATTGTTATTGAAGTTATACGAGTATTTCATTTGGTGCGTTTAGTAGAAGGTAATATTGGAACTGCGCGTGCATCATATGACGGAAGTGCGACATGAAGTGTGTCATCAATGATAATAATGTAATTATTATTATTACTGTATTATTATTATTAAATGTAACATTATTCCCATTATTTTGATAGTTAACTTCATTATGTTATTGAATTATTTTTGTCTTGTTACACCAAACAAGTATACCGCACTCACATTATTTATACGTTAGTTAATTTTAAATCGTTACATAAATCGTTTGAATATATGAAATGTAAGAGCTTGAAACTTGCTGAGACCGCGCCGCTCCGGCTTTGTCAAGGTCGGCGCGGCGCGGTGCTGCGTGTTGCTGCGCACTGTCCGCTCGAAAGTAAAACAAAACCGGCGGTAAATGCATACAGTCAAGCTGTTTCGATGTCATGCCGGTAAATATTTATTCTACAGGAATATCCGGTTACTTTATCGCTTTACATTATATTTACCAGAAGCATATTATTAATAGCTCATAACTGTATATTGTGTTATGAAATAAATAAAAATTGACGAGATTTTATACCTTAACTGTATACGTGGGCACACTAAAAAATTCTAGAATGAATAAGAAAACAGTACTATGCCTGGTCAAAAATATTTTTTGTCGTTTTTCAAAATATTCTCTCATAGCTTCAAGAAAGTTTTTCATACGAATGAACCAATTTTGAAAACATTTATGTCACTCCTCCGTGGTGACCTCGAAAACAAGCTTTTTATACTCTTCAACGGCTTCTTCTGGGGTTGAAAATCGTTGACCGCGTAAATGAATCTTGATTTTTTGTAAACAGGAAGAAGTCTCATGGTACCAGGTCGGGATTGTGTGCAAGATGACCCATAACATCCACCTTATCCCCTTTCGAAAATTCGTTTATCTGTCTGGCCGTATGAGAACTGACATTGTCATGCTGTAAGATGATAAGGCGTTTTTGGTTATTTTTACGGAGTTCGTCAATAACTTCCGGCAAACAAACGGTCGTATACCAATCGCTATTAACTGTATGACGATCTTCCAAAGTGTCAGTAACCACGTGTCCGTTTTTATTTAAGAAAGTAGCAATCATCCGCTAATCGGTCGACCGCACACTCGCCACTTTGGTTGGATTCGGCTCACTTGGAAAGATCCAAAAAGCCGATTGCTGGGGATTGCTTATTTTGGGACTATAGCTGTATCTTCACCTGTCACTATGTCCCACATCAAATTTGACGTTCCTTCGTTGGATCTGGTAAGCATGACATTGCACCAAGTGACGCGGTCCGTTTATTGAGCCTCAGTTAAATTGTGAGAGATTCACGAGAACACATTTTTTGTAGGATTGATTGTGTCTGACTCACACCTATGACTAAGGATGCCCGAATCTCATGGTAGATCATATGCATGTCTGTTTCGATCATACAGCGTACATCATCGATGTTTTCGTTGTTCACAGCGGTAGACGGATTACCATCACGAAATTCGTCACTGAGATTAACACGAGCCCGTTGAAATTCTGCTGACCACCTATAAACACTTGACTTGCAATGGTGCTTCATTGCCAAAGCGAGCGACACTTTGCTGAACCATCAAACAACACTTAAAATCGTAATAAATCATACTACAAATTTTTTTTACGACTTATATCCATGGTAAACATTTACATAATCAGAACACTTAAATTTTAATTCAACCTTAATTTTTAAGCCTATTTTATGTATGTCTGTTGTTATAAATATTAATTAATTAATTCTTACTGTTATAAAATTTACTTCGTTTTATTATAATCAAGCTGTGTTTACTATTAAGTTGTGTATTGTAATCAAAATTTTAAGTAATATAATAATTATGTGCCAATGTAACAATAGTTGTGTAACTATCGAAATAAATAAATTAACATAGACACGCAATATTTAAAATGGTGCCAAAATGTAAAAACAAGTGATAAATAGATGAAAAACGTTGCATTTTAAATCCAAAGAGTTCCGCCCCTCTTTAAATATGATAATTAGTTTTAAATATTCTTAATGTAGGTATCCAGTTCGGGAAATTTTTAGTGCGCCCTGTGTTTTTAATAATTGCTGGTCGCAAATGTTTTTGGATTGTTCTGTAATTACCATCAGCTGGAGCTTAACATATTATACAAATCTTAAAAAGCTTTAAAAATACTATAAAGAGCTTCATACCAATAAATTATCCTATGACGATCAACCTGAGCGTAGTTGTCTATCAATGTAAGAATCTTAGAACAGGATCAGTTGTTCAAGAGGTTACCACCTATAAGCATACAAACTCACAAACTTTACCTTTTTAATAATACTAATATTTTTTATTGTTTGAATTTATCGTTAGACAATAAATAATTATTAATTAAAAAAGTTTTTTATAACAAGTTTTTTTTTTCAATATTTAAGTATTTATTAAAATGAAAATTTGCAGTCACTAACCGCTTGTGAGTCCCATCCTTCACTATATTGTACAAATTGTATAATAGAGTTATTTACTTAATGGTACTCCTCACTCAGGAGTGCAGGTAACCGTTTACCATATTGAATTGAGTGTGACAACATTTTATTTTCATATTCTTCTCAGCAAACCCTTTCATTTGATATCTATTTCATGGGGGTGCTTAAAAAATTATTGGGCCGTGATCTTTAGGCGTCCACTATGATGAATGACATCACTTAACTAACCACGCATCCTCATCTAAATTAAACGTGTATGTAAAATATCAGCGCTATGGGTTGACGATAACTGTTTTAAAATTCAGTTGCAAGATTTGACCCATACTTACAAGGCAAGTTAAATAAAAGCTTTTAATCATTGACAATTTTAAGCACGCAGAAATATTATATTTAGTAATTTAATAGCTTATGCAATTACCTAAATAATTTGTTATTATTACTCATAAGTATTAGAAGCGTTTTGTAGGCGTCTGTACTCGTTGCAACCTGTATCACAGATAGCAACGCCCTCAGCGTGTGTTCATTCTCGTACTCGTACGTATGAGAGAGATTAAATTGCACCGAAGGCTTTAACGTATTCTTTTTTCCATCTGTAATGAATTAGGTAGCGTATTTCAAGAGAGTACACAGTCGCCTAAAATTTTCAACCTCTTTCATTGTCAATATCACTGCAAGAAAGTATAACATAATAAAACCGAGACAGAGAATTTGTGTCTGAATAAAAAAAAACATGTAAATCAAATGAGTAGTTTTCGAGTATAACATTATATAATACTTACCGTACGAGTATCGCTTCTATCAGAGATTAAAAACTCTCTTTACTTTACTCTTGCAATAATTCGAAAATCAAACTAAGCTGTACATTTACTACCAACTTTAACCACAAATGACGAGACTGAACGTGAGCCGCATCGCATCTCTAACTGCACTGTAGGTTATGAATTATGTGCAACCGCAAACAATTGCCACATACTTAGTTAGTACTATTTTGTGGTTAAGTACCCGTTTACATGACAAAAGTCAACGTTAAAATAATGTATATACGAATTATGCTAAAAAACTATATTTTGTCATTTGCCATTTCCAAATATATTCTTCACTAAGTGTGATTCGTATTTGCAATAATCAGCCATGATCATCAAATGATTTTTAAATATAATAGAAGTAATAGAATACCGAATTTTGACTTGGTCAGACGTTGCTCACATCCGTTCCATCAACTAGAAACACGATGATAGTCATAGCTAAGAACACTCTCAATCAATTCAACATTGAAACAAAAAAAGTAGTTCAGAATCAGTTATGTCGTGTAGGAGCTACGATGCCACAGACAGATAAACAGATACACACATAAACGGATAAATAGACACATAAATTTGCGTTACTGTTTGCGTTGGTGGTTAAAAAATTAAAAGAAAATTAATTAAAAACTAATGAGCAATCATTTCGTAGGACATTGTATTTACGTGTTACTAACCTTTACGCCAGCGCACGCGGATAAAGCAGTTAAGGGGTGCTATTTATTCCGACTTACTTAACAAAAAACAATATTTAAGGCTAGCTGAGTTGTGTAGCCTAATGCTAGTAGCCTATACAATTCCTCGTGAATCTGGATTTCATATACAAAAATAAATATTAGAATACGTTTGGTAGTTTCATTAAAAAAAAAACTCTTCCGCTTTATTTTATTAGTATAGGTAGATTAGTATAGACTAGTATAGATATAGATAATCCACTTCACTAGTGCACAATGACCAAACTATATTATTAACTATATAAAATGCCAGAAATATTACTTAATATATGGCTCAATAACATGAGTTTATGAATTAAAACAAAACCCACGATAGGATAGTTTAAGATTTTGGCAAAAACTCAGTTTTACGCTTACAGACTTGAGATATTCTCCTTCTTTATTGTAATTGCTTGCGGCACTGGCTTCGTGTGGAATTCGCATTATTATCGGCGAATCGGTTTACCATTCAAATCTCTCAAGTACTAAACAGTTTCACATTTTGTTCATTCATAACAAAATTTTAGATGTTTTAAATCACAGTTTGTAGATTGTTTAATGCACTTTACAATTGTTCCTTTTTTGGGCTTAAATGTAAATCCGAGCTTAACCTAGCTACTTATGATTTCACTAATAATGTAAATGAATGTGATGTGTGAAATTTGAGTTTTAAAGGGATGATAGCTGGTGCTACCAACTTGAACGCTGAGTTGTTAGACTTAGGTACAAATCCTGCAACGAATATGAACTTTCGGTGCGGTGCAGCATAGTGATTTAGTTTGGCTTGTGGTTTGGCGGTAGCGTAATCTTTTGTTTGAATATTTCGCGCCATACATATAAACCAGCGTTCGCCTCATTCCAGCATATATGTTGACTCGAGGTCTATTTGGTACATGGTAAACACGAATACAAAAAAACACATAGCAACAAAATACAGCAAAACATTTTTTTTAAAAAGACCGCTGTTAGAAAATAAGTATTAATGGGGCAACCTACTCGGGATCATTGGCCGGAATCGGCGTTCCTCGGGTTCGATTCTGGGACTGTTTTTGTTTCTCGTGTATAAAATTGCAAATGAAACTTCACTTATGTATATTTAAAGTGAAATGAATAGATTTAGAGGTTCGTAAATTAAATAATACTTTAGTTAAAATTTCTGAATGGTTTCCTCTAAATAATTTATTATTAAATGCAAATAAAACCAAATGTATGCGATTTGCCTTACCCAATGTTCGGCGTGTTGATTGTAGTATCAAGATATAAAGGAATTTAGTTGGCTTAGTTGATAATACTGTCTTCTTGAGTATTACGCTTGATTCAAAATTACATTAAAACTTTGGCGGGAAGATTAAGTTCGCAGTACGTAAGATTCGCCAGTTAACATATATTGCAACTGCTAGGTTAGTCTACTTCACTTACTTCCATTGCTTAATGTCTTAAGGTATTTTTCTATGGGGTTCAGCAGCTGAGGTAGACACCATATTCATATTACAAAAGCGGGCAGTTCGAGTAATATACAACATGAGACCTCGCGAATCACTAAAGAATAAGTTCTAGGAATTTAATATCCAACTTTGTCCTCCTAATACATTCTTGATAATATAATGTATATTCGGAAAAACTTTGACAAGCTAGATTTTATCAAAGAGCAGCACAGTTTTAATACTAGAAATAGACATCAATTAGTCATACCGTATTTTACGTAGTAAGACTAATAAAAGTTTTTTTAGGTAATAGTGTTAGGTTCTATATAAGATCCCGAAGCACATTACTGATTTGTCAGACAATGAATTCAAGGATTATGTCAAGCAGCTTTTACTGTCAAAAGGTTTTTATAGTGTGGATCATTATGTGATCTGTAAGTGACTCTTGTGCATCCACTAAATTATAAATATCATAATGACTATTAACTATAAATATTATGTGTATAGTTGAGAAAAACAAATTAAAAAAGATAAGCCTGATCGAGGTTCTTGTCGGTTCTTTTCGATGACCGGGGTGTTCTCCGAACCGGTGGTAGTGTTTACGTTCATAGCCTTCTTAGGGCCTAAATTGATTTTTTTTTATTATTTTTGATTTTTTAGTTTTAATTTTTCATTCTTATTTATTATTTTTCCTTTATTTATGAAACATATCTAACTTTTATGTGTGTATTAATAGGTAATAAATGTCTTTTCTCTATTTCTATTAGTAGTGTTTGGAGGTCTGCATAAAAAACCTGTTTACATTCTAGGCAAAGATTATTAAACTATTATATATTCTATAGAACATGGATGATCATATAATAATCCACATGCATTGGTCAATTGTCAACTGTTAACGTAGTTTTTAGCGTAACGAAGAATATTCCGACTTACGTATAAAAATATTTTAAATCTCGGTCAAGTAAAACCACTGTACGCCGGTTTCGTTTTTTTTATTACACATTTCTTTTTTAATTACGTTAGAATATAATTCTAGATTTGTGTGAAATTAAATTGACCTTAATAATAATTGATCTGTTTTTTATAGTATCACGGCAAAGGAACTGTAATATACCTGATGGTAAGGACAGTGTAATCCTAAAACAGCAGCGGCCACTGAAAGATTGGTAATCCATCAACGGTCAGTCTTCGCTGTCATGTAAGCCTACAAGCCTTTCGACAGTTGGATATACACTGGCTAATCCCGAAATACGACAAACTAAAAGAGAGTCACTGTGACGGGTTCATTATGATATGCATTGTCGCGAATCGTGTACAGATCTCTACACCCCGCTTGATTATTGCATATACGAGTACAGAGCTATGATGGCTCAGTGGTAGCATGTACGATTTCGCGTCGATTGAGTTCGGATCCCTAGAATGAGCCTGAGATTTTTTCGGTGTAGGAAAACATCGTGAGGAATCAATAGCTTTGGTGGTAGGGCATTTTCTAATGCCCACCTGGCTAGCTACCACCCTCAAGTTGAAAATCTGTCGCCAAGCACCAATAGGTGTGTTCCGGCAGCTGCAATTGAGAGCCAGTCTTCCACTAGGTTTACCGTGTTATCAACTTGGGCCCCATCGTCACTTAACATCAGGTGAGATTGTGGCCAATACGCCAAACCTATAACGATAAAAAAGGTGATTCCGGAACGCGACTCACCTAAGCGTGTCACTATGTATTACACTTGCTGATTATCTTACCATCTATGACCAAATCGACTTTTAACGTATGATTAAGGTAAAGTTCTACAATATAAATAACAATTCCCAGCACGTGTTTATCAATTACAAATTAACTTCCGATTACCGTTTGTGTTTACGCGTGTTATTACAAAACCAATTCCGTATTACTGTTCAGTTGTAACGTTACGAATCGTAATGCAGTAAATTAGAAGCACTTAACAAAGCACGCGATTTTGTTTACTATTAATTGCGTTATCTAATATCACGGTTTATTTATTTTTACACAATTAACAATGACTTATGTGAACAGCAATTTGTAAGTAGAACTACCTCAAATATCCAATGCTTCAGCTGAAGTGCGGGTCGTGGAGATTGTGGACACCATAATATATCCTAATATTATATAGCTCAAGATATTGAACTAGAAGTAAGTTTTTTTTTCTTATCTATTTATTAGGAAGGTTATGTAACTACGCTACGACATTAACCATGAACATCAAGCAATCTGGAAAGTTGTATGTAAGTATAGGAAGTGAGAATAACGATATGCTACACGGGTGCTTTAGCTCAGCGCAGCACCATGACGATTTAATCGAATAAAATTAACACAGGTAAAACTGTGGGTCACAACTAGTGTGAAATATTTGATGACACTGATATAATTCCACTAAAGAGTTATTTTTTTAGATCTGTCTATACTGTTAGCCTTAAGGGCTCTGAAGCCCCAGAAGGCTTTTATAGTTTCGCCGGGCTTGGGGGCGAACGCTGAAGGCACTCAGCCGCGAAAGCGTGGCAAGAAGCACAAGGGTGCCGAAGTGGCCGAATCTCGGCTTGGTCTGTTGCCTTATATGCAAACATCGCGATCTGTCTAATTAAGTAAGTGAAATATATGTACTAAGATGTCTGTACTTTTGTTTACTAGTACTAGCCTGCGACTTCGTTCCTATTGTCTTCGAAATGAAACGACTGGCGCGCCACCTATTGTGCAATGATTGTATATATCAGAAACCGTCACGGTGCACCTCTTCCTGAGGTAAAGTGCGGGTTTTGTTACCACACCAGCCCATGACGTATTGGCGATTTCAAAAGCCAAGAACTCCATAGTTCTGTATTTATCCCACACATAGTTATACTACACGAACGTTTCTCAAGCGTTCACCCGATGTTTTCCTTGTTAGCCAATTTAACCAATTAACCAATTTAAATTAGTAAGCGAATTCAGAAAATAAATTTGTTACATGACGGGGCTCGAATATAGCTCGTTATTCCGCTGGTTTAAATCACTTGACCGCTACGACTTTTCAATCAATTTCTCTACTTTTCCAATGATATAAACCAAACGTTACATCACTGGTTTGATTTTACACGAGGAGTTTGATACCGTGTTTGAAAGCTTACGAACCGTTTTCCTTAAATAAGTTATTGATATAATTATTTTGTATAATGGAAATGTAGTTTAAGTAAATAGGCAACTCTTCTGGAATAAATATTATGTAAAGTACCTTGTGTTTAATTCAAATAGTAATAAGGTTTAATTTTGTGTATAATTATTCTTATGACGTTGTTTTATTTTAGAACGTGTGAGCGTAATTGTTTGTTACGACATTAAAATTAATCAAGTTTATTATACTCCATTGAGGCTTTAATTAAGCAATATCAAGCGCGAATTTAGTCTTAAGATTAAACTGTACTTAATAATACTTATGTCCTACTCACTAGACAGAACAGAAACAGAACAAAGGAAGACTGAAGAAAAGTTTTCCATATTTTTTTCGGCCTTGATTACTTAATTATAATAGAAAATTACTTAAACATATGTCGCATTATGTTTTCTATTTAATTTATAGAAAACTTATTGGTTGTTTCACAAATGTTTTTATTCATTTTTTTCTAACTGACTATACTGAAAGCCATAAGGGCTCAGGAGCCTCGAACGGCTTTTACAGCTTCACCCGGGCTTGGGTTTCACAAATGTCATCGCTTACGTTTATATAGTATATGGGCCCTAGAGGGAAGAAGTACGTATCAGCGGCTTGATCCTACATATCTCTTCATAGAGACATCTAGCGGACTCGCAGTTATTTTCAAAAATATTATAACTTTTTTGTTTTAAACCTTGGTACTACAATTCTAGCAATCGAACCGTGAGATAAGATAGTTGAAGTTCTTTAAAGAAATTGTGATTAGTCTTGTCGTTCTTTTACTGTTAATTCATAAACTTTGGCTATTTTTGCAATATATGGTGTAATTCTGATGTTATTTTACGTAATATAGTTTGGTTATTCTACACAATGATGTGATTTTCAATCGTCTAGAAAGTTTTAGTAAAGTCCAAAATGGCTTAGATATAGATATAAAATATAAAAACGTTATCGAATTTAACTTACCACTGAAATAAACTATTAATCAAGAATAATGCTTCTGGTTCACAAATGAAAAAAAAAAAAGATATTGCCTACGAATTATTTTAAAGCACACTTCTTTCGTTTGAAAATTCAGAAGAAAATTTTATTAACGAATTTAGACTACTTTTCAAAATTGATTGGTCTATGTTACCATTCGATGAGTGTCTACACTCATCGTGGTCTTTATCTCTTGTTCTCCGTCTCAAAACTTTAAGTGATAGTAATCGATATCCGAGAAAGGTTGTAGTCGTGACCTAGTTTATTACTAAACTGTGTTCTTTCCCAGTATAACTGTTAAGAAATTGCACCGAGCCTTTTTTAATATCCTTTCTGTAAATGGATCTAGAGCAGGAGGATATATCAATGAGTTAATATGGCTTTATTGTCTTTTGTATTATTACATCATTGTATATATGTATTGTAATCATTAAAGTGGCAGTTTATTGTAATACATCTCAACGATAGTGGAAGAAATAAAAAATATTCTCTTCGAGAATAAAATTTAAATGGCAAATTAAGGATTATTGAACTAGGAAGTTTGTAATCCAGATCGATTTACCATCGAGCCAGTATAGTGAAAACATTGAATGTAATTAATATAATAATAGCATGACGGGCGGGGAGGTTATAAAGTGCGCGCGTGAGCTCGGCCGCCATTCGCCGCGCATACCCTACGCGCATGCGCCCGCTTCGTGAGTGATAAAGTGACAGTTAACCCCCAAAATGGCGGCCAAATTTTACGTAAGTGTCAAAGAGAGCTGTGTAGATTTGTGGTTTTAGAACGCACCCTGGATTTTATGGATGAAATCCGGTGAAGTAAAGTGTTTTTAGTGTCTGAGGTGGTTCATAACCACACATCTACGCGTGATATATAAATAGTTATAATAGTTATTTTATGTGTTAAATTTTGAATTTACCGCGAATTTGTGACTCGATCTAAATACTTAAGAGTAGGTTTTTTGGTGGCGCCTTGAATTTGTGAATACGCTTTGTTTCCCGAACTATACCAGAAACATTTTTTTCTTAAGTTATTAAGTTAGTTTGATTTAAAATAAAAATATACGTCTATATTAATTTAAATTATATCTCTTTTTTATATTAAAGTGTAAATGTTAATATCGCAGTAAATGAATATTTAATATGACAATACTCTTTGAGTAATTGTGTAGAAACGTTTAAAATTCAACCAATTATGTATCACCATGTCTAAAAATATTTACATCCTTCAATAAAAAATAATTAAAATTAAAAAAAAAATATTAAAAATAAAATAAGGGGAAAGTTATAATTTTTGCGTGATGCAATAGTTTAATTACTATTTAATTACTAATTAATTACTACTAATTAATTACTATTTAATTACTAATTAATTACTATTATTTAATTACTATGATATATCATTTTACAAATACATATTATTTAGTGTATATTGTATAACACATACACACACAACTTTAAAATAAAAATGTTTTCAAGCAATACCGCGGTCGTTTTTGCCGTTGTTAATATTTTATTTCTATAGGAACAATACTGTTGATGAGCTCAGATGTTGCAGGATCGAATCCTTACAAAGAACTGACTTTAATGTTATGAATGAGATAGTAAGCTTTGTTCCTAGATGTTTAATATAATATGAACTATAACTAGCTATATGAAATATCTAAAGTAAATATGAATACAATTATATTGTAAAAATATTGTATTGTATATTGCAAAAGGTTATCGAAGCCAGGATGATTTGAAAGATATGTATGGGAAAAGATTTTTGTAATATCTGACAATTTTATTACTCTAACCTCAGTTGGCTTCATAGAGTTTATTGATCCTTATAAGAGATCGATTGGCATGAAAAAAAGTTTTTGTATAAACTGCTCATTATCTAGCTGACTGTACTTTCAAAAAAACTGTGAATGCGGGTCAAAATATCTCAAAAAATTAAGCAAAAACCTCCTCAGAAAGTTTTCCTGTAGCTACAACGGTTAAGGTACCTACCCTTTCTGCCCACATCTCAAAAATCCACCCTATATACTGATTACATTGCTCAGTTTTGTGTGAATACTGCTGTGAAAAAAATATAGTAGTCGTATCTTACTTTCGAGTTTTGAAAGATTACGTTGCTTTTGGTAGACAGTATGGTAGCATTGCGGTAAATATTTTCCCAAGCTGAAAACTCTTCCTTCAAATTGAAATCCCTTCAACAGACACTTGACAGCCTGTACCTGCCGTTTTCCCACGTAGACTAACCAAATTACTGTTTTAGACCATAACTTTACTTAAAAACTTATGTCTTTCATTTAAACCCTAGCGTATAACGAAAGGAAAATCATATACATTTAGTATTTCTGGATTTTTTTGTTTATTTACAACTTTAATGAATTGATGAAACAAAGCGTAAAGATAAAAAAATGTTGATTTAAAAACACAAATATATTTTGCCTATTATTACAACTATGGTACGCAAAAAAAATCACGATGGTTCAGATCTCAGCATGTATAAATATTATTTTTTTGAGAAATCGTGCATTAATTGTGATTTGAAATATTTATAGTAACACTATCGACTGATGGTAAAACTATAAATCGAGAGGAAACCGGAATACTTGAGAAATTTGCGTCAGGTCACGTCACGGACTGGCGTGGTGCCTTTGTCATACTGGTGTTATCAACACTGCCATTAAAGATTTCAACGCGATCCCAGTGCTCAAACTATTTCATTATAATATAAACAATATACAATATAATTTCTAAATAGCTTTTATCTGTGACTTTCTTCACGTTTTCAACGACTTGCGCGCCACCTTTTGTTAAAGATTATACTAATTTAGAAACCTTCGCGGGCGTACATTCAACAACTCCCCGAAATTTCTTCGCAATCAGATGAATGGTATAGATGTGCACACGGGACAAACAAAGAAACATTCATTCATATATATAGATTTAGTAACCAACAAACTTAAAGGTGAATGAAGAAAAATTGCTTTTAATATATGTATATAGACTAAATATTCCGTTTTTGAGTCGCCTAAGAAACATAATGCCTAGGTTTATGACAAATTATAGCATGAAGTAGAGAAACGTCGCCACGGGTCATTCGCTCCATTCGCAATTTTAGTTCCGCCACTATAATACACAGTTTTCATGTCTGACGCATTAACACACAAAAATTACTTGAATATTATCGGTAAAGTTCATCCAAGTGACATTATTATTTAATAAAACATTAAAGTGTCAATTGTTCATACATTCTATTAATAATTTCTATAATTATTTTATTTTGTCAATTATATTAAAATCACGTAGTACATGCCAACTTACGTACTAAGTTATTCTAGTTATCGGTCAAGCAAAACAACTAAAAGTGGACGTAGCTTTACACATTCGTATTAACATTTTAATAACCTGCAACAATAGATAGATCCGAATGGAACATTCTAGATTCGCGTGTCATAGATTTTACACTTATTTGTGACGATGGTGTATCGGCAGTAAAAATTTCTCGGTAACTTAAAGTCATGGGTTCGGATATTACAAGTATAATTTTTCAGTGCAAACACACGCTATGATACAACCATTGTATTAAGGTGACATTATATTAAACCTCACCTGGTCATTTACCATTGACGAGAGGAAAATCTGTTGGTTGTCTAAATATTTATTGTTCGGTTCAGAGTTTCTTTTTTAGGTCTAGCGTGTTACAATATTTGTTTTATCGTCACTTCATATTTCTAGTTTTAATTATTTCCTACGAGCGGATACGTAGGGAAGTTACAATTGTCAGTGCAAAAAACGAAATCTATCATATCTCAAACAACAGGCGTTTCCAACGCTGGGTTTAAAGTAATAAAAAAGTATTAGAGATCATAGCTAGTTTTAATTTAATATGCTCATGATTACTGGATCTGTCAGACATGTTGACTTCCTGTAGATCAGTTTCTCTTTCCGCAAACGCGTAATAACCCAACGTTTTCACTTTTCAAATGACACTTAAGAATTCACTTGTTTCTGAACATTTACAATGACTCGAGTTTATTCTTGTTTACATTAATGAATGAGGTGATCAACAGCGACTATTTGCATGGAGAAATATCGAGGTTTTTCGTTAATTTTTTTTTATTAGGTACTGAATGTAAAAAACTATATTTTTTTAAGGTTCAAATACATATTAACATGTAACTATAGTTAAATACATGGAATGTTGAAGATTAAACTTTCACAAAGGCAGTCTTAACTTTTGATGTATTTATCTACTAGCAACCACGGGCGATTCCATTCGGGTTAATAATGTAGCTCTGACCCCTGAAATAATATTTAGAATCGGACTAGTATATCAGACTAGTGATATCTTCCACAAATATACAAAAAATAACAATTATATCTTTTTAATAATACTTACATTATAAAAATCTTGTGTACGTCTGTTTGTGATCGTGTAAATTTGAACAACTTGACTTATTGAGCTTCTCAGATATATGAGTCTTGATACCGTTGTAGAAGATAGGAAATTATTTTAATTAAATCCTAAAACACAAAAAATAAAATTTGTTAATTGTTATTTCCTATCTAATATAATAGATTCTAGTGTCGAAGGGAATTTTTAATTATGTTAATATGAAGAATTTCCATCCTTCGGAGCAGAATATACTTAAATAAGTTTATTATAATTAGTAAATTAATCAACATTAGCTAAAAGTCTTGGTACTCGAATAATAACTGTTAATATAATGCCGTTTTTTTTAAAATAATGTTTATCAAACTTAACTTTTGCCTTCATCGACAACTTTCAAAGCAGATCTCGTAATAACTTCGAATAGGACAGAGATTACTCTTTACATTTTTTTACCGTAATAAAAGAGCGACGATATCTTTAAGCGACCCACGCAACGCCGCCCAGCACCGTATAGCGCCGCACTGGCCTTGGAGTTTCCAGTAGAAAACTAGCTACAGGATACGATATGAATCGTTGTGTAAAGTTTATTCAACTCGGTACATGAAGGGATTTCTTTGTAAAAAGAAAAAGTAAGACTAAAGTAAAGTAAGACTTCTTTGTTCTTATTGAAATTATATTTAAAATAAATGAGTCATTTTACAATTTAGAGTAGACAGTAGATAATATAATTTACAATCTTATCTATACTATACATTACAAATAAATAAACTTCATTTCTCTTTTAAGAATTAAGTTAACTTTTTAAATTTACTGTGCAAGTTGACTATAGATTTTACTGAACATTATTACTGTTCAGAAAAAGCAGAATTTATTTACTCTCAAGTTTTACTCTCAATAAAATTTCGTCAAACTATAATTTTATTAGCTAATGATGGGTATAAATGAATGAAATCATATTTATAAATTACTCAGCCAGAAGATCGGTCCTGAGATTGGATATAGATAGGCGTAGGCTGTAGTAATCAAAATCACATGCCTATTTGATACTTGTTAAACTCAAACATGACACAAAATTGTTTTGGGAATCAAATCAGCGATATCTCAGATAAATAACACTGCCATTGCGTCATGAAGTCGATAAAATTCGAATGCTCTACGTCCCAATAAAAATAGGCTTAATGATTCTTATAGTAAGTAGTAAGTCAAGGTACAAGATTTGTTTAACGATATTTATGATGCAATAACAATGGACTGTCTAGTTTGTAATGCACTCGCGCAACTCTCTGCATGAGCATTAACGATTGTAAATCGATATGTTTGTGTCAAAGATTTATCCGTACATTTATTTAATAAATTATGTGTTATGTGACGATGGCTCAGTAGTTCAATTCGGACATCAAGTCGATCAACTTATGTTTATCCATTCCAATCCAACATTGAGTCTGAACTTTTGGTTAAGAAAAACATCCTGATGAAACCTTAGCATAGAAGGGAAATTTTGAAATGCTTACCTAGCTACCTGTCACTCTTAAGTTGTGTTCAGGCTTTCACTTCTAGGCTTAGCGTGTTGCCACTTTGGGCCACATCGTCACTTAACATCAGGTGACATTATTGTTAAAAACATTATAGGGCGATTTATTCCTAGCCATCACTTGTACGCATTAACCAAAGTATACCACTTAAAATAACTTAAAGCTGATACATTAAAACACTAAGTAAACAATCAAGTTCCCGCCGAAGAATCGGTTAAGTGAAATTGCAATTTTTTTTAAACATTGCTCAAGCGCTCGTGGGATTAAGGTCGCTTCAATCTGCGCCGTTAGCTCAATAATAATTCGAAGCTTATAATTTGTTAGCGTAACATTGCATCGATTGTTATAGCTGGCGAGACGAGGTGTCGTATATTACACGCGTCGCGAAAATAACGATTCCCTAATCGCGTTATTTTTATATCTTTATCCATTAAATAATGTAAACAAGAGGCAAAGGCGAAATAGTCACCACCAAGTCGTAGTGGTGGAGTGGTTTGGCCCGGCAGAATGTCAATTGATGTCCGCAGGTTTGCGTCCCGACATATATGAGCAAACTTTTCGTTTGCTAATTTGAATTTGCTAACACTATCGACTGACAGGAAAAGAAAACATCTTGAGGAAACCTGAAAGTTTGAGATATTTTTTTTGTAGTACAACTGTATATAGGGAAAACATTATATAACTGTCAGTTTCTTGTTGCCAATACGTAGTGGACTGGCGTGGTGATTAATTCCGTGCCTTCCTTTGGGTAGCGTCCCTTGCCCAGCAGTGGGACCCGTACAAGCTGGTATTGTTTATTATAATAAATTTTATGCGTTGCTTTTTTATCATTATAGGTTTAGCGTTGTGGCCACAAAGCCACGAAGTGGCCCAATATGATAACACGCTACACCTAGTGGAAGACTGACTCTCAAGTGCAGCTGCTGGAATACACCTATTGGTGCTTGGCAACAGATTTTCAACTAGATTGTGGTAGCTAGCCAGGCGGGCATTAGAAAAAGCTCTACCACCACGCCATGGTTTCCCTACGGTGTTAACCTTCACCAAAAGCTCAGGCTCATTGCATGGATTCGAACTCACGTCAATTGACGCGATGTCCGTACACGCTACCACTGAGCCATCATTACTTCAAGGCTATTATTGCTTGAAGTGATGTTAAATATCATTACGGTCTGCCTTATTGGCGGTGAGCAGTATATGTTTTCGCTTAAAAACAAAAAGCATGTAGCCTTAGTATATTACACCATTGTCCATTCGCAAGTGTCATAGCGCCTATTGTGTGAACTTCGTTAAACAGTCATAACTATATAATAGTATTTAGCGTGAAAACATTACACGGCTAAGGTAATTATTAAGCGTTAATAACTGTTTTTAGATGTCATCTCGACGCACGTGGGAACTATGTTACGCGAAAAGCTTCACTAACCATTTTATACTAATACAATGCAACGTACTTGGTGGTTGGTAGGCTGTTAAATTTTAGCAAAAAATATTCGCATTGGCGAACATTTCATGATGTAATCTATAGTAATATTACAAAACTGAAGAGTTTGTCTGTTTGTTTGAAAGCGTTAATCTGTAGCTTACTAGTCACATTTGAAAAATTGTTCCTGAATTTTTTAGTCCGTTTATTGAGAAAGGTTATAGGCTTTATAACTTTATGCTATAACTCTAAGGAGCCGAGCAGTAACCGGGAACTTCACCCAATCTGGAAAACGGGAAGTAAGAACAACAATAGAATACACGGGTGCATTGACGGTGCGACGGTGTGGAGAATTGGTTAAATAAATTTAAAACGGATGAAACCGTGGGGCTTAGCTTTGTATTATAGTAGCTCGGTAAATTGACGGTACTATCACTGATGGTAAGCACAGTACAATACAAACACAACGGTGACCACCGAGAGATGGCAATCCATCGGCGTTCGCCGCTGTCGTGCCGGCCTGCAAAAAGTCGAAACAACTCTACCACCCCGCTATCGACATATATTATCCTCGTTCGTTAATCAGCAGGTTGGCTTGGGCGTCTCACTTCTAAAGATGTAATTTGACGCCACTAACATCTTTAATATGTTATAATAATGAAAGAGCTAACTGTTTGAAAATTTATAAATTTGATTATATATTTTAAGGTCCCGTATCTCATCATGAAAAACGGAACCCTTATAGGATCGCTTTGTTTTACATCTGTTTAACTGTTCATATGTCAAGGTCCTTTTATCGAAAATAGCTTAAGGCATAAAGTTAATATTAATATCGAATAAAATGACTTATGGCCTCATACTGCTGTTGTAAATCAAGTTTCTAGGTTGATGTTACAAATAGTTACGGTCCTTCATACTTCAGAAAAACCCATAGGATACTTACCTGGAACCTACAGTCTTGAAATTTGACACAAAGTCAGGTTTTATGGCATAAGTTAAGGAATAAATTCTAAAATAATGAATTTCAAATAACATGAGTTTATGATTTATAATAAAAACATGACACATTAGTAACTCACCAAAAACCTTTTAAAATACATTTTATAAACGCTGGTTAGTACTATCCGGAGACATCTACAAGTAAGTACATATTCGATCTTATCCGTTAATGCTTTATAAGTTTTATTATATAAAAATTAAACAAAATCATTTATTACCTTTTATAATAGAGAAAGTGTTGTGGCGTTGTTGTTAAATTATTTGGAACTTTAATTACATAGTTGGGAAAGCCTTCAGAATCCATTATAAAAACACGATTCGATTATCGAATATGAAATAACGAGAATACAATTATAATGAAACTCCATATTATAAGCGTAAGAAATTGGCCGCTTGCGCTAGTATTACAAAAGCGCTCGATGTTATTCTATATACAGGCTGGAGGTGCATGTTTAACGTTACATTTAAATACTGTACTTAGTCGATCGACAACAAAAGTCAACGATATGACAATCAAAATGAGAATGTCCATCTTCGGGTTCCGATGTAGTAAAATACGTTGCCTCCAACAATATTAACAGAGGTCCTCACGATATGATAGCTCGTGCGAGATACATTCTGCCCTCGCCATCGCCTCGCACGCCTTTTAAGACAGTCAATAGTACACTCAATAGGAGCTGTCGCTTAGTCAATAGCACGAGCAGCAGTTCATTAGTATTGTTACAAATATCACATCGACATATTATATATATTAAATAGTATGGTATTTCAGTGACGTGTTGGTAGGGGAAGTCGGTCCTTGTAACAATATGATATATCAATTTGCTAATTAGCAAAGCAGCTGTGCTTTTTTAATTGAAAGGATGTGGTTAGCAGACGCACGCTCACGAAGCGTTTCGATAAGTCCTCAAGAGTCTTCACTGGACTCAGTTAAGATTAAGGTCCTTCTTGATTTTAAGTAGCTGTAGGCTACAGTAACACTTAAAACCAGGTGGAACGCATGTCTGTTGGCTATTTCTTGATATAAAAAAGTAAATCGGTAACATGTACAATCGCATGCGTCAATGCGTGTCAATTCTACAAATACTGCACTCCAATACCTACACTTCGTTCCTACATATTTACATAATTCAAATAATTCTGTAAATTTTTTTGTTTCACTTTGTTGTGACGTTTTTATTTTCACGAGAAAAACTTTAATGTATTATCATAGCTGCCAGAAATCAAATTGTATACTGGCGCAGAATTGTAACTTTTTCGTGATATGTACTTTTTTAGTTCTGACATTATTCTGTGCTGATCCGAAGACCATATATTATTAACTTTTACGTCAAAGATGTAATATTACAATAGACCTTGTGACCTCCAATGGTTCCGTATTTATCTTTAAGCAAAATATTTCCTCATGATTTCTTTTGTTAATTGACGGTTAAAATCGATTTGGCTATTTATTTATTGATTGATTGTTTTATTGTATTTAAATAAAACAAAGTGTTTATTTGTTTCTTATAAGATAAATGAAGGTCTTCCGACAAATAGGCAGTGGATATTTAACTGTAAAATAAGTATAGTCGATGTTGTATTCTTAATCAGAGTTTAGATACATGGCAGGCATGCTTCAGGCATGAAGCAATGATGGCTCAGTGGTAGTGTGTACGGATATTGCATAGATTGACATGAGTTCGAATCCCTGCAATGGGCCTGAGCTTTCGGTGAACGAAAACATCGTGATGAGACCATAGCATGGTGGTAGGGCTTTTGCTAATGCCCGCCTGGCTAGCTACCACAATCAAGTCTGTCGTCAATCAAAAATCTGTCGTCAAGCACCAATAGGTGTGTTCCGGCAGCTGCACTTGAGAGCCAGTTTTCCATTAGGCTTAGCGCGCTACCATCGGGCCACATCGTCACTTAAGATCAGGCGAGATTGTGGTCACAATGCCAAACCTACGAGTATAACGATAAAAAAGGTAGTTAAACAAATATGAATTATGTACGACTGGATTGCGACCACCATAGAGCATATGTAACATCCACCAAGCGGCACGCTTAGATGGCACGCTTAGACGTCCTATATGTGTCGCATTTTGGGGTCAACCGGTGTATATACAATAATCAAGCGAGTTGATAGGTATCTGTACTGTGTTTTAAGAGAGGTAGGGCACGGAGAAACTTCTTTGGAAATTTCTCTCCACTTGGTACAGTCAGACAGTTGGAATACCTGCGCCCTACAGAAGATCGCAGCCAAATAGCCTTGTGTTGTGTTCCTGTGGTGAGGTGAGGTTGCCAGAGCTCCTTGGGAAGGGTAGTTCAAGGTTGGCAACGCGCTTGTGATATCTATGGTATTACAAGCGTCTGTAGGTTACGGTAGTCGTTTAACATCAGGCGGGCCTTATGCTTGTTTGCTAATATAGCTCGTTTTGGAACTAGCTGCAACCAGTAGTTTTACAGAGCTTAAAAAAATTAAAATATAAATAAAACTGCTTAGTTTTTATATCGGAAATTGTTTCGCAAGAATAACAGATAATAAACCTTCAGGTGATAAAAAATAATAATGTTAATTGCACAAGATTTGATGCGGGCTTTATGATTTATGTTTATTTGCGTGGCTCTATCCGCTATCGCAAGGCTAATCGGCTGATAGCTCTAACAATGCGATTGTGGTATGTGAGTTGTTTTAAACTTCGTAGTCGTATAAGCAACAGAACTTAGCCTTTACTAACAATAGTCTTACCACGAATCTCCAAAAAAATAAATAAACCGTGTAATGATTTTTTATCAATCATTTTTATATTTTAATCATATATATTTATTTTACCTTATTTGTTTTCACATTACTTCATTTATTGTGTTTTCGGTAGCTTTCCGAAGGCATCTTATCTTTAGGTCATTTATTATTTTAATGTAATACAAACTTCTTTTACGTTCATATTTATATAAATAAGAAGGCCGTATACAATGATTGTATTTATTGGCTGAAATAATATTTTAAATTTAAAATATAGAACAAGACTTGAAAATAATTGAAATGACAGAGGATTGATGGTGACTTACGATCAGACGTCTGTGGCTTAACACGTACATTCTTTTACAAGATTTCTACAAGTTTATTTATATATCTGATTCTACTTTGTTATTTGGAGTCACATTTACAAATCTGGAATTCGTAAAGAAAGTTATTTTGTTATTGCAAGAGATATTAAACTAGTGCAAAACCTGGCGGACGCTTTCATACATGTTGGCTTGGCGATGCAGTTATAGTAATGGAACGGATATCTGATGCTTGTTTGCCTAATTCGTATACACACAAGCATCTCAAGACTGCTTTTACAAGCAGCCTTGGTTCGGATAAATACATAAACGTGGACTATCTTTCTAGTGAAATTTTACTGAAATTATTAGACTATAAATAAGATACTCTGTATTTTATATTTTACTTTAACGTTAATACCTTCGGAATTATACACAAATCTATTTTATTTTTCGTTTCATTATACCTTTTAACACATTTATTTCGAAAATTATACCTTTTTAATTGTCCACGCGACAACCAGGATGGTCCAGGCCATTAAGTAGTTAACATCAATCCAGGTGTTTTTATAAAACCATATGGATTGGGAACCATTTGTCACAAACTTTGACATTGATATTGACAGAGATTGTGGCCAAAGGACAAACCTATCATAAATTAAAAAAAAAAAACAATTAATTAAAACACATTAACATTAATTCACGTTATTATCATTGATGGGTAACTTCATCGTGTTGCACATGGTGCGCGCGCAACGCTCTATTTTACATATTATAATTCGTTATAATTAGATAATTAATATTTACAACTTTTTAATGTAACAATAATACCTAGATAGAATGTAAATGAAGTCAAGGTGAGCTTTGAAAGTTAATGCAAAATGATTAATTTTTTCACTAAGTTTTATTGAGTAGGTAGGTGGAGTTATTTTTATAATTTTAATTTCGCTTAAAATGCAATTATGTGGATTTAATTATATAAATATACTGAGATGCGGGTTCGATAACTGCTTTTAATCAAACAGAGTTGTTATATCGTAATAAATGTAGAGAAATGGTAAAATACCTCTACCCTACAGATGCAGTGAACACAGAAGGGGCTTCAAGGTCGGCAACGCGCTAGTGATATCTCTGTGTTACAAGCGTCCATAGGCTATGGTGACCACTTATAATCAGGCAGAACGTACGCCTATTAGCCACCTTATTTATATTTTAAAAAAACGAAGTAGAATCCAAAACCACGCGCGTCTCATGTAACTACTGTGTAATAGTAACCTAGTAGATAGATAGAGTTCATTATTTTATATTGCATATGGAATTATTTTTTTAATAGATAGTATTTGCTTAATTACATAAGTAGTATAATTCCAGATTCAGTTGATTGTTGTGTTACGTGATTTAATAGTTTTTATTATAATTATATCCGTGAAATAAGGTGAACGGATTAACTCCAAAATGCAACAGCGTGCTTGTTCCAAATACTCAACCTAGTAAACCTACGTATAATTATATCATGTGGTAGTTTATTATTAAAGCTCAGTAGTAATCACAGGATAGAATTCAATATTTTTACACTAGACTGGTCAGCTACCCGCCTTAAATTGGAAAACTGTTACAAATGTTTGAAGCGACGTTGGTTCTAGTGGTAGCGTATTTAGAAATCGCGTCGATCTAAGTAGGTTCAAATCCCTTAATAAGACTGATCTTATAGCGAAGGAAAACATCGCATTTCTTTCAGCATGATGGTAAGGATAATTTTGCTAATGCTGTTGCTAGCTACCACCGTCAAGTAAAAAATCTGTCGCCAAGCACCTATAGGCCTGTTCTTGTAGCTGTACTTGAGAGCCAGTTCTCCTCTAGTCTTAGCATGTTACTATGTATCTAAGGCCACATCGTCATTTAACATTAGGTGAGATTAAGGGGCAAATGCTAAACCTTTAAAATATATCGTTTTGTTTACATGAAAACCGGTTTCATGTTTAAGTTAAGCGTGTTACCATAATGTCATAAATAGGAATACATATTATGCATGTGGATACAGCGCCTTATCAGGAAAACCTTGGATCAAAAGCAACAAATGTGCATTTATAATTAAAGTGTAATTATTTTTCCAAACCGTTGTGCTTGCAAAGTACACTATGTGGAAATCTTACTTTAAAAAAGTTAAATAAACTATGATGAAACTAAAATATAATTTAAAAAATTAACTATACGTTGAAATCATGTCAGTTTTAATAAGTATTAAGATTTAGATTGCACTGTTACATATTCAGTATTATTATTATTCAATGCAATAATTGTTATCTCATCTGAAAACCATATATTTTCACATAACGGGTGGTAGGTGCCACGATGATATTATATAAAAAAATCACAATATAATATCTATGTAGGTCGAGGTTACAAATTCTATTTGCAAATGAATACGGTCACAATTTCTTTGTTGCTCATTGAATTTTATCAGTAACATCTAACGTTTTCGTTGACGCCTACGCATATATGATTATATATGGAACTACTACAATACCTGCCTACTTAAAGATGTCAAGATAAGACACGTGAAGCAAGAGTTCGCGTTGAAATCTTTTGCTCGTGCCTCTTATGATCTTTAAACAGATTCCAATCCAAACAAATACGGACAAAAGGGTTTACAAAGCCTCCGGCTTATTAGAAAACTAGATGTGTTGCGCGGTTTCTCTCGCGTTTAACTTTTTCGATTCACGTCGGGCGGGAAATCCATCCTCAGAATGGCGTACTTCCTGACATACACTTTGCACGGCAATTAGTCCGCTTCTAAAAGTCGTGATGTGTGATAAATGTTTTTTTTTTTAAATATGACTGCTAGTCCGAAATATTAGCGAGTTCAAACAAAAAATATTGAGCTTAATAATCCTAGTATATTATATATTCGTTGTGCCCGCGGTTCCGCTTGTGTGGACTACAGAATGTCGTCGGTATTGTGGTGACCGTCACTCGTTGGTTATTTTAAATGATCAAAATGCTTGATATTTTATTTGTGCGGAACCCTAATTCTTTTTCTAAATTACTCTTTATAAAATCAGCCATCTGCTAGTGAAAGTTTCATCAAAATAGGTCCAAACGTTTCCGAGATTAGCCGGAACAAACAGACAGGCAGACAAAAATAGATAATAAAAATTGATTTTTCATATAAATACCGTACCTATAATACTTTCATATGTGATTTAGTAAAATTCTGTTATTTTGACATTACAAGCAAACACTTCAATTTTATTTATTTGTATAGATTATATTAGCTGTGCCCGTGGCTTCGCTCGCGTGGACGACTGAAAAACGCGCAGGGCTTAACTATAAAAATCATAGTTTTTTAAAACTTTAATATCTTTTTATTGAATAAAGATATGGTGATATTTTTTGATAAGGGCCAAGAATCCAAGGTGGATAATAAAAAAAATGAGCGAAATCTAGCTTCAATCATTTTTTTATTATATTTTATTTATATAAGATAGATAGATTTAACTTGCTATTCTATCTTGGATTTATTTTAATGTATGGTTAGGGAAGTTCTCGCGTAGTCTACTGGTTTTTACGATGATCAACCAAATCTCAGGAATGTAGAATTTATATTTACTAAACCGGATCGACTACAAATATCTATAGCGGGAATTGAACCAGACTTATGAACTCGCTACTTCTATAGTTAATTATTTTTCTAAACGAATCTCAGCAATGTAGAATATATATTTACTAAACCGGGTCGACTACAAATATCTATAGCGGGAATTGAACCCAACTTATGAACTCGCTACTTCTATAGTTAATTATTTTTCTAAACGAATCTCAGCAATGTAGAATTTATATTTACTAAACCGGATAAACTACAAACATCTATAGCGGTAATTGAACCCAACTTATGAACTCGCGCCCTATATAATTAATTATTTTTCTAACATTCTTTTTCTTGTCACCATGTTGCATGAATCGGGTGCTCTAAATACTGCCCTTTAAACAGGTTTATGCACAGCCACGCGCGTCACGCGACACGGGCGTACAGTCGAACGACTGGTTCTCTGTTACGTAAACACAGCACGCGTTCTTTATTGCTATAATATAGTTATTATGTGAACACATAATTCTTCACCATAGAAACATAAAAACTAGTTAAATTAGAACGATGATTATATTAAATTAAGTTTGACCAGTATTCGACCTCCTTCTGAGGTTTTAAAAAAGCTATCGATAGGTCAGCGAATATACAGGAATAAGGACACATAGGGCATGAGGGGATACACAATGGAGGCATGGGGGTCAACGCAGTCGCCTAGGGCTCCGTGTTGTTATCTAAATTCCCATTTAAAATTAGAGTACTTGCAGAAGCACACTTGATTTAAAAGTTGGCTTAATTATTTCCAAATAGGCCATGGTAGTTTATTTCCAGATGGTAACTCCTCTGCGCCATTTGCGGGTTCTACATATCCTAGGTACTGTGCTAATTTTTCCAGCCTGTCTTCTTTATGCCTCTATTGGGGTTGCTTCTAGACCTTGTGTGTGTTTAATTTTAATAACACTCTCTCAGTTTTTCCACGGTTTCTATTAGGCTGGTAAATTATATCAAATCAAAGACGTACATATGAGAACAAATAAATGTATTTATTGACCAATTGAATGCAGACAGGTTTGCGCACTTGTAACATTTTTATTGTTGTTGTTGCGTGTCTTTATGCAACATGTAGGTACTAAACTGGCATTATGTAGTACGTGTTCACGCTTCATTTGCCACAAGGGAGAGTATATGTAACTTGTTCAAGTTTTTCACGATCTCTTCGTTCATGTTTATACTGTCTGCAATGTTATTCTATGACTTGTTTTCAAAACTATATTTAATATTACCTGTACCCGAGGCTCAGCTCGCGTAGAGTTTTAAAAAAACTTTATTTCTTTTTTGTGCGTAATTCTTATTATTTTTCTAAAATAAACGTAGCCTGAGTTATTCCTTATAACATCAGTTATCTGCCAGTAAAAATCCCGTCAAAATCGGTCCAACCGTTTCGGAGGTTACCCGAAACAAACAGACAGAAAATCATAAAAAAAATAAAAATGAATACTTTGTTATAGGTACCGTGTATACTTTCATATACATTTAGTAAAAAACTATTATTTTGACATTACAAACAGACACTTCAATTTTATCATATGTATAGATTATATTTTAAATAATAGTGATAAACTGTTGCTTTTGAAAACTATACATAGGCTTTAATTTAATAGGTAAAAAAATGGTTTTGAAACCGTGCCAGACGACCAAGTCTGCGTCACATTTTCGTTGAAGCTTGGTAAACGAATAACGTTTTTCGTGGGAAACTAAATTCCAGTTGTAGGATATCTAGCCTGGTGTAAAACTTTATTCACTACCAGCGCCTATACGAATAAAGTTACGGAGTCAATCACCGTGGAACATGCAGGCTGGCATGAAAACAGTGCATCTTGTGTTTTGCTAGATGTAACTCTAGAAAAAATGAATTTCATGTAACTAAATATATGTCATCAACAAAAATCATTTCGTGAAAAGTAAATAGGCTGTCGTGGTGATCCAGTGGTTTAAACCGAAGGAATATCGATTCGATGTTCGCAGGTTCGAACCTCGGTACATAAACACGAATTTTTCGAAATTCGCGTAGATTTAATTAATTCAAATTGTTAACACTGTCGGTTGAAAGCGAAGGAAAACCTCGTGAGGAAATTAACGCTTGACAAATGTTCTTGTTCATTTCTCGGTGCTTGAAATCACCAATACGTCGTGGGCTGGCTTGGGTATTAAGCCCATACATTTCCTTGAAGAAGCCTTTTTTCAGAAGTGTGGGACACTTACAAGCTAATATTTAAGTACTGATGGAGTTTCGTTTAAAATGCTGGCAACACCAAACATAATGATTCATTAAAACACAAATCACATTATACGCGACGTATATCAGAAGGGTAGACCCCATATATTTGAATAAATCATTTTCAAATTTCCCCTCTTAGCTACACTTACAAGTTGAAAAATTTATCGTATTTGAAAGCCGATTTTATGTCTTATCTTATACCCCTTTTCGATCATATTCGTCACTAATCTGTATAGAATATAATAACTCTATACTGAGAGTTTGATTACTGCACTTTCAAAATCTGTCGAACGTATAATGCAGTGATAATTCAGGGGTCAGTTGCGTCAAGAACGAGCCTTACAGCACGACCTTAAACATTGTGCTCGTTTGTAATTTCTCACAGATATTTTTCACCGAGCTTTGAATGGGAGAGTGGAAGGCCGTAATTTTGAAACTGGCGTTCAGTAGGTAACGGTCTTATAAATAGCGAGTTCAGACGTTAAGCAGGAATCAATGGAATTATGTTTTATCTATATACCCTTAGGTTTCGGTGTAACTAATTATAAAAACTTATTGTATTTTAAAGAATATGAACAGAACTACAATTAATCTATAGTAATTGTATTCTACTCGTCTAACGTCTTGCAGAACTATACAAAATATGCCAAATATTTGAAATAATGATAGCTCAGTGGTAGCGTATACTGACATCGCGTCGATTCGACCCCGTTCAAATCCCTGCAAGAAGTCTGATTTTTCGGTGAAGGAAAACAGCGTGATGAAACCACAACATGGTGTTAGGGGTTTTTCTAATGCCAGACTGGCTAGCTAACACCCTTAAGTTGAAAAACTGTCGCCAAGCACCAAAAGGTGTGTTACGGCAGCTGAACTTGAGAGCCAGTCTTCCACTAGGCTTAGCGTTCTACCATCATAGGCCACATCGTCACTTAAGATCAGTTAAAACTGTGGCCACAACGCTAAAACTATAACGACAAAAAATATAAATGATATCTGCGAAGAAAAAATATTGGAAACTGCTTCTTATCTAAATACATAACAAATTGATAAAAAAAAATGATATCGTTTAAAGTTTATCTCGCTTCCGCTTATCGCTGTATCTGAAACCGCGACCCATCACCCCGAGACGCATACTGTAGCGATGTACTAAACAATAACCTACACTACAACATTGCAAACTTCTCGTCTTACCTAATTAGCGCATAACTTTTAAATTGACTTCTTGACACAATAGGCAGTAATAAAGATTTTTAACTAGCTAGGCTTCGCTTCGCTGTGGTTCAGTCTGATATTAATTATTAGAGAAGTATATAAAAGTATTCAAGTGAACTTACATAGATTCAACGACAACACAAATAATTCAGTTTAATACCCTAGTATGTATGTTGTCAAAATCAAAGTATTTGACATATTTTAAAAGAAATCAGTGAAAATAGTCATGTTTGTAAGTGAAAAAATGTGATACATATAATCATTTGTCAGATAATTTATAATAATTGTTCTGGCGAAATTTGCTGTTCTCTTGGAAACTTCAGCATAAAAGGAAACAAAAACAATCTTATATAAAAATGCAATGTTGTGTACAAATTTCAAGTCTATCCATCTACTACTTTTCGAGTTTTGGGAACACATACGGAAGTTGAATTTTTGTATATGTAGATTAGAATACTAATATGATTTGTTAATTTTAAAATTGTTAGATAATTTTAAAAAGTTAATTGTTACACAATTATACTAATGATAACAATTATATGTTATAATAAAATTTGTAAAAAAAACTTAATTGCCCATGATATATGTTGTGCTGGTATGTATGTTTTATGTAATATAACTATATTTATACTTGACACCGATATCACGTAATAGAAAGCGTAAATGTATACGACAGAGAGAGTTTGTAATAATTTTTTTGTTAATTTGTAGGTTACATTTAGACTTTTGACCATATTATCACTTGATGTTAAGCGACGATGTGGTCAAAAAGCCTAAAGCAACGTTACTCGAAGTGTGCTCCACGAGCCCTGATTGGATCTATTTACAGTGATACCAATACAGTGTTTTTTATGACCTTCGTTAAAGAATGAAGACAAAAAGGTTTTCTTTTATTCAGGTCTCCTTAAAATATTTATTATTTCAAACAAAATCTGAGAATCACTGGCCTCTAGGGAGAAAGAAGCTCATTAAGTGTAGTTAAATGAAATAAAAATGTTAATTTATATAACGTTAAATTATTTTTACATAATTAAATAAAAAAACAAATGAAATAAATTTAAATTATTATCACTGATACTGATACGCACTTTCCATTTAATGATGCGCGTGCAGCTTTCAATTTCAATCTCTGCGATGAGCACCAAAATAAATATAATTTAAAAAAATAACGTTATATCTAAGAGGGACTTTATTATTTTTAAATAACATGTTTTCATTTTATTATATAATGAATTATCTTTATTTTCTTATTACAGGTAAGTACTTATGTTTCAACTCAGCCCACATCACGAATCACTGAAGAATGCATTTATGCTAAAAAAGTAGACTTCTTTTCATTGCTGTTATGATAACTGGTATGTGCGTTTTACTATAGGTATGTTCACAAGTAAAATATTAATAAATTCAGAAGAGAAATTATTTTCCATTTAAATTTGTTACAAAATAATATTATTTTTATTTTAACGATATTATGTGTAACAATATCAAGTGATCAGCATAATTGTCCTGTTACATTCAATTGCGGTTTCAGAACTACACCAAACGGAAATTATTGAGTAAGTTGGATAACTGTTGGTAACTCATAGAGAGTTAAATAATTGTTTAATAATATTATTTTGCCAATTAAAAATAGATGTTACCTAATTTAATTGAAATATTTAATTGCATTGTTAACCAATATACATTTAAACATTGATTAATTATATTTCCACGTGATAACAAGACGAACGTTACCCATCTCTTTTTGTATCGTAGGGTATCCAACCTTGTTAGAAAGAAACGGGACATGAGACTATATTATGTGTGTGGAAAATATATTTATGAAGTTATACCTCTTCTGTCTCGTTTAGTAAAGGGTAAAATTGATAGCTGAGCGCGCATCATGTGACGGAAGTGCGACATGATGAAGTTAGCCATTGGTGATAATAATGTAAACTCGTTTTACTTGTTCATGTAAAAATAATTTAATGGATTAAAGTGAATTTAAATAATGTTTATTTATACACCGTTAAATTATTTTATAATATTTAGAGCCGATTTTTAAATCAATATATGACTTTATTAGAGGAATAACTTTTAAATTTTTGTCATTTTTATAACGTTAAAATTATTCCTCATACAAAATTATCTCTCAATTATCTGACGATTGAAATATCGGCCCTTAATAAAACAAAAATTATTGAAAGTAATTCACATTATTATGATTGATAGCTTCACCATGATCATTAACTTCATCATGATGTTGGCACGCGGGATACATTTTTGTAGTTACTTGTTATGTTACGAAAAACTAGTATCACTTTTTACGCGAGTGTACAACTACACGCAATTTTTGACTATTGTTCTATTGCTTATGGGTATTTCGATGATGACTTTATATCGCGATATTTTCCAGGATGCAAATAGTTTTCCTTAACGCACGTCACGGCCGACAAGACTGTAGCCCAGTGCGGAAAACGAGTTTTAAATTACCATCATCAAATAGTCGAAAGGTCTCCGGTGTCGCATTACAAAAATACCGCGTGGCAAGGCTGTTCAGGTTAACTCATGGTGGTCGAATGGTTTGATCAGCGAAATGTAGGTACGAAGTACTGTTGTTCGAACCTTACTTCGTTTACTTATTAATTTCTCAGAATACATGTACATTTTAAAATTTAAATTCGAATAGTGATACCCATATCGACTGACGGTGATAAAAAAACAACGTGGGGAAACCAGAACTCCTTGAGATATGTCTTCGTAGAAACACCGTAGAAGAACTTCGTGGGAAAATACAAAACTTGTCATTTTCTTGTAAACAGACAAAATACAAACTTGTCATTCGGAAAGAGATCTTGCTCAGCAGTGAGGCGTTGAATAGTTGGTTTTATTATTTAATTTACTATCTTGTTAAAACCATGCCGATCGGAGTGATATTTTAGATCACTTTACATTCCGTTACATTGCTGTTTAGCACAAGGCTGTTTAAACCCAGGTCCGCGGGCCATTTGGTTTGCTGGGTGGTAGGACACGACAATCGACCATAATATACCAGGTATTATAGCACCCGCTATGGCGGTACGCTTAGGCTTGTAACGTTCCGGGATCAGCCGCTGTATCCAGTAATTAAGCGAGGTAATAGGATTTGTATCCGACTGGATCATGACCTATTCACAGTGATAAACCCGTCATAGTGTATCTCTTTTAGTTAAGCGCGTTACGGAATCAGCCAGCTGCCGAGAGGCTTGCAGAGACAGTGGCGACTGGCGATGGATTGCTGATCTCTTCATCGTCGCCGTTGTTTTTGAATTGTGTTGTGCTTACCATCAGGTACGGTGCAGTCGATTATATTTTGTCAAGCTACTTAACAAAGCTTGGACTGCACTTGGGCACCACACTAGCACAGCGTGTCACTATCAGTGACTATGCTTCACCGGCTAAGCTTACTCTTACAGCGGCCGACTTGGGCCTGCAGTCCTTTGAGACTGTTTCAAACTGACCAGGGCAGTTCGTAACCAGGAAGTAGTTTTTCAGCTGCTGCAACGTATTCTGGAGGTGAAGCGTGCTTAGTGGCCCATAGAGCAAGGCGATCTTCACTTGCATTACCATTGGATGACAAGGTAGAAAACAAGGAACTCTTTCGGCTTATCAGTCTTGTTAGAGATGGTACGGCATTATAGGTATAGAGGATGCCTACTGTTAGTTTCTTGTTTCGTTTTTTCTATAGAGCATGCAATCTCTCGTCGTACGGCTGGGGGAACTATCTCTGCTAAAGGATAGAGCTTGTTCAGTAGATTGGCCTAAAGCATTCCGGATCTATTCTACAAGTCTCGTTTAACGCAGTGTCTACTTCTGTATCATGGCTAAAACGGTGCCACACAGAACATGCATACTCACCAGCGGAGAAGCAGAGAGAGAGACCTGAATTTAGAAGGCTGGCTGATGTGGAGGTGAGCCTGTAAAGAAAGTTAGTCCGGGTATCGATCTTCTTAGTATTCGTTTTTTGACAGTGACTCTAAAAAAACTACTATGAAAAAGTGTACCTTGAAGCTTTATTTATCCATTTGGATCCCGGAACTCACAAAAATGTACGAAATATTGGCATATATGGCCCGGTAGCCAAGATATTAATCTATCTATGTATAGTATATAACTAACTCTTGGCCCGCCGGCTGTAATGCAATCAAATGTATAGCCCGCCTACAAAATGAATTGGGCAGCCTTGGTTTAGCACATTCAAATCAAAGTATAAATAGTTTGAAACAAATCAATACCGTTAATAAATAAATAAAAAGATAAAACACTCACATATAAATTAAGTATATGTAGGTAGTTGTTCACTGATTTGTAGACGAGTATCTCCTACACATGTGTGGGAATTAGGTAAAAATAATACACACGTGCGTACTCGGAACGTTTATATAGCGTTCTATATAAATATACTATAGAATACAAAATTATTTTTTCTAATATTATTGGTAGGTGGAGTGATAAGTGCGTTCAAACAAAAAAAAACTTATGATAATACTACTTTAGATTGTATGAATACGCATTGGGCGCACAAATAAATAATAAATCGTGTTTATAGGTATCAATTGAGGTACAGTGTCGGTCAGAGACCTTGAGGCTTACTTACCCTTTCTAATACTGTCCGAGTGTTTGCGGTCGCAGAGCCGCGGCCGCGGCCGTGTAATGCCGCGTTGTAGGACCGCTAAGGGCAACGTATTTGATTATAATGTTAAGAATTCATGAACTTTGAACTTACTGGTTTAAGCAGAACTGATATACGAACATTTAAAAAATATACAATGAACAATTCTCGTGGCCTTGTAGTAAGCTTTAATACTGATTCGAGGTTGTAGGTAGGATTTTAAAACAGGACGAAATTGTGTGTAATGTACACGTTTTCAATTTTTTCTATACTACTATAGTAGCAAAGAATCATACGACTCGCCTAATGGTAAGCGGCTACCGAAACCTATGGACGCTTGTAATACCATAAGTACCATCAGCGCGTTGCCGACCTTAAACCCACCACCACCAACCTTGAAGATTACCATTTCGCACATGGCTATTTGATGATTATAATATAGAGATTTTAAGAAAAAAGGTCGCAGAAAAATTTCTTAGGAGATTTTTCTCTACTTGGAGCAATCCGATTGGAATGCTGGAAGCATGCCCTACAGAAAATCGCAGCCAAATAACCTAGTGTTATGTTCCTGTGGTGAGTAGGGTTTCCAGAGTTCCTTAGTGATACCTATAGTATTACAAGCGTCCATAGGCTTCGTTAGACGCTTACTATCAGGCGGGCAGTATGCTTGTTTTTCACCTTTGTTGTATAAAAAAATATTGAATGTTTTTCATTAATTACATCAAAAAATTTGAAAAAAGAAAAATGTTACATTCTTAAACAAACTTGACCATAAATAACATTTAGTCATTAAGCACGCAACCATGATGTGTTTAAAGATGAAATGAAAAAGTAAATATCAACGACATTTTGATATGTTTCATCATAAAGCGTTTCATAGTTGCAAATTTTATAATAAATTTAGGTCAACGGTTGCATTTATATGAAGCCGAGTATGTCACTACATTTGAATCTGCTTCTGGTATCATTACGCTTATATGAAGTTTACTTAAACAAATATGTATGCCGGAGTAGTCAGGCCATAAGGGATACCGCCACATCGGACGGTGTGACCCAGAGAGGCACCATCTTTATGTTTCCGTGACTGGGTTTACCGCTAGGAATATTTGTAGCGATGTGAACGGTCCGAGAAAATCCTCTTGCTCCAAACGTCGGCCTTCTTTTAAGAGCTTTATCTCTCAGCTAGATATTAATTTTATTCTCTCTCTCTTGTTTATTTATTTCAAAGTAATGTTTTGTGTTGAATCTTAAAACATTTTTTCTATTGTGTTCAACGCCACATCAACGATAGTAATGTGTGTCATAACTTCAAAAACAATATGCATTAAACAAGAAGTTTATAAGTTTTACGAATAGCAATAACATTGGTATTTTGTGTTGAGTTAAAAGTTTGTTTAAAATCGAAAATGCAACCGTGATTCATTTCAATTAAATGAATGTAAAATAATTTATTTTGCGTCCGTGTGAAAAATTTAAACATTATTAAGTTTATTTGTTTAATTTAATTTTTAATACAATGTTAATAAGTATGTTTTATAACGTATAATACAGTTATTTCAGGAATTGAATCAAAGTTAATTTTGCATGAATTGTTTGTCAAAAGGATGTAACCAGTATTTTTCAGGGGAGCAGGCCGGGAAGGGATAACTAATATTAGGCACAGCTCGCTGCAGCATTGCCTTCTCTAGAAATTTATGAGTCTCCATTGACAATGTCTTCAAGTTATACGTTAAAAATAATTTACACATATTTTACCATCCAGAGTGTTAAACATAATGCTGAATAGAATTTGCGTTGCTGACGTTTCGGCTAAAATCTTAAAAGATCGATTTTTAAATAAAACTATTAAATTTCATCAATTTGTGAATGATTTTAACTTGAATAACACTTTTTTGTGGTAACTAACAACAAATATCGGTTCGTTTGATTGCATATAAAATTACAGTATCTTGAGATTATTAAAATATTGTTTTTCTCACATGGTAACCTAATCTAACTCTTTTTTTATACTTTGAGGTTTAGAGCGTTTCACGTCAAACCCATATGACACTAAGTGATGATGCGGCCTAAGACGGTAACACTTAGAGCAGTACGGAGCCAAAATTTCAACATTTACTGAGAGCTAGCTAGGCTGGTATTAGTTAACCACCGCCTTACCACCAGATTATGAGTTCATTACAAAGTAATCCCTCAAATTTTTAGGTTCATTGTAGGATTCGGTTTTATATCGTCGACTTGGTGTCTGAACAAGCCACCACTGAACCATCGTCGCTTCAAATCACTGTCTCGTTCTATCGCGTGATAAAAAGAAACAAGATGAGACGTCATTTATAAATAGCTTTTTTCTCGTATTTGCTATTCTAATGCCAATGTTTATTCATATATCCTATGACAGTAATTTTAGTTGGGAGTAAGCACGTTTGCAATCGCGCCTTATCGGATTACGTTCACAAAGTCCTCGTGGAAACCCATTCATAGTGACTCGGGCATCAAACACATTTGTACATACGTCTGCACACTTACTTTCACTGTGGTATTCGGTGTCGGTTCGTTATTGCTTACCTTAAAGCTTTAGGGTCATGGATCATGGGGTATGGAGGTCAAAGTAGAAAATTAAATAATGTCCACACATTATAATCTCCTCGCCAAACAACCTTTTTTATGCCCAGACCGTCAAAGCTGGAGAACAGTGACATTTTTGTGTTCCTTAATTAGGTAGGTTAAAAGAGATTAAAGATTTATAAAGTATCTGTTAGTAAGATTTTCATATAAGAATTTTTATAGCACTTGATTCTAGAATGTTCCATTGTTAAATATATTATTAATGAAATACAAAAAATACATGTGCAGCAGTTCACAAATGTCTGAAGTGAACACTTCAAAAAAATTTAAATAATATGTTCTTTGAAAATTATTTTTAAATATTATATATCAGCGGGATTCGAACTATCGACGACTCGTGCGTACGGCGTCTGGTCATCTCACATCACTAGTCATCACATCAGGGCCCCTAAGGCTAACAGTATAGTCAGTTCGAAAAAAAAAAATCACATCACTACGCCAATCCGACGACGATCACAATCTTGAAAATCAGGACTTGCATTAACCGTGCATAATGTAAATGTATTCTATCTCATTCTCTCGCAGGCTAAATTCTTTAGATGTATATGGTTGTCTCTTATTACTGTCGCTTTTTCGTTTCATCGAGTTTCAAATCAAACGGTGCTAAAAAAGTCTTCAATTCAAAAAGAAAACAAATAATCACTTTCAGTTGTTTTGGTCGACTATCAAATATCATTTACAATACCAAACACACAAGTCGGTTTATTATTCTGAAATTCAATATTTTTTTTACTCAACAAAATAAGCCTTGTTTTGAAACAGGCAATAGACTTTATAAACAGTTGACAATTGGTAGCTCGACATGGTTTTGAATATTTTGCTTCTATTTGCTAACTGTTTGTTTATATAAATAGTCGTTTATTGTCTTTTGTAGGCATACATTTATGTAGTTAGTTCACAGGTGTATCTCCTCGACTTTCACTATTCTTGACCTCGTGTGTCGAGACATAATTATCTCAACACAAAACCAGTTTCATAACAATGTGTCATTCAACTTTACTATGCTTAGTGTCGACTATTATCACGCTGTATTCTTTGTGGAGCAAACAGATATAGTGTCGATTCAAAACAGACTTTTTTATACAAAGATAAAACAGGAATGTTTTTGTAACAATAAAAAATAATAATTTAGAACAATACCCAGGAACAAATACATTTAAATTACTTTAAAATTCTACTTTGGCGTAACAAAAATAAAAATAACTACAAAAATGTATCCTGCATACAAACAACATGATGACCTTCAACAAAATAAAATAAAGTTTATTTATACCAATAGAAAAAAGAAATAGAAGTCAGTCAAATGAATTCACATTACTGATGGCTAACTTCATCATGTACTTCCGTTGTATAATGCGCGCGCTGCTCTATATTTTACCATTTACTGAACACGCAAAAACAATTACCTAAGTATAACTTAAAAAAATGAAAGTTCTAGAACATGTGCGTATTTCTCTTATTTTTCTTCGTTGTGGGAAAACGCGTACTTATTTATTTGTTCTTTATTTTTATTTTTATTATGAAAGCGCATAGAGTCGCTACTACACTATAGTACGTAATTAAGCGCTATAACCTTGTTTCTATGATCTCAATCTTAATGTTAAGCATTGAGTGAAAGTAGATAATTGTTCAATCGCCTCGGCACGATCGATTAATTAACTATATTGTTATTTATACCGATTATAATTATCGATACGAGTTAAAGTCTGATATTATAATCGATTTATCTTTGTTTAAGTGCCTTTATATTATAAGTGAAATAATGAATTTAGATGGTTTAGATTAATTTAGTTGTTAGTTGAATCTTGTGGCTGAATGGTAGTAGTTAGTATTACTGAAAGGTCGCCGGTTTGATTACCGCACAGAACTTTTGTGTGACGAACATGATTATTACTTCTATGCTGTGTGTTTTTTTATGTATTATGCTATGTATACATATAGTTGTGTATAAGGTTACCCTTAACTTAACTCGACTTAATAAGCACTATGTCATCTTTTACATAATTATCTAAATTGAAAAAAAAAAAATTTGTTTGCGCCTGTTAGTTGTTATATTACTTCTGAACGACTTGACCGATTGAGGTCATATTTACATAATATATTTATTTAGTATCAGATAGGTGGCGCTATGTCGAGCCATTAACTACCGGAATGAGCAGAACAACGTCCGCCGGGCCAATTGTAAATATATATTATAATTTATATATAATCTGTGAAAATAAACAACATAGATGAAGGCACATCAATAAAGACGTATTTATTATTTCCTAACAGAGTCTCAGAGGATGCAATAGATACGGCACACGTGAGAATTTACCGCGTGAACAATTCCCACCGTTACCCGTAAACGAATCAAGGATTTTTATTGCATATATAGTAATCAATACGCATCGGTCATTAAATTGTAATTGATATGAATATATATATATAGAGACAGCGCTCATTCCGTTAAATGTGGTTTATCAGTCAAAAGAACACACAACGACAGAAAATTCATTTATTTTTTAATCCATACAACTTTACACACGGACATTTTATTTCAAACCACCCATACTTGTATTATGGTAATTTAACAGCTGATTATACAATACATGTATAGTTGTTTAACACCCATATACACAACTGACGATTATGCTCATCACACGAAATTTATGTGCGGGAATCGAACCCACGATATCTCGGTTTAATAGTAGTTCTTACTACCAATGCGTTACGAGGTCATTCTTAGTAGACCCATTATTTTCTCGTGATGACCAAACGATCAAGAATATTGGAACATTGATACGCTGTCCGCAGTAGAGATGCTATGAATATTCGGTCATTATTCGGTATTCGGCCACTTTTTAAAATATTCGTTTTTGGTCGAATTTTTCGGCCGAATACCTAATCAAGGAAAAATATCAGACATAAGTATTACTCCAAAATTAATACAATGTACCAACCAAACATTAAAATTAATACTTAATATTTAGCACTGGTAAGTTGTGATGTATGAAAATATTTTTCTCAGCATTTCTTGATAGCAGCCGATTGCGCATTTTTTCATAAATTACATCCCCTTCTGAAAATAGCCTCTCACTGTAGAAACTACTACCGGGCGATGATAGGTAAACGTTTGCGAATTTTGTCAGAGTTAGATACTGTTGTAAGTTTGCTGACCACCACTTGTAAGGGTCTACTGTCCGCTCTAGACGAACAGTTTAATTTAGATAAAAGTCAATATCATTTACAATAGTACTTTTATATTCTACATATCCATATATTTTCCATATGTTCTGTAGTGACTTCCTCAAATCAACTCATAAACACATTTGCCTCCCGCACCGCCACCGAACGCACTGCAATGAGACAGGTCACATGCGCCAAATATTTGGTGTTTCGGACAATATTCGGTATACCGCAAAATTACTATTCATGGCAGCTCTAGTCGGCAGGCTTCTAGCCGATAATAATTAACGAATTTTTAGGAATTTTGCAGAAGATCGCAGCCAAATAACCTTAAACTGTGTTCCTACAGTGAATATGGTTTCAGTCTTTGAGGAATGGGGAATGGGGTTTAAGGTCGGCAACGAAAAAGTCGGCATTGTTCTGTTAGTACCGATATGTAGTAAATAGTCAAAGAACTACCTATTTTAGAGGTTTGCAAATGCTAATATGTTATCATGGCACTTAAGTTCGTGTCTCACCTTGGGAAGAGGCTTTTGCCCAGCAGTGGGAGATTTATATACTGATATTATTATACTACCTAAAAGCGATGAAGGCATTTTGTTATAGTGCTTTGCGATATTGGAGGTAAGCGACAAAGAATGAATAAATAATACTTTGTCTGGAATAACACTGTAATTATAAAAAAAATATTGCTATAAATTTTTATTTCTTTAAATATATAGAAACAACTCAAAAACAAAATTTCGTATGTATTAAGTAGAAAATATAGAAACCTATTTTTTCTTTATAAAAAATGTTCCGTGCATCTAGGAAATGTTTAGAGAAATTCTGTTGTTTTTTCTGTCGGTACATCCCTAGCCAGTGCCGGTACGCCGTAATATATAATAATTGAATTGTGTTTGTGAAATTCTGATCCATTAATAACATAATTTCTGTCATTGTTCGTTGTTATTTCGACGTTGGTAGATGATGATAATTTTACGGTTATATTGCCGGCTAATGATTGTTTTACACGGTAACGTTGTGGAGTTAAGGATAAATATATTATATGGAACCAAACATAAATTCTACTATAATTGTGGCTTATAATAAAAACTGTTACAAAAACAAATCAAAAATAAAAATATCGTTTTTTATATTTATAACTTTTCTCTGTAGACGTTTGACTACAATCTTAAAAAAAATCTAATGTTTATCAAAAAACATCAAATAACAAGATATTTTAAGTGACGATGTGGCCGTAGATATTAACACGCTAAGCCTAGATAGAGGCTGGCTTTTAAGTATAGATTCCGAAACACACGTAAACGTGTTCGGTGACAGATTTCCAACTTAAGGTGGGTACTTAGTAGCTAGCCAAGAAGGTGTTGGAAAATACCCTACTATAATGCTATGGTTTCATCACGATATTTTCCTTCATCGAAAATTTTCGAATCAACAATGTCAACCATTGTTGCGGTGTCCCAATATGCTACCACGAAGAGTCTCAAACACATTCGTATTAGTATTAGATCTAACAGATCAGGCGCATTAATTTCTTGTGCCTGATGTTAAGCACATAACAATTAAAAATAACACCGATCACCGGGATATGTACGGGATATCCATCGCCAATAATTGTTGTCATGTCTTAATAATGCATTGATTTGTTTATTCGTTGATAGCAGCGTTTTCATTGTCATAAAAATAATCTTTTATGTCGCGTTATACATTTATGATATTGATTTCGAAGTTAAGGGCATTGGTAATCACTTTCTCAGGACCGGTCTACGCGTCTAATAGAATACATACTAAACAGTGTACACACCACATACTCGTTACTATGTGGTTGTAGTTTCCATTTAATATACAACATTCTTACACAAAACTTACAAATGAAAATCTTTATGAATATATAAAAGAATTAGGTCTGACCAAATAAACATAGCGGAGAACCGAAATCATTATCAATAATGACCTATAAATATTCCATTGCTGATCTAGAGGCACTATGAAGTTTGGTTTTCTCACTATCTTTCATCGTCAAATTAGTAAAATGCACGCGTATTTCGAAAAATACGTGAGAAGCAGAGAGATTTAATGGGCGCGATAAATCTCTATATTATTTGTAAGGAAGTTTTTATTTGGCGGCATAAAAAGAAAAAGGAATGTTTTTATTCAAGTATCACTGGCTACGACCTCGTTGAACATAAATCCATCTTATCATGTCCTATACTTGTTAAAATATCGATTTATAATGATTAAAAATATTTATTGTTAACCAATTTGTATTGTAAGGATGATTGGACCACGGTCATGTGCGAGTGAAACTAAACGCGGTCGACATAATGGCTTTCCAACAAACACCGCATTGCGCATGCAAAACTATATGTCACATGTTGTGTGATTAGATTTTCACATTGACAATGGGATGTGAGAACTTTCCACGTTCTAATTAAATTTCAAATTAATTTCCCAAGTAAATTTTAACAGTTATTGTATCATATATTGCATCATTGGCGCTGATGTGTCCCAGTGCCTATTGACAACTACAGGTACATCATTCAAATCGGTACACTGCAGCATAAGTATTGCTTACTTCGCTGACTCAACGACCTAAAGTGATTTTTGACCTCCGAACGTTTCTTTCTATTATGTCATTTTTGTGCGGCATCCCTCCAGTCAGCGACTTGAAGCTCGGATAGACCTTTCTCTATTGCATCACAAATGATGCTGACCTCCATCAAGTTTTTTGATTTTGGCGTCCTTACGGACACTTCAGCTACTATCAGATCTTCAAAACGGACCCAGCATTTGAAGAAAAATATTCTTTCAGCTACTAAGATTTTTTCTATTTTAAGAACCAGAGTTCAAGTCTCGTGTATCACTAAAATCCTTATAATTGTTTGTTAAATGCAAATTTTGGATGCTATTACTCTATTTTAAACTGCGCTACGTATATGGCTGGTTTTTGTGTGTCAGTTTTTTTATCTTAAACACTGCTGGTTTAAAACGATTTAGTAGTACTGATTCCGTAATCTAATCTATCAATGTCTATTACTTGCGTTTGACCACAATTTCATTTAACATTAATCGACGATGTACCCAATGATGGCAACACTCTAAAACTATGATTATGTCTATCTACAAATGTAGCTGCCTCAACAGACTAGCACATGTTCACTAACAGTTTTCAATTTAAGAGCGGTAAATATCTAGGGGACCTTTACAATTCTCTGTACTGTCTGCCACGCTTGCATTATTATATTCTTTCAACGAAGGTTTTAAAGATTCGAATATACATCGATCGACGCAGAGTCTTACTACCACTCATCTCATTACTTCACTATCTTTAAGCTTTCACAACACTGCGATATACTCTGTTACCAGAAATGGGATATATAATGCAAAAATGATTCATTTGCATATCATAATGTTTATCGTCATCACTTTTACTTAAAAATTTCACTGAACAGCGGAAACAAAGACGAATGAGACACGCGATCTAGACGCGAATCACGCGACGAACTCAACTCTAAGCTACACGTAGTGCAAATTTTCATCGCGCAAAATAATTACCGTATTTCTGTAACATATCATAATGTATGGTAGTATGCACACGTACGAGGCAACATTTGATTAAATAGCAATTTGATTTGATTGTAGTTATTTAAATCCCATTTGTGTCTCTTTCCTTTTACCTTTCATGAATTGCTTCAAATGTTTTCGACATAGTTGAAATGTTTAACGAAATGAAACGATGGCAGATATTGCGAGACTGATTTATTATATTTAGTAGGGTATGTATAAAACTAAATATTTAGAACCGCCTTATCTCTGACTATACATTACATTCCTCTCCTCAAAAAGACACATAGGAGTTACAAGAGAACGGAAAAAAATATATGTATATTTATGAATGTATTACGAATATAAATGCCTAATGTACTTTCAACCTTTTTATACAAATAATTTTAACACAACAATTTTGAATTTCAAATTTGCTCTTAATTTCGCTTCTCTGATAATCTTATAAGTAAAAAAATAATAATTTAATAATAGAAATTTCACAAAGTAATACACAACTTTTATCTTGGTACAACACTTTAGACTGCATAAAGAACATGCTATTTGTTACATTTATTACGATTAACAATAATGATTAAAAAAAAACACACATTTATAATGCCAAGTATATTATGTATATTTTTAATAGTAAGTAGGCTTATTTTTACGTTCGCGTAAGTTATACCGGCGAGTGGGTGGCATATGCGCACTTTGGCCGTTGACCGATCCGGATTCGATCTTATTGCTCTCAGATTCTGGGGAAGATATTATTTGCGGTGTCGCGGTCGGCATTTCTACTCGAACGGGACTGCTATCTGATTTCGACTTGTTGCATTCCCTGACTTCTACAACCTGCGTTTCTTGACTTGGTCTTACCACAAAAGAGCTCGATTCGGTTTTATTCGGAGATTGTTCCGACGGCATCTGATTTGCATTTTCCGTTTTACCTACTCGCCAAGAAAATCTTTTTATTTTATTCGAAACTAATTGATCGATATGATTATGGACCCTTTGACCGTCGGCGGTGTTTACGTTGTAGGTAACAGAGCCCATGCGCTCTGTTACTACACCTTCCTTCCATTTGGAGCCAGATTTCGAGTAATTTCTTACTAAAATTGTATCTCCAGGAGACAGATTACGCTCTGTTCCATGCACAGCGCTGAGCTCGGCCCGCGCAGTAAGTCTAACCGCGTACGCAGCCGTCTCCCGAACATGGCCACTGCCGGCTCACGTTGTGTACTACAATGGGAACTATTGCGCTACTGTAGTAAAAAAAATATTTAAAGCAATATTAATATCACTACCCTCTATACTGGCTTGTTAATGGGAGTCGGGATAAGCAATCTGCATTACTGTTTTTCTCTGTAGTAACAAACACTATATCAAACTCATACGCTGCTAAACGCACCGCATACCTCTGTAACCTACTGGCGGCCGTCTGGGGAATGCCGTGTTTTGGACCGAATATATAAGTGAGCGCTTTATGATCGCTACGAAGGATAAATTTTCGACCGAATAAATAAGAATGGTGTTTATTTACACCATACACAATTGCAAGAGCCTCTTTATCTATTTGACTATATCCGCGTTCTGTTTCAGTCAATGTTCGTGAAGAACAGCAAACTATACGCTCCGAATTATCTGTATAAATGTGTGACAACACCGCCCCTAAGCCATACGCGCTACTGTCGACTGCCAGCACGAGCGGAAGATCTGGATCGTAGTGCGCCAGCGCCGGCCCATTCACCAATTTATCTTTAATAATTTGAAAAACATTTTCGCACTTATCTGTGCACTGCTAAGGTGTACTATTAGAAAGCAACGTATGCAATGGATGTAAAATTGTACTCATATTAGGCAAGAATCGAGCATAATAATTAATTAATCCTAACGCCGCTCTCAAGCGTCACATTTTGTGGACTAGGCAAGTTTACAATCGCAGCTACTTTATTCAGTTCCGTATGTAATCCGTTACGATTTATTCTATAACCTAAATAACAAACATCCGTTTTGAAAAACTCACATTTTTCGAATTTAATTCGTAGGCCCGCCTCTTGTAATCTAGATAAAACCATTTTTATATTGTGAATATGTTCTGATCTACGTTTTCCTGTAATACAAATGTCATCGATAAAGCACACTACACCTTTTAATCCACTTAAAATTTCTTCAATAATCTTTTGATAGTTTTCAGGCAAACATTTTAAACCTAATGGTGCCCTGCGATATACATATGTACCCACGTGAGTAGTGATCGCCGTAAGAGGTTGCGAACTTTCATCTAAAACGAGCTGTAAATACGCTGTTTTTAAGTCTAATTTCGTAAAGTATTCACCACCACTAAGCGCCGCGAATAATTGTTCTATGCGCGGTAATGGATAATGATAATCTTTTAACTGCTTATTTACTGTTATTTTGTAATCACCACATAATCGTAATGAGCCGTCGCGTTTTATGATCGGTACAATAGGAGTGCCGTAGTCAGATCTCTCTACTTTATATATAACTCCTTCGGCCTCTAACCGTTGTAATTCGCGTTCTACTGGAATTTGCAAAGCCAATGGTAATGGACGTGCTTTAAAAAATATAGGCTGTTCATTATCTTTTAAGTATAATTTAATTTTAGTTTTACAAGTACCTAATCCATCTTTAAAAACTTCCGGAAACTCGTTCTTTAAATTTAAAATTAGACAATCAGTGGCATCCTCTATTTTATACACATTAATGGGATTTAATTTTAATTTTCTTAACCAAGACCGTCCTAGTAAAGGTGGACCGCCGTTACTAATTACGTATAGCGCTAACTCGATAGTTTCGCATCCTCTCATGACCTTTACATTTATGTATCCGAGCGGAATAATAACATCACCCGTGTATGAATGAAATCTATTATTTACTTTGTTAATGATTAAGTGTGACAAATGTTTATCATAGAAAACCTTAGAGATCGCCGATATTCTACTGCCTGTGTCGATTTCAAATATAATATTAATTTTATCTACCTTAAGCTCGCAGTAATAAGGATCGTCCGCGCGGCCGTTCTTTTTTAACTTTATATTATATAATCCATCGCTTGCGTCGTCCTCGTCACTGCTTTCTGACTCACGATTCATTATGTAATTTTGATATTTGTATTTATTAACACTGCCACTTTTGGCATCTTTAGAACACATTTGAGCTAGATGCCCCTTTTCACTACACTTATTGCACGAATATGTTTTAAAACGACACTTGTTTGGTGCGTGGTTGTCTTTCCCACACCTCCAGCAAGCAGACCGCCGCATCCGGGTATCGTTCCTGACCACCCGATGCAGGCCGGACGTGCCCTGCCCGAGTCCCGCTGAGCCCGGTGCCCTGCCAACCGCGCTGCTGGCCGCCTTCTCGGCGTGCCGTTCAGCTGCCTCCAATGCAAGCGCCAGCTCCACTGCCTTTTTATAATCCAACGTGGGTTCAGCGAACAAGCGAGATCGCATCTCTTCACTTCGTAAGCCCGAGACAAATTGATCTCGAATATTTTCTTCTAACGTTGTGCCACAATTACAATATGTGGCGAGATGTTTTAAATTTTGAAGAAAGGTATTGATGTTCTCAGCTTCCTCTTGTCTCCGTTGTCGAAAAACATGCCTTTCAGCAATTTCGGATCTCTTCGGCTCGAGATGGTTGCGCACCAAGGTTACAAGTTGCTCGAACGTTTTATGTTCAGGATGATCAGGAGCACAAAGGTCACACATTAGGTCATACGTGACCGCACCGACGTGAGTCACCAACGTGGCCACTCGTAATTCACTACTGATATTATTCAGCAAAATAAACTGTTCCACGAGTCGTACATACCCGTTCCAGTTTCCCTGGCCGTGTAGTTCGAATTTATGCAACTTCCCGAAAGGCATGATTATTCTTTTCCCTTTAAAAATCCCATCCTCGTCGCCAGTGAAATGTTTAACGAAATGAAACGATGGCAGATATTGCGAGACTGATTTATTATATTTAGTAGGGTATGTATAAAACTAAATATTTAGAACCGCCTTATCTCTGACTATACATTACAACCATTCAATGGGCTTCGACCATTTGTTGACAGTGGCCTATCAGCTACAGATATTTAATAACTGTTTCAATACCTTGTTACTGATAAACACATAATATTTGATAGATGAACAACGAAATGAATTTCAGTGATAGTTTCAGTGGCAGACAGTGAAATGAATTCATATCAATATCATTGATGGCTAAATTTGTCATGTTCTTGGCACGCGGAATAAAATTTTTGGATGATTACTGCAGTCTGGATGATTATTGCAGTCTCTCCAGCGGTGCCAAATTGATTATCGGTACATCGACGTGTTAAAGTGCTTGTATGAAAATGTGACTATGTCAGTTCGACTGCAGGACCAGATTACAAAACCTGTCCCACTACGGCGGGGAGTCAGGCAAGGGATGACAAAAACTGGGAAGGATTAGGTATCAATATGAACGGCGAGTAGATCACTCGATTTGCTGACGACATCGTAGTCATGGCTGATACCATGGAGGACCTCAGAGTAATGCTCGATGGTCTCAGTAGATCCTTATTAGTAGCAGAGTCAGTAGTAGAGCTCAGTATACCCTTTGAACGAATTGGTCTTAAAATGAACATGGACCAGACGAAGGTCATGTCTAACGCCCATGTAGCACCAAGTCTCGTAAAGATCGGAGACTCTATGCTGGAAGTTGTTAATGACTATGTTTATTGGGACAAACTGTCCATTTAGGCAAATCCAGGTTCGGTAAAGAAGTTAATCGTCGATCGTCAATCGTCGTTGGGCAGCGTTCGGGAAGTTACGTAACATCTTCTCATCCGAGGTACCACAATTTCTCAAGACAAGAAAAGTCTTTAACCAGTGTGTGTTGTAAGTGATGACAGGGCTATGCTTGGAGATCGAATTAGAAACGAGGATATTCGCAGAAAAGTCACCGACATAGCTCTCAGAATTGCTAGACTTAAGTGGCAGTGGATGGGACATTGGACATTGCTCGTAGAACGGATGGCCGATGGGGCCGTAGAGTTCTCGAGTGTGTCACGTGGACAATTAAATACATATAATGTAACAGAAAATAAATATATTAAAAGAAGTTATGGAAATGAAAATGGAAAATAGATTAATATGTGTAATCCGAAGGCATTTACATTATCAGATATATAAAAATAGAGTACCTTATTAAATCTATTAATTATAGTAACACTTTCACCAATAAAAAAATGTCCAGGTTTTTAATATATCCGTCCAAGATCTGTTAATGAAATTGCATCGTGAGACGCTTATGTTTCAATAAACTCCATTCAGCTCCATTATTATTTCTGCTTCCTCAAGCCAGCATGATTGAATGTATCCGCCAGGTTTTTAATTCGTTTTGTAAAATTTGTTGACTCTTCACAATTTCGAATAAATAGTTTCAATTCTTAGAATATCGATTACAATATGAGGGGCTCTTGCTGTATAAGTATGAATCCAAATAATAATGTAGAATAAGAAGATATAAATAAACTTGTAAAAATCTTGTAAAATAATATACGTGTTTTCATAGACGTCCGATCGGCAAGTCTCCCGTAAAAACAGAATCCATATGTCATGTTTCAATTATTTTCGTGTCCTTCTATATTTTAAATTTAAAAGATTCTTCAGTCAAAATACAACATTAGTATATGACCTACTTATTCAATATATAAATCGTAAAAGAAGTTTGTATTAAAATATAATAAATGAACTAAAGATATGATGCCTTCGGAAACAGCCGAAACATAATAAATGAATTAATGAAATCTGAACTAAGTTAAAATAAATATATATAATTAAAAGATAAAAAATGATTGAAAATACAATCATTACAAGTGGCAGCCACGTACCGGAAGACGCAGCGTACGTAGACCCACCACAAGGTGGACCGACAACCTAGTGAAGATTGCGAGAACCCGCTGGATGCAAGCTGCGCAGTAGCGGCCGCTGTGGCAATTTTCGGGCGAGGCCTATGTCCAGCAGTGGACGACTTTTGGCTGAATTGTGGATGGATTACCACCTTCATGCTGTAAATGTGCCTTCGAGACTACCACAATGTATTACAATAAGCATATCCATGCGTGACAATATTAACCTTGTATTAAAAGCAATCAGAGCGAGAAATATAGCATTATAAATTATAATTTATAATGTAAATTAACTAACTGTATAGCTATTTTATTTTTATTTTCTAAGCCTAGATTAGATTAAGATTAACTCAAACAAACTCAAACGCAACTGCCGGAACACACCAATAAATTCTTGGTTGTTTTTTTTTGCAGTAATTTACAAAAGCATGTTTTGCTTTTGCTTGGTTTTCGTCGACTTATATATATTATCAAGTCAACTTGTGCTATTTCAATAGTGTATCAATCAAAATAATTTTGTTAAGAGGCACAAATATAGTGCGAGCAAAGTACGTTGCTTTTCGGATTAACTTTGAGAAAGCCTATTGAAATATTAGGTTTTTTTTTTCGAACTGACTATACTGTTAGCCTTAGGGGCCCTGGAGCTTTTAAGGCTTTTACAGCTTTCCCGGGCTTGGGAAATATTACGGAATGTTTAAGGAAATTTAGAGGAATTGCTGCTATTTTTGTAAGGCGTGACTGGACTTACGCTATCATAAAAAACAATGAATTATTTGATAATTAGGTAAGTTTGATAGCAAAAATATAAAAAAGAAGGTGTGTGCTTAGTGACCAGTTTTCAACTCGACAGTGGTTGTTGACTAAACAAGCATTAGAAAATATAATAAAGCCATACTATATCAGTTTCACTAACTTTTCGTTCACTGAATACTTTTTTGCCTCGTTGCACAATTATTCTTGTAATTTGGTATTCGAACGCTCCAGAACTGAATCATTATCATATCAAATGGCGGTTATTGGTTGCAGGAGGCTTACAAGTGCTTTTAGCAATAATTGAACATGTGACTTGTGAGTTTTACTTGCAGACCTTTATGCGATATCTACGATTATAATTAAATCAGGCGGTCTTATATAACTTTTTATAGGTTTCGTATATTCTTTCATCTTGTAATTTGTCAACAGCGCGGTTGGACTAAATTTGTTAAATAGAACACGAAACGTTTTATCGTATTTTAGAACTATCTGAAGTACTATTAAGACTCTAGAACACACGCAGCAGTAGGTCAAGGTACTTCGGTCATGCCAATATAACTGAATAGAAGGCGTATACCTGATTGTAGGTTGAGAAGGTAAATGAGTTTTTGATTAATATATTATATTCAGATGCATGACATACTTTATGTTATAATAAAATTTCATGTGACAATGCGAGTAAAATTGCTATATAAAGGGCTTGTATTTTGACTGTATATTATTTGCTGCATTATGGTATCAGAATGAGATTCTTTTAATTTGCTATATTATGGCATGGACTGTGCTTTGTTGATGCGAATGTCGTGTTCCACGGGAACTGTCTTATCTGGAAAAGTAGGGTTTTTTATTATCAATTATAATTTTATAATTCCTGCTTAGCTCGTATGGATTATCCTAAATGTAATGAATTATAGTCTAGCTTTATCACTGGATAGTTTTCTCTGCCAGCCAATAAAAGTCCTTTCTAAATCGGTTCAACAGTTTCAGAGATTAGTTTGGACAAACAGAATTTCTTTTTAAATATCTATGTCTAGGTTTACTTCAATTTCATTTATTTGTATAGATCAATACATAGTACAAATAAATAAACGGTGAGTTAATCTTCTAATTAATTCGAATCGTTATTAATGCAACCGATATATTAACAAATGATTGATCAGATCTTAGATAATTGATAATATTGGTTTATCTTATGTGTCTATGTCATTGTGATATGCATTATCTAATTTATATCATTGTTATGTAATGTAAACCTCGAGCTTATTTCTTTGCAAATGCTTACTTAGATTGAGGGATTATTTTAAGTTTATCATAATTATCTATAAGCACAATTTTGTAAAGTAAGATACAGGCATACTGTCTGCTTAATATTAAATGGTCACTTTAGCCTATAGCTTTGTGTAGCTAACCTCAAAAGGATAGCATACCTAAGGGCAGATATTATATGTTGTTATTCCTGAGAACTGAATTGGAAGGCCTCGTGTGCAACCACACCCTACGGACAAGAACACAGAGCGCCGCCAATTCTACCTTGCGGTAAATAGATGTGGTAATGGTGCATCCGTAGTCGACCCATGCAAAAGTTCTACTCTTATATTTTTATGTTGAAGTTATTTCTCTTAAATCTAAGATTAATATCTCTCTGGCAACCGGTTTGCTAATTCTCACGCTTAAGTTTTGTTAGTGAAAATATTTTAAATATAAATTCAATAAGGTTTCCAAAGGTGCCAATGGAAAAAGTTGCACGTCATTAAAATCTAGAATAATTTAACATATAGTTAAAACTTACGTAAAAAACTATATTCTACTCTCGTGATTTCAACAAACCAAGACAAGCATTTACACTGATAACTGTTGGTCGTTTATTACGGTATTTTGTCCTCTATATTGCGTCTATGGCTTTTTAATAGTTACATTATTTGGCAGCATAATTATTGTTTTATTGTAGTAAATTTGCTATAAGTCGAGATATAGCAATGAACTCTTTGAAATGCGATTAAGGGCATGAATTCTGGACCTTTCGACACAGAGAGCGCCTTAGAAAGGGATAATGTCCTTAGCTTTATTGCAACAATCGAATCATTGCTGTCCGCTGTTTCTAGGGTTGTCTATAAATCTGAATTGTTATTTAACGATAATAAAAAGTTAAGGAAACTATATTTACCAGAGCTTAGTATAATATGCTACTTAACATAAATGTGAGGACGTAAATTTTTTGTATAAATCGTATAGGATTTAATATAAACCGAATTTTTCTATTGTTTATTTGGTAAGGCTAATGTCCTGGGTAAAAGCCACTCCTTGAAGGAATGCACGGGAAACCATGATATCAGCCCACGATGTATTGGTGATTTGAAACGTCTGTAAATGAAAGTGGAATAGAAGTCTTGTGTTTTTTACATGGGATGCATGAAAAGAGCCTCCGCAATACGTCCAGCGCACCCTGGGTGGTCAGCCTTAATTACAACTTCACCGACACAATGGAGTTAAATGACCATTACATTATGGTATTACAAGAACTGGGCCTTGAGATTTATTCATGATGTTATCTTTTACGGTCAGCCGATTATATTACTAATGTAATACTGAGAAATTCGTTTTTACATGTCGAGACTCAAACCTCTGGATACCGAGTCGATATTCCACTGGTTTAATCATTCAACCACCACGACTTTTTCCACAGCCACACCCTATATCAATGCAAATGAGATGAAGTTATCGATCTATCATAACTCGAACTAATTTGTATGTATTACAAGTATTGCGAGCTGGCCGTTGCCCAACTCATTGAAAGTTGTGTCAATCTTTGTAATACTAAAAAGGTACATCTCTTTGAATAGATCCGTTTGATAATGTTTTATCTTCTTAAGAAAACGTTTGTTATTAAAAGAATGAGGACGTGTTGATCTTGTTTTTTTATAATATTGCGGCAAAGTGTCCGGCAAAAACAACGGCGATCACCGTGAGATCGGCAATTCCTCGACGATTTTCGCTATCACGCTGCCTTGTAGGCCTCTTGGCAGCTGGATATCCACCGTCTGATCCCGGAATGCGACACACTTAACGACACACGTCCAATGCGGTGGGTGTTACTTAAATAACTTTTTACTTAATGCGTATGAAAGTATATACGGTACTTATAACAAAAACCATTTTTTTTTTTATATGCCTGTCTGCCTTTTTGTCGTGGGTAATCTCCGGTTGGAGCGATTTCGACGGGACTTTCACTGGCAGATAGCTGATGTTATATAGAGTAACTTAAGCTACTTTTATTTAAAAAAAATATTGAGATTCCATGCAAAAAATAATAATAAGCTTTTTAGTAGTCCGCTCGAACAGAGCCGCGGGCACAGCTAGTGTATAATAAAAGATTTTCGTTTTCAATTGTCACATATTTTTACATGTGTAATGTATATATTTTTCCACTACATCTATGTTAAACTCATATCTCATTCGGTAAAGTTATAAACATCATCTATTCTAAATGTCAGTTCCAAGAAAAAAAAACGCCAAAGATTTCAAGCGTTGAAATGTAATGATGTTTTATGATTCAACATTTCAATGTTTCTATTTATTTTAATATTACTAAACGAACGAGTTCAAGTGTTATTTATGCATTAACATTAACATTTACGTAACGTGGTGATTAATTGCTCCAATTATATTATTTTCCATGTTTTAATTAAATGTTAATTTGCTTAAATAGATACATACATATTACTATTTTGTAATTCGATCGTGAAATGGATTGTAGTGTTCTGTAACTTAGTTTTAAAATGCATTGTTTTTGTTTAGATTTTTCGTTTCTCTTATGAATAATCGAACTTATTGGTGTGCCAGTATTATTTTTTTTGTATTGTTTTTACCGTTATTTACTATGAGAATATTGTTCTTTATATTTATCGGTATTTGATATCTGTAATATATCGTAAACTGCTTTAGTATCACGCATGTATCGTCGGAAGTGGATTATATTATTATCAAATATAATAATTGAAAAATAAATTTCGTTGGTCCGTATGAAACGGTTTCTGAACTTATCTTCCGTCTTTCTAATCTTGACCGTTCGATAATAACGGTAACCACTGACATCAATGTCCATTCATAGTTTATCCTTATACGAGTGATCAATCACAACGGGCAAAGTCACTCTAGCGTACTTAATAAACTTTGAAGACTAATAGACTTTGTTGCATCCTCAATTAGTTTCATATTTAATTTTTTTACACAATACAGACTAAAAATTTTTTTCAAGAGGTTATTTTTTAATTAAAATACTTATTATATTTATTGAAATTTTAATCTAAATGATATTTATGTAAATATATTGATTTCTCTGAGTAATTGTTTTTTTTTCAAGCTTAAATTATTTAAAATGTTTGTGCATTATTTCACCGCATTTATGTAAAATGAAAATTGATCTAAGATAACGCGTTAAGCTTAGAAAAGCAAATAGATAACTAGAACTAAGTTCAGCCAGCTGAACATATAAATAGGTGCTTGACAAAAGTTTGGTGCTATGAGACGTAGTATAATTGATTTGTTATATACGGCGTAAAATAGTTAATTATAATTATGGATGTTCGTTAAGATTAAACCTTGATTGATTATTCACATGTAAACCTTTAGGAGATTTTTACTGTCCTTTGTACTTGGTGATAACTTACAGCGAAAGTAATGAATGATACTTGAATTTATAATACTATGTTCCATTATATGTTTAGCACGTGTTCTACTGACAAGTGTTGCTCATTAAATAGTTCCTGTTCACAACAAATATTCAATTTGTATGTGATGGCTGATTAAACGAGCACTATATAAGCCATAATATTTTATATTGATGGATAATCCATTTATTGGTGTTATTTTATTTCTTTATGAATTCAAGAACAGAATAAACTGTGGTTTTGAAACGTCTAACAGCAGAATTTGAAACTGCACCAACTCCGACCATCGCTCGTACTGCGTTACAAAAAATTTGATACTTATTCTGTTAAGTAAATATAATACGTTTGTACCATGATTGTTTTTTACTTATGTAAGACTTGCTCATGAATACAGCGGTCTTACAACGTACGTAACTTGACAATGAGAAATCAGTTTTCGCGAGAAATTAAAACGACAGTTCCATATCGCAATACAAGCGAACGAACATGCATAATACTTATTAAACTTTCACTGTAAATTGTCTAAAAAATACATAGGGTGACGTCATTCACATAAATTGCCTGTTTCACTCTACTTTCACTGTTTATTGATAACGTATGCGCGTGCGCATCAGGGTGGTCATGTCGCAAGCTAAATCGGGACAAGTCCGGTTTCTCATTAGACTGTCTTTTTATGGTTATGTCCAATTTACGTCTAATTTAGATGTAAGTGTGAGGATGAATGCTGTTTTGTTCAGGTTGCGTGTTACAAATTACATTTGTGGATACAATCGTTATAAGAATTCCTAATTCTTGAGCTTAAAATGGAATTTTCTGGAACGAATCTTACAATTACTATTACTCTAAAGAAATACAATAAATTGTTTTTAAATGAAAGATTCTTTTTAGAAATAAAACCATTTACGGTGGTAGCGTATATGTGATTGTATATATATACATTCAGTCAAAAAAGTATCGGGAATGGATGATTTGTTTATGGTTACAAATTCCTTTTTTTTTGTTGTTAGATTGGCACAACTGTTTTTCATTTTGGCGCGCAGTTTGAGTTGCATCTGTCATTTAGATTTTCATAATGGAAAAAACATCGAACAAAGAGTTTGTCATAAATTTTGCATCGCCAATGGAATTTCGTTTTCGGAGACACTGAAATTGTTACAGAAGGCTTACGGTGAAACGACTTTATCAAAAACACGTACTTATGAGTAGAACAAAGCGTTCAAAAGCAGTCGAGGTATGCTGGAAGGTTTGCCTCACCTGGTAGACCATCAACGTTTTTAACTGAAGTTAACATCGCAAAAGTGAAGGAAATAGTGACTGAAAATCCTCATTCAAGTTTGAGAGAGATAGCCGCTAAACTTTCTGTCTCACGAGTCGTATCATTTTAAATATTCACTTAGGTATGAAACATGTTGCCGCTCGGCTAGTCCCAAAAGACCAGATTTCTCCAAAAACTCAATCGCATAAGAGTCGCTGAGGACATGCTAGAAGGAGTCAATTCCGACCCAACATTCATGAAAGGCATTGTTACTGGTAACAAGACGTGGATTTACGAGTTTGATATACAATCTAGTCGATAAGCTTCGGAGTGGCGCCTACCAACTGAACTGAAAACAAAAAAACGGCCAAAGTCGAGCAAAAGTTAAAGTCATGTTGACTGTTTTCTTTGACTATTGCAGTGTTATGCACTCAGAATTCTTACGGGAAGGTCAAACGGTAAATAAAATATATTATTTGAGCGTTATGTGGCGTTTAAAAAAAACAAATTCGACGAAAAAGGCCAGTTTTGTGGAAACAAAATTCTTGTATTTTGCACCACGATAATGCGCCTTCGCACAGGCCAACATTTTCAACGAATTTTTGACCAAAAACTTTGACCAAAAATACCATCAAGGAATCACCTTATTCACCAGATATGGCTCCAGCCGACTTCTTTCTTTTTCCTAAACTCAACTCAACTCAAATTACTAAAATTTTAACACAATAACTAACATTTTGTGTATTATTGATCTTTTCCCCGTACTTTTTTGACAGAGTAGTATTTTGTTTCTATATTTGTTAGCATTATAACTGATTGAATACTAAGCGATAGTATAAGACTGTTCAAATGACCCTATTATTTAAATCAAATTGTAATTGTATCACTCTTGTTGCATCATGGTCGCCCTACTGACTCGTTACGTCATAATGCGTACGCGCAACTAGACTGGAATACGACACGTGACTTAGTTTTGTAATTATTGCTCATTATCTTGGTTGTTATAATAATATTATACATACTTTTTTAATATTTTATATCTGTGTTTTACATAAAACCACATTATAACTCATTATCTAATCATTTAAGAACTGTAGAGCGGAAAACTTTAATTATTTAGCTCAATTTTTACTATAATGAAATAAAAAACATTCATTTAAGAGAAGTAGGGCGCAGAGAAATCTCTTTGTGAAATCTTCTCTATTTGGGACAGCTTGACTAGTAACATACCTCCACCCTACAATAGGTCCCAGCAGCCCAACTAAATAATTTTGTGTTGTGTTTCTACTTGCTGCGGTGAGCAGGAATTCCAAAACTTCTTGGGGAAGGGAGTTCAAGGTCGGCAACATCTTAGCGATACCTCTGGTGTTTTTTTCGATATGTTAGCCTTAAAGGCCCTGAAGCCTCGAAGGCTTTTACAGCTTCACCGGGCTTGAAGTCCATAAGCTATAGGAACCGCTTACCATCAGGCGGGCCGTACGTTTCTCCGTCACTTTAATTGTATACCTAATAAAAAAAACTGTGGTGTCTAAACCAATGCGTAATTAGTTACATGCTGTAAATATTATAGAACTTTATTTAATATTATTTTCGTTTATTTATAACCTCGCGTGTTACCACGAAAAATTACGAAATTGTGAAATGTCTAGACAAAATACATCATGCGAAGGATACGAATTGCGTATCATATGATTTATGAAAATAATACAAACGTTTTATTTTAATTAAAAAAACAACAACCGCCCGCGACTTTCTTTGCGTTTATTATCTACTATTATCTAATACTATGAAGTAAGCATATCTTATGTGTATAGTATATATACTAGCTTTTCTCACGTCTTCTCGCGCATTTATTGCGCAGTAATTATTTAAGTATGTCTCACAATTTTATTTTTACTCATAGCTTATCGTTTGAGGAATGTGATATGTATTCCGTGTAAGAAAATTCATTAAAATCGGTCAAGCCATTTTGGAGTTAAATATAGACAGTACAAACAGACACAAAAAATTGTTTTTTATATTAAAGTTAAAAATCATTGACCTACAATATAGTTACTTAGTCCAAAATTCCAAAAATTGTATGCACAGACAGATGCTTTCCGATTTTTTAATAAAGATTAAACAAAAATAAATACATTATTTATTTCGGCCCGACTCCGGCCTGGTGTAATATGAATCATCCTTTAGAACATCATTTTTAACATGAAAATGTCACTTGCAAGATAATTAATATTAATACGAGGTATTTTTAAGCATTGCCTGAGTACTTAATTATAATTTGTTATTACCATGTCCAAATGTTAAGGTTGTGCTATAGTTCAAGATTACCTGTCAAGTTTGGGAAGGCCCTCTGGGTATCAATGTCATTATGGAACTAACCACAAAATATTATTACATTACATATATTTTATTGCGATGTGTGAATGTTGACAAATCGTGTGACTTAAATCGAAATGGTGTGATATTACAAGATAAAAACATATTAAATAATATATTAATTATATACACACAATTTTAAAATAATAAATATAAAAATATCACACGAAATTTTATGATGAAAAATGTTTAATTGCAGTCCTTTCGAAACTTGTCAAGTTACATATAATTTAATAATATATAATACAATTACGCAGTGAAGAAACGATGCAGTTAATAATTTGAATAATGATTTATTTATATAATTATTATATTGTAATGTTATGGTCTAATTGTGAATATTATTTACACAAGAAATTATTTTAATTAAAGTATTTATAATGCTGTTGTTAATAGTTGTAGTACGGGTTTTATACTTCTTACAAGCTTCTATTTATTTTCGCCTGTCCCGGGTGTCTGTAATCAAAATTGCAAGTTAAATTTGACCCACTTCTTATCCTACAGTGTTGAAATTTTACATATTGATTCAGTTCCGATGACAATGAATTTTTATGGTGAGGGTTACCTGCCACAGCTTAGATACGAAATGTTGGTTGCACATTTTATTTTGATTGCCCATTTATATTGCACCATAGCCTGGTTTTCGACAAGGGAACTCCGCAACGGTCAGCAGCACAGAAACGACATGTGCATTTAATAATGATAGCCCGTTTTTACGACAAATGCTTGTTTTGAAAAATTAGGACTTGTTTATAATTTTCTTCCAATCATGACTGGAAACTATTTTAATATATTTAGATAGAAAAAAAAATCCGTTTGCTAAATCATTTTTTTTTTCTTTTGGGAAAATCAATCATAATTAAATACGGTTAATTTTTATATGTTGTTTTCAAATAGTTCAGATATTTGTTGTTATTGATTTCTACTAAGTATATATGTTTGTCTCTGTCTTCCAGGTGTTATGTTTCTTGGTGGCGACAGGGATGGCGGCTGGTGCGCGCTCCCGACCCAGGCTGCAGCAGCCGATTGAAGACCAGTACGAGTATGAACCGCAGGCTCAAGGACAAGGTGCCAGAGGCCAGGTAAAACACATCTTCATTAACGATTTTTATACTCACTACATATTCTTAATAGTTCAAGTTATATTCATATTCAAAATTCATCTTCTCTTTGTTTAAATGGTAACGTGTTTATCCACAATCCCGCCAACGATACGTGAATATAACATTGCTTAATTATTCTTGTATCCTTCAAACCTAGCTGTAACAGGATAGCGGCTATCTTGTTCAAACTGTTTAAGTAGTTTAGTAGCTTCTTAAAATTTATGTCCCTATTATTATTTATAATCCACTTCATTTGTGCACAATTATAACCAAACTACATCACGAAAAATTCCGCCAAAATTACATAATACTTGCTGTGCTCGTGGCTTCGCTCACGTGGACTACACACAGCGCCATCTACCGAGTCTAATTGTAAATTTAAACCATCCAGAGACACAAACACAAAAATTTAATCAATATCTATCCAGCCGTTTAGGAATTCAGTCACATAGACACTTACAGAAGAATTATATATTATACTAGCTGTGACAACGGCTTCGCTCGCGTGGTGAACTTAAAAATGTTTTTGTATTTTTTGTGCAGAATCATAATTATATTTTTTAAATAATACTAGCTTAAGTTATTCCTTATTACATCAGCTATCTGCCAGTGAAAGTTCCGTCAAAATCGGTCCTAAACTTTAAAGAAAGATAGCAGCAAATGTTGTGTTCTTGCTGAGTGTACGGTTTGCAGAGCTCCGTGAGGAAAGTGGGTTCAAGGTCGGCAACGCGCTAGTATAGAACTTCGGTGTTACAAACGTCCGCTTACCATAAAATGGGTCATACGCTTGTTGGCCACCATAATAATGTATGTTAAAAAAACATAGCGTCAATACGTTTTCCAAATTAAATACTAGATGCGGTAAACAACAATTGATTTTCTTTGGTAAATGTTGAAACTCGAATTTCATAACATTTCTAGATTATACAGGACATCTCAAGACACTTCCTTTGTAATATTTTTTGATTAACGTGTTTGATTATTTGACAACGTAAGGCAGACCAGGCACGGAGGAGCATATGAAAAAAAATTTTTATCTCCCTTAATTATTCGTCAGAAATCGTTTTAACAAACGAGCCATAAAACTTTTTAATGATTAATTTTGATTGCCTTGTATAGTCGGTACGAGATATAGTTAAATATGATTGCCACGTTATTTCCAGGTCGCGCTAGTGCCTGCGGACGAGTATGACCCGTACCGGCAAACGGACAGGTTTGACGATGAGTATGAGCCTAGAGCGCTGCAGCGCCCGCAGCAACGTCAGAAATTGCAGCCGCAGCACCAGCAACAGCAGCAACAGCAACAGGAGGGACCCAAGCAGCCACCCGTACAAACTATCAGGAATTACAACAAGGTACTTATAATGAAGATAAGTAAACTGTAGTTCTTCTACTTTTTGAAGTGAAACTTCTTATGCGACTTTCAACGCGTTGCGGTCTCTCCTCTTTGTGTGAGCCAGAGCGAGAGAGCAAATGTCGGTGTGTATGTATTGCACGCTGTTTAAATAAAATATAAAATATCTTTTAAAATGAAGTTTCACTTCTAACGTGTGTGAATCGCACACATGCCTTTTTATTTTATTTTATACCCACTGTGTTCATCCACATTTCTGCCAACATCACGTTATATAATATTTGTCTAATTATTCTAGTAATCTTCAAACATAGCTGTAACAAGAAGGCGGCTTCCTTGTTAAATTAGCCCAGGGAGTTTTTGTAGCAACTTAAAATGAATGTTTCTAGTTACCTATAATAACATCGTTAAGCTCAAGAGATTGTTTTTTGTTCGAACGCGCCAATCTTTGGCTCAACCAGTCAGATTTTTCTGTTTTTTAAATATCTATAGCCTATTTATTGAGGAAGATAATAAACTATATAACTTCACGCTACAACCAAGGACAGGAGAAATAACCATGAACATCAAACAATCTGAAAAGCTGTAGGCATGTACGGGAAGTGACAAAAACGATAGGGTACATGAGTGCGTTGGCGGCGATGCGATGATAGAGTTCATTGAAAAAATTTAATACGGGTAAAACCTTGAGGCATAGCTAGTTATTTATAACCCACTTCACTTGTGCACATAAATCCAACTACATCACGTAAACTTCCGTCTATATTAGAAAATATAGGTCCAAATAGCAAAGGTACCTAAGTTTATGAATAAAAATAAAAATCGTCACATGACAGATCTTGATCCACTATAATTCAGTCCCTCAAACGAGAGTTGTTGCTATTTTGCGAATAAGTAAAATCTTACCAACGGTTTGGTGCATCACATTTACAAAAAATCCAATAAAATTCTTTGGACCACTTATATTGTATATATTTATTTAATAGTGAATTGAAGTTGGTTTTATTGAAAAAAATTACCAATATTTCAGGTCAATGATGACGGCAGCTTTACTTTCGGTTACGAAGCCGCCGACGGCTCATTCAAGGAGGAGACCAGAGGTACTGACTGCGTGGTACGCGGAAAATACGGCTACATCGATCCCGACGGTAACAAACGAGAGTTCACATACGTATCAGGCAATCCCTGCGACCCGAACAAGCCAAATGAAGAAGACGAACCCGAAGCACAAGCTCCAGAATCTGCAGAGCGCGACGACGGTATACCAAACTATCCGACAAGACCTGCTCCAAGGCCGACGACACCACGACCACCCACGACTTATTTCCAGAACGACTTCAGAGACGCCGACGAGGACGAGGTTGAAGAGGAACCTCTGCAGCATATCAGACAGAGGGTTGTCCAGCGCCCAGCATCTAGAAGACCGGCTTACCCGCCGCAGCCTATAGCAATCACTCCCCGCCCGCTCCCTGTTACCACTGCCAGATCTCTTCCCCCTGCGACAACGTTTAGACCGCAACTCGTTCAAGTGACACCCAAGCCACAGATCCAGTACAGCCCCGAACCCAACTACTCTCCTTCACCTGCACCGATCGGTACAAGCGCAAGACCTGGACAGATCGATTTCGCCGCTGAATTCGCCAAGTTCCACCGCGACAACCAATATCCCGGCTCCACTACAGCCACCGCTGCGTCTCCAACTAAATCGACAGCTTCTGTCAGCGGAAATCCTCTGTACTCCACTGAGCTAGTCTACGACCCGTCCAGCGGACAATATGATACTCAGTTATATCAGGCACTGCCTCAAACAAAGGGAGAGTTAAATCTAAACCAGAGACTTCAGCCGTACGTCGCTCAACAGCAAGTCCAACCGCAGAGGCCGTTCATCCCATCTCCGCAGATTCCATCGGTACATTCCTCTCCAGCTTCGAACGGTCCTTTATATAGACACCAGATTCAGCAAGCACCCCAGGAGGCTTATCAGAGGCAGCAAGCCGAACAGCAATTCCAGAACTCGCAACAATTGTTTGCCCAACAACAGCAATTGCAGCAGATCCAGCTGCAGAAGGACCGCGCCGCAGCACGAGCTCAGGCGCAAAGACTAGGGGCACAAGCGCAGGCCCAGCCTGCTCCGGTTCCGCAGCGAGCGGCTCCAGCGGCCCAGTACTACTACGTACCTCGTGGTACAGAGCAAGTATCCTCTGGACAGATCGATGCCTTCCTCAGAGGGCACGGAATCGAATACTAATTTAAGCTTAGATTAAAGCTAGGTAATTGATTATCGGCCGGCCCCAGTCTCTAGGCCATATACAGTACAAGTCTCAAACCTGGCCGGTCGGATAGTCCAGTCGAGTAGTCGAGTTGGTTAGTGGCGCCATCTGGTGTCGTGTACATAAATGTCTAATCAGTACCTTTACGTAAATCTAGTAATATTTAAGTTAAAAATAAAACGAACGAAATGATTTGTGAGCGCGACAGTCCACGGCGCGTTCGTAAACACTCGTACAATACACAAGTGGTAATTTGTATTTCTTTTTGTTTGAAATAATAAATTATATTTTTTATAATATTAATAAATGCGTGTTTTTATTTAAAGTTCTACTGCATCTGCAACCCTGATATATAATAAAAAATTATAAGGCCAGCCTGTAGGTTGTACCTATCACACTGCTGAGTAAGTCTCTTTTCAGGTGTTACTTATACAATTCACGGATAAACCACAGCATACAATAAATTATTAGAAAACAATATATATATATATAAAATTGCCAAGAGCGCGTTGGGCCACGCGCAGCGTAGGGTTGCGTAGTTTCCCGTCACTTTACGTGTAGGGGAGATAAAACTAAAACATATTTAAAATAAAATTTACCAATTTGTCAGCATACCCATACCAAATTACAGCTTTCTAGTACTAAGAATCTCTGAGCCAAGCCGCGGACAAACAGAAGGACATGGCGAAACTATAAGGGTTCCGTGTTGACTACGAAACTCTAAAAAGCATAACTAACTGACTGACGGGCATATCAACGCAAGGCTTAAACTATTGGGTCTAGGACCGTTAAATTTGTATGCGGATTCCTTTTTCACTGTAGATGAGCACTAAAGGAAGGTTTTTGGAAATTCAATCCTTGTATAATACAAGTGACGACATCTATTAGTCAATCGCCCGATCAGCCTTTTAAACACGCTAGGGAAACTTTACGAGCGGCTCCTTCTGAACCGTCTCAAAACCGTTATAGATGTTAAAAATCTATACCCTCCCGAACAGTTCGGTTATCATTCCGCATCACGGAGCACATCACGAGCAACTTTGCCAAAAGTAGTATCGCCCCCGCTCGAACGCTTGCGGTCTTGGACCGGACCTCAACAAGAAACATGAATATAGGAAGAAACATGTATATATGTATAGTTAGTTTAGATCAAATGATAGAGAATTAGTCAGATCGCGACTTATTTGCATACGCGCAACAGTCCGAACCGAGGTTCGGCCACTTTGGCACCCTCGGATATTGTTGCAAAGCTTTCGCGGCTGAGTGCCTTAAGCGCTCGCCCCCAAGCCCGGTAAAGCTGTAAAAGCCGTAAAGGCTCCAGGGCCCCTAAGGCTAACAGTACAGTCAGTTCGAAAAAAATATATATCTATTAGTCAAAGGCAGTACCAACGAATTCTGTAATAATAAATTAAATTTATCATTCATTTATTACATCACAATCTGTCATACTCTGCTACCCGGAGCCAGGGTAGGTTGTTAGTTAGTAATTAATATAACAATGACGATTCGATTAGTTCTATATTATATCCGCTAGATAGCAGTGTTTCAGGATATTTATGAATCGTTTAAGGTCCCTCATTATATTTACGCGTAAAATGAAAAAAATAATGTATGAAAGAAACTCGTGATAATTACTGTTTACTATTTTTAGCTGCTTTGGAAATATTTAGTAGTATTAATGAAACCGCTGAATCAGAAGCAGATATCTCCAGACTCCATTCCATCTCATCTTTGTTCTTAATGTTCTATCTTCAATACTGAATTATTCGAACTTACTAAAAACACTACCTCTTTCTCTCAAAATTGGTATAATAGCAGAAATTACGACGAAGTATAAAATTGAACTTTTTAAAATAAGCATATTAGCCTAGTGCTTGGTGTTTTCAAATTTAAAAAGATGGCGCTTTATTGATCATTCATGAAATATGTACATACATAAATCAACCCACTTTCCAACGGGGTAGACAGAGACCACGTCCTTCCACTTGCTAAGATGCTGACATACATCTTTCGCTTCTTCAACATTCATCAATCTTTTGATGCATGCTCGTCGGTTTAGAGTACTCTTGACCAGACCTTTCTTTAAAATATTTACATTGTAAATCTGGTTATTCTGATCGTAAGATACTATTTGCTTATTTTAATATATAATAATAATAACTCACCAATGAACAAGCACGGACTGACAGATGTTAGGCAGAACTATAGTAACCTCAGACAGCTTTATTTATATCCAGGCTTGGGATTACATACTTTAACGTCTACTTCAAATACGATTTCGTATTTAGCATACTAGGATATAAATTAAAGCAATTTCATATATATATTCATGAATAAACATTAGTTATAGTAATTTATTTACATACTATATGACGCTGAAACCAATTCTAATATATTGTGGTTAAACATGGCTCTCTCATAAAGTCATCTGTTATTGAATTATTGTTTATATACCACGATGAAAACTTTTAGGTACCTCGATATACACTGAAGGATTCTGAAACATGAAACGCCGACCCTATAGGGCAGTTAACTGTACTTCAAAACAAAGTAATGTAAGTAGGTACTATTTTTAGGTGGATACAGTTACATAATCATTTTATATAAAGTACACTAAAATACTTTTAATTCCGGAAACAATATCGGTATTGTACGCACAAATGTTTCAAATGAAAGTGCGGTTTTATAGATCCTACAGGTTGGAGTTTTATAATATAATTGTTTGACTGATCTGTTTTTTTTTTTGCAAAGTTAGCGTTTAACATATTATGCTACAACCTTTCTTAAATACATAAGTAGAGACTTGTAGAATATATAATAATTGTATTTATTATTGATTATGAACAAAGAGGTAAAAAAAAATACAATTATACTTCGTGCTTTGTCCTTCTACTTTAGTAAGTGAAATATACAACACAGGTAGTTTCTCGTCTAGGTTTCACCCTTCGCTTTAATAGTTGAGAATATTAAATCGTTTTTTCTTTTTCAACTTGCTACCCGCCAGTATTCTATAACTTGATATGTCATTCACATTTTAGTGCTTCACCACTCTGACAGTAAGAGTAATAATAACACAGTAAATGATATTATGATTATCTAAGCTTAAAAGCTTCAAAGATTATTGAGCTTAAAAGCTTATCAAGCTATAAAATTACGCTAAAAAACAGTAATTACGCCTAACCAACCTAATATCGACGGCTCCCTCGCATAAGGTCGTAAGGCAAAAAAACGATATTTTTCAGGAGAGCTATTTTTGTAAACGTTACTGATATAGTTCATTTGTGTAATTCAAAAAGTCATAATTTATAGAAGATATTAGTATTCAGGAATTCAGTAATTAGGGTTCAGGAATGTTTAATACGGTATATTATGGTTCTAATGACACAAAATACAATTTTAGTCAAAAAATGAGTTTCGACTTTATGCGTGGGAGCCGTCGATATATAGCGTTTCGTAAATCAGCTTATTATAAAATTAATAGTCATAAACAATATTCAAACTTTATCGTAAAAGTACCTCTGCATTAAATATATATTTTGTCCAGCCTGGATATTGTAATTAAAAACACATTTGCAAACAAATAGAATTCATAATAACAGCTTATATTATGATGACAAATGTTAAAGTAAAGATCTCGTACTTATATAAAAATGTATAATGCAGTTCCCACGATACTGTAATTTTCTATGATGCAATACGCATATTGACGCATATTGCAAACGCCTATTGACACTAAAGGAAAGGGCTGACTAACACATCATTGTAGTTTTATTAATAAAATGTTTGTTATTACAAGTTAATTGGATGACAAAATGGATTGCCTATAATTTTAACAGAAATCTATTGCTGTCGCACTATGTCCGAATGACCGAACAGGGCTCGAGAGAGACAACTGCAGCTCGGACTGATTATATCTATGTAAAATAGTCGAAATTATTATTTCGTATTCCCCTGTTTCCTTAGAATACGCCATATATAGAGCCAACGTACGCGGATAAAGCAGTTAGGATGCGCTATTTATTCCGACTTACTTAACAAAGATCAATATTTAAAGGTAGCTGAGAGGTGTAGCCTAATGCTAAATAGCCTATACTATTTCTCGTGAATCTGGTAGTTTCAGGGATTAGCGTGTTTAAACAAACAAACCAATAAACAACATCTCTTCCGCTTTTTCATATTAGTATAGATTTCATTTATTATAGGTTACTTACTTTCTTTTTATTTCGATACTCTTTTGCTTTATTTCTAATTATAATAAATCTTATTAATTACTTCAATTGCTCAGTGCAATTACACAGTATATAAACATGGCGTGAATTTCTATAATAATATAGATTTTACTTAGTTAGTTAGTTAGATTATATTTGTCAGAAATATTGTTATTTCTTTGTGTAACTCTCCTTTTTTTTTAATAAATAAAATAGAATAGAAGCGGTGTTTTATATCACAGAAATAAAAATGTCACAGCGGTAATTCGAAGTAATGGTTTAGGCTTATTCTTATACATCAGCACACAACGTCGATGTTTGAAGTTTTGAGTTTAAATCTGAAATCAAATATTGTTAATAACATTAATGCCCTTACTGTACAAATTTCACTATGACTTACAAAATGTAAAATTATCCTTTATACTAAAATGAACAGAAAACTATAATGGTTATTCATTGATCGTGATTTATTTATATATGCACAGATTTGAGAAAAAAGCAGATGGAGCCTGACTGAATACGAAAATGTCCCTAACAATTTTAGTAATAGTATTCAATTGTGTCAATTTTGAAATCAAACGTCATGTTATGTCACGTCGTGAAATGAAACGTCATGTCATGTCACGTCATGAAATGAAATGTCAGCACCCGTATATTTTAATATTATATTAAAAGAACATGCCGTCTTGTGTGACAGGTATAGTTCTTCCTGAAGACAAAAAAGGAAGAGGGAAAATTGTTTCATAGGTAACAAAGCTTATTTTGATATTATTTTCTGTGTTACTTTACTGATTACAAAACTGCAACAGTGTTGCTAGGTTATATTGAAATATTTTCCTGGAAGTTATAGTAAAATATGTGTATGTAGCGTTGAAAGACCATTTTATTGACAACCTAACTATCATGAAACAGGTAGGGTAATATTTGTCACTTTGTTGTATGCTTGTTTGACAGTGACCTACAAACACTAAAAGAAATAGCGTTATGGTTTCAAAGTAAAAATTATAGAGAGCCCTGGAATGTTTAGTATACCAGTCACAAATAAAAAATATGATCATCTGAAGATGGTCAACAAAAATTTCAAATGCTTACAACATCGAAACTATTAGACATAGGTATGGTAAGTTGAAACAAAAGTAAATAGAACCAGGAAATATGCATTGATAAGAAAAAAATATGATGGTAGATATAAGTTTAGTTGAAAATTGGTATGTAAAGGTCCTCGGGGTTCTTCATTTGAAGTACAAAATCAGTTTTTTGATGTCGGATGATTGATTAACGACTACACTACTGAAATACACTGGAAACAGTATTGACATGGTAGTAGGTGTTGTTATGCTGTTGCCAAGGACACACAACTAAATGCATGTCTCACTTTTGTTGTATGTAAGGCTTCATCTACCTTTTTCTCAAATCTGTGTATATGCATAAAGCTTTTGAATAAGCAATCGTACTTAGCAACAAATAGGCTGAAAAATAGAAAGTAAGAGCAATGCCTTACTCCAGCTCCAGGTGGTGCAAAGCATAGTCTAGAGCCCAATTTAAAGAGCAAGTGATTTCTGCGAAATATGTTAATGTTTTGCAGAATGTATAAAGGTTTGCAATTAACTTTACGGTGACCCAATTTTTCTACAATATGACATTGACAACCGTGTGAGCAGATACGAAACCTTTCCATTCATTCTCAACATATTGACAAACAAATGAATAAAATAAATGATTGATGATCCATGAGTAAAATTCACTTATTATAGCCCACGGCGTCTACAAATCTAAAACGTAAAATTTGTACACATACATAAGTTTCACAAAATTTAACGTTAATTAAACAATCGCTGTCTTAGAGAAATATGTAGGCGCACAGAAAAAAGATTTTCCTTTTCAGATAACACTGTGACAACAATAGGTGGGGTTTGCGCAAGCCGTTCGTACAGACGAGGTCGTTAGTGGGGCGATATTTTATATAGGGGAGTGGTGGACGCTTGCGGAGCCTTCCGACGTCATGCCGCTTCGAACGTCCTAACGAGATGTTCCTCCTCATTATCATCGCGTGTCTCACTAGTGCTACTGCGAATAACTCTACCAAAGATGCCTTCGAACCCACAAACACCAAAGAGATACTGAAGGCGAGCGAAAGCGACCCCACCAAAGTCGAAATAGTCAAACAGATTAAACGGTTGAACGATGATGGGTCCTACACGATAGGCTATGAAGCCGACGATGGGACATTTAAAATCGAGAGCAGAGACGTCCTCGGTAACGTGAAAGGCACGTTCGGTTACATAGATAAAGACGGGGAGATCAAACGTGTGACGTATTCTTCAACGAGTGAAAGTACTCCTGTACCAGTAACAACAAGTACAACTCCAAGTACGCCAGCAGTAGTCATGCGTGTGAACAAAACTGTGTCGTCTACGACAAGGAAGCCTCTTGCGACTGTCGTGTATCCATCGCGGAGTTTTACTACAAGAGGTACAGTCATCCAGTCTATTCCTAGAAGGCGAGCGTCCAGCTCGAGAACTACTACAACAGAATCAACCACAGAAAAAGAGAATACTGAGGAAACTACGAGCAATATTCTTAATCTATACAAGCCGAAGGTAGAAGACACTGTTAAGACCAGGACACAAATTCTGAAGCCGATGTCAGCTGCGAAAGATGATTTAGACGCCAAGCAAACGACAACTAAATTCCCACAAACAGTTAAACCAGTTTACGAACATGTATCAGAAAGAGAACCTGAAGATGTTGCCAGTAAAGTGAACAATTTTCGCAGAGAACTGTCAAGAATCAACCCTAACCCTCACATGTTGAGTTTACAGCAGTCTGTGGGTGACGACTCTACCGATGAGTATGGAAGTCCCATATCACTTGGAACTCTCAGACCTTTGTTCACGACAACAACTCCTCGGCAGAGGTTAGTACCTATACAATCTATAGTTGCTGCAAGACAGAAGATACAACAGCACTACCAGCATATTCCAGCTGAAGAACAAGAGACCACAATCGAAGCAAGCACTGGAAGAGTTTTTGACCAGGAAAGTGTTGTGACTTCGAATCCAGTGCCTGTTGTCCATATCCCAGTTGCTAGAGATCCCGAAGATCGTGCATACCAACAGCCTGTTTATAGAAGGCCTTCCCCATCAGCACAGTTTCGCACTCGTGAGTATTTAAGAGATAATCCTGGTGCTGCAGTACCTATTGGAAACCAGCGGCCCTTTCTCCAATACGAGTTACAGGACAAAGTATTGGATACTCAATATGTAAAAGAAACATTACCATACTCCGAAAAACCTGAGGCTTCTTCATCACCATACGAAGTCAGACCTGTTACAAGGGTCATATCAATACCAGTAGACGAAAGAGGTGTACCAGTTCAGGATTACCGAGGCAGGTTTGTCGATCCGTATAGATCTCAGCAAGTTCTTTCGCAACCTCGATACGAGCCAGTGGACGAGATGAGTAGTATCACAGCCCCGGTGAGTACAAGAGACCTTCGACGCTTGCTCCACATTCTGATATTAAGGCAGAACCGCCTGCAAGCTTTGATGGATCAGATGATGCCTACCCCCTATCAGGTCCCTTATAGAGACAATTATCGATATCAAAGTCGATATCAAGATGATTATGATTATCCCTATCAACCGCCTTACCGAAACGATTATCAGAATCAAATTTATGATAACCATTATGAGAATCACCGTTTCATGTCGCGGAGGAGGTACCAAAGGCCTTACGACACAGTCAGTTCTTCGAGCAATCATATAGACGAGATGCCGGAATTTCTACCACCAGAAGTTAGGGAGGCTCTGCTTCTGAAGATGCTGGTGTTGGCGATCAGCCCCGATTTTACACCCACACCAGCACCACCCACGGAAATGACAACAGCCAGTCCACAGAGAAAGCAAATAAGAAACGTGCAAATCCTAGGAGAAGAGAACACCGCTGACCAGAAAACCCCAGTAACGAGACAATGAGGTATTTCTTTCATTACACTTTTTACGGTTGGCACGGGATTTTTCGATTTTCCAGCTTGAATTTGGGAACCTTCAACCACAAACCAAGAGATAATACAGGCCAAAACGTGTTAATTATCCCAACATTAGTAATTGTAAAGCATGTAGAATTATTGTATTTTTATTTAATAGTATTTTTTAGTTTAATTACAAATAAGAACTGAAATGTAAATACATTTTTTAAATAGATTTTTAACTTGTTTTATTTTTAAAATTTTCTCATGCACTATTAAATAATTTGTAGCTTTTTGAATAAACCGAGTTATTGGAATGGGAAATGTTATCGAAAGTCTTGTAACTTGATGAGTGTAATTTCTTAAATTTTTCCTTTTCCAAACTTACCATATTTCTATAACCGCACAATTAGCCAGTGTCATTTAAAAATCGACTATAATATTTTAAACTGAATACCGAG